>CM019167.2:64214741-64814741 GCA_009739505.2 Apolygus lucorum | reverse complement strand
TTTGATCACACAATAAAAGAAGCAATTTACACGGGAACCTGGAAGTAAGTGTGGGCACGAGTAGTATGATATTTGTATTTTCAACGTAAAATTTTATTTAGCGGTCCACCGTCTAGGACCTAACCCACACAATCCCTGGAAATTTCATCGAAATTGGTTGAATAGTTGCGGAGTTTTGGTTGTAACAATAAATTTAAAGTTCGCGCATGCGCAGCGGCTATTGCTTGACCAATTTTATTAAAACTTATAGGGTGTCTCTTAGAAGTTAGTCCCTAACTAACCTCCAAATTTGAGCAAAATCGGTTCATTAGAAACCGAGAAACCGAGGTTCCAGGAAATTCACGTTTGCGCATGCGCACTCGCTCCTATTGGTCCGAAGGTGCTGAAATTGATAGGGGACCGTCTAGGACCTAACCCGCACAATCCCTGAAAATTTCATCAAAATCGGACCACAGGTTAGTATAGTTTTGCCCGGGACAAGGATTGACCACAGACAGACCGACAGACAGACAGACACGGAACCAAAATTGTTCGGGAAGCTCTAAAACGCAAAAAGCAAGTGGAAATTTTGATTTTGGAGGACATTTTTTTTCACTTCTTTCACGAATACAAAGCTTCCCTACCTTCGGTAGTGAGGAAGCAAAATCATAGAAAAAACGAAAAGTTTTCGAGTTGACAGACTGTACCTTCTACCCTCATTTCTCACATTGTAGGCTATTAGTTGAATGAGGAATTTCACCAATTTCTGTTTGCATTTTTCCTGAATAGTTAATGGTGTGGGATAGATGAAAATCGGGCTGATTTCGGAAAATAAGTCTCCTGTTATTTTTGGGAGACAATCCAAATTTTTGATTTCAAAACTAACCGGGAAAACGGACGTGAAGCGGGAACGCTCGCTGATTGGGCTGTTTGGATCGCCGCACAGTACTGTGGGTTTATGGGTCGAGTGATCAAAAATCAATTTGTGGAGAGTTCTGTTAGAGAAAGTTGCTCTGATCATGGATTTCATACTACTTCATATTTTAAGGAAAGAAAATCGCACAATAAATAATATCAGAAGGAGTTTATTAAAAGGGTGATTCTCAAACTACGGGACAATTTATGTCTTTTGTTAATAAAAAATTTCTGTTCAACTTTTCTCAAAAAACCTTTTTGTAGTTGTTTTTGTGGTATCACGCCTACACGACACCACCCTAGTTGATCTACAAATCGATGTGCATAATCGATCGATATGTATCTCAAATTTCATTGCCGCGGCCTGTCCCAGACTCAGCTTTTCAACATTCCCGAATTTTTCTCTGCCAGTGATAACGTTTCACGGTAATTGTTTTCATTCACATTTGTTTAAAAATAGATATTGAACCACAATATGCTTGAAATCTGTCCATCATACGGTTAATATACATGCAATATGTTACTAAAGTTTGTCCCATAGTTTTCTCCTCATTGTCATGACCTATGAAATTTATAAAATCAAATTTTGAGCAACTTAAACCCTTAAGTTGCATGATAACCCTATCATGCATGCTCACACATCAGAACACCTTTATATTAGACTCCCGAAGGTAGTTTTAAAAAATTTAGGGGAAATTGAGAAGGTAAAAATTTTTGAAATTTCCAACTCCAAATTGTCCCGTAGTTTGAGAATCACCCAAAAATATTGAAATTTTAAATTCAAAACAAAAGTTACATTCCACCAATTTTACGAAAGTTTAGGTACCGAAACATAGGTAATAATTAGATGTCTTTAGAAGTGCATTACACTGATTGATGAATCTAAATCGTCACTGACATTAGCGCTGCTGATGCTGGAAAGGGCGCTTCCACAACTCAGTTCCATAGCGTTAGATGTGCTTGGTAGCATTAGGTATCAGTTCTGTGGATGGTGGTCGTGTCAATGAAGTTATCCCTAATCAGATACTGGTTGGTGACTTCATAATCTTTTCTGTTCTATTCTGTTGATATGAAAAATGCGAGGATGTGGGTTTTTTCCTCTCCACACTTCCCCGCAACTTCAATTTTTCAAAAAGCTTTCTATTCCTATTGAAAATTTCATAGAACAAAAGTCGCGGCTAGTCGCGGCAAATTCCAACGGGATTGAGTCAAGGGATAGTGCCAGAAAACATTCATCAAGTGCTCTAATTCCTCATTCCTCCTCTTTTTGAGAAATTCACTATTTAATGTTAAGGTTTAAGAAGGAAAATTGGGAATTATTATTGTGACGATTTTACTGAGTGCTTAGGGGAAATTCATACTTCAAAAATTATTAAAAAACGTCAATAAAGCACGTACTTATGCCGTGACTCGTCATGAAGAGCAATAAGACCCAACTTGTTGATATGATGGTATCCGCACTCATAATGAGCAGGTAGTTCATCGTTAACGTTTTCGGTGAAATGAGTTATTAACATAAATGATCGCGGAACTTGCCCTCTGGTGATCCGTAAGAGGCTTGTGAGGTCAGAAAACCTATTTAAACATGCTCAAAGACTATCTGGGGACAAACTCTTGCACTCCTTTCCAATACTAATAGACGGTCGTTTTTTCGATTTTTTACACATACTCACAGTACTGTGCGCCTGCTCCTCCCAGTGTTGCCCATTGGGACGACAAAATCGTATTTTCTAAGAGAAAAGTTATCAAACAAACATATTGTTTAGTAATGCATGCATTCCAGGGGACGTCCCATTGGATAGGCATTAGATCAGTTTAACCAGTTGTTAAGTGATAAAACTGTTTCACTCGATGTAATTCATTTATTACTTTAGGCAAGAAATACTGACCCCCCCCCCCACCATTATCCACCTTAACATTTCTAGCGGCATGCGAGCCTCGAATCTGAAGAGCATTTTAAAATCCATGATCTACGATACCCAACATGCGAATTCGAGTTCACCCCCCCCCCCCCCCCCCCCCAACGCCAACAATGGTGCCAGTCTGGCACCGAAGCGGAAATACGTCGTAACATTGAACTTTCATCTGTTAGTTTTGGTAGGCAGTCCGTCGAAGTTCACATCCGTATTCAAGGTGAAACACAAAAAAAAACACGAAATAAGCGGTTTATGGCATCATGGCACCATATCCTGGCACCATGGTGGTACAGAGAATAATTCATGAAAATTCGGAGGTATAATGAGAATTTTTCCTCAATTTCAAAGCTTGGGTACAATTAGTAAGCAGTAAAGGAACCAAAATATTGAAAAATCGGATATTTTGTGAATATTATCCCCCCACTTGCCCCCTCCCCTTGCGAATTTTGGTACTCTGGTAAAATCATGTACAACTCGGAAGTTATTTGAGTCAAACAAAAAAAGAAACACGCAAATCGGTTGGAAATTGAGGCCTGGGCAGAGTTTACAAGATTATGCATGCAAACGCACGTTTTTTTAAGCATTAACCCCCCCTTTCCCCCCCTTAAAAGGCAAAATTCGAAATTCCGGCGACGTAGTGCACAACTAGATAGTTTTCCGCGACGAACAAAAAAAGAACCAGGAAAATCGGTTGAGAACTAAGGCCTGGGCAGAGTACACAAGATTTTGTCACACACACACACACACACACACACACACACACACATACACACACACAGACATACACCTATGGTTTTTTTCGCGGATTTGGATTCAGGATGGTCTAAAACGGATTACTGTGTGGTTATTTTTTTTCCTGTTGAGTGTTGTCCTCCTTCACCCCAGATCGATCGCATAAGGACGCCCAAGTCTTACTGTGGGACGTCCTAAAAACAGGGGAAACCTAATTTTCCCCATCTTGCTTTTTCTATTCTTTTCTTCAGTTTTTCGATTTCGAACTTTACTGTTTCGTGAAATTTTGCATCTGGGGACTATGGATTTCTCGATCTCAGCGCTTCAAGCGGCCATAAATGAACTATTCCAGGATGACGTCATTTTCCCGGTTTTTTTAAACATTCGTATTTTCTACACTGTTCTGTTTATTCGTAAATTAGGAAGTTCGGGCTGAAAGTTTGCCTTAGGGGGTTTTTCGAGGTGCTGAATCCAATTTTGGGGTCAAAAATAGGAAATTCCGACATGGTGAAATTCCTCATTTCCTCGTCAGAGATGGCGCCACTGTCTAAAGCAGCACGGGTCCCTCTAAGCCACCTTCTCCATCTTATTCCTTGGTTCTGTACTTCATGATAAATAACATACCCCAACATCCGACCAAGGACTTTTCCAAGTTTCCTTCTTCTACTCCAACAAAATTTTGTTTATAGACAGATTCTTCTGAAGCAGATAGCGCTAGTGTGGCCCTTGAAAAGATCATTTTTGAGCTGATAGGCTGTAATACGGCCTTTGAGGTACCATCTGCCCATATATTCAATAGATTTGTCAAAATACAACTAAGTATATTTAATTGAAAAATCCGAAAAAAACAGATTTTTTGAACAAGTGGGAAATTATGGGTTAACCTGTTGGTAAGCGATAAAACTGTTCCACTCGATGTAATTTATTTATTACTTTAGGCAAGAAATAGTGCCATGAAAAAAAAAAAAAAAAAAAAAACACTAAATATGCGGTTTATGGTGCCCTGGCACCATGGTGGCACCACTATTAGTTCCATGGAGGTACAGAGAATAATTCATGAAAATCCGGAGGTATAATGAGAATTTTTCCTCAATTTCAAAGGTTGGGTAGAATTAGTAAGCAGTAACGGAACCAAAATATTGAAAAATCGGATATTTTGTGAATATTATCCCCCACTCGCCCCCTCCCCTTGCGAATTTTGGTACTCTGGTGAAATCATGTACAACTCGGAAGTTATTTGAGTCAAACAAAAAAAGAAACACGCAAATCGGTTGGAAATTGAGGCCTGGGCAGACGACACAAGATTTTGTCACACACACACACAGACATTCACCTATGTTTTTTTTCGCGGATTTGGATTCAGAATGGTCTAAAACGGATTACTGTGCGGTTATTTTTTTTCTGTTAAGTGTTGTCCTCCTTCACCCCAGATCGATCGCATAAGGACGACCAAGTCTTACTGTGGGACGTCCTAAAAAGTGATTTTTGGGAAATTGCCTTCAAAGTTTCCCTCTCAAACGAATAGCTTTATTCCCATGGCAACATGTCTGACGTTGGTGATATTTGGGGAAATTGTTCCCGTACTAGTGCTTCTACAGCTCATAGACCGAAACTATTCTTTTCGCTGGTGAGGAAGGAGAGGTGGGCATATTTTTGTCGAATTTCTTTGATTTTTGGAGTTGTTCCCTTTTTTCATGGACGATTTTTATTCTTTTCCAAATGATTAATTTGGTTTAAAATGAGAATAATCATAACTTGAGGTCTATAGAACGACAATTTATTAGATTGGGAAGCGTGGGGGAAAATAAAACAGATTGAAAACGGAAGATCTTTATAATTCTGTCTGTCTCCAAAAATATTGTTAAGTAATTTAAACAGCTTCTTAAAATCGATAATCGACGATACCCAACGTGCGATTTCCCGGCACTATGGTGGCACCACAAATTTGTTCTATGGCGGCAAAAATTATTGTTCATGAAAATTCAAAGGTTTATTTATGAAGCTTCAACGCTTGATTAGACGTAGCATTAGTAAGCCCTAATATGAACCACAATATTGAAAAATTGCAATTTTGTGAATACTACCCCTCCACTTGCCCCCTCCCAATGAGAATTTCAGTACTCTGGTGACTTGATGTTAGTCAGTTAGTTGTCTGAGTCGAAAAAACGCTGCAAATTATTACACAATGGTTTATTGTTTTTTATTTTTCTATATAGATCACTCGTCTGCAAAGCCACCAACCATCCAACATGAAGAAAAACATCGATCGCATTTCGGTCAGCTTTAATTGGAACGGAGATTAGGCCTCTTTTGCTATTCACATTCGTGTTTCTGATTTATCGTACGTCCAAACTTTGAATTCTCGTAGTGAGCGAACGGTTTGTCCTACAGAGCTCCGGGTGGTCTCAAAAAATTCTAAAAATTCTATAGAATCTTAAATTGAAGGAAAAACAATACCTTTATATCAAAAGTTTTTGAGTTAGGGCGTTTTGAAATTTTCAAAATTGATTTTGGAACCCTTAGAAGTGACCTACATCAACCAAAATCTTCGGGGCACAACTAGACCCCAAATGGAGCCTACATACCGAATTTCATCAAAATCGGTCAATGCTAAGTGGCAAAACTGCCTCGTACGGCGGACGGACGGCCAAATTTTATTCGATTTTTGGATTCTACGTACCTTGAAACGTAAACCATCAAAATTTGAGGGAGTGTTAAAATTTTTTTTTCTTGGTCGATTCCAAAGGTTCATTATTGAAAATAATAAACCAAAAAGAGACACGCGGTTAAATTTGAGGAGTAGGTAGGTAGCGCGCACAAGGTGCTGTCAAGATGGGCCTTACGTTCACTAAATAACCACTCGTTCCTCCTCTCTATACTCTAATCCCAAAATTCCAGCGACCTAGTGCAAAATTAGATAGATTTCTACGTCGAACAAAAAAATAAACACTCAAATCAGTGGGAAATTGAGGTCTGGGCGAAATACACAAGATTACACTAAAAAAACCCAAATTTCAAAAGTTTCTACTCCCCCCTCCCCTCCTTCAAGGCAAAATTTAATATTCCGGCGATGTAGTACACAGGGCTAGATAAATTTCCGCGTTGAACAAAGGAAGAACCACGCGAATCGGTTGGGAAATAAGGCCTGGACACAACACAAGAGACACTGACTTATGGTTTTTTTCGTGGATTTGGATTTTGAAACGACTAAAGCAGATTAGTATCTGGTTATTTTGGTTTATTATTTTCATTAATAAACCTTTGGAATCGACCAAGAAAAAAAAACTTTAACCCCCCCCCCAAAATTTGATGGTTTACGTTTCAAGGCACGTAGAATCCAAAAATCGAATAAAAAAAACTTTCCGTCCGTCCGCCGCATAGTGGGGCGGGAGTGGAAAAAAAAATCCATTTTTGCAAAGTGACTAAAAATGAAATGTAATGTGGTTTTAGTAGAATATAAATAGAATGACGTGGGTTTTCCACACCTCTAAAGTAGTATGTTGCAGTAAAATCCCGAATCTGGAGCTAATTTTCAAGCTAAAATGAAAAATAATTGGCTTTAATAACTAAGCTTAGAAAAAATAATTAGTATTTTTTATAGATACTACATAATATATACATCCAACATTAAATTTTTTCAATTTTTTGAAACACAGAACGTGGTAGGAAATTTTCAAATTACACTCTCAAAGTGCTTAAAATCTCGAAATATCAGGTTATAGCCTCCATTAAGTAGTGGAAATAATTTTTAACCACCGAAGGTCCTCCACGCCCTAATTCTACTAAAACCACATTACATTTCATTTTGGTTTATTATTTTCAATAATGAACCTTTGGAATCGACCAAGAAAAAAAAATTTTAACACCCCCTCAAAATTTGATGGTTTACGTTTCAAGGTACGTAGAATCCAAAAATCGAATAAAAATTTGGCCGTCCGTCCGCCGTACGCCGTCCGCCGTACGCGGCACTTTTGCCACTTAGCATTGACCGATTTTGATGAAATTTGGTATGTAGGCTCCATTTGGGGTCTAGTTGTGCCCCGAAGCTTTTGATTGATGTAGGTCACTTCTAAGGGTTCCAATTTTGAAATTTTGAAAACGCCCTAACTCAAAAAATTTCGATATAAAGGTATTGTTTTTCTTTCAATTTAAGATTTTATAGAATTTTTAGAATTTTTTGAGACCACGCGGAGCTCTGTAGGACAAACCGTCCGCTCCCTACGAAAATTTAAGGGTTTATATTGAAATATATATATGTGTAAATCAAAACTCGAGTGTGAATCGCAAAAGAGGCCTAATCTCCGTTCAAATTTTTTATTCGATTTTTGGATTCTACGTGCCTTGAAACGTAAATCAAAAAATTTTGAGCGGTGGTTGCATTTTTTTCTCGTTCGATTCCAAAGGTTACAAAATGAGGACGTTGTGTTTGTTACGAGGCTTTTACGTTTGCTGCTAATTTACAGGGCTTACCATCTATCGAGGGGCGATTCAATTCATAGGGACCCATCTACATGACGAAAATGTGGAAGTTATACTTCCGTAACCACACATTATTGCCTCGAACCAGTGCCCGCTGCACAGCTCAAATCTCCAAGTACGAGGATTTTGGCGGGCCCCATAAAACCAATATTTTCTGTCCTTCAATGAGTCACCATTGTCTTTAGGCAACAACGATTTTGAGGGAGAATTCGGAATTATTCTCTTGGATTTCCAGTACCGTTTTTTCCAGTACTTTTCATTCACAAACTTTCAATCTGTGACACTTTTTGCCACGTCAGCTTTGACCATCCAGGCAACTCCCACTTGAGCTCTGATGTTGTCAGAAACACCTGAAATCTGACCCACAGCTCACAGGTCATCTCACACTTTGCTTTGATGCTAAGAAGATGTCAGCTTTTACTTGTGTGTGTTTTACTTTTACGAGTGTGAATCGCAAAAGAGGCCTAATCTCAGTTCAAATTTTAGCTGACCGAAATGCGATCGATGTTTTTCCCGTATTCTTTGCAGACGAGTGATCTATATAGAAAAATAATCAACCTTTGTGTAATAATTTGCAGCGTTTTCCCAACGAAATCGACGGCTTGACGGGAGGACTCCGGGGTCCACACCGCCGCCGCTCACCCCAAGCACCGGGTCAAAACGTCGATTTCGTTGAAAAAACGCTGCAAATTATTACACAATGGTTTATTATTTTTCTATATAGATCTCGTCTACAAAATCACCAACCATCGATCGCATTTCGGTCAGCTCTAATTTGTATGGAGATTAGGCCACTTTTGCGATTCACACTCGTGTTTTGATTTATATATATATATATATATTTCAATATAATCCCTTAAATTTTCGTAGGCAGCGAACGGTTTGTCCTATAGAGCTCCACGTGGTCTCAAAAAATTCTAAAAATTCTATAGAATCTTAAATTGAAGGAAAAACAATACCTTTATATCGAAATTATTTGAGTTAGGGCGTTTTCAAAATTTCAAAATTGATTTTGGAACCTTTAGAAGTGACCTACATCAACCAAAATCTTCGGGGCACAACTAGACCCCAAATGGAGCCTACATACCAAATTTCATGAAAATCGGTCAATGCTAAGTGGCAAAACTGCCGCGTACGGCGGACGGACGGCCAAATTTTATTCGATTTTTGGATTCTACGTACCTTGAAACGTAAACCATCAAATTTTGAGGGGGTGTTAAAATTTTTTTTTCTTGGTCGATTCCAAAGGTTCATTATTGAAAATAATAAACCAATATATAGCATTAGGTCCATTTTAACCAGTCGGTAAGCGATAAAACTGTTTCACTCGATGTAATTTATTTAGTATTTTAGGCAAGAAATAGTGGTCCCCCCTAAAGTGCCGCGTATGGCGGACGGACGGCAAAGTTTGTATTCGATTTTGATTTATTATTTACAATAATTAATCATGAAATTTTAATATTTAATAATTGTCCTACAGGGCTCCGCATGGTCTCAAAAAATACTGAAAATCAATACTAACTTAAATTGATGGAAAAACAATACCTTTATATCAAAATTTTTAGAGTTATCGCGTTTTGAAAATTTCAACCCTTATTTTTCAACCCTTAGAAGTGACCTACATCAATCAAAAGCTTCGCGGCACAGCTAGACCCCAAATGGAGCCTACATACCAAATTTCATCAAAATCGGTCAATGCTACGTGGGGAATGTGCCGCGTACGGTGGACGGACGGCCAAATTGTTATTCGATTTTTGGATTCTACGTACCGTGAAACGTAAACCAACGAATTTTTATGAGGGGGGGGGGGGGGGTTAAAAATTTATTTTTCCTGGTCGATTCCAATGATTTATTGTTTTCATTATTGAAAATAATAAACCAAAAATGTCTTTTAGGAATTAAGTATTAACTATATAATAACTATATATTAACATATAGTTAAATATAAACAAATAAATATAATGTGTGACAATATATTCATGATGTAATAATAATATTTATAATTAAATATTAATAATAATAATAGTAATTTTAATATTTATACTGTACAATATGTTTAAATATAATGATAACACTACTAATTGTATAATAGTGAAGTTAAAACTGGGATGAACGGAAGTTACAATGGAAGGATCAACTGGGTATCAATGTGGGAGAGAGCGAGAATGAAGGCCAGCCCAAGCTATGCTTATCGACACAAGCTATGCTTACAGGCCTGCGCTGTCCTTCGAGTATATTAGGGACCCACATTGTAAGTATGACTTATCTAATGTACGTAATGTAATGTAATGTCTGACATATTCTTTTCTTCGCATGTATGTACAACTTTTGCTTTCGGAAATAAATAAACCTTGAAACACTTGAAAAAAGAATCTTAACAATGCTTCAATGGTTTCAACGCCAAAAGCTCTATCTTAAAACATAACTCACTCTAGAGCTTGAAGAAAGAGGTAAATTATGCTGGACTGAATTTGAGCTGCGTTGAAAGTAGATCCTATCTCAAACGAGAATAGTGAAAATATGACAAGATTGTGGGAGAATGCAGCAAAGGTGTAAAAGGGATTACCAACCATGGCGAATGGTAGGCGGCTGTGAGAGGAGGAAGGGTAGAACTCTCTAATGTGTATCGATTTAGCGGTGGTAGAAGTTGGGTGCGTATGTGTGTTCACACGTTTGCGCTCGCGCGTATGGTCGCCTCAGAATGACAATGAATAGCACCGATTCACTCACGCCGTAAAATTGCAGAATATTTTTTGTTGAGGATTCTTCCCAATCAGGCACTAGAGGGAAACAAGTTGACCAGGATGTATAACA
The DNA here is from genome assembly GCA_009739505.2 of Apolygus lucorum. Lineage (NCBI taxonomy): Eukaryota > Metazoa > Arthropoda > Insecta > Hemiptera > Miridae > Apolygus > Apolygus lucorum. Next base: position 64,803,906 of record CM019167.2, on the reverse strand, counting down.
ATTCCCCAGTGGTAGTGAGAAGCAGCCTCTCACAATTACTAACGAGCTCGTCTGCCTCGAGTTTTGATTCGTTGTCCGAATCGATCCTAAACAATGGAAAACTGAAAAAACGTGTGCCTAGTGGGTGTGGCACATAGCTTCCTCGTGCCCATAACCCGATTGTATAGATGATCCGAATCATAGTAGCTAATCTTGAAACATCGATCTCCAAGTACCTTGCACTACCCTATTGGGGGACCATCTACACGTCAACCCGGACAATCTCTGAATATTGTTGGAAAATGAAGAAGTTATGGCTGTAACAAGGAAATAAAAGTTCGCACATGAGCACTGGCTACTATCATTCCGGGGCTGATGATTTTCATAGGGGACCATCTAAACGTCATCCGGACAATCTCTGAATATTTCTTTGAAATCGGATGGAAAAGTAGTAGATACATCTGTTTTTTTAAATAACTCCACTCAAAGGAGGACCGCCATTAATAAACAAAAATAAAAGAACAAATCAAATATGACGGGGAGGAAGCCCAGGACTCACCAGACACCGTCCCTAGGGATGAGGGAAGATGAGGAAGGGAAGTGCCTCGATGAAAAACGCTGCAAATTATTACACAGAGGTTTATTATTTTTCTATATAGATCACTAGTCCGCAAAGAACATGGCTTTGCCATTGCTACCGCAACATCAATCACATTTCGGTCAGCTAAAATTTGAACGGGATTAGGCCTCTTTTGCGATTCACACTCGTGTTTCTGATTTATCGTAGAGAGCGAACGGTTTGTCCTACAGGGCTCCGCTTGGTCTCTAAAATTTCAATACTATCTTAAATTGATGGAAAAACGATACCTTTATATCAAACTTTTTCGAGTTATGGCGTTTTCAAAATTTCAACCCTTATTTTTCAACCCTTAGAAGTGATCTACATCAACCAAAATCTTCGGGGCATTACTAGACCATAATTGGAGCCTATACACCAAATTTCATCAAAATTGGTCAATGCTAAGTGAAGAATGTGCCGCGTACGGCGGACGGACGGCCAAATTCTGGTTTATTATTTTCAATAATGAACCTTTCGAATCGACCAAGAAAAAAAAAAAAATTTTAACACCCCGTCAAAGTTTGATGGTTTACGTTTCAAGGTACGTAGAATCCAAAAATCGAATAAAAATTCGGCCGTCCGTCCGCTGTCCGCCTTCCGCCGTACGCGGCAGTTTTGCCACTTAGCATTGACCGATTTTGATGAAATTTGGTATGCAGGCTCCATTTGGGGTCTAGTTGTACCCCGAAGATTTTGGTTGATGTAGGTCAGTTCTAAGGGTTCCAAAATGAATTTTGAATTTTGAAAACCCCTAACACAAAAAATTTTGATATAAAGGTATTGTTTTCCTTCAATTTAAGATTCTATAGAATTTTTAGAATTTTTTGAGACCACGCGGAGCTCTGTAGGACAAACCGTTTGCTCGCTACAAGAATTTGAAGGTTTTACGTACGATAAATCAGAAACACGAGTGTGAATCGCAAAAGAGGCCTAATCTCCGTTCAAATTTTAGCTGAACAAAATGCGATGGATGTTTTTCTTCAAGTTGGATGGTTGGTGGCTTTGCAGAAGAGTGATCTATATAGAAAAATAATAAACCATTGTGTAATAATTTGCAGCGTTTTATTCGATTTTTGGATTCTACGTACCGTGAAACGTAAACCAACAAATTTTGAGGAGGGTTTAAACAATTTTTTTCCCTTTTCGATTCCAAAGGTTCATTATTGAAAATAATTAACCAATACCACCAGTTCAAATATGTGCTGAGCAGTACGCGTCTGGTGACACCACGGAGTGCACCTACTGAGATGCCCAACTCGCGCAACTCCGTGGCACCACACCCCGCGCCATGACAAGGTTGCAGCCATCACCCTGATGTTGGGTGTCACTCCTTTCAGCTCCGACACCGCTTGCCGTGAATCATCTCTAACATACTTATCTTAACCCGCTATATCTTAGCTGCGCAGTGGCTACAATCAATTACGGGGCGATTATTTTCATAGGGGATTATCTGTACGCCAATTAGAACAATCCTGAAAATTTCATCGAAATCGGACAATAACATCTTATAGTTTTGCCCGTAACAAGGATTTCATGACAGACGCACTTACAGACAGGCACGGAACCAAAATTGTTCAGGAAGGTCCAGAGAGCGGTTCACAATCGTGTTTCTGACTCACCACGTCCATCACGCGCTGTCAAATCCACTTGTCATACATTCTTGCCTCACATATCTGGCGGTTCGTGAGCATCAATACCCTAATTTTCCTACTCCAAGTATTTTTATTTTAAAGTAAAACAAGTTTTAAGTGAAAATGTCGGGAATAGGATTATACTTCTCCGTTCATTTGACCATAAATAGCGTGTTCAAGAAGCATTAATGGTTCTCCTATTACCTGATGTTCGATCAAATAAGGTTCTCGGCCTCAAACACTGCAAATTTTACCAATAATATTGTACTCTAAGACAGCAATTTTCCTCAGTTCTCGTTCCCTTTTCACGGGGATTCCTACCAGAACCATGAAGGTTCTGCTTAACTTATTAGAAATCCTGGAAGTTCATAAGTGACCATTCTCTGAAAATCCTTGAAACTCCCATCTGCCTTACCAATAGGTATCACCCTTGGTGTTGTTAGAACCTGTATCACAATCGTGTTTCTGACTCACCACGTCCATCACTACGTAAGGGTACTACGTGAGGGTTGCGAGTGAACCAACTGTCAAAGGATCAGGGGCTGGAGGGAGCTGGATTCGCAGGACTCACGTGTTCTGATTAATTTCACAATAAACGCGTACTTAATAACAGTTGTTGGTTATCTTGGTGATCATTATAAATTCTTATTTAATAATTATTGTTGATCACCTTGTTAATCATCTTAAATTAATGAAATGACGTCATGGAAAATTCATTAATTAGGTAATCAACTAGCCTCATTAGTGAGCGGTTGGTCCCACAGAGCATAGGGAGGTGTCAGAAAATTCTTAAAATCGTCGCTATTTTAACTAGATGAAAAAACTCTGCCAAGTGGGTGTGGCACATAGATTCCTCGTATTCATAACCTGATTGTATCAGATAGATGATCAGATGCACAGTAGTTAATCTCAAAATATCAATCTCTAAGTATCTTTCACTACCCTCAAAGGGAACCATCTGCACGCCAATCTGAACAATTCTAGAAAATGTGATCAAATTCGGATGAAAAATGTAAGTGTTATGGCTGTTACAAGGTTTTTACGTTTGGGCATGCACAGAGGCTACTGTCAATTTTAAGGCCTTGATTTTCATAGGGGACCGTCTACAATCTAATCCGCATAATCCCTGAAAATTTCATCGAAATTGGATAGAAAAATGAGAAATGTACAAGTTATGGCTGTGGCGAGGATTTCATGACATACACACAGACACGGAACCAAAATTGTTCAGGGAGGTCTGAAACGTAAAACGCGAGTGGAAATTTCGATTTTGGAGAACTTTTTTTTTTCAACCTTTAAAAGTGAAAACAAAGCTTCCGCTACCTTGGTAGACTCGGAAGCAAAAACCTATGTACCTACTGACATTTTTCGAGCTAGCGCGTTTTGAAAATGTTTTCCCCCTTTTTCACTCCTTAGAAGTAACTGACAATTCTAAAAGCTTCGGGAAAACTACAAACCAAATGGAGCCGATATCCCAAATTTCATCAAAATTGGTCCTCGGAAACTAAGAAAAGTTTTGCGAAGACGGGGTAAAACGTTTCGACTTTTGGGTTTAACACAACTTGAACGTATACCATCACATTGAGGGGGGGGGGGGGGGTTATAATTTTTTTCGAGTTGTTTATTGAAAATAATAAACCAAAAGCATAACATTTTATTTTCATAAGACCAATTTTGATTACTTCTCTCATGTCAACAGAGATCACGTTTCACGCAACAGTGTTTATGATTTATTACCCGACAAATACTTTGGATATTCTATCTAAAATTTAGACTCAATAAAAACGAAAATTCATTGAGATATCAAAGGATTTCTCTGATCCAAGTACACATAAGGGTATATAATACTCGTATATACATATATTATGTCGTCGGTGAAGCGGCAACATGCTATATCTCAGTTTTCCCAAGTTTTCAGGAGACACAAAAAACTGTATAAATTCAATACTACTTCCTTGAAACAGAAACTTTTGACAATTCCATCAACAATTAGGCCCATTTCATCAATTTTGTCGGATTTTACCATATATTTTCAATTAATTAAAAAGTTACGTGAGTTATAGCATGTTACCTCATTTTACTCTGAGTTATAGCTAGTTACAGTCCCCGTCGAGCAAGAGTTATCGCGTGTTGCCAATGAGGATATTTAGTTATAGAAAATTAATCATTGCAGTAGTGAACGTTTCCAGGGTTATTAGAGTGCCCTAGCTTAAAAACTCTCGAAATAAAGGTATCGTTTTTTCACCAATTTTAAATTGAATTGAATGTTTAAAAATCTTTGAGACCACCCGGAGTTCTGCAGGACAACCCGTTCGCTCCCTACGAGTACTTAAGGGTTTTCTTTCGATAAAACAGAATCACGAGTGTGAATCATAAAAGAGGTCAAATTTCCGTTCAAATTTTATCTGACTAAAATGCGATCGCTGTTCATTTCTTCGACTTTTGCTTTCTGAGCAACCAGCAATCAAATTTCCATATTTTTCGAATCGAGTGTGAAGCGTTTAATTCTTTCTAATACACTTTATTGTGACGGTGTGAAGGCAGTATAATTGTGTAGTAGGTAAGTAGTACCTTCCAATGGGTAAGAAAAAATTGGTAGGTAAAAAAAAGCTGCAAATCATTGCCCAAAGGTTTATTATTTTCTGTATAGATTACCCATCTGTATAGATCCCTCCCTACCAACCATAGGTAACTACTACCAACTGGGGCATTTTTGATAATTTCAACCCTTCATTTCCATTTGGTTGGTGGTTGAGGTTTTTGTTTAGCAGAAATAGTATGGTTCAGTAAAAATATTATTAAACCAGAGGACCAAATAAAATCAAAAACAGATAAAAATGAAAAAGATTAGAACTTGATTCCAATCGAAATTTGGTCACCAACAAAACGCCAGTTCTAAGCGTGCCTACCTTAAATACATTGTCATTAAAAGAACAACTATCAGCAACATCCCCTTTGAATAGAACTTGGATCGCAGACAGATTCGTCCTGACAACATTATAATAAGGTAGGAAAATTTTCTTAGATTTGGATCGACGCATTGACAGACAAGATAACGAAGAAAGTTCCTAAATATATTGTTTAGTAATGGATGCATTCCTGAAGTCGTCCCCTTAGATAAGCCTTAGGTTAATTTAAACCTTTGAAATTTGATTTGTAAGTTTTGGTAGGCAGTCCGTCGGAGTTCACATCCGTATTCAAGGTGAAACACACAGAAGCACATGATGTACGTGGTTTCTGGTGACCTGGAACCATTGTGGCACCACTACTAGTTACCTACACTACTAGTTGTGGCGAGAAGAATAATTCATGAAAATCCAGAGGTATATTGATAATATTCCCTCAATTTCAAGGCTTGAGTTCAATTAGAAAGGTATAAAGGAGCCAAAATATAATATCGTATATTTTGTGAATATTATCCCCCTACTTGCCGCCTCCCTATGCTAATTTCGATACCAATGGAACTGCCTCTGTGGTTTTCAAGCGGTGATTTAGTAACAATTTCTTATGCTAACTAAGAGATTTTTAACGTTACTAATTCAGGATCATCTAGAGTACTATTATCAAGCGAAAAACCAGGACACAATTCACAAAATGAGTGCAAAAACAAGGAAACTTACCGGCTCATCTATGGTGCGGCTCTTCCTAGTCAAAACAACGTTGACAACAATGAGTTATCACTTGTTGCTTTCTGATTTGAGTTATTTCAAGTTGGCAATACTGTCAATAACTCGGAAACGAATCATTTTTTTGCCAAACTGACTTCACCAATCGATCCGGCGGGAAATTTTGAATAAAGATTGATGTATAACTCATTTTGGTAAAAAATTAAGTTATAGCATGTTGCCGCTTCGCCGACGATGTGATTTAGCGCATACGTACCTTAGGTAAATTCCTGCGGAAATAATCACTGACTAGGGAGTTCCTAAACAAAACACTACATTTAAATATAAAAAAGCGTTGAGTGATACATCAGACATGATGGTAAATCGTCTGGAAGAAAAAAAAAGATGGATGGAGAACTTGATCAGCTGTTACATAGAGAAGTAATGATATTAAATGATGAATGAATGACTTAAATCATTTAAATGAAAGAATATAAATAAATCAATAGATAATAAATGAAATAATGAATAAATAAATGAAATAAAATAAATTATAAATGTTGAATACGCCACATGCGTAGTGATGTGGGTACTTGTTCTCCTAACAAAATACGATCCCGTAATACCATCTTTGAAATACAACTCGGCCTCTTTTGACCAACTTCAAAACACTCTCTGAGCGTCATTTTCGGCTCGTTCGACTTTTTAAAGGTTTTTACCAGGTATCAGCCAATGGCCACCCAATTATGACACAACGTCATCTAGTATTGACGTTAGTTTCAGATTTTCAAATCATTTACCTAAATTTATCATTTCCAAAAAGCAATCTTCTCCTCAAGTTTTTGTTACAAAGATGATTGGAAATCCCTAGCCAAAAAAGTTAGTTTCTTACGGACGATAACTGCTCAGGAATCAAATTTAAATAACCATAAGTTGATACCATTTAGTTCCACGTTTTGCCAGGCTGAGACGTGATTGCCATAATCTGATCGACCATACAGGTACTGTTTTCTGAGGTTTCTAGAGTAAATTGTCATCTTAAACATAATTCAATTACGGAAGGTATATTCGGAATCATCTCAAGTTTCCCGAACAAACTTACATACTCTATCTGGTGTAAAAATCGCCATTTCTTGTTTAAAAAAGGTTCGGAATGGATTACAACCGTTACCGTTTAGGGGGTATCAGTCGGTCGTCGTTCCTTCCTCGTTCCGGGTTAGTCTAATCTCTTACGAACTAGTGCTCGGTTGAAGGAGCAACATTGCCACCCCCCATCACCCTTCTCATAGCTGGTCAGTTTTCATCGACAGTTTTTCCCATTTTTCTCAGGAAATGAGCATCCAATTTTATGTTTCTTGTGACATTCTTCTTAGTTTTATAATCTCTACACCCAATTAATTAATCTTTAATTCCAAAAGTAAAAAAATAAATGAAAAATTGTACCTAACTTTGAAAATTTCAAGGATTTTTGAAATTCATTAGTGCATATACCTAGGAATTGAAAAACAAAAAGATTGGCGCTGGAATCATCAAAATCGAACAATAATTGCCAGAGAAAAGGGGGAAAACCGTTTATTCACTGACCGAGACCCCCCAAGGCCAAGAGTATTCCCGATTTTTATTCGATTTTTTCGATAGATGGCAGCATTTTCGAGGGGAAACTTGAATTGGTTCGCATTTAGAAACAAAACGGAATATTAAAATTGTGATCAATTATGTTTGACAATTTTCTTTCATAAATTTTGAGTAGGTAGGTACCAACTAACAGTGATTCAAATAAAGGGGATTTATGGCTCGATTTTGGAAAAACCCTTGAGTAGGAAATTGCGGGAGGTTATGGCAATTTGATCGTCAGAATTTAACATTTAATTCCGGCCTCATCAGCATAAGTGAAACCGCGTAAAATGGCGGTGAGGAAGGAGGGGGCCTCTTTTTGAAAATCCTCTAAAAGAATTGAAACGGCAGTTTGTCACTAACTTGCGACAGGCCTTTCATTCTCACCCCCTCATTAGTTTTACGCGGTTCTAATAATGCTAACGAGACCGTAATTATTCCAATGATCAAGTTATGATTGTCATACCCTCCTGCAATTTCTTAATTGCGGTTTTTTCCAAAATTAAGCATTGATTCCTGTTTATTTGAATCAATGTTATTCAAAATGTATGAAAACACTGTCAAAACCTACACTAACAGAACTATCAAAACCTGCAGAATGACGTTACAGATTTCAAATCCGAGTTTTCAGTCATGAGAAAATTTAATGGGAAGTCAAAATTTGATCATCTTAACAGCTATTTTTGATGGAAAAAACTGCCAGATCATGAAATGTCAACTAATGTATGAAAAAGTGGGCGCAGTACGAACCTCCCACCTGTAGGTAGCCCGCCTTTGTCCAACCATGGTGTCTCAAGCCAGATCGCTGATTTCGATTTTTAAAAAATCAAATTTTTCCGCGTTCAAACACAAATTCCTTCCCTGAATTTGATTGTAAAAACCATTCTGATTATACCTATGGAGAGCTGAGATCTTGGACCAGTTTTTACAGTTAATGTACACAAACAACAACCCAAATACAGCCGGTTAGAAAAATTGACTTCTCATTCTCGTGGGAATTCTATTTTCAAGTAGGGAGGAAGGAAATTTGCCGCTTTTTTAACGGTATCCTCAGAGTTATACTTACTTGAATGGTAGCTACAGTCGTTTTAGTAATACAAGGTCGAAATCACGTAAAACATCTTAAATGTGAAAAAAATTCAGATTCCTAGTTGAGTAAAACATGTATCTGTTATAGAAAATTTTTAGTTTTAGTAGGTAGCAAATTAATTATAACATACGCCTGAAGTACCTACTGACCACATTATCTTCTGGCAAACCCTGTATAACCTCACCACTCTCTTCATTTTGCGAAAAACTGAGAATTTGCCGCAGCGTTCAATATTACTACCAAGAGAATCTCCATCGCTATCATGATTTTCAAGACCATCCTAAACCAAGAATAATCATTTACCATACCAGCTAAATCATCCATCAAACTCAAAATGTTTTGTGTTCGATCTAGCAGAGGTCAGAACAGTGAATTTAAAAGAAGAAGAAGAAGAAGTTTGATAACGAGTCAGATCGTAGGTAAACAATACGAGTGATATGTGACAAAAATGTCTGTTTCTTCTTCAATTATTAGAAATTTGGGTTTGTAGGTACCTATTACAATTTTGCATGGATTGCGTTGATGTTCACTTTTATTTACACTCATAAAATATAGGTTGGTTTTGGTTGAACAAAGTTGTGTCGGGCTTATGGGTTACTGCTTCAAACGTAGCTAATTAAGAGTTCCCCAATTAATAGTAATAATAATAGTACCCTATTAATTTGTTTACCTCCGCTTTATCTTACAGAGAGTCGAATGAGATGCGAACGAGTATAACTAAAAGTTGATGGTAATCTACTCGCAAAATGAGCTACGTTGACAGTGAATCTGACTCCGATTCCGATGGTCTCATCTGGGATTTCGGAAAACCGCACATTCCTGAAGGTATGTACGTTTATGTAGTTCTGTACCACCTATCAAGATAGTGTGAGCCCTAATAGGTGTGTGGGGTGTTATAGTCGGGTAATTACCTCTAACTTCAACCACCGCTGGAAGACATACTGGGATCATTTGACAAATAATTTGTCAAATGTGACAATAACTTGTTAATAATCGAACTCTCTAAGATCAGTGAGCCATCGTCAAAACGTGTATCTGATATATTAATTATTAATATATCAGATACACACGTTTTGCCGATGGCTCACTGATCTTAGAGAGTTCGATTTCAACGATTAATGGGTAAAAGTTTTGGGGTTCAAATCCCAGGCTCTTGACTTTCAACTTCTTGTCAGTGAACTTGCTTACGTTAGATGAGATACTTGGACCTCTACGTCAACACTAGGGGTATTCATGGTCTGATTAGAGATGGGCAAAACGGTTCACCAAGAAGAACGGCTCTGAGCGCTCCGCTCATTCAAAAGAGCCGGATCTTTTCGACGGATCAGTGGCTCTTTTGAGCTCGTATTTATTGTAGAGATGAAAATACGATGAAAAACGCTACTAATTGTTATACAACGGTTTATTTTAGTTCTGCCCGGAAATTTTTATTCGATTATTGGATTCTACACTACCTTGAATCCTAAACCATGAAATTTTGAGGGCGAGAGGGAATAATTTTTCTGTTGCTCGATTCCACTGGTTCATTATTGAAAATAATAACCCAAAAAGCGCTGTTGTTCAATAAAGATGCTCAACAAATCCTTCAAAAAATCAACGAAAAACAATAAATGAACACGATTAAACCAATGAATAAAAATACAGTTTTTTGGTAAAATATTAATTTTATATGAAATCTGCATTTTTTTATGCCTCTAATGACAAAACCACAATAAAAAAACAACAAAACAAATGTCTTAGTAGGTATAACTTTTTCATAATTTAACATTTTGATATTATCATGTTATTCAACAAAGAAAATTAAGGTAACCAAGGTGAAAGAGAATAAACGAACCAATAAGTACGTAAGCTTCAATATTGTTGCCTTTTGAACTTATATCAGAATGCTCCTCACAAAAAATCATGAAATAAAAAAAAAAAAAAAAACAGGGAGAAAAAACAACGAAAAGAATCAGAAAGTGGGTCACAAAAAACACTGGAAAAATATGGTAAAGTTTACGACCAAAAATACAATAATGCATAAGTGGTGGTACGATACAATTTTGCGGAATGACTTGAACTTGCAAAACCATGACTTGATTCGAGGGAAAATACTATTTTCCCTCGGAATTATCTTACGGGTTGGCAACAGTGAGCTGACGAAAAGGAGGTCCTAATTTTCCTGAACACTGCCAATCTCAAAAGAACCGAAGAACGAAGAGCCGCTGTTCATTTATTTTACTGGATCTCAAGAGATCCAAAGATCGAAGAACCGTGATTCATTTGTCATTTTTACTGATCCGCAGTTCACTCGCTCTTTTGAAGAACCGATCTTCACCGAACACTACCAGCACTGAGCTCGAAAGATCCGAAGAGCCGGGGTTCATTTTTTCTGACCCATGGTTCACTCGCTCTTCTGAAAGAGGCGGCTCAAAGAGCCGGATCTTTAATGAGCGACCCATCTCTAGGTCTGATTCGATCGTCGAATCGTCGTAAACTCGAGGGTCTCATGAGGCTTCCACATTTTTCCCCGTCGAATCGTCGAAAATCGAATTGTGCATAGCGCTCCTTGCAGCTTCAGACGATAACCGAGTCAGTGTCAAAAGAACTGCATGTTTATTATTTCCTTTTAGTTAAAAAATGAGAATACCCCAGAAGTACTAATAAAATCCTTTAACAAAGTTCCTAGTACACGAACGAAAAAATCTACGGCTAGAATTTAAAAAAGTATCATGCTTCAGACTTTTGAATAGGTACCTTCCTACCGAAGAGGAGGGTATACAATTTTGAACGCATTTTGGTATTTAGCTCATGGCTGAAACATGTTCCATACTAGAAAGGAGAGTGTAGTATGCTCGCGAGCAAGCAACATTTCCACTTCTCCATCAGATGGTCGCGTTTTTCCTTAGCTGCTTGGGTGGCTCAGCTCCACTGATTTAATTGAGAAAAAAACCCACTTTGAACTGAATAAAAAAGAAATAAACGAACGGAAAAACGGAATAAAAGACAAAAAAGGTTTTGTTAAAAGAAAAACTCAAAATGAAAGGACAAGAAGATCTGTTTGTTGATTTTATGATAGTTGCTTCGCACAACTGCCGCTAGGATCTCATTTTGTCGAATCTCAGTTTACAACGCCTTCAGCCCGTGGTAAATCGAATCGTCGAATTAGCCGGAGCGCATGCGCATTGACTCTCGTCGAATCTCCAAATTCGAAGATTCGACGATGAATCTCCCAGACCATGAATACCCCTAAAGTGTCATCAATGCTAAGGGCCGGTCTCACCATCGTGGATGAACCTCGAAGTCAGGATTCTGACCGTTTCACGAAGAAATTTTTATCCATGGATTAACCGAAAGTAACGTGTTTTCAGTATGACGACAGCTCACAATTTTGAATGCATTTTGGCACTTAGGTCATGGCTGAAATATGTTCCATGCTAGAAAGGAGAATGTGGTATGCTCGCTTTAATGCCAGCAAGCAACATTTCCACTTCTCCATCAAATGGTCGCGTTTCTCAAGATGGTCGCGTTTTTCGACAGAGGACAAAGGAGCGCGTTATCAAGGTTTATCTAGGCCTTATAATTATTACGGATTAAACAATTTCGATTTAAACGACCCTTTCAAGTGGTTAAATCTCTAATCCGTGGATTATCTTCGAATAAAAAAGCTGTTGTCATATTAAAAACGCGTTACCTTCAGTAAACAAGTTCAATGCGGGCGTCTTCATATGATGCAATTCACTCTTGCGACAGGTCTCTACAGGGGATTCTCGTGTGTTGTCTGGAATGGCCTAGTAGAGTAAAGGGGTTGTTGGATTTTTTCCCGTCTGTGGAACACCGAGTACCCACCAGAGTTCGCGGTTAGAAAATATATTATAGGAAAACTCCGGCCTCGCCTTACTTACTGCTTAGAGCCTTGGCTAAAACTCAAGAAACATGGAACATGCTTTAGCCGCGCTTTTGGGCGTAGTAGGGATGGGTGGACTTCCGCTTGGCACATCCCCGCCACCTTCTCCGTGTCACTCCCTCCTCTTCACCCATCGCACGTGATCGGGTTTTCAGGTAGTTAGTCCAAGGCTAAATTAATATTTTTATTTGTCATATAACAATAAATTTGCATTGAAAACGGTAAAAATCTTAACGTCTAAAAGTAACAATATAACAATGTGATACAACAAACAGTGAAACAACAAATTAGTGAATAAAAGGAAAGGGCCTGCAAAATATGAAAATAAAAAATAACTAAAAAGCCACCCATGCACAAAGGCAGCAAAGTCTGGCCAGGGGATACTCAGCCGGGCCCGGACCCACCAACCATGGCGGTTCTCGACATACACCCATAAGGGCAATGGCAGAAAACCAACAAGCCCCCGGGCCAACCAGGACACACAGCCAAACGCACATGAACATGAGTGATTGAGTGGATTTTAATTAAATGACTAGTAATTTATTATTACTAACGACTAGAGAAGTATTAAAAAGAAAGCATGTTCCATGCTAAAATAATAGAAATTAGTTAAGGTCAAATAATTAGAAATTATTTTCGAGCAAAATAAAACTTTTTGTCCTTGCAGTATCTTCCTCTTACAATGGACTAAGCTGTTCTACGTACCTACGTGGTATTACTATTAATTTTTTCTAAGCTACATTCATATTTCTAATACAATAGGTACCCACCTACCTGTTGATGGAGTAATTTCACGATTCCCGAAAATTCAGTTCAATTTTGCAGCTTGGGAAGCAAAAAAAGCTTGGTGTTGCTAAAAGAAGAAATACTGATTCTCACATTCGTTTTATTGAATCTCAACTTGATGGAACACGAATGGTGCAGATAAATTGCGCCAATCAATTATAACGTAGGTAGGATGGTTGGTAATAAATAGTCTGACTGATAACTCAAATTATTTTCTCGAAAATAAAGTACCGACTACATTCTTAGACGTCACACGACCACTGGTTCACGATTATTTAGAATGAAAGAAGATAGGTACGAGTTGTTTTTCGATTTTCAAATTAGACTTTGATTTCAAAAAACAAGATGAAACGATCAGGATTTGGACTGGGACATCCGACCAGTCCAAACATGACTTTTTGTGGCTGAAACGTCGCAATCCTCCTGACTCAGGGGATAGCTTTCCTGGTGATTCCTAAATCAAGTAGATTCCCTTCTTTGCTTGATCAATGGACAGAAATCTTCCAAAATACTGATCTGCGGATTTAATTTTAATCCTGAGGTTCATCCACGTTAGTGATATTGGCCCTTAATAGACAATGGTTTCAACTTTAATGTGGAACGTTTCATACGACAAAAAATGTCCCCTACTGGCTCATGAAAAGTGTCATTATGATACAAAGGCATCAAAAAGGTCAGGCGCGCAGTATAATGAGGTGTGCGCATGGGTCGGAAAACCTGTTTATTGTTATTTTAAATCTAAACCAGACCTCATTCTGAGAATTTTGACACCAACCACGACCTTCTAGCGTGAGAAGACCTTTTTCTATGATTTCTCAAAGTTTCGAATGTTTATGACGTCACAGTGGCGCGTGACGTCTTAAATATTCGAAACTTTGAAAAAATCATAGAAACAGATCTACTCATCCAAAAAGATGGTTTCAAAATTTTCAGGATGAGGTCTACTTTCGATTAATTTTTTTTTTTTTTTTTTAATCAGGCACACCCCCATTATTTGTGAGGTTCGTAATGTTGTGATCAGCGACCTCTTCGCATTTCTGTCCATTCTCTTCCTTAGCTCATTTGGTAAAAGCTCTGAATCAGAATCGGAATGATAGGAGATCGATCCCCGGTCGAGGGAAGTTAATTTTTGATGACTCAACATTGTGGCGCAGTCGTATCAGACTCGAACAGTCTCCTCAGAATTTCTCAGAGAAACAATAATTCATTAAGATTAGGTCATCAAAACAACTCCCTCCCAAGACACGAGTTGAGCCACCGCCTATTCGGACAAACGTTGAGGTCAGCAGATCCCCCGCCCCGTCAATAAGGAACAATAACAAAAAACTCCGAAGTCAGTCAAAAATACGCGTTCTCTCTTGTGTACTCTGTTACCTAGTCAGGGCCTGCGTTTTTACAACCCATTGAGAACGCGTATTTTTGACTGGCTTCAGAGTTTTTGTTATTGTTCCTTATTGACGGGGCGGGGGATCTGTTGACCTCAACGTTTGTCCGAATAGGCGGTGGCTCGACTCGTGTCTTGGGATGGAGTTGTTTTGATGACCTAATCATAATGAATTATTGTTTCTCTGAGGAGACTGTTTGGGTCTGATACGACTGCGCCGTACTGTTGAGTCATCAAAAATTAACTGATCAAGAATTAACCATCAAACGTCTGGGACAGAGCCATGTGATATCACACTGATAAGGTGTTGTACTTACAACTTCCAATGAGGGGCAGAAGAACGTGTTAACAAGCCTCTTAGGGGTGCCGCTGAGTGAGACCTGGGAACTGCTGCTAGAGTACTCATTTAGAGGAGCTAACCAAGAACAGAAAGACCTCTGGAGCAGACATTTTGCCTGAGAGCAAAAGCATTGTGCATCTATTGGAGTGGCTTATAAGGTGGTTTCACCCATCTATCTAATTTCACCCATTGGCCTAGGAGCCTGACAGCATTCATTAAGACAATCCCTGTATGTAGTTATCCACATTTACTACAAGGTCATGCGGTGTCTACAGCAGTCAGGCCCCAGGCATACGTCTTCCCTAGGACCTGTCTCTAGTTGTTCAGCTATTTAGTGGGAGTTCTCAGATCTCCATCATACATGCAATGCAGTCGCTTAATAGCTCCAATCTCTCGTACATTTCTATTTTCGTTACGCAAAAATTGCGCACATTTGTCGAATCGTTTCTTTTTTTCTTACCTTTCACGTTTTATTAAGCTAAACTCACGAGTATATTTACAAAAATTACTTGTTAGTTGTATGTATCTTTTTTTTACATCTACTCCTACATTTGTCTCTTCAAACTGAGTTTTATGTTACTAATTCCATTACAGCCATGAGAGAAAAATTAAACAAGATGGAAAAACCCAAGACAAAGAAGAGAAAATCATGCAGTCTGTGGCCCAGCCCTCACTCAGTGAAAGAGGCAGTGGATAAAGCTTGTAAGAATAGACCTGACTGTGTTTTGAAAGGACAAGATGAACCGTTGGAAGCATTCCGTACTCATTTCAAACTATGTGAGTATAGTTAGGGGAACACAGGATAGTTAAGATTATTTTGTTTGACAAATTAATTCTAAAATGACTTCAGGGTGTGTTATCGCTCGTGATAACCACCATCGCCACTGGTACAGTTTCTAATTTCTGAAGATTGTACCTACTTATACTTGTTTGTCCATAACTACCTATGAACTAGTTCTATAATGAGGTGTATAACTTATCTAGTTAACATAGTTTTTTTTTCTAGTTCGCGATCGTTTGAATCAGATTGCCCTAGAGGCGCACACGACTATTGCCAAAGATCAGAACCCCATCAAGAAAATCAAGATTTCTCACTTAAGCAATCCACCTCACAAGAAAGTTGAACCAGAAAGTGACGCCAATGTTTTGAATGATTCCATCGATGAAGAATCTTTGGCATTGTGCAGCCAGCTGGCGGAAGAGAAATTTGTAAATGCTCGTGTCAACTGCATCAACCCCTTAGTCGATCAACGTGGCAAACATTCCTCATCAAATGGCGTTGGAATTCATAAAGTAATTGAGAGGGTTCCAGGCCGTGCACCAAGTATACCACTCCCTACAAGTTAGTTATTCTCAATTTCAGTCCTTGCACTCCATCCACCCTCCAAAATCCACCCTCCTACACTTCAATCTCTTCCTTTAGCATCTTTTGGTCGAAACGACTCAGGGTCCTCTTTCATCAAGAAAAAGGCAAGACATGGTTTTTTCCTTCATTTATATTAGCAGCGGCCTCCCTGGCTTAGCTTTCCAGCATCTTCAGGCTCTTTCATAAAAAAATTTCCTCCCTGGTTCTCCTTTCCTCTCCCAAGTCATAAAATAACGCATAAAAACATCATGAAAAGCATAAAATAACGAGAAAAAATTGTTTTCCAAGGGACCCAAAAAACCGAAAACCCTCTTCCTGGGGTACATACTGTCTTGCCTTTCTCTTGATGAAAGAGGACCCTGAGTCGTTTCGACCAAAAGATGCTACAATATCACACGACTCCACAAATTTCAACTATCTCCTCCTTTCATTATCATGTTAATGTACCGATTTTGTTATTCAAAATGTTGATGCTATGGTAGCAACAGTGGTTTCAAATACCTCTCATTACAACAAGCCCTTACTCTCGAATATCATTCTCACTAGAATTCCTCATTGGGGAATCGTCCTTTGGTTTGAAAAAAGTTTTTTTTCTTATTTCAATTAATCATCATTGAAATTTGATTATTCATACCAATTTTGAGCACGAAATTCTCTCTAGATTCGCCCAAAAAAACGTGCAAAAGAAAGCCCCTGTCATAGAGGGCGCAGCCCGTTTTGGTCCTGTCGAGTAAAAGTGGAGTTTGTCATTTGGACATCCCGATCACCTACTCGGAGATTCAATAGGACAACCTGGTCCCGTCGAAACCTGACCAACTTCATTTACGTCTTCCTAGATGCCCTATGGAGATTCAAGCTGAAGTATACGCTAAATTGAACTCTCAACATGAGGTACCTTTGTTTTGTTGAATTTCACTATTCATTTTTAAGACCAAGTTCATATTTCTATAGCTCAACAAAACAACCATTTCATGTCCTTTCCTCACTCCAAGGTCTTTGAATTTGAAAAGGCTAACATGGATTTGTGACCTCATTTTCCAGCCGCAGGCCATTTCCTCCTTCACCTACTCTAAGAGAATCTCTTATCAAATATCGCTCTTATCATGACTCCCAGAACTGACTTGGTACCTTCTCGTGTAACAAGTGTTTATTTAATCTACTTGTGCAATAATTATGACTATGTGAGTCTTTTGTATACTATCCCCAACAATGATGAGGGAGATGAGGGATGCATTAACAGCAGGACTGAGTCAGGAAGTGGGACCAATGTGCCAACTTTTATAGGGGACCAAGTTGAGGTGGGTTCAGACCAAAACGGGCTGCGCCAGTCGTTGGCTGTGATGACGTCATCGCCATGGATGCTAGGACGAAAACTAAGAAAATCAAAGACAATATTTTTTTTAACTGCTATTTCTGTCAACTTTCTATTTATGCTTCCCACCCGCATACATTAGTTGAGTCGAATACACTTGTCAAGACCAATTCTAAACTTAACAACTCTAACGTAATAGATTTCTTATCATTTCCCAGGCAGTGTTTAACCTTCGTCCACACACGTTAAATGTTGTCCTGCTCGCGCTCGCGTTGAGGGGATTCCCCGCCTATTTAATCCTGCATGATTTTTCCCACTCATGTCCATATTTTGAAAAGTTTAGGGTAGAATAACAGTGACACTTTATTGAATCGACACTTTTAACAAAAAACCTTTATCAAATTCACCTTTAGCTACCTATTCTCCTGTATAAACAAACAAAGATAGTGGTTACGTACCACAGAATGAATTAATTCATTAATTTTATATCTGATTAGAACAAAACTTGAAATTATTTTCATTGCCACAATAAGGAACTTCAACATGGAATGAAACTACAAAGTAAAACCATGAAAAATAGAACATGACAACATTAAACGTCCCCCTGTGAAAGTTCTTCAGATTCCTAGCAATTTCCTTTGGATCAGAGAAACGCTGAGCCCTGGACAGAAAAATAGGTAGGTACCTCAGTATTAGAATTATACAGCAGAAACGTAACAAAATTGCGTACAAAACAATTACAGATATTAGGGCGGTTCAATTTCCACAAAATGCGCTAAAATAAGAATGCTACATTACTTCGGTACTAATGTTCACATAATAGTAAACTTTCGATTAATAATATCACAAAAAGTAGGATATTTACTCAAATCTTTAACTAGGGGCGACGTGAATAGTATGCGCTCGCCAACCTAGGGACTTTCTCGCAAACCTTGGATTTGTGCAACAAGAATGGGTATTTCGGTGGGTCGGAAATTCAGGTTTTTGACCTCAAATTTGGATTCAGCACCCTTGAAAACCTATATACTCCAACTTTAAGCCCAATGATACTATAACTTGTGGTAGAAAAATTAATTAAAGAGATCACACGTTTGAAAAAAAGGCGGGCCTCCCTTAATGCACACACACTTATGCCGCGCGCGTGTGTGAGTAGTATTTTGTAGTATCCAAGAGGTCCTCCAAGGGTTTCGTCTCTTATCTGTGCATGGATACTTTTTTCAAATACAGTTGGCTAGCTACGTCACGATTGGCTAGCTACGTCACGCCATTCAAATCTTCAACTTTCCTTAGCTTCTCTGATTTTTTAAAAACATTTTCTCGACGAACAGACCCGATTACCGTTATTCCTGAGCCATACTCTTTCGAAAAAAAAATTTTTAAAAATTGACTGAAATACCCCATTGCACTGAAGGACTGGAGGGAAGACGGAGGCACTCGACAGAGGTGCCATCAGGTGAAGCGATAGGTACCTAATTGAGGAATACCTTGCCTCCCCTACACTGTTTTCTAGAGTCTAGATCCTATTAACCGCTTTTATTAAAAAATGCGAGGTTTCCCCGCTAACTCGAGCGGATGAAGGTTAATAACATCCCATTTTTCAAGTTAAGCTCCTTTCATATTTATTTAGTAATAAGGTTTAGAGGTAATATATTATAGTGAAAAAATAACAGGTTTACCACACAGAGTCTTAACAGTTTATTGAATTTAAAGATAGTATCTTTGATTTGTTTTGGAAACAATTCTGATAACGTTTAAACTTCCTTTCACTACTCATCTTCACTAGTCATCTTCAAAACAACTTGTCTTGGTCAAACTGCACCACTCACAGCCATCACTGCGTACCAACTTCCAGTGACTATGAAGGGATCCTTTCCTCATCTTTGTGTAGTAAAGCCAGATCAGGTCTCCTAGCCGAGAGCCAGATCAGGTTTCCATAGAACCTGTAAGCTATAAGTTGCCAGTACCTGGCAGTCCTTCATCTCCTTTCTCCAGATGTTGCTTCCATCGTGCTTTGTTAGACATGACTATCTAACCCACGCCAAGCACTACCGCCTGGTTTGCCCAATCAAAGTTGACTCGACGAAGTACAAGCTTCATATCAATTAGGCACCCATTACTCGGCAGAAACCCATTTCAAGAGGCTCTTTATAATGGCAACGATTACTGTATTTGAGTGTTTTGCACCTTTCCTCAGTTTGATTGTTGCTATAGCTCATCCCACAATTGAATTGCTTCGCCCGTGGCTGACTGTAACTGTTTCTACCATCTCTTTTCTTGAATAAAGTTTCTTCTGAGATTAAGACGCACTACAGCCACAGCAGACCCCGTGTCAAGTACCTTTTTGTTGTACGCTTGACCTGCCACCTCCCTTGCAGAGCTGCAGTTAAGTCTCTGAAAGTGATATTTTTCTGGTCACCGCCTTCTTGCACCATCTTCTGTGGAATCTCGACACCGTCGCTCCACGTTTCTTGACTCTCCTTCCAGCATCTTTCATCTGGAGCCATCGAATTCGACACTGCTAATTCATGTGTCCCTTACTATATGTGTATCTGCAGTATTCAGCATCTATTGATCAGCCTATGTGGTGGCGCTTTAATTTCATGCTCATCCACTCAATCATTAACAATGTCAGGTCGCTTCATTCCATTCTGCCTTCAGAAAGATGTGAGTCTCCATTCTCCGCCTTCCCTAATGTTGGCCACTGCTGGAACTGCATCTCTTAATGTACCTACTACTTTTATGAAAAATTACAAGTTTTTTTAAATAAAATTTTGTAGTATCGTAGCATCGGCTGCTCCCATGGGTGCTCTTGTAAAAGCCTTCACTGCTTAACCCTCCAATTCTGCTGCAAACGCAGCAATGGTTTCCCCTAAGGCTTAATTCCTGGCTCGTAGCTGGTGAATGAAAAGATGCGTTTGTCCCTTGTTCTCATACCGACTTTTCAATGCCTGCACCATTTCCAAAGATCCAATTGAGCTACTTTGACTAGAGGCTCTACTAGTAAAGCTGCTTCAAATTTAAGTACCTAGCTTGTTCGCTGCTTGTCCACTTCGTTTCGCTTGCTTGACTAATAGGTAACTTCAAATTTCAACCAGAAGTCACCCCATCGTACGTTCCCAGCTTGACTTCTTTAGTGGATTCCCTTAGCATCAACGTCTCACTCTGGTTGGACATTTCGACGTGGTTTCTTTGCTGCCAGTTCTTGAATGACTCGTCATTGACATATAAAATTTGTGTTAAAATTTCCACCAAAGTTCTTATCTGCTGGCGTAATTCTATCGCTCCCTTTGCCAACTCTAAACCCCTAAAGTGTCTCCAACAACCGTTTGAAGGCAAGGCATAGGTATTAGAAAAATATTTGTACACTACGGGATGATCGCTCTTCCTCGCCCTCTATATTAGACAAAGGTTATTAATATGCTAAACCTTACCTTTTAGGTCTGGTTAGCTCTTCTTTTCCAACACCAGTGTAAACAAAGAACAGGGTTACAAACGGAGTCTAACAATATAATGAATTCAAAGATACCTAGCATTTTTGATTTGTCTTGGAAACAATCCTGGTAACGCATTTTCTTACAATGCGTATGATGCGTTTGATTATTTTCTTCTTAGTTGTATCCCAATGAAACTAAGATGTTACTATGATGTATTGTGAGGTATCTATTAAGACTTCTCACTCAAAAACTATATTTAAAAATGAACCCCAGCGATAAGATTAGAAACTGTTCAATGGCTTTTGCAGGAACGACACGAATCCCCACAGATTTTTTAAACAATCAGGCACTATCCTACAGAAACGTTTTTTCCTAATTTTGGTCTGCTCAAAATTTTGTCTTGTGTCAACATTCGGATATTAAAAACGGTAACTCATTTATGATACTTACATAGGTATTTAATCACAATGGATCTTCACTCATTCTGTAAAGTCAAGTTGTACCGAAAAGAAAGTACCTACCGTAAAGTTCCTGAGTATCTCCTGCTGATTGATCAAACCACTTTCAATTAACTTTGCTGATTCACTATCGAGTTTCTATGTACTAATCACTTTGAATTCACTAAACAAATCGCAAAATTCACCTTATGCTTATGATGACTGGACATCAAGAGTCAGAACATGAATTGTGACTGCAGTCGGATAAATGATTTAAAGGCTGGTTGCACGACTCATTATTTGAACTTACCGGTTTTATTGTACAAGGTGAGTCGAGGCAGAACATACATTGCTGAACGCAGTGACTAAAATCACGAAGATGGTGGGAGGTAGGAACAGCATAACGTAACAGTAGTTCACAATACTACCAAAGTTCATCTCCTAGATTACCTGGTAATGTACATCTGATCTGGTGGTATTATTCAGATCTAAACTCCATCACGATAAATACCGGGTGTCCCCGAAAACGTCCCCTCCCCTTTTCTGCTAAAATCGTCCAGATAGTGGTGAAAAGTTTTCTTTTTGGAATATTCATGATTTTCCCCAAAGATCGAAAATATGACAACGGTGCGCACTGCGCACGTGCGCAACGCACTCCAACTTCGTTTTTCAAATGAGACCCCCCATTTTTTTATTGCAGATTCGGTTTCTACGTGAAATTTCATGAACATTTCACCCCTCAACCGATTTTTTTTTATTGCGCGCAACCAGCTCAGCGCGCGCTCAAAGATGCGCAACTGTGAGGTTGCGTCAAAATGTGCATGTACATAGTACCCAAGTGTGACACATGATATTTTAGTATTTTGTTACGCTGAATCACGTGGTGATGTTAGTTTCTTAATTTGACTGCATTTTGATCAAATTATCGTCAAAAAATAAACTAAAAAAAAAACGAAAATGGCCTTTTTTAAGGGCAAAATCATCCTGTCTACTTAAAAACTTTTTTCCAATATAATCGGAAAAAGACCATTTTAGTAGTGAGTAAAAAGGCCATTTTCGTTATAAAAAGTTTATTTTTTGTCGACTATTTGATCAAAATGCAGTCAAATTAAGAAACTAACATCACTACGTGATTCAGCGTAAAAAATACTTTAAAAATATCGTGTATCACACTTGGGTACTTCGTACATGTACATTTTGACACAACCTCGCGGTTGCGCACCATTGAAAGCGCGCTGAGCGTTTTGCGCGCAATAAAAAAAATCGGTTGAGGGGTGAAATGTTCATGAAATTTCACGTAGAATCCGAATCTGCAATACAAAATGGGGGTCTCGCTTGAAAAAACGAAGTTGGTGTGCGTTGCGCACGTGCGCAGTGCGCACTGTGGTCATATTTGAGATCCTTGGGAAAAATCACGAAGATTCAAAAAAGAAAACTTTGTACGTCTATCTGAACAATTTTAGCAGGGGGGGGGACGTTTTCGGGGACACCCTGTATAAAATGTACTTATCAATGTATGCGTGCGAATCTGACTGAGCTGGTAAGAGTTCATAAAGCACATGAAAACATTTCCAACTGTCATTTATCCATGTGAGGACGGCACGCTGTTCACTATCTCGGCGGACTTCCTAATAGCTTCTCTAAATGATGCTATTTTGCCTGTACAAGCCCACGGCGATTTGATTCATGGTTCAATTGGTTCTTGTTGCAGCCACACAATCTTCAAAACCATCAAATCCATTGGATGATGACGACGACCTCTTCTTGAATGAAAGTTTATTGACGTACTGAACCCACCCCATCACAAAACTACGCGGGACTGACCATGTTTCTGTGATTTAGCTTTTAAGATCGTATCAAGTTTTTATAATGCTCGTTGTTAATAAATCTAATCTGGTATTTTAATATTACTGGCTTTGATAATTACCTATCCCATTCTACTAACTACCTAGCAAATATTCTATTTACACAACAGTGCCTTCTGTACTTCTTTATTATCAGAGTGATTATCTCAATTTGTTGAAACTAGTTCAAACTGTTCAGCGGAAGAGACCGCATCACCCACTCCAGAGCGCCTTTCCTTCATATTAGCAGGGCCGCCCAACTTCACTTCCATTTTGACGAGTCTGTGGCAGGCAATGAGGAATTTCACCATGTCGGAATTTCCTATTTTTGACCCCAAAATCGGATTCAGCACCTCGAAAAACTTCCTACGCCAAACTTTCATCCCGTACTTCCTAATTTACGAATAAGCAAAACAGTGTAGAAAATATGAACGTTAAAAAAAAACCCGGGAGGATGACGTCAAGCTGGAATAGTTCATTTACGGCCGCTTGAAGCGCTGAGATTGTGAAATTTATAGTCCTCAGATGCAACATTTCACAAAACCAGTAAAGATCGAAATCGAAAAACTGAAGAAAAAAAGTCCATTCATGCAGCATGAATTAATGAGCGAATTTTCAAAGAAATCATTCAGTTTAGGGTGTGGTTATGAAAAGGACCAATGGTGATGCAATTTGTTGTAGAAAGTTTTTTTTTCGATTCTTGGTTTTAATATATGTATATATATATATATTTTTTACATACTTTTACACCAATAATCGACGTCCCGGAAGACGTGGAATCACTGGGCTGAAAGCTGAATCTGGGAGCCCGAGAAGCGTTCTGATTGGGGAAGCTCCAGGACGTAGTTAAAGATGAATGCGACAGATCGCGTTCATGATGTTCCCAACCTCATCACAACAAGCCACCTTTTGTTTATCACACATTTTTCTCCTTGATGCGTTACCGGCCGCATCTAAGTAATTAATTTGATAACATTTAGTTTTATTCGCGATATGTACGAAAAAATCGTGCGATTTTCAATAATACACTGGGTTTTAAACGTTTCTATCGGTAGCTGTTGTCGATTAAATATTTGAACGAGGACTCATTTTTTTTTTTTTTTTTCCCCAACACAAATGATTTTTGGAAAAACTTCAGGGATCGTTTCAGAATGTTCCAAAACGGATTTCAGTGTGAAAATTTTTCGAAAAAGTCGATTCTAAAAATTTTGAGGCCATTGCAATAGCTTCATTTTCCTTGAAAATTCGCTAATAACACGCTGCAAATTATTGCTGGGTATGCTTTGAAGATCTTAGGAGTCCATATTCATGTTCTAGTCGTCTCTACGAACTCATAGAGTACCCACACGGCTACTGCATTTCTGGTTACAACAAATATACGCACGTATTCATTATATATATATATATAGCTACAAACTTTTCTTAATTTTGGACAATTTTCATTTTTGAAAAAAGCATTCATATCAGAAATTTTGTGCTGAATCCGAATATACCATAAATTACCATGATTTTCAATGTAAAAACCACAAAAAACGGGAAAAACCCATTTTTTGGAGTTTTTTTGAATTTTGGACCACTTTGGATTGTCCAAAATTGCTGGTTAACGAACTTGACCTATGGTTTGTTGTTACAAACATTTTGGCAAAAACTAAAAAAAAAATTTTTAAACAATAACTCAAGTTATTGTCCGGAATGACACATATATATATAAATATGATTTTTGGAAAAACTTCAGGGATCGTTTCAGAATGTTCCAAAACGGATTTCAGTGTGAAAATTTTTCGAAAAAGTCGATTCTAAAAATTTTGAGGCCATTGCAATAGCTTCATTTTCCTTGAAAATTCGCTAAAATAGAAAAAGCAAGATGGGGAAAATTAGGTTTCCCCTGTTTTGTTTGATAACTTTCCTCTTAGATAAGATGATTTCGTTGTTCATCGGGCAACACTGGGAGGAGACGGCGATCCGAACAGCCAATCAGCAAGCATTCCCGCTTCTTTTTTCCCGGTTATTTTTTGAAATCATAAATTTTGATTTTCTCTCAAAAATAACAGGAAACTTATTTTCCGAAATCAACCCGATTTTCATCTATCCACATCATTAACTATTCAGGAAAAATGCAAACAGAATTCGGTGAAATTCCTCATTCCCCATTAGAGAAAATATTGAGCAGGGTGCAAAGGTCTCCAACAAAATCCGACTGCACAGGATGTTCTAAAACCGCTGATCCCCTTTCAGCGGACATTTGCTTTTCAATTTTTAATCGAAAGTAGACCTCTTCCTGAGAGTTTTGACATCAGCCCACAGTGACGTCATATACATTCGAAACTTTGAAAAATCATAGAAAAAAAGTCTTCTCACGCTAGAAGGTCGCGGTTGGTGTCAAAATTCTCAGAATGAGGTCTAGTTTAGATTAAAAATAACAATAAACAGTTTTTCCGAACCACGCGCACACCCCATTGGAGATCTGTATAATACTCTTAGCGTGATTTTACAGTGAAATACATGTAGTAAGCAACTGGGGCATCCAGAATAAACAGCCTAGGTTCAAGGTTTACCGGATCGAGGAAAAAATATTGAAACAAAAATCGCTGCAAATTATTACACAAAGGTTTGTTTTTTTCTATATAGATCACTCGTCTGCAAAGAACACGGCTTTGCCATTGTTACCACCAACCCACTTGAAGAAAAACATCGATCGCATTTCGGTCAGCTAACATTTGAACGGAGATTAGGCCTCTTTTGCGATTCACGCCCGTGTTTCTGATTTATTGTAAGTCCAACCCTTAAATTCTCGTAGGGAGCGAACGGTTTGTCCTACAGGGCTCCGCGTGGTCTCAAAAAATTATAAAAATTCTATACTATCTTAAATTGATGTAAAAACAATACCTTCATATCAAAATGTTTTCAGTTAGGGCGTTTTCAAAATGTCAAACCTTATTTTTCAACCCTTAAATGTGACTGTTGAATCATCAAAAATTAACTTCCCTCGATTGGGGATTGATTCCTATTGTTCCGATTCTGAATCGGAGCTCCTACCACTGAGCTAAGGAAGACAGAAATGGGAAGAGGTAGCTGATCACATCTCCCCCCCTCCCTCCCCCCGTTAGGAAATCTTAGATACTCTGTTACCTAGTCAGGGAGGTGAGAGGCAGCTTTGGCCAGCGTTTTCCAAACCAGTGAGAACGCGCTATTTTTGACTGGCTTCGGAGTTTTTGTTATTGTTCCTTATTGACAGGGCAGGGGATCTGCTGACCTCAACGTTTGTCAGAATAGGCGGTGGCTCAACTCGTGTCTTGGGAGGGAGTTGTTTCTATGACCCAATCATAATGAATTATTGTTTCTCTGAGAAATGCTGAAGAGACCATTCGGGTCCGGAGTGACTGCACCACAATGTTGAATCATCAAAAATTAACTTCCCTCGACAGAAATGCGAAGAGGTAGCTGATCACAACATGACTGACATCAATCAAAATCTTCGGGGCACAACTAGTCCTCAAATGGGGCCTACATACCAAATTTCATCAAAATCGGTCAATGCTAAGTGGGGAAAGTGCCGCGGACCGACGGCCAAATTTTTATTCGATTTTTGGATTCTACGTAGGTACTTTGAAACGCTAACCAACAACTTTTGAGGGGATGGGGGGAGGGGTTAACAAGTTTTTTCTTGGTCGATTCCAAAGGTTCATTATTGAAAATAATAAACCAAAAACACGCACTTCGCATGCGCTAACATTGGCTCTCTTTCACTCTTACCGCTCAAATGTTGATTCATAGCATTTAGAATTGATTTAGACCTCCCCCACATAAATTCAGACCTTATTTACGAAGAAACAATAAGGAGGAACCTACAGCCAGCACGTCTGGACCTGGCTTAACTTGTACTCATCATGAACAAATTAAAGTTGACACTGAGAACAAAGTTTCTCGTCGACCAAAAAGTAGTGTAGTACAGGAAAATAAATAAATACAGTAGTTGGCATAAAACCCAATAAAAATTATATTGAGTGAACTTTTAATGTATGGATCCAATACAGAAGATATCCCTTAACCATCTTACGTAAAAAATAAAGGTAAGGGGTCTTTCAATTAACAAATCCACTAAAAAACTTGGATCCTCAAAGAGAATTTTAGCTCAAAGGTGAGGAGGTAACCAGGTTTACACTACCACTTAATTCATGACTGGAACTTGATTCAATTCAACACGGAAGACAATATTCTCTCAGCTCATAATGTCTGAAACGTATTCAGTTCAAGTTCGTTTGATTTCATTTAGGTTTTTCCTTCAAAGTCACAGTTATATGCCACTGTTATAAAAATATCACTGTCACTACCCACATCAAAAGCTGCATCTCCACGGCTCTTGAAATTATTATAATAAGAGAGTGTTGTAGACAGATCAACTGTGGCTCCAATTAGCAGCTAGCTGTTACAAACACGAGCTGCTCTTCAAATGCTTCATTATTCCTGTAACAATAAATACGTGCATTACACAAGGAGTTTAGTAACAAATGACAGTAAATTCTACGTCAATCACAGGTTTCTAGGTGCATTTTTTTTCCAATATTCTTTATTGCACCAAGTATTACTTATTAACAATATTATTTTGAAAATATGGACTTATATTCAAAACTAAGATACATCACTGAGTTTTGTTGATTATGGTGGATGTTTCACTTCACTGCTTCACAAGTAAGCTAGGTCAAGTGGTTTGGTACGCTTCAATCTTCTGATGATGTCACTTGTATCAAGGAGTTGGACAGCTTCCTCGTAGATGTGACTAGCCGCTGTAGGTGTCTCAGAGCTTGTCGCTCTATAGCATCGTTTATTGTTTCGATCCGAAGCTCATGATGGAGACGTTCGTTTCGAAAGTACCACGGTGCATTGACCACCGTTCTTAGCCCATTGTTCTGGAATTTTTGGATGATGTCTCGATTTGACTGAGCCGAACAGCCCCAAAGCTGACTGGTTTAAGGACTTGGTTATACAATGTAAGCTTGTTCTGGATTGACAACTTCGACCGTCTCCCCATTAGCCAATGCATTTTTCTGAATTTTAGAAGGAGTTCTTTCTTCTTTTTTTTTTGACATGGGCTTTCCATCTAAGTTTGGCGTCTGGTGTCATGCCTAGGTATTTGGCTTCATTAGCATTCGGAATAACTTTTCCCATAAAATGTACCGGAATATACTCGATTCTCTTGTTAGTGAAATCGACATGTACCGACTTAGTTTCATTTATTTTGATTCTCCATTTTGCTATCCACTTTTGTATGCTGGATATTGATTGATTTAACTTGTTGGTGGATTCAGTGTTACATTCTCCGACTGCCAAAAGCGCTGTATCATCTGCGAAGGTGGCTGTGGTGTTCATTCCAATTTCTAGGAGATCACTGGTATAAAGGACATACAAGAGCGGTCCAAGAACACTCCCTAGTGGGACTCCTGCATTGATTAGCTTTGGCTCTGAGTAGGCGTCTTCTTGCTTTATTCTGAAGTAGCGATTGGTGAGATAAGACTGAAGCAGCTCAGCATACTTTATTGGTAGATTTTTGCGCAGCTTGTAGTTGAGTCCCTCATGCCAAACTTTGTCAAACGCCTGAGCGACGTCAAAGAAGACGGCTGAGCAGACTTTCTTTTCCTCAAGGGCTTGTTCAATTATATGTGTTATTCTATGGACTTGATCGATCGTGGAATGTTTCTGTCGAAAGCCAAACTGGTGCCTTGGAAACAGCTTACGTTCTTCGATTATGGGTACTAGTCGCTTGTGGATTAGTTTTTCAAATAACTTTGATAATACTGGTAGAAGAGAGATTGGTCTGTACGAACTTGGCTCCGTGGGAGGCTTTCCAGGTTTAGGAATCATTATGAGGAATGCAACGGTGTTTTATAATTGCATTAATAATCATGGTTATTTTTGCAATGGCTTTACGCGGGAGATGCTTAAGGATCTGACCAGTGATGAGGTCGTAGCCTTTTTTGGACTGATTTCCTTATCGATTATGAGCTTAATCTCTTTGATAGTAACGGGTGGAATGTCGACATCTTGATCAATACCATTTGCGACCTCTAGAGTCAGTTCATCTGTCATAGCAATGTTTGGAGTGAATATGTTTGCTAGGTAATCAGCAAAAATCGCTGCTTTGTCTTGATTACTCTTAGCCCAACTCCCATCGGAACTTTTTATGGGTGAAGCTTGTATTATTGGTCTTTTAAGATATTTGGTAGCCTTCCAAAGTGAGTAATCAGTATCACGATGACTTGTGAGTCCCATGATATAGTGCTCTTGGGTTTCTTCGTTGATCTCCTGAGTCAAAGACCTCAGTTCACTTTCTGCCTTGTACCATTCTGATTTATGGCTGGGTACTCTAGTTACTTGCCATCGTTTTCTGGCCTTGCGTTTTTCTTTTATTGCTTTTTTTTCCTTTTTTTCTTTTCTTTTTTACCAGTTTTTCTTTTATTGCTTTTCTTTTATTTCTTTTATTTGATTCATCAGGATTACATGTCGGAGGGTCCACCTCCCTCCACTGTTCCCGATACTACTCCCAAGACTACTTCGACAGGATATCCGAATACAGTTTCATTAGCTAACGTATGTCCTAAGCCCTCATCAAATTATGTTGCTCTGTTGGGTACCGCCACCGCCACCATTTTTGAGGTCACTGGGAAGCTTCAAATTCCAGGATCTAAAATTGAGGCAAATTCCCCATTGCACTACATAAATTCCATCCCCCAGCTCCGCCCAGCTCCTCGACCAACAAACACGATTCCGACAACGCAGAAGGGTTCAATTAAGCTCCAGTGAACGAGTAAACTACTTATTTTGCTATGTTTGAACGTTATTGTTCATATCTTTATTTTTTAAATTTTTTTTTTCTATTTCCTTTATTGGCCTCACACGTTCATGTATTTAGCCATGTAAAACAATGGTTCTTAATGTCTAGGAATTTTTCTTATTGCAATTATTTTTACAGTTCTATTTCTGAGGATTTTATAAATTTAACTATTGCACTATATGTTGTTTTGTGTTGCATCAAGCAGCAGGAGTTTGTAGGGAATTCTATACATCATATCTTTATAATAATTTATTTATGCTATGTATATCACTACAAAATAATTAATATCAAATTTCCTTCATACAATCAATTAGGAGTCCATTAATGGATCTTCTCGAAAATTTGTCTATTACAGCTAAATACCAGCTGATAAATTTGTGAATCCCACATCCCATTTCATAATTCGTCCCTATACCTGGTAAACCATGTAAGTCGAGTTTATCAAATTTTACAGGGGACACTAAAAACTGAATCATTAAGTTTTCATTCCATATACAATAAGTTTTTTCGTTCCATTCCATAAAATTGATGGTAACAGTAGTATTTCAAAGAGCCTGAGACTAATTTCATCAAAATTTACTTCAGCGAACGAAAAAAATGTTTTCAATTTGATTTTTATGAAAATATACCCAGCTTGGGTTATTTTATTATTAGGAATATTATTAAATTTTTTTCTCCAGGTTTCAAGGTTACACAAAATACCCAAATCGATGCAAAAGGAAAATATTGAAATGAAAATTCATAGGCTTTGACTAATACGCAGTCCAACTTTAAGGCTCCTTGAGTCAAAACGACAGTCTTCAGTCTTAATATTACTAGAGTTGAGCAATAAATTATTCAATATACTACCAATTTCTCAATTACCATTTCTTAAATTACAACCATTACTTATAGGAACACTTTACCTACCACAACCGTAACTAGGTAGGTATGCATTTAATGTAAAGTGTTAGGCAACTAGGTACTTTTGTTTCATTAAAACAAGGGATGAGTTAGGTATGGGTTAGGGGTTAGAGATACGAGGGTGGATCAAATATAAACGGGACTCTGACCTCTGAGCGCCGACGGTTGACAGAAGCACTTCGAGATTGTTTGAACAGGTTCATTAGAAGGTGGATGAGGGGGGCGTCTCCCCCTTTACAACCTTTCATGAGTAGTTATCGCGATGTCTGAACAAAAGGTGCCCGTTTCCATTGAGCAACGAATTATCATAAAATTTCTTACCCGTGAAAGAGTCAAACCTTCGGAAATTTTTCAAAGGTTGACTGCCCAGTTCGGGGACCAAACCCTCTCTAGGACCCGTGTGTTTGCCTGGCACAAAGAGTTTCAGGAGGGAAGAGAACGAGTAGAGAATGAGGAACACGATCGTCGTCCCCGGAGCAGCATTACGGATGAGAACATTCAAGCGGTTCGTGACATTCTTGAAGATGATCGACGTGTGACTGTCTCCGAAATCGCTGAGCAGGTAGGGGTAAGTTATGGGAGCTGCCAAACGATCATTACAGAGCACCTAGGATTCCGTAAAGTGTGTGCCAGATGGGTCCCTCGCCTTTTGACTGCAGATCAGAAGTTGAGACGTTTGGAGGTCTGTCAGAGGCTTTTTGCAAGGTTTGAGGAAGAAGGGGAAGCATTTTTGGCTAGCATCGTCACCTGCGACGAAACATGGGTCCATCATTACACACCCGAATCGAAGCAAGCCAGTATGGAGTGGCGGAGGAAGGGGGAGACAGCCCCAGTGAAAGCAAAAACTCGACTGTCTGCTGGCAAGGTCCTTGCAACTGTTTTTTTCGACTATCGAGGCGTTTTGCTCATTGATTTTTTGCATGAGCGAAGAACAATCAATGCTGCCTACTATTGTGAGCTGCTGACTCAGGTGAGGGCTGCATATCGCAGCAAAAGACGGAATCAACCAATTTGTGACGTCATCCTCCTCCACGACAATGCAAGGCCCCATACTGCAGCTCTAACTTTTCAAAAATTGGAAGAAATGCATTGGACTCCACTTG
Organism: Apolygus lucorum; assembly: GCA_009739505.2. Lineage (NCBI taxonomy): Eukaryota > Metazoa > Arthropoda > Insecta > Hemiptera > Miridae > Apolygus > Apolygus lucorum. The sequence goes on along the minus strand of CM019167.2, from coordinate 64,771,744 downwards.
ATCATCCTCCCTACAGCCCTGACCTATCGCCCTGTGATTTTCACTTGTTTGGGCCACTTAAAGAAGCCCTAGGCAGACAGCGATTCGAGGATGATGAGGGGGTCGAGGGGTTCGTGCGCAATTGGCTTCAGACGCAACCTTCATCGTTTTTTGATGCTGGGATTAAAAAACTTCCTATTCGCTGGGAAAAATGTGTCACAAAAGCAGGAGACTATGTAGAAAAGTGACATATACCCGCTTTTTATTTTCTAACAAATAAAATTAAAAAAAATAATAAAGTCCCGTTTAAGTATATTTGATCCACCCTCGTATGTTGGGGATGAGCTAGGGATGGATTAGGGACGGGTTAGAGATGAACTGGATATGGGTTGAGGGATGGGATAGGGGTTAGGGATAGGTTGGATATAAGCTAGGGATGGGTTAGGGGTGGGCTGGGTATAAGTTAGGGGTTGGGATAGGTCAGGGCTCGGTTGGGGATGAACTTGGGATGGGTTAGGGGTTGGAGATAGGTCAGGGCTGGGTTGGGTTAGAAATAGACTAGGGATGGGTTAGGAATGGGATGTGTTAGGAATAGGTTGGAGATGGACTAGGGATGGATTGAGGATGGGTTAGGTATGAGTTAGGTTAGGGATGGGATAGGGGTTAGGGATAGGTTGGAGATAAGCTAGGGACGGGTTAGGGGTGGGCTGGGTATAAGTTAGGGGTTGGGATAGGTCAGGGCTCGGTTGGGGATGAACTTGGGATGGGTTAGGGGTTGGAGATAGGTCAGGGCTGGGTTGGGTTAGAAATAGACTAGGGATGGGTTAGGAATGGGATGTGTTAGGAATAGGTTGGAGATGGACTAGGGATGGGTTGTGTGTGGGTTAGGGATTGGGATAGGTCAAGGCTGGGTTAGGGATGAGCTGGGGATGGGTTATAGATGGACTAGGGGTGGATTGAGGTTGGGTTAGGGATTGGTCAGAGCTGGATTTCCTTAATTATTATCTCATTATTATCTCTTGTATCATTAATTTTACAGAGTTTCCTGTAAAACATAAGCAGACCAATAGCACACTACTAATCTCATGCTGTTCTTTCTAACATCAGCATTACAGCTAGGTCAAACAGCCAACAAAATCAATCAATTCATCTAAAATTATCCTCCTAAATAATGTAAAAATAATTTAGAAACAATGCGGAAAAACACGTGATCTTAGGTAGGTAGGTAAAAAAAAAACACGTAGGTAGGTCGTGATCTTAAGGTTGCCCACAGTATGGAAAATCACGTGTCTGCAGAACACAAGGAGTGGAATTTATTGCTGAAATTGAGACTTACAAAAAGATTTCTATTTATGATCACTTTCTCCGAACTCCATTTATGAATTTTGTAAATTTTTACATGAAAAAACAACTGACTATCTTTGATGGAAATTTGCCACCAGCGTGAGCTGCTCATTTTTATGAAGGCATACACAGGACTTACATGGTTTTCCGGCAAAAAAATAGTTACCCGACTTACAATTTTTTTTAAACGCTTTCCGGATAAAAAACTATTCTTCAGATTGGAAAACGGCTCCACTAAATGGATCAAGAGACCCTAATTTACCTGAAAAGCTCAAAACCTTATTTTCGAAAAAATACCGACTTACATGGTTTACCAGGTATATGGACGATTTGCTATACTTAAGCTATAATTTACATGCTATGTAGGGCGCTGCCCAAGAATGTATCTATTGCAAAAAAAAGCGCACAAAAACTGGTATATTTGAATTCATCATAAAAAATTAAGGGGGTTACCGCTTGAAGTTGCTTTTTAACTCGCTCAATAACGGATATAGGAAGGATGATCCATCCTTTCGTGACCACTGAGTGTATTTACTTCCTATACAAGTACGAACTTTTTAGAGAAACATTTTTGGTACAGTTTTCATTTTTTCTAATTTTCCTGTAAGAAACACAACCCTACAATTTCTCTGAGTTCATCAATACTTACTCCAAAGCGGCCAGTGGGCTGAGATCCAAATGTATTGAAAATGCAGTTAGAGTCAGCAGGTCTGTGGTTTGGAGGATTCTCCCCACATGTGTTGAGGTTTGAAAGCTGTTTAGCAAGTTCAGAAGTATCTGCGCCAGTCACAGTCATGATCACCCAAATAGTGTCTACAAACAAAAAAAAAAAAAAAAACAGCAGTATAGACAGCAGCCACTTTTAAATTGTGCTTGTAGCAAAGGTATTAGTCCTCATGTATTAGATGGCCCTCTAGCTGCTGGAAGAGTTGTAGCGAGGCAGAAACGGCCCAGGAACCTATTATTGTGAGCATTTGAAAATGCTAGCCAACAAGAGCGTGCTTTCACTGCCACCCGTACTTTCAAAGGCCACACGGGCTACCACTCCAATATTCATGAGGACGACTCTACAGCACTCATTGGTGGCTTGATGAAATTCCAAATTACTACTATATCACAATACAACTAATCACAACTATCAGAATTCGCGATATTTTTTAATGACCCTAAGAAAGAAATTGAGTTTGTAAGCTCCGAAATTTTGTAAGAAATAGTTATGATGGTTGAGTGAGGAGATTTCTTGTGAATGTGATGTTGACCTCCGAATTTTACTCAGCCCTTCTGGCCCCGATAGAACATCTCACGAACAAACGTCGATACATTGATAGAATGTTTTAGAAGGCCATTGGTACCGTTGAAAGAAGACCAGGAGATTTTCTAGATCTCGCATTTGTAGAAGTAAAGTGATGGGCCTGCACATGACCTGCAACCTAGGAGCAATGAGGGACCAGTCAGTGACAGAGCCAGCGAGTCCGATGTTCATAGTTTCCTACCCATTCACAGAAAACACACTTTCTCGACCCCACAAGAATCTGAATCCCCCACACTCAGATGGAATTTGTAGAGTTTTCAAAGTTAGGAAAAAACTGGAAAGAGGCTCCAAAAACATAATTCCACACACTCAAAACGATGAATATTTCATTCCTATATTTTAACACAAGTTATAGTTGATGAAACAACACAAAAAATCCAACAGTCAACAGGACCATGAATAAAAACGCTGCAAATTATTACACAAAGGTTTATTATTTTTCTATATAGATCACTCGTCTGCAAAGAACACGGCTTTGCCATTGTCACCAACTACCAACCATAGATACTACCTACCTACCACATACCTACTTCACAATCAAGTTTATTTGGAAGAAATAAACGCTTTTCACGCTCAGTTCGAAGGAACAGGTAGTTGAGGTTGCCCTAATTATTAGGAAATTCGATTACTGGTTGCTAAGAACACAAAACTGAGTACAACTCGAAGAAACGAACAACGATCGCATGTTGGTCAGCTAAAATTTGAACGGAGATTAGGCCTCTTCTGCGATTCACGCTCGTGTTTCTGATTTATCGTAAGTCCGACCCTTAAGGGAGTTTCATTCGGTCGCCGTTCGTTCCTCGTTTCGGGTCAGTATTGCCCTAAATCAAAAGGGGCTCATACTTTAAAAGTTGTACCTAAATTTGAAGTGTTCAAGGATTTTCTACATTCATTAGTGCATGGGAAACACTCATCAAAATCGAACTATAGTTACCAGAGAAATATGGGAAAACCGTTTATTCAGATTGGTTTTTCCCATATTTCTCTGGCAATTATAGATCGTATTTTGATGATTCCAGTGGTAATCTTTTAGTTTTCCAATTCCCTAGGCCCATGGACTAATGAATTTCGAAAATCCGTGAACATTTCAAATTTAGGTACAATTTCAAAGTTTTTGCCCTCTGCAATTTAGGGAAATACTGACCCGGAACGAGGAAGGAACGGCGACCGACTGAGACCCCCTTGAGTTCTCGTAGGGAGCGGTTTGTCCTACAAACCTCCGACTGGTCTCAAAAAATTCAATACTATTTAAAATTGGTGGAAATTTCGAGAGTTTTCTTGCTAGGGCACTATTGAAAATTTCAACCCTTAATTTTCACCCCTTAGAAGTGACTGACACTAACCAAAAGCTTCGGGGCAAAACTAGACCCCAAATGGAGCCCATAAACAAAATTTCATCAAAATCGGTTCATGGTAACTAAGTAAAGTGCCGCGGACGGCGTATGGCGGACGGACGGAAATTTTCGTTATTGATTCCAATGGTTCATTATTGAAAATAATAAACCAAAGGGAGGAAGGATAAACTTGAACACTCAACATTCGTTTGGTTTTTTTTTTTTTTTTACATGACAAGCATTTTATGACAGAAAGAAGTCAAGTCTACAGCTGTTCAAGTTAGAAGATAAGTAGGTATATTATTTTATGGTTACAAGGAGCTGTGGGTGTAGGTAAGCAAAAATCGACGGCGAAGGATTTTTAATGCAAAAACCATTCAAATGAGTTTTTTGGTTGGTTTTGAGGTGTGATAATCACCAAATCGTGTATTCACTGCAAGATAAGTAGGTACCAAGGTATTTTTCAAAAGTGGGCGCTACTTAGCAGCTCCCTGGGAGAGATGGAACAGATACCTAAATGAAAAAATACTGGAAAAGTATCAGGCAAACCGCACATCATGGCGTTCCTCCTCATTGCTACCCAAATAACCTTCTATGCTCTTCAGCAAATACTCAGGAAGGGATCCTCAGGGAAAGAGGGGCACCTGACACACCCATGAGCACACTTCCCTTACTACATTTTTCTAGCAGAACCCACCACCCATAAAAAACCCTATATTTTTCAGATCCTCTCTTAAGCTTGGTTCACATAGGTGCGTTATGTCCGTAATCCGTAGTGCGTAATTGGATGCTATTGGCTGAGCCGATTGAGGGGCCGGGAGCAATCTTTGCTAACGAAGACTTTTGGAGCGGAGTGTATCGTTTTGAAAAATTAGATATTTTACGCATTACGGATGAACTAGGGATGTCCCAAAAGTATCGATACTTTTCAGAAAAAGTATCGATACATATCGATACTCGATATGTATCTCCCTGATATATATCGTAGTATCGATACATTTTTTCCAGTATCGGAGGCGATACTTTTTTACCTCTCACATTAGATCAAAACGCTATCTATTTTTCATCTCTCACGTAAGATGAAAGTCTCGAATTTTAGTAGGTACCTCTTTCTCTAATGTAGATTGTTGAGAGACCAACCACTTCAACAAACTAAACAAAGATGATGTATCACCACCTCCAGCTCTCTATGGGTCTGTTCGGAGAGGCAGTCTGGAACAGTTCAGAACCAAACCAGAACTGAAAAGGGGAGGGGATAGAGGCGAATGGGCTCCTCCAAGCCCCTCCGAACCATTCAGGACTGCCTCTCCGAACAGACCATAATCATATTATGATAACCTGCTGTCCTCCATCATCTAGGAAGGACCACCAAAATGTTAACCCAACCAAGTGCAATACGAAAACAAGTGCCTAAACAAAAAGATGAGTGATTTATTGTTTTGTTCATTCTGTATTAATTATTATCCTCGCGATGGAGGGATGTCACACTGATGGAGAGAAACATAAAAGGCATTTTCACACATTTTTTTAAAAGTATCAAAAAGTATCGATACTTCAAAATATCGATACTTTTTTAAAGTATCGTATCGATACTTTTTGATACTTTCTAGATGTATCGATACGATACTATATCGATACTTTTGAAGTATCGGACATCCCTAGGATGAACTTCGATAAATTTCGGCAAACTTCGTGAAAGCTCTCGTCGCCTGTTCATCGTTCAGCTGTTCGTCGTTGACTCGGTCTCGTTTTTGGTTTATTGACCAAACAATCCGATTGCCGATTCTGGGTTGTTATTTGGTTTTCATTTTCGTTTTTGCATTGTGCTTTGCTGGATAAGAATTTAAGTGATTTTAATGAGAGCCTCATTGATCTCATCCGATCAAATTATGTCAATAAATCCTCAGAAATCAAATCATTCTCCAATAACCGCATGAAAGAAGTCTGCATATTATGTGGAAATATGATTGATTCAACTTCCGAAAACCGATTTTTCAATTGATTCAACTTCCGAAAACCTGGGTTAAAAGACATTTTTAAAAAATTAGGTCGTTTTCAACATTGCGATTCTTCACAACAATTCAATAACATTATTTTTTTACATCAAAGGTACTTACCTCGTTTTCCGAAATGGGTATACCCAGAGTTGGGCATTAGCTAACTAATTTATTAGCTAGTTAATTTTTCAACTAATAGCTAATTTAGCTAGAAATTTTAGCTGTTCCTCGACAGCTAATAGCTAAATATTTAGCTGCTAGCTTCAGCTAAATCGTAGCTAATTTAGCTGTAGCTTTTAGCTGTTAGCTATAGCTAATTTTTGCCCAACACTGGGTATACCATTTACCGGGCCTACAAGTAGGCAAATCATCAAGAAGACGATGAAAATCATTTTTTTCGAAGTTAATAATTAATAAGAAATTATTCGATTAATGAACACGGCGAAACTGCTAAACAGCTGAACGCGGGAAAAAAGGCGAGCGGGAAAACAATTCTGCGCAGAACCTACTGCGCGCTTCTGCGTAATTGCGTAATCGTTTGGCCATGTGAACGCTCTTTTACGCATTACAGACTTTACGGATTACGGAACACCCCCCCCCTTCTCTTTTTGAGCATTACGGATTACGGACATTACGCACCTACGTGAACCCAGCTTAACTCACTTTAGTCCTCGACCACCCACTGCCAACAAACTTTCATACTCAAAAAATCAAGTGGGAACCCATCTACGTGTACATTCATTTTCCAAAAAATCCTAATTAATCCAATTCCATGTTCAAGGTGTATGTAGGGTAGAGGTATTTAAAGTTAGACAACAGGAGGCCATGTTTGGTCGCCGTTTAAGCACTCTAAGCTGCTCATGACGACAAGCACCTCCTAATCAACACAACCCTCCTTGGGGCTAGCCACCAGGTGGGAGAATGGAAGCACCCATAAACTTCTCCTCTGGGCCAAAAGATTTGCTGGAGAGTATGGTTCTACCTCCTTCCAAGGGAGCAGGTGGGGACAGAAGGAAAAAAATGAGTTAAGAAAGAAGATGGGAGGAATCAAGGAAGTGTATCTTAGGATGAGGCTCTTGTACACGGCCCCATGGTTGTCTCTCAACTTTTGCGTATGGGGATCTGATCCACCTCCACTTCAACAGCGCCTGACTATAAACATCCTCATAGGATGTAACTAAGGATGAGGATAAATACGCTTTCAATGCTTTCTGATGGCAGTTTGGACCCAAGCACAAAAGAGATTTACACAGCCTTTCGCTCTTCTTAAAAAATATGTGGATGAGTAAAATTAGCACACCACTATAGGTACCCAATATCTGTCCATATAATAACTTTCTGATCTTGATAAAGAAATAATGCTCCAACGCTAAACAAAGAGGACTTGCTAATGCGCAAGATGGTGTGAATACAATCAAAAGCTCAAGTTCCCTGGAAGGTTAAGTAAACCTGAATGTAGCAATGAAACTAAATACCATACCCTGTAAAGAATGAACATACCTCCAAAATATGATCCTGATGGAGTACACATTCGCCATTTACTTTTATACATGCCAGGTGTGGAAGGTGATGCAAGCATAACTTCAACTTGTGCAAAGTTATTGGGCGGAAGGGTAGGTACATTTACCTTCCTCTGGTCACCCATAGCATCTCCACCGGCAAATGTGAGAGAGCAGTTATCTGGCCAAGGTTCGTCTCCATTATTCCAAAGTATCAGTTTCTTCAGAACACTGTAATGTAAAAAGTATCAAGTTAGACTACTTTTTTCTTGAATACATGTCTTATAATAGGGTAGCAATAAATAACATAACTCTAAAAACGAAGGGTCTAAAACAAATGGGTAACATCAACAGAATACACGGCCATGTTTAGGTAAAACGTTAACTACCTGATCTACTATGGAATGAATGAAAATATGTTTTATTATTACGGATAAATTGAACATAAATATAGAAAGTAAACATAAAGAAATGACAATAGGTATACCTGTCTGTCAGATTTTGCGATGTTGAACTAACTTACATAACTACTTGGAGGAAACAACACCAAGCAATTAACACCAGATCAACTTCACAACTAACAACACAAATTTAACAAAATATATATGTAGGTACCCAATTTGTTGCAAAACAGAAAAACACTTTACATACATCTTATTTATAAATACTCTCTTCATACTAGATAAAAAACTGATCGCCTACCAATTGAACCCACTCACAAGCTCTGCGCGATAGAACCAGCCCCACTGGCAGTAACCTACTAGATTTTTCAAATTTTGCCCATTTAAAACACTAATTATGTCCTCTTGAGTTAGCTCTCTTTTTCCGAAGGCCGCAATTCGAAAGTCCCTCAGCACACGACACCTTCCAAGGAAATGGGCCACATCTTCTGGCTCCTGGAGGTTGCACAGGGAGCACTCTTGCCTCAATCTTGGTTCTCTCTCATAAGGACGGGAGTTCAATGAAAGAAGTGCACCCCTCAATCTGATGAGCCATCTGGCTGCATGAAACGGATACACTTCATCCCCTGAGACTAGGCTGGCACACCGAAGGCCCAGGTTAAGCTAGCTGTACATGGGGTTACTCGAGTTCAATGCCCTCTCCCTCTGCACTTCCCTCCAGGAAGCCCCAACCTCCTTGATTATGCGGTTGAGCTGGCTCTGGAGGGTCCCTCTGCTCTGAGAAAAACCGTCATACTCGCATCCATTCTTGTCGGCCAGATCATTCAGGCCCTTCTGCCAAAACAAGCCGCAACCAGCCACCTCTCTGGCAATGATGTGCGGATACCTATCCTGTGGCTTACTCCAGACCCTTAGTAGGTAGTCCACGTGAAGTCTTAGGCTGTACAAGAATATAGGCTCTATTCCAGTCTCACAGTACAGCACATAGTTAGGTGAAAAGCCCGGCAAACGGAGAACTCTCTTGACAAAGTATAACTGCACTCGTTCAACAATATCATACTGAGCAAAACCCCAAACTTGAGCCGCCTGATCTACTATGGTTCTACGAGGGTATATCTAATATAAACGAGACACTACTTTTGAAATTATTTTAGTTTCAGACACAAAGAAAAACATACAGCGGTAAACAAAAAAGTGGTACTATCAGTATCAAACATGGTGAAGAGAACTTCCTTTGAGAAGTTATGTTTTTAAGACACCCCTTAGTAAGACTCGACTTCCTTATCTATTAATCTGGGATAAAGCAGGACAAATTTTTAAAAAATACGTACAAATCCATTTTAGGCCACCCTGACTCCGCAAAACACTCCGTGGGTGTGAGGACGATTGGAAAGGGGATAACCAGGTACGTTCCTGAAGTTACTAGTTATTTAATACATAAACTCAAAACATCTTTCTCCAAGTAGCTATCACTACCTTCCTAATTTGATGATCGGGGGCTGAAGTCAGGTCCCAAAAGCATTCTGTACCATGGTGGAGCAATCAGTTGTCTGAACTGAGAAGAAGGATTCGACGAGTAAGCAACACATTCGTACAAACCGCAGTCCCCTACTGAGTCTGAAACTTCAGTTCAATAGGAGGGTAAAGACGCTTAGTACGAATCATGGAAGGCCTACTACAGTGGTACAGGGGGAGAAATTCCAAGGGGTGAAATATGCAAGGCTTCAGCTGGGAAACGTCGTACTCTGTTGGAGCCCACAACTTTTTCCAAAACTGGATGTATCGTTCACGGGTGGCCTAGAAGAACTCTGGTGCGTATTACGGATGAATGCATCCCACGGGAACATATCCCTGGATCTGAAGTCCACCAATGGATTGTGTGGGAAGTCGAGCAGCATAAAAACATGCCCAGAGATTTTCCCTTTACAGAATCAGAAATAATGCAAGTGGTTAACAGCTTCTGGGAGGGCAAATCATCTGGAGATCTGGGCAGCTTCTGGATCGGTGTTCAAGGGGTAGTCGTGGGATGACAGATACCCTTTGCCGTGCCTGTCGGAGTGGAAATGAACACCTGTATCATGTAGTGCAGCAGTGTCCACGAACTCATGGGGGCCGCATCCTACGTCATGATGCGGTCGCCAAGCAGATAGCAGGTGCCTTGTCATCCAGCGGCTGGGATGTTGAAAGGGAGAGATTATACCACATGCCAAGTGACCAGGGCAAGAAGCCTGACATTGTTGCCGTCAAGCCCGACAGGTCTTGCATTATCCTGGATGTCCAGGTTGTTAATGGCAGCTTGGACATGGAGCAGACCTGGCGGGCTAAGATAAGAAAGTATGATAGAGATGATTTACGGCAAGCAGTGTCAGAGCTAAAAGGAGTGGCACCCAACAACATCAGGGTGATGGCTGCGACCTTGTCGTGGCGCGGAGTGTGGTGCGGGAAAAGTGCCACGGAGTTGCGCGAGTTGGGCATCTCAGTAGGTGTACTCCGTGGTGTCACCCGCCGCGTACTGCTCGGCTCATATTTAAACTGGGGGTCATTTTATAGAGGCACTTCCCTTCATCCCTCTCTCCCACCCCCACCTTCCTCATCATCCCTCATCCCTAGGGCCGGCGTCGGGTGAGTCCTGGGCGTCCTCCCCATTATATTTGATTTATTTATTTATTTCGTTTTATGGCGTGCCCCCTCCGTCACCAAAGACATTTTGTCTTTGAGGGGAGATTTAAAAAAAAAAAAAAAAAAAAAAAAAAAATAGTCATGGCGGAAGCGCTCAAGACTGTTTCTGGCTGCATCCCTAAGGCTTTCACAGGACTGTATTCAGAATGCCTCAACAGGGGAGTGTTTCCTCGGAGATGGAAGAATTCAAATGTGATCCTGATCACCGAACATGGATGGGGGAGTTCTAACCTTGAAGGTCAACTTTTTCGACTATAAATCAACTGTTTTGAGTATACCTGGTAGATGGAGGAAGGTTGAGCACATCATTGCTGACTTCACCATTAACCAATGCCATGGAAGGTAGTTTGGCAGGATTATCAAAATCAAAGTAAGCACCAACAGCTGCTTGTAAATTCCTGTAAAAATACAAAAACACGACATTTTTTAAAATGTGACAATTGCACACCCCATCACACAGGAGGTAAAATTAGCAAGTTAGCTATAAAGGGCATATACCTGTAGCTAGCGGCTCTTCAGCACGTGTAAAGGAAATTCGATCAGCATAGCTGATTACTTCCATAATTCAAATTACCTGTGAAAGGTGATAAGTCAGGAATTTTTTTTTTCAACTCTAATTTCTTCTTCTATTGTTCATTCTGATCATTACAGATTGCTCGCTACACTAGGAAAGTACCGAATATCTCCACTCGAAGGCAAAGTACTGAGGAGAGAGGGGAGTAGCAGAGCTGCATGTAAATACATCATCATTGCCGTCAAGCCCGACCAGTCTTGCATTATCCTGGATGTCCAAGTTGTCAATGGCAGCTTGGACATGGAGCAGACTTGGCGGGCTAGATAAGGAAGTATGATACAAATGATTTACGGCAAGCGGTGTCCGAGCTGAAAGGAGTGGCACCCAACAACATCAGGGTGATGGCTGCAACATTGTCATGGCGCGGGGTGTGGTGTGGGAAAAGTGCCACGGAGTTGCGTGAGTTGGGCATCTCGGTAGGCGTACTCCGTAGTATCACCACCCGCCTCCTGCTAGGCTCATATTTGAATTGGTCTTTCTATAGAGGCACTTCCCTTCATCCCTCTCTCCCACCTCCACCTTCCTCATCATCCCTCATCCCTAGGGCCGGTGTCGGGTGAGTCCTTGGCGTCCTCCTCATAACATTTGATTTATTTATTTATTTTCATTTATGGCGTGCACCCTCCGTCACAAAAGACATTTTGTCTTGAGGGGAGTTAATTTAAAAAAAAAAAGTCTGACAAGTGGGTGTGGCACATAGCTTCCTCGTATCCATAACCCGATTATATAGATGATCCGATGCATAGTAGTTGATCTCAAAACACCAATCTCTAAGTACCTTGCACTACCCTCATAGGGTACCATCTACACGCTAATCTGGACAATCCTAGAAAATTTCATCAAATTCGGATGAAAAATTAAGTGAGAAGATGTATGTGATTGGATCAAAAAAATACTTAGCCTCGCCTGGGATTCGAACCCGCGACCCCTGGGGGACAGTTGAAGTTACGGCTGTTACAAGTAATTCACGTTTACGCATGCGCAGTCGCTTCATCAGTCCGGGGATGATGATTTTCATAGGGGACTATCAACAACCTAATCCAGATAATCCCTGAAAATTTCATCGAAATCGAGTGGAAAATGTGGAAGTTATGGCCCTTACAAGGAAATTCACGTTTGCGCATGCGCAGTGGCCACTAACAGTTCGAAGGTGATGATTTTCATAGGGGACCGTCTACACACCAACCCGCACAATCCCTGAAAATTTCGTTGAAATGGGATGGAAAATGTAGAAGTTATGGCTGTTACAAGGGATTAACGTTTGCGCATGCGCAGTCGCTTCTATCAGTCGGAGGATGGAATGTGACAATTGCACAGCCCATCACACAGGAGGTAAAATTAGCAAGTTAGCTATAAAGGGCATATACCTGTAGCTAGCGGCTCTTCAGCACGTGTAAAGGAAATTCGATCAGCATAGCTGATTACTTCCATCATTCAAATTACCTGTGAAAGGTGATAAGTCAGGAATTTTTTTTTCAACTCTAATTTTTTCTTCTATTGTTCATTCTGATCATTACAGATTGCTCGCTACACTAGGAAAGTACCGAATATCTCCACTCGAAGGCAAGGTACTGAGGAGAGAGGGGAGTAGCAGAGCTGCATGTAAATACATCATCATTGCCGTCAAGCCCGACCAGTCTTGCATTATCCTGGATGTCCAAGTTGTCAATGGCAGCTTGGACATGGAGCAGACTTGGCGGGCTAGATAAGGAAGTATGATACAAATGATTTACGGCAAGCGGTGTCCGAGCTGAAAGGAGTGGCACCCAACAACATCAGGGTGATGGCTGCAACATTGTCATGGCGCGGGGTGTGGTGTGGGAAAAGTGCCACGGAGTTGCGTGAGTTGGGCATCTCGGTAGGCGTACTCCGTGGTATCACCACCCGCCTCCTGCTAGGCTCCTATTTGAATTGGTCTTTCTATAGAGGCACTTCCCTTCTTCCCTCTCTCCCACCTCCACCTTCCTCATCATCCCTCATCCCTAGGGCCGGCGTCGGGTGAGTCCTTGGCGTCCTCCTCATAACATTTGATTTATTTATTTATTTTCATTTATGGCGTGCACCCTCAGTCACAAAAGACATTTTGTCTTGAGGGGAGTTAATTTTTTAAAAAAAGTCTGACAAGTGGGTGTGGCACATAGCTTCCTCGTATCCATAACCCGATTATATAGATGATCCGATGCATAGTAGTTGATCTCAAAACACCAATCTCTAAGTACCTTGCACTACCCTCATAGGGTACCATCTACACGCTAATCTGGACAATCCTAGAAAATTTCATCAAATTCGGATGAAAAATTAAGTGAGTAGATGTATGTGATTGGATCAAAAAAATACTTAGCCTCGGCTGGGATTCGAACCCGCGACCCCTGGGGGACAGTTGAAGTTACGGCGGTTACAAGGGATTAACGTTTACGCATGCGCAGTCGCTTCTATCAGTCCGGGGATGATGATTTTCATAGGGGACTATCAACAATCTAATCCGGATAATCCCTGAAAATTTCATCGAAATCGAGTGGAAAATGTGGAAGTTATGGCCCTTACAAGGAAATTCACGTTTGCGCATGCGCAGTGGCCACTAACAGTTCGAAGGTGATGATTCCCATAGGGGACCATCTAAATACTAGTCTGTAACATCCCTGAAAATTTCGTTGAAATCAGATGGAAAATGTAGAAGTTATGGCGGTTACAAGGGATTAACGTTTGCGCATGCGCAGTCGCTTCTATCAGTCCGGGGATGATGATTTTCATAGGGGACCGTCTACACACCAACCCGCACAATCCCTGAAAATTTCATAGAAATCGGACAATAACTTCGTATAGTTATGCGCGTTACAAGGAATTCATGACAGACAGACACACAGACACGGAACCAAAATTGTTCAGAAAGGTCTAAAACGCAAAACGCGAGTGGAAATTTTGATTTTGGAGAACTTTTTTTTTCGTCCTTGAAAAGTGAAAACAAAGCTTCCGCTACCTTGGTAGACTCGGAAGCAAAAAAAATGATACCTTTGGCTTCCACACGTGTGTCATGCGCCAGAACTGAGGGGGTGACGTCAAAACACGAAAGCAGTTTGAGGGAAGAAACAAGCATCTAGTGAGTAGTGACACAGAACTGCACGCGAACCTGTTCACTGTTGATGTTTTGTGCACTGCTCGTTGTTCTTTTCATAATTTTTACTGGATGCTTAACCGAGTGTGATAGTCAATCTTTTCTCAGCACCTATCCGAAACTTAATCACTGTACTTTCTAATGTCTTTATAAAACTTTTCTTAGTTACAATACACCGATTTTGATGAAATTTGGAATATGGGCTCCATTTGGGGGTCTAGTTGTCCCCCGAAGCTTATGGTTGAAGTTAAGGCTAAATGTCCCCGATTTTAATACGATTTTTTTGGATAGATGTCAGCACCTTCGAGGACAAATTTAAGTAGCTTCCCATTTGTAAACAAAATGGAATATCTAAAAACTGCTTACACAGACTTATTTAGAAAGTAATTACAATTTTGGTACATGAGGAATTTCACCGAATTCTGTTTGCATTTTTCCTGAATAATTAATGGTGTGGGATAGATGAAAATTGGGTTGGTTTTGGAAAATAAGTCTCCTGTTGTTTTTGGAAGACATTCAAAATTTATGATTTCAAAAAATAACCGGGAAAACGGACCTTTTCAAAGGGAAGCGGAAATGCTCGCTGATTGGCTGTTTGGATCGCCGGTCCCTCCCCTTGTTGCCCGATGGAACAACGAAATCGTGTTATTTTAGAGGAAAGTTATCAAACAAAAACAGGGGAAACCTGTATTTGTCTATCTTGCTTTTTACATTTTTTCTCTTCAGTTCTTCGATTTTGATCTTTACTGATTTTGTGAAATGTTGCCTCCGAGGACTATACTTCACAATCCCAGCGCTTCAAGCGGCCGTACATGAACTATTTCCGGTTGACGTCCCCCTCCCGGTTTTTTTGAATGTTCATATTTCCTACACTGTTTTGTTTATTCGTAAATTAGGAAGTTCGGCCTGAAAGTTCGCCGTATGCGGTTTTTCGAGGTGCTGAATCCGATTTTGGGATCAAAAATAGAAAATTCCGACATGGTGAAATTCCTCATTATGTTTGAAAATTTGAAAATCAATTTTGAGTAACAATAATTCAAATAAACCATGTTAGAGGCAAAATTTTTAAGAAAAAAAAACCGCAAATAGGATATTAAAGAAAGGTATGACAATCACAATCCGGTTATCAGAATTTGAAATTTAATTATACCTTCATCGGCATTAGTAAAATTGGCTAAAATTAATGAGTCAATAAGGAAGGAGGGCCCCTTCCTCTTGACAATGTTCTAGAGGAATTGAAGTGGGACCTTACTTTCGGCAGGGAGTAAAAAGTTGTTTGCAAGAATGACTCACCCGAAGGGTCTGACCTCCATTCAAGCTTTTCGGCTTGAGGGAAACTTCAAAAACGATTTGTAAACGTTTTCTAGCCGCATGAAAATCTCTACGTGCGGTCTCCTTATGATATTATCATTTATTATTATGATATTAACCATTTATTAAAAGGTTTGAGAAACCGGGGATCGAGACTTCTTTTGAATGTGATTGGAACAACAATGGCCTCTTCTACGAGGTAGGCTCAGTTGTATGGATTTGGGAACTAAAACCGGGACACTTAGCCTTAATCACTTCTAAGGGTTGAAGAATAAGGGCTGAAATTTTCAAAACCCCTAGCTGAGTCTGAAGCGTTTATTACTTCAAAATAAACTTGATTGTGAAGCGAAAACATGGTTGGTAGGTAGTGAAAGTGGCAAAGAAGTGTTCTCTTCAGGCGAGTGATCCAAACAGAAAACGTCTGCCAAGTGGGTGTGCCACATAGCTTCCTCGTATCCATAACCCGATTATACAGGGTGCCTACACTTTCGATGGGCGTAACTTCAGGGTTCGATTCTACAAGGTATTTCCAACAAAAATGTCTCTTAGCAATTTTCTTTTAACCCACTCAAAATTCCATTTTTTTCACTTTAAAGTTTTTTCGCGTTTTCGACCTCACAGCACTGATATGGTCATAACTTCCCTTATTTCTCCTGAAAATTCAAATCTGACTACACCTTTAGAAAGAGCGTTACCTAAATTACCAAGCTACCTAAAGCAAAATCAAAATTTTTTAGCAATAAAATAGTAGAAAAACATCAAGTCAAAAAGCGAACTTTAAAATTTTTTTGAAACTTGACTTTTTTCGACCAACGTTTTCACTCTAAATCCCTGCCCATTTCGATGGGCGCTCTTCGGAGAAAACATGCGCAAATTGTCAGCTTTCCAACGGTCTATCAATTTTTCTGTTCACAAATCAACAAGAAAGAGTAAAAGAAGTTTGAATGTCAAAAAACGAGTGTATTACAAGCAAATCCAGTGTTTCAAGCCGGTTTATGGTCCCCCTCGATCACAAAATGGCTTGACGATTTTGGTAACATTTTCTATGTAATTATTTACGCTGAATACAATGGTGATATTTCCGAATGATTCCGACTGCTAGAAAGTGGATTTTTCGAAGAAAACCTTCGGTTTTCGTACATAAAATACGCATTATTCGTAGATATGGAA
Source organism: Apolygus lucorum (assembly GCA_009739505.2). Classification (NCBI taxonomy): domain Eukaryota; kingdom Metazoa; phylum Arthropoda; class Insecta; order Hemiptera; family Miridae; genus Apolygus; species Apolygus lucorum. The sequence goes on along the minus strand of CM019167.2, from coordinate 64,755,032 downwards.
GATATCATGAAGTAATACCTTTCTACTCAACAAAAACTTCAGCTAGCAATTCGGTGTTTTTATTGAGTAGAAAGGTGCTTTATGTACGATGCAAATTTTATGTACGAAAACCGAAGGTTTTCTTCGAAAAATCCACTTTCTAGCAGTCGGAATCATTCGGAAATATCACCATTGTATTCAGCGTAAATAATTACATAGAAAAAGGTACCAAAATCGTCAATCGTCATTCGCTTTTTGACTTGATGTTTTTCTACTATTTTATTGCTAAAAAATTTTGATTTTGCTTTAGGTAGCTTGGTAATTTAACGCTCTTTCTAAAGGTGTAGTCAGATTTGAATTTTCAGGAGAAATAAGGGAAGTTATGACCATATCAGTGCTGTGAGGTCGAAAACGCGAAAAAAACTTTAAAGTGAAAAAAATAGAATTTGAGTGGGTTAAAAGAAAATTGCTAGGAGACATTTTTTGTTGGAAATACCTTGTACAATCGAACCCTGAAAATATGCCCATCGAAAGTGTGGACCATCTACACGCTAATGTGGACCATCCTAGAAAATTTCATCAAATTCGGATGAAAAATGTAAATGTTATGGCTGTTACAAGGGTTTTACGTATGCGCATGCGCAGAGGTTCCTGTAAATTTTAAGGCCGTGATTTTCATTGGGGACCATCTACAACCTAATCCGCGTAGTCCCTAAAAATGTCATCGAAATCGGGTAGAAAATGTGAAAGTTATGGCTGTTACAAGGAATTCACGTTTGCGCATGCGCAGCGGCTACTATCAGTCCGAAGGTGATGATTTTAATAGGAGACCATGTAAATACTAATCTGTAACATTCCTGAAAATTTCATTGAAATCGGATGGAAAATGTAGAAGTTATGGCCGTCAGACGGACAGACACACAGACAGACAGACACACAGACACGGAACCAAAATTGTTCAGAAAGGTCTAAAACGCGAGTGAAAATTTTGATTTTGGAGAACTTTTTTTTCGTCCTTGAAAAGTGAAAACAAAGCTTCCGCTACCTTGGTAGACTCGGAAGCAAAATAATAAATCTTTGCGTTGTAATTTGCACCGTTTTGAACTGAACTGAAGAGACGCTTCTCGTAGTTCCCCACCAACTACAACCCCATTACGGTTTTCTGCGCAGTATGCTCCAAAAGCGGTTTTGCAACTGCAGAGAAAGGGAAACCAGAGCCGCATAGTATGTCACATACACTTATTCCGGTATTCCTGTCTCATCACAATTCTCCTCATACTATAGCTCTAATTCAAAGGAACAACAAGGAGAACTTGAAGAAAGGCATGCAAATTCTACATTTTAGTGAGCACCGACATACATACGAAAAAGTATCTACTGTTTTGAGAGGAATGCGGGGTTTCTTTTCATTGGTCACGGACATCATGGCGAACCTAAACGCTCAAGAGTATTCTAGTCAATTTTTTAAATCACTGGATTTACGGATAATACAATATTCAAAGCCAGTCATAGAAATAACATAGCGTTTTGGACGCAAAACGAGCTTCATAATGTTCCTACTTCAACAGGGTGTTGATCCAATCGTGATATGAATCAGAGGATAGGCACCCAATTGATGTTCTAAGCATAATTATGCTTACTTCAATCTCAGGTATTAAGTACCGGCGATGGAGGAACAACAACATAAAATCCAATTTTCGAAGGTCCCGTTAACCCGAACGACCAACAACTGATAGGTTCGCTCGTAACTACGTTGATGGGTAAAAAAAACTAAAGTTATTTCAATTCGTATTACACGTAAAATGATATATGTGACTCAAATGGGATCAAGTCAAGAGAGCTTTTAAAAATGAAAAATATTGAATTACCAGTTGTTCATGTCCAAAAAGAAGTGAGCTGTGGTGTACGACAGATTGTTTCCAACAAGAACTTGTAGTTGTTTGATGAGTTCATCTTTGTCAGTTGTCCCGAGGCAGCTGAACTGCTGGAGCAACTGTTGATCTAGACTGTCGGAATTCATGGTGTGCACAGTTCAATCAACTTAATTTCAGGATAAACTTGAAAACAGTGCAATGCAAATCACTGAGATCTCCATATATTCAAAACTTAAACTCAACTAAAACTAACCTGCTGGTTTTTGCGTTTAGTAACCCCAAAGAAGGTTTTGTTGTAATGGATGCTCTTCGCCGTGGAAGCCGTAGTAAGATATTTGTGCGTGGAGGTACAGTAGCATCCATGGAAGATACTCCATGCCCCCCCAATCACCCCACGGGTATAGCCATGGAAGTGTTCCAGTAGCATGGATATTTTACATTAGTTGACGAGCATCTATAAAATATATATATATATTTTTTAAAAATACAATATAGGATACATGCTGTGGGGAGAAGTGATGGGCCATGGATGGTGTATAACGTCAACGTCGTACTAAAGACCCAGGAAGACGTGGCAGCACCAAACTGAAGAAATTGTCGTACTCCTCATTCGAGAACAGATCGACATATTTTAATTTCACCAACTGATTTCTCTTCAAGATTACTGTAGAATTGTAGGCAATTGGTTCAGAAAGTGTGCAATTTTTTTCTCCACACTGGTCCATGCAAATTTGTTCAAATTTTCATCATTTTCAAAAAGTGGCTTTGCCTCATGCAGAACTTATTTAAGAATACGAATCCGGTATCGGGATTTTTTAACTTGATGAATATGATAGCCATCACATTCTTGATTCCAGGATTTTTCGAGGAAAACCTTCATTTTTCTTTCATAAACGCCCTTCTACTCAATAAATTTCATCTTATCTGTGTTATGTTTAAGTTCAATCTTATGAGACTCAAACAACTTTAAGGTCCAGTGGACAAAATATTGCAGAGTTCATACTTTGAGTTCGGAGGTTCTTCTCATTTGTGAGCCCCTGCTCACTGACAACACCAAGGTGACGGGGCTGGGGTAGATCAACACCCCCTTCCTGAACCCCAAGATGCCGCCCCCACAGAGCCACCTGCGGCGAAGGACTGTGGAGGGGTAATCTGGGCCAGCTCTATGGGGGCGTGGTCCGCCCCCCTACGATGAGGACGCCGAATACCACCCGAGGCGTCCGAGCCCTACTTCAACCACAAAAGCCGGGGGTGGAGCAACACACCTATGTCCACCGCAGCAGCAGAGGCTTCAGCCGAACCCGAATGGCAGCCTGAATGGTCAGGAAGGCCGTGGATCACGTGACGTAAGGAGGGGGAAACCCTCGAGATTCCAGCGGCCTGCGGCAGCCATCACACCGTCCCCAACGCTTAACGAGTACGTTCCGGCCGAAAGTTCCCTGCAGGCTAGAGTAGTAAGTCCTGGCTGAACCTCATTCCCCATCCCCCTTCTCGAAATAGTCAGCGCGAGAGTAGAAAACCCCCTGAACTAAACTAGAGTCGTATCCCTCATCTTCCACTCGGATATCCACGAAGACACCGACTGGAGGATCTCTCTTCTCAACTGCAGATCGTCGAGGTTACCTATGGGCCCAACACGTGAGTGCACAGACAAATTATCCTAATTCATTTTGGCCAAAATAATTAGGCAGGTGAAAAACAAACAGTGTAGACGTAAATTGCAATCAGAGAATTTGGTAAAGATTTGAGCTTGTAAAACTGATCAGAGTAGGACACGAACTATACTGATAAAACACGTAGAACACGGTGAAGACACGGTATTGAAATTGTATTGAGAAAGAACGTTGAATTTACTGTCTGCCAGGAATATCTGTTTTCTGACCCTTTTATGGTCATCTTTACTATCAATTTTGCTTTAACTTGTGATTGTGCCCTTCAGGCTTGTACCTTTCAAACCAACCATATCATACTACAGCTCTTGTAATAAATATTCTTACCTGGTATTTTACTCCATTTCTGTCGTTATCTTTGAGTTCACCCTGCATCAGATCAGCATCAGTGATTAGGGGTAAAATAAAACAATTCAAGTTTCACATTTTCTTTATTGCGTTTCAGACCCATCAGGTCATGTCCTTAGGACACATTTCGTAAAAGAACACAACCTCGTGGTCGCCTGGGTTACTTGTGTCTTAGACACAGAAGACACAAGGGACACAGAGGACACGCCCTTCTGGCACAGGACACACTTGGAGGTCCGAGGTAAAATAAAACACCCTTCAGGTTTAACAGCATTACTTTTATTATTCAACAACCCAGGAGTCAACACCTTCGAAGAGCTACCATACTTCACAGGTAATTATCATTTATTATCCTAAATAAACGTAAATTTAAGTTGTTTCGGTCTTTTCTCGACTCCCCCATTTCACAGTCAAACACAAAGTAGTTTCCCTTCAGGAACCTACTCAGTTGCTACTTGGGCTGGGTAACTAAATTCATTTGTCAATATTACCTAGACAAGTAGGCTTACAAATTGGTGGCAGTGTTGAAACTTGTCCTCAACACTGGCATCCGGTTTGTCAAGTAAAAGCAGCGGCTTACACATTGATCATCTTTCATTATCTCTTCGACAAATCCACTTTCTAGCAGTCATAATAATTTGGAAGTATCGCCATTGGATTCAGCGCTAAAAATTTAGTAGGAAATAATCCCTAACTCGTTAAAGTCATCTTGCGATTGTGAGTGACCACACATCACGTAAAAACACTCAATTTTCTTTTAAAACACGTTTTTTGGCATTCAAACTTGATCACTGGGCTGAAAGCCGAATCTGGGAGCCCTAGAAGCGTTCTGATTGGTGGAGCTCCAGGACGTAGTTCTAGATGAGTGCAACAGATCGCATTCATGATCGCTTGTTCCCAACCTCATCACCACAAGTCACCTTTTTTAACACATATTTTTCTCCTTGGGGCGTTACCGGCCGCATCTAAGTAATTAGTTTGATAACATTTAGTTATATTCTCGATCTGTATGAAAAAATTGAGCGATTTTCAATAATGAGCTGGATTTCAAACGTGTATTTGGGTGGCAATGGGGTATTTCGGTAAATTTTTTATATTTTTTATTTCAAAAGCGTATGGCTCAGGAATAACGGTAATCGGGTCTGTTCGTCGAGAAAATGTTTTTAAAAAATCAGAGAAGCTAAGGAAAGTTGAAGATTTGAATGGTGTGACGTAGCTAGCCAATCGTGACGTAGCTAGCCAACTTTCTTTGAAAAAAGTATCCATGCACAGAAACCCTTGAAAGACCTCTTGAATACTACAAAATAGTACTCACACACACGCGCGGCGTTGTCCGCGGCGTAGTCCTTGCCTAGTGTGTGTGCATTTATGGGGCCCGCCTTTTTCAAACGTGTGATCTCTTTAATTAATTTTTCTACCACGTGTTATTGTATCATTGGGCTTAAAGTTGTAGTATATAGGTTTTCAAGGGTGCTGAATCCAAATTTGAGGTCAAAAACCTGAATTTCCGACCCACCGAAATACCCCATTGTCGATTGAACATTTGAACTACTGGCAACAGGACCAACTTGGAATATACATATCATCTCGATTGGTTTTTCCAAGTAATTCTTGCAATGGAAAGTTACCAATTTCTGGACATTCGAAAGGATTTGAAAAGAAGCGGCATGAAGAGAGTGTGGCCTCCCTCCACTAGAGATGGGCGGAACGGTTACATTTTCGTATTAGGTTCCACCTTTACTGCTCTGGGTTGGTAATAGGTTCCAATAACCTGTTACTTATTAATAGGTTATCTCAGGGACCTTCTCACAAGCTCATTCTGACATACCATTCCAAGGCATGGTTTTCGTGATTTCTACTTTTCGTTCCCGACCTACGTTCGTTTGTTTATCATGTTATGTTATTCCATTCCAAAGTATCATTCCGTTGATCTCTAGTTTTCGTTTCCCATCTAAGTTGAGTTTTCTATCAAGTTATTCCCGACATATTTACGTGTTAGTGCATTTTCCCTCTTTTTGATAATAAAAAACCCAAGGTAATGTTCTGGCTCCACACATTTTTGAGCCTTCCCTGAAACGTTATTTAATAACAGGGTTATTTTGGTAATAGGTTCCAAGCGGAATTAATGAAACCCGGTAATAGGTTATTTTTAACTGTTACGTTAAATACAGCCCATCTCTACCCTCCACCACTTCAGTTTCCGCAGTAGTTCTTTAGCTGAAAGTAGATGGCGCAACTGAGGCAGCCTCAAAAGTGCTTGCACGCTATTTTAACATTAGCTTTCTCCTCTGATAACTTGTCTCCAGTACTCTGTGAACTAGATTAATTTACTCTTACAATTTAAATTTTAAAAAGAAAATTTTATAGACCATTGGAAAGCTGAGAATTTGAGCATGTTTCTTATTTCGAAGAGCGTCCATCGAAATAGGCAGGGATTGTCGTGATGTGTTGATATTCACGAATATTGAACTGTTTGGGATATTAAAATATGATTGTCTGTATATGGAATATATATGAATGAATTTGAAATAATCAAGTATTTACCATCCCACGGTAGTTTGTTGATCTAAATTCACTCAAGATTCAACTTTCAGGTTGAAAATTCAATTATAATAAATTGTTATGTAGGTACCTACCTATGAGTAACAATGAAACTTTGGAAAAGTCTCGGCGACAAGATTTGGGTATCCGAATAGAAAGAAGAACCACGAAGAACAATTTTTTTAAATAATTTATTGTGAGTCCTTAACATGGAAAAGTACAAATATTGCAATTACAACAAAGTTGGTTATGGAGAGATACTTCTGTTTTGTTTTCGTTTTTTCTTTTTTTTTGATGATTTTTATTATTTTTATTACAATTTGATCAAATCGGCACTCTGTTGAGAAGAACATGGCAATTCATAATGTGCTGTCAGTGAAAAAAAATTTCAACAGAATGCCATTAGTAAGTTCTTCAACATGGTAACAACATACTGAACATCCTAACGTCATAAATTTCACCATAACTTAATAGTTGGTCTTTAAAATGGCAACTTATTGGGGGTCACACAGAACAATAGAATCATTAGAAAATAATAATAAATAATTTAAATAAAAGTTGACTAATTGTAGTAAATCTTCACGCTCAAAAAATGAGAGGAAAATGAATTAAACTTACATGGGAAGCCAAACATTCATCGTCATAAATATAGTGTATTATGATAAAATATAAATAGACAACTAATAGACACAAAGTAGTTTACAATATTTGTGTACAATATTTTAAGCAAAAGATAGAGACAGTTAAACCTGTCATGTCTAAGCAAGAATGCCATAGAAAGATAGAGAAATGAACTCTATATACTATGTATATATAATCCTGTGAGTCACAGAATAACGTTGTAATTTATACGATACATAAAGAATTAGAGGATTGAGAATAAGTGTGACGAGAGAATTTCACACTCAATTCACTCAACACCGTAAAAACAAAAAATAGATAAAGAGACCATAAAGTTCTATGTTGTGGCTTTGCAGGGGCTATTTGTGCTACTCACGTACTTGGATGCACAAGTACTTCTTCTTTTCCATTTTTTTTACAAGGTTTAGCTATGGATCTACTCAATCTTGCTAATATGGTAACACATGACGTAAAATTTAAAGACCATACACAATTCATAATTTCTTCTAATAATTTCTAAAACTGAACTATTAGTTTTGGACTTATACATAAATATTTCTAACTATACATTGCGACATGAAAGTGCCCTATTATCAATTCACAAAAGATATTATTGCCTCTGATATACATCCTAAGTAGGTAACTTTCTTTCCTTGTTTACAAGAAATAAATACTTTTAAATCAGACGTGGGGCAACAGTATCTCACATTATAGTAAACCATGAAACAACATACCAAAGAATTCTGTGTGACAATGAAAAATCTTATAATTACTCGAGGAAGAATTTAAGATATGGCCATTCGCAATAAAAACTTGATCATAAAATAGTATGTCCCCTATCCTTCACAATATCTACCATTGTAAAAAAAATGTTATATAATAATTCATTAGTTTTAGGAAATATATTGACTAGAACGAAATCATGATAAATATAACTCCCAAAAATTGAACAGAATCCATCATTATACTTCTCCCAAATGAAGTTAATCACACTTCTGAAGAAAAACTTCCTTCCTAGTAGGTACCTTGTTTCAAGTGTTTTCTCGTTTTGTTCTTTTAAAATAAAACTCACTGACATTTTTCCCTTGTACTGGATCATTGAAATTAATTTGATTTTTAAATTTTTCTTACGTTTTCAAATTTTGTTTCAAAAACATTTTAACAGCTCAATAGGTTATTCAATAACAACATATAAGGATTAAGAGCATGGAAATTAGAGAACAAATACACAGAATGCTATTCCTGTACATATTTACAAATTGGCAACTGTTGTGCAGTTATTTACTAAATTTATTAGCTATCAATCAAATCGTAGCAAACTTGATGTAATATGACTTTCTATACCTGAGCATTTGTTTAACAAAGACCAAATCAACAATTTTTTACAATTGGTCTTGAAAAGTGTGCATACAAATGATATCTTCATGTTCAAGTTCGCGTTTTTCTATACACTACCGAATTCGAAACTGAATAAATCCTTTCTTTCAAAATATTGAACTGTTGTGAAGAAAACCGATTGAATAGTTTCCGTGGAATGTAGGACACAGGTGAAAAGTTGAATGAACCAAAAGAAAACCTTTGCAAAAACGTCACTTTGATAACATGGTTTTTCTTGTGGAAGAATTTTACTAGCAATATAAAAGAAGAACAAACAAATGAAAACGACTTATTCAATTTAATGATTGGGAGCTTAAGATACACGGATTATATTTATATACTTACATAAATATTTATATATATTTTGGAAAATGTATAATTATTTACAATGATTTCAATTAACTGAAGGTTTTTTCACAGATGAGGATTTTTTACATCAGTTGATAACAAAGCCTTTTTAAATGATTACACAAATAAAAAATGGATGACAATTCAGATTTCATTCATTGACAATAAGTTATCAGGTAATAGAGAGTAATTACAAGGGACTGTAAACTCTATCAAATAGGCCTACTATTTCCTTCAACTTAATGCCCACTCAGTTCGATCCCGTTTCTTCTTTACACTTTCGAGTTGCTCTAATTCATATACTTTACAATGCTCAAATATTAAGTAGCTGCAATCCTGTAATTACATATTGTACATTTTGAGATCTAGTCCAGCTTTCTCTTTTTTTACAAATGGACACAATATTTTTTTTTCATAAGCTGGTAATAGATATATATTTTTTAACCAGGATCAGTCTGTCAAAAAATATACAAATATCAACCACTTACTCTCGACTCAGAGACATTTTTGAAATATTAGATAAGTCTTCAGCATTCGTTTTTATATATGTTCAAAGAAACTTCTAATGCAACACCTACAAACGTGGGTTTGGACGTACGCCATTTATTCTCACATGGCAATCAGTTACAAATTATTGACTCAATTAATTACATTTTTTACACCATTAACTGCCAAATTTTCTCTTTAATTTCATGGCCAGTACTAATATATATGAGCAGAATATACAATCAGAGCACCACAATTATATATCACACTAATATAATTACAGCATTTTAAGTATAGATGACCCCTTAATTTAAAGCTTCTTTTGTTTTTGTTTTTTAATATTCTCTGGGTTACTATGGTGTTTGAACTTATGAACTATGTAACCATGTTCCTTTTTTCAAAAATAACTTGTTTTGTAATATGTGCACAGAATTAATTTTTTCATTTATCAACTAGGGGATACTACCTAGAACTGTATAAAACTTGTTTACATTGTGTTTGTACCAGTATTATGAACAGTCTTCATTCTGATCCTAAACCATCTACAAAACATCCACTACTTATCTTTTAATTCCAGTCACTTTTTGACCAAGTCTCCTTCGCTTGAACACATATTTATAGATATTTACTCTCTATAATTACAAAATTTAATTTTATTGGCGAGCATGAATATTGATAGCTCATATTCTAAATGTGAATATTACAACGAGTTTCTCGATGCTGAGAGTTTTCACTGACTGTTCTTGGCTAATCACTAGAAGTAAGACGCCTAGAAATTAATGAGATGAAGATATCTTTTTTTGGCTTCGTATGGATCTTTACAGCTTAGGTACCTAAGAGAAATTGGAACTCAGAAGTTATATGTACAATGTATTACATTGATATAAGAATATAAAATATTATCCAAGGTGTAATTTATGTTACATGGTCCTGATTAGGTACGTCAAACAAACAGGCCTTTCAGTTATAAATATTCACGATAGTTTATAACTAGTTAGGAAACATTAAACCACTTGTGTTTGATTAACGTGGCCTGCAAGACAAAATTATTACGTATTGCATTGATCAAAAACTGGTTTTGATGATTAAGTGAATGACTAAAAGTTTTGGAATGTTAAGAAATTCAAAAATGTGAAAATGCATTACTATGTACATGCGCCGGTATTGTCCGATTGATGATCTAAGCCGATTTTTAAAAAATATGTGACAGGCAAATCAAGAACTTTTTTCAATGTTGCTCATCCCGTTTTAGTTCAAGAGTGACACGAATGTTGAAGAACTTTTTGACGATGATACCGAATCACAACTATTCAGGTTGCAAAAGTAACTCGAGATTGATGAGGAGAATAATATCAGAGTTCACGCACTGTCGCATGACAAGAAATATGAGGTTTCTTACAATTAATTAAACATTTAGGCCTGTGATTGTTTCAAATTCAACAAGTTCTTATTTTTTTAGATGGCAAACAAAGTAACAGTCTCTAATAATTGATGTTATTGATGTCACCATCTCATTTGCCGACAGATCTAGATTAAATGTAGTAATTTAACAATTTAAATGCAAATATTTAATATCACAAATTGCCAATATTATTTATGAATTTTAGCTTTAAGCTTCCACCTTCGTTATTCAATATCATAACTTGCGAATCTTGATCGAGTCAACAAAAATCATGCAAAGGTACTACATAATTCATTTCGATCTTAAAAATTCAAGGAAGTTGTTCAAGTTTGGGATCGCTTGGTATCGGGAATGCTCATTTTTACGTCAAATCAAAAACGCACGTCGACTATAACCATTAATTTATTATCAATGGATTTCTTCTCAAATATTCTACAGGTAACTAGCGATTCCTTCAGGATGGAAAAGAATATTTTCTCGTAGAATGTCGTTAAAGGCTCACAAATTGTTTACTACCTAATTACCAACAACTTGAATTTATCAATATTATATACATATGGATGGATGTTCTTTCTCCCTTCTTCATTGAATGTTTCCTAATAAATCTCTGAAAATAAATAAGGTCAGGATTAATTCCGCACAGTGCACATCAAATCTTGCAAGGTAGCACCATGCAATAAAAAAAAAACTTTTCTTTAGAGATCATATTGCACATTTTCTGCTGTTTATTATTTAATATAATTTACACAAGCAAATAATATTTGAACAATGTAACTTTCCTAAAGTGCTCTCAGAACGCAAATTTCTGGATTTTATAGTTCTTAATTTACTTTCTCCTCTATATAAATGAGTGTAAACTATCAAATTTCTTTCCTTTGATTATAAGCAACTTTTAGCAGAGCAGGGTTTGCTAGTTTTTTATTTTGAGCAAAGTGATTGTTTAAATTTACTGCCCAATACAAACATCTGCTGGCTATAAACATATTTGAGCTTTTATTTTGGAGCTTCTATTATGAATCGGTTCACTAACCCCTCCAGTTAGAGGAAACCTTACATTTGTAGGCCTTTGACTTATAGAAGACTATTCTATATTTTAATCCTTCATAAAAATAGTTACACTGAGTAAATACTGCTTACCAGGTACTTTCAACTTCACATTGTCTATTTAAACTCATTTATGGAATGCTTACATTCAATAAGATGAAATTTAGAGTGAGTGATTCGAAGAACAACTAACATGTTGTAATGGTGCTAGTGTGTTTTACCCCCATAAACCTTTTCAAACATATTTGCAGAAATGCTCGAGTTTTAAAATGATAATATAATTGATAAAGTAAACACACAATCTCTTATAAATAAAAAGCCAACTAAAATGTAAGATTAAAATATGCATCTGATAGTAAATGAATGTGAGGGGAAAAAACAAGACTTAGGTATAGGTACTGCAAATCTAAATTATTCTAATAAACTAAAACTATGACTTAGCTGTATGACCTATGAAATCAATGTTTAAACTCAAAATACAAATGAAGTAAACTTTACTTCTACATATCATTGTAAGCAATGTTAAAAGAACCAACTGAAAACCTCCGGAGAACTCAAGTCTTATTACTTTAAAAGGTAGTAGAGTATTAAACTAATAGATTCTAAATTGTCTAATTTCGCATGAAAATTATGAACTTCTTCCAACAGCTGCTTATATAAAAATACAGATATTTCCCATCAGTAGGGTACGGTAGAGGAAATCGTTCTCAACTTTACAAATATCACTTTCTATGTACACGAGAATTTTCAAAGTTACGTTTTATTTTTTTCAAGGTAGAGGTGATGAGCTTCAATATAAACAACATGTCAAATGAATTTTAAGTACTTCTTTCCGTCAAAATAACTTTTTTCTTCTTCATTTCCGAATTTGGTTTTGATGACAGTAAAATGAATCAATAGAAATATAACTTGGTAATTCAATGTTAATTATAAAATCAAGAACAATCATTTTGCGCCAATAATGCAGCTACAGGATGCTCAAAATACCATGATAAAGAATATGAAAATATGTGGTTAAGATGATATTACATGAAAAATTAAAATGTTAATACTAAATTATAAAAAGCTTGAAAATACAACGATGAACTACCTAACACTTCGTACAAGAATTACTGTTGCTGAAACTACTATGCTACCAACAACAATAATTATGCATTGATTATTACAAGAATAATAGTAAATATATCATTATAAATAATAAAAATGGCAAATTCAGGAGCTAAAATACCTGTATTCATAATATTATATTAGGAAAACAGGACTTGAGAACTAGTTTTTTCTAGCCGGGTCAAGCCTGATGAAAAGATGCTACTTTATATCTCCTATGTTTCATGGCCATACAACCTCAAGAATAATATAAATCACTTAAATTACGATAAGTACAATGAAAAGAACAAACAACTAAAAACTGAAATTCAACTTTTAAGAGATCAAATGAGGCTATGTGGCTTCGAAACAGCTTAATTAAATGACTAGACTTCGTCACAGTGTGTTGGGTCGTTTCAGTATTTTTATGTAGTTTTACTTTTATTAGTCTTAAATGACACCTGCAGTACTCTATTACCAAGGGTGTAACCGTTAAGCGATTGAATAGCTACAACAGCCTCGTCGTAATTGGTCATTGTAACGAATCCAAAGCCCTTGCATTTGTTGGTCTGAAGATCTCGGATTACTTTCACGCTTTGAACAGCTCCGAACGGGCCAAATAGCTGCCACAATACATTCTCTTCGGTTTCGGGAGCGAGGTTGTAAACAAAAATACACCAGCCAGAGCCATTCATTGCATTGCCTGGGAGCATCGAGTTTGCGAGAAGGTCCCCAGCCAATGGAGAGTACCTGAAATACAAAAAAACGCCAAACTATTATATTACAGCATTCCTGCTATAAGTAAGAATACCCGCATATAACCCGATTATTGTTGAAAATTGTAGGTGATAATGAAGCACGTACATGAAATTTTTGAAGTCTGGCCGAAACTCCACAATAGTTATAGAATTCATGGAGCACCATTTAAATTCCATCACGTCTCCATTTTTTACCCATCAACAAATTACCAAAGTAATTATGACCTTTTCCCACAAACTTCAATAATTAGGAAAGCGATCAATTTTGAAGAAAATGAAACCTCGTTTTCGGTATATCGAAATGAGAATAAACGGTCAAACGTTTCTATACTCTGAAGAAGAGTGAGCTAAACCCTTTTCTAGGTTGATTGAACTGCCACAGTAGATTTGATTTCAGTCGCATAGGACATTTACCGATGCAGTCTCGAAGTATAAAAACTAATTCAGATTTATTTACTGCTTTAAATGAGCATAGTTGCCAAGAATCAGAAAAACCCTACCGTCATATGAATCAGCGGGGTGATATGAATCAGCCGGGGTTATATGGATACTTTGGAGGCAGCAACGCTTTTAGCTATTGCAGCGCTACCTGGTGACGTTTGGATGTGATCTGGTAGCAGAATATTGAACTAGGCATTTTGCTTCACCACCTTCATCCATGATTCAGTCGATTTAAGGATGTTAGAAGGTCATCCATGAAGATTATCAGATCCATAGAAACGCCGCACTTTTGTGTTGTTTGTTTACATTCATCTGTGTAGCCAACCTATGACCAGAAAACTTGATCTGCGTATTTTTTATCATATCAACAACTTCTCATGAAAAAGATCGATTTTGTGTTTTGTTTCAACTTAAAACCCCCCTTGTCAGTGATTGATTTTGTGAATTTCGGAGTTTTTGAGGGGTGGAGTGAATCGAGAGAAAATGCCTCGACTTTACCAGGGCATCTCAAAAGAGCACGAGCACTTATTGCTTGGGACACTGTCAATGATTATTTTACTGAACTGAAGAACAGTCAAAAAAGAAAATGAAAGGTTAAAAAAAAGAAAAGGGCTTCGAAATGCGGAAATTGACGGTGCATTCAGGCTTCGATGGAGTGAAGCCTGAATGCACCGTCAATTTCCTAATTTCAAAGCCCTTTTCTTTTTTTAATCTTTCATTTATTCGATCTTCTATTTTTTTTAATAATTTTAGTGATTCATTTCACCTCGTTACTGGATTGGAGTGCATTTTACATTGGTTTTTGGCTTTGATCCATATCACCCCGACTAACGGGGTGATATTGATAATGTTTCATTAAAAAAAATAAAAGTGAAAAAAGGTGCAAATTACAAAAATTGACATGGTACCGCCTTCTTGACATCTCAGAAAATCTATATTCGGAAAGCCAGCTCGCTCTAAAAACAGTGGGGTCTAATTTTTCAATAAAAATGCAAAAGATTATCCATATCACCCCGGTTGACGGTACTTAAATTAAACATGTTATCACAATTTTTGGTGCCTCCAAAATAATAGGATATTTAAAGCGGCCCCTACACGATCAATAATAATGTCATTACACGTAATGACATTACTGCTTCATTCCAGTTCTTCATTTCACTCTAACTCAGACCGTAAGTAATAATGTCATTATTATTACCGTCAGATGATCACTGTGGAGAACTTGTTCAACTGAGTAATGCCAGTGAACTGACGTCAACCACCCTACTCTATCATTAATAATGGCAGTAACCCCTCCCCTCCCAAGTAATGACGCCTCAATGTCAGAAAATCTGGATCTCCATCATTCCAGCCCGTCTTTCCATCATTACCAACCCTAGACGATTAGATGAGAGTCTAGCCCCCAACAATCCTTGTCGCGAGCGCTACCTCCCGCCACTTCAACGAACTACCCATTCCTGATTACCATAACTACCATTCTAAAGATTGTTGTCTCGTAATCGTTTTCGTTTCTCTCTGAACAGTTATGGACGTGAAAATGATGCCAAGTGTCATTTTGTGTTGTGAAAAGTACCCAAAGTCATTAAATTTCAAAGCTGGTCTCCAAAATCATCACTGGTTCATGTTATAGAAATATAAGAAACGAAAAATTACGAGACAGCAATCTTTAGAATGGTAGTTCGTTGAAGTGGCGGGAGATAGCGCTGAAACCCGACGAGGATTGTTGGGGGCTAGACTCTCATGATGAGCATTACTGTCATTCTGATAAGGTATTGACATTATTATTGATCGTGTAGGGGCCCCTTAAAATGACGAATAATAACTCATTAATTTCAAGAACAATACCAATATTTTGGAAATTTCTGCTTAATGAAAAATAACAAAGGTTAAGCTTGGAACAATATTTCTGGACGTTCTGACGTACGGTAAGTAACAAGGTTAATACCAAGCAAATCAAATGATGAAACTTTTATAAAATAGGATTTATATCACACAAAGCAAGGAAAATTGTAAATATATTGTTCGTCAAAATTAAGGTAGTACTTTGTGAAAGGTACTTTAGTTTTTCTCGTGGCTACTAAAACCTGGTAATGAAGTTCTACAAAATTGACATCGTCTCCCACTGAAGAATAATAGACGTTCCAACTGAGCAATATTATGTATTTGGTTGTTTCTACCATTCAAGGTCAAAATATTCAAATAAATGAGAAATGCAATGGGGAATTTGCCTCACATTTTTTTTTCGAATGAGGATTTATTTTTATGGAATAAACCATAGTGGGCTGCTCGAAAACGCATCCAAAAAATTTAGAGAATTTAAGGAAGATGGAAATTTTAAATGTGGTGGCAATGTGTAAGAGGCAGCCATGTTTGAAACGTAACGGATATTCTACCAATCTGACTTCAAAGGAGGTTCTGTAGCGCTTACCACAGAAGCGGAACATACACGAACTTTTAGCTTACAAGGATTAACACAAGAGTGTGTGAACTAGGGAGGAGGGCAGAACGTAGAACTCAAGACACAAAAGTGACCAAAAGAAACAATATTACTCACTTTTTTACAATACGATTCTACCTACTAGTTTATCAAGCATTATTAGTCTTCATCTTCTCTTATTTAGTTTCAAGATTTGAATCACATTATTCGAGTAGCCATTTCACTGGATCGTTTTGTGTGGCGGTGCTAGAACTCTGTCTGTAGTCGGAGTTGTTTTCGCGTCGTTTTTTTTTCGTATGATGTCAACAGTATTCCTCGATTTTCGCGGTGTTTTGTAACAGAGGCTTCACTTGTTTAGGCATTTTCTTCTACAGTAATTTTTCCCCCTTGGTTATTCCTAGTGTTAAACGTTATTCTAGGGCCTTATTATAGGATTTGACTTGAAATTCCAGAATCTAAAATTGAGGCAAATCCCCCATTCTGTTACAGCCAAATTGTATGAAGTATTAACATTCAGTTCGTATTCTGTAATATTTTGAACTCCAAAGGAAGGTCTGGTCAAAAATATTTGTAACCACTTGCTATCTTTCAATTAAATTGCATTCTCCAGCGCACAGAGACAAGAATAAGTAAGGGTAACAACAGAGCTGAGGCTCCTCTACGTTTGGGATTGGGTTATGGCAGCTACTATCAAAGACCTGCTGTTCCTGTTCCATCTTACACCTGAATTTTCACACTTGTACGATCGGTTGGGTTGAATAGGGGTTATAGCAGGGAAAAAACCACCACCCAATCACCATTATACTCCCTCTACTTATTCTAATCTCAATGCCACTGAATATCTTCTCTAATAGTATTCGACTATAACCAATTTAGTAATTTTATCCTCTTTTCCACATTTCTACCAAATATTGTGTTAAATGATATCCCATAACTATTACATAAAGTAGAATACGAAATCCTAATCCATTACGTAATACAAAATACGGATTCTCTAATACATAATACTATCACGTAATATGTGCTCGGTTGGAATAAACCTAGTAACTCATAGTTTACCTTCCAACTAAGTCGAACTTGTCAATGACATTCCATGGGCGAATTAATGGCACTTCCGAACTATAAAAAATTAATCCTAAAACATTTACAGGCACCTACGACAGTGTATGGTGAAAAATTTAGGTAGGTACATGTTATCAAAATTTAAGCAGCTATACCCTGATTGAATTGGTACCTAGTGAAGTATCTAATGAAAATATCAATTTATTCTAGTCAGTGATTGATTATATTGTTATCCTAGGAAATTGCGTTCAGAGTCGCCTTATTTAACACTATTGGAATTCACGAGGAAGTTTCATAAAGCTAGGCATTCAGTACAAACATTTCCATCATAATTTCCATTCAGTATGATGACAGCTCTCAATACTTGGTAATTTTACTGATATAGTAATAAGTAACAAATAATAAATGGCTTATAACTTTCATGGATAGATTTAAAATTTTCATCAACTCCATTCTTAGTTTTGGGACTTCTACAGCTGCTTCCACAGATTTTCCGCTGGGTAGTGGGTGTCGTAACAGTTGGGGTGAGACAATCATGCTACGTGTTTACATCTAAAGAAGAAATATGAGAATAAACACAGAACTTACAGTTTACTATTTAATGACAAATATTTAAGAAATGACGTTTAATTAGGGCTTATGGTCGACGTATTTTTCTTCTTCTATTGATTTAATTCAATATTATAATTAAGGTACGGATTTATTACATGTTACCGACTAGGATGATTTAGCATATGAATAAAACATATAATGTATCCTTCAGAAAATATAGTGTAGGTACGTATGTTTCACCTTTCTGGACGAATTAGGGACGTTTCCAGCTAAAAGCCGAGATAGTATGAGGAATTCATCTATAGCATTTCCGAATTGAGTTAAACTTTTTCCATTTAGGTTTAGTTCTTTTCCATTTAGGTTTAAACCTTTTCCACTTAGATTTAAACCTTTTCCATCTGGATTTAGACCTTCTTCATTTAGATTTAAACCTTTTCCATTTGGATTTAAACTCCATCAAAGCGTCAGTAGTTAGCCCCATCATAGTAAGTAAGTGCCTACCTACTAAAATTTCATTAGGCTAGAAGTAAAAAAAAAAAGGAAACGGTAAGAGAAAATACGCATTTTCGAAAGCTTGTTATGAATCGGAAATCTCGGTAATGGATAAGGAGCCGAAGGCGTTTGGTTGAGAAGGAATTTGTTAGTTTGGTAAATATGATAATAAATTATTTTCTTAGGTTGGATACATAGTTTGATGATATTGATCACCAATAATAACAACAGTTAAATAATCATAATATTCTGCATTTGATTTTCCCACGTGTTGAATTTTTGACTTGGGTACTTTTACCTCTAACTCCACGATAATTTCCTGAGTTTAAATCCAAATGGAAAAGGTTTAAATCCGAATAGAAAAAGTCTAAATCTAAGTGGAAAAGGTCTAAATCTAAATGGAAAAGGTTTAAATCTAAATGGAAAAGGTTTAAACCAAAATGAAAAAGGACTAAACCTATATGGAAAAAGTTTAACTCAATTCGGAAATGCTATACATGGAGGATGCAATTTGAATCAGAGAGAAAAATAACCGGACACCAACAAAATTTTAATCCATCAAACAAAGCATTCAACAACCATGAAAATAGGCGTAGTGAAGGCATGCCCGTAAATGTGACAAATCTGCCGTCGATGCTTCTACAACAGTCTCTATTCTCACAGTCTGATAGAACAGCCCACGTCCACCCCTTCATTCGGTTAATCAAGTAAGCTGGAGTAATGTTAGATAATGTGGAAGTCTTGATTTCAGAAAGAAATTGTTTAGGTCGAAACTGCAAGTGTTGTCCTCAGAACGTTTTCTCCCCGTTTCTAGCTGTTTTCACGGATGAGGAACTATTATTGTCGTCATGTGCTTCGTTATAAAACGAAGAACAGAAGAGGAGAGATGTATTTTTTAAATAAAAAATTGTCACCAAATATATCAATAAAAAATTCATCAATGATCGTACGCCTGATTTTTTTAAATTTTTAATCGAAAGTAGACCTCACCCTGAGAATTTTGACAGCAGCCGTTCTCTTTTTTGATGAGTAGATCTTTTTCTATGATATTTCAAGTTACAAATGTTTATGACGTCACGCGCCCCTCCCGCCTGGGCCCACTGTGACGTCATAAACATTCGAATCTTTGAAAAATCATAGAAAAAGGTCTTCTCACGCTAGAAGGTCGCGGTTGGTGTCAAAATTCTCAGAATGAGGTCTAGTTTAGATTAAAAATAACAATAAACAGTTTGAACGACCCATGCGCACACCTCATTGTAATCTTGATTAGAAAGCCTTTCATCCAGTAAGTACTAGTATATAAAAATTCCAGCTATCAGTAGAACTTCCATATAAATTATTGTAGATAAAACGTATTTGGATTCTCGTCAGATTGTGGGTGTCTCAAAGTCGTGGTAAAACACCAAACAGATCTTTTCTGATGGGACATGAATGATACTCTTACCCTATCTGATAAGATAGTCCAGAACAGAAATTATTAAAAATAATACCTGGTACCTGTCACAATAAATTCAGTAGGTATGGGATTATGATTGATGTGTGGTACACGCGGTTGAATCGGAAGAGAGAGAGAAAGAGAGAAAGAATAGTAATGAGAGAGGGCTAGAAGAAATCTTGCAACAAATGTTAACCAAACACAATATTGACTAACTAACAAGATTAGAAGCACAAGTATACACGTTTCGTAGCCTATAAAACAGTATAATCTTGTTCTGGCAATTTAAACACATAACTGGTGTTACCAGTAAATATAACGAATGAACTATTACGTACAAAATTAAAATTTGATCTGAATCAAATTTGAAGTGCCTAGCAGTCATCCATCGCAACATACAATAAGCATTAAAACTGCGTTTAGATGTAAGCAGGAAGACATCAAAGTAAACAAATAAAGCAAATTACATCAATATTGAACCAAATATAAAAAATATAAAATAACTTTGTAAAATTATGAAACAAAATTTAAATAATTATTAGAGAAAACAAATGTTTCAAATCAGAGATCTAACTGTTATTAGCTGATGAATTATTAACTCTGTGGTCACTATATTGTTCAAGTATCGGCTAAAAAGTGCCTTAATAACATGCTATCAAAAAGAAATATTAATCAAATCAATTGTTGACAGTACTGACCTTTGTAAACCTTTGTTTATTGCTAGCATTGTCTTGCCAGTGCTAAAACAAAATAACAGAAACGCAATAAGAAACTATATGATGGAACTACATTAAAAATGGAATTGAAAATAGATTTCATTAACGAATCTACTGAAGAATAAAATGCCTTCGTAAGTTGAATATTACTTTTTGTTTTGATGAGTAGTGAATCAAGTAAATATTCTAACGCAATAACGTATTAAGCTGTATTTGCATTATTTTAGTAGGCCGACAAAAACTGCATCGAGTACAACAATTTGTCCCGAGTGTATTGGTATAATTATATCCATACCCATCCAGTATTGTAAACACCTTGGTTTCATCAGAGGAAAACCTGAGACAGACAGAGTTTGCACCTTCGGCATTTCCCCAGAAAGCTCTCGACTAGACTATTCTCCTGAGCATGAATGGTCGTCAGAGAAGTTCGATTCTGATTTTCTCCAGACTCAGGCAGTCCTCTATACTCTTGCCTTTATTTAAAGAGCTCTGGGATTTTTGAAGGCCCCGAAGGTTCGGCATCGCTGCAAGAATCCGAGCCCCAGCGGAAGGTCGAGGTATACCTGCGCGACCCCTCCGCCCGTGAACCCCCCCAACAGTTTACCCTCTTCTGCAAATGCACACTTGATTCACAAATTATTTCGATCATCCCATCACCAAAATCGTGATCAGCGAGAAAAATTGAACATATCGAGTATAAACTCGAGGCAGGTACGATTAAAACTCAGCAGCCCTCTCCCGGCCAATCCACCCAAACGAATTACGCCCTCTTCGCCGAATTACAGGAAATTTGGACTCATTTTCATCAGAATAATTAGTACGTTACGAATTTAAATTACAAAAAATGTTCACCGAACGATAAATAATTAAATTGTATGTTGATAGAAGAGGAAGAAGGAAGAGGGATGATGGGTTTTGACCGCGAAGGGTTGTGAGTTGAGACCCCAAGGTGAGCACCTTGCAACGTTGCCACCTCTTGGCAGGGAAGGGGTTTTGGAACCCGCGGTCCAGAGCTCTTTAAATAAAGGCAAGAGTATAGTAACTGAGGTAAAGTACTCGTACCTACCACATTGACAACTGCACCTTGTCTTGGAGAATACCTACTTCCCAACTAGCATCAGACTTATACAACAATTTACAAACTACCCGGATCAGATTTCACCTGATTGGACAAGCGCCACTTAATAATCATGCATACAACTGTGCCCCACAGTAATACATTTGGCGTTGATCCAATTTCGTGATCGCGCAAGCTCATAGGCTGCTTTGCCCTAGGTACCAAAAAAGAGTCGCAATCAAAGAGCTCCATAAACCTGTCAGATCCATATAAAAGTGTGGCACATAACTAAAAAATGAAACTGAATCGATCACCATTTCTCAAGATACACAGTTAACAATGGTTGATGTACTCAGTTACCTACCCACAGGGTTTCTCAGTTTCCTCGAGCTTGATCAGATTTAGATGTGTAGATGGAATTATTTTCACACGTAATACATTTAAAATTAACTGCAGGCAACAAACCAACATATGCCACGGATGAGTTAATAAAATAAATTCGTTGTAATGATGATTTTCATAATTGAGCAATCATACTCGTGGATACATTTGAAACTTCATTCCAAAAATTAAGCCCCTACGCATACACTTATATAATTATAGAAGAAGAAGGCGCCAACACTCACTCAAAAAATCTAGAAACAATTACAAGATCGATATTTCTGTAATTACCAACTACATCAATTCAAGTCGAATAATACCAATGGAATGAGCATATTGAATCCCCTTTAATTCTACGAAATGAGTTAAATTCCAATGAGACATCAAAAGCAGAGTGGAGAGTAGGAAAACCACATGAATTCTTGCAAATCCTATACGTTTTAATTAAAATAATAATTAGAAACGCAGTTTTAATTAGAAACGTTTTAATTTGGACACAGAAGAGCGAATGAGAACGGAATACAGATGATCACATTTTTGGAACGCACGAATAATCGATAATGCAAATCGATTACTACAATCGATGTACTGATATCTATGAGTCGAACGATTTACATAGAAATTTAAAATGACTACTTAGGAATTTCTTTTCACCCTTGTAATTTTAACATTTCGAACAATTAAATATCAAAACATTTTAAATCAAAATTAAAAAAGTGGAATGTAGGAAATCAAGTACCTATGTAAATTTACATTCAAATTTTGACCGACTTCAAAACCGCCGCAGGCGAGAAGGAGGAGGTTCTCTTTTCGGTGTGTCAAGAGACAACGATTTTAAATAATGAATTTAAAAAAAAATCAAATTTAGTAAACCAGTGGTTTTGTGAATAAATTGGCAATTTGATTTGGCTGGTTTACAATGTTTTAAATCCAAAATTCCTTCATCAAAATTTTATTTAACATCAATATGTTTTCCAATTGTATTCACTTATCTCTCTTAATTGATTAAATGGTTTACATGTTATCAATGTACAAAGTAATTTATTGGCACGTGTTTTTCAGTTAGTTCGAAGAGTTGACATGTCAGAAAAATGTGTTCTCAGCAACATCCTACGGCTGATATGCATTCTGTGCTGCTTGTAGAAAAGAAAGGCTCCTTGCGGTTTCTCCAGCTTACGGGTCCACCACAATAACAAACAGCCTAGCCAAAAGTACAACGCCGAATATCAGGATCTCCAGCAACATCGCAGTCACAGAAAACTACGAGTTCATCGGTTTCATCGTTTTTGGAAAACGACGTAACTTTGTTTTACGTTCCATATTAGTATCTTAGAGACCTTTCCGCGTTCGAAAAATCCCGTTCAGACTGCATTATCCGACTTGAGGCGAGATCTGGTCTGGGTTTAGAAGTGATAGAGCAGGCTTCCAACCATCACACGGAACTCAAATTTTGTTTCTTTAAATTTCAAATTTGGAGTCGCCATTTGAGTTTTTACGGGATTGGAGTCGTTCATCCCTTTTTTTCCAAGATTCGTTGCACATGGTTGTCTTTGTTCAGCGTGACAGAGATTTCGAACCCAACAAAATTTTTGGGGTTGTCAAAAATTGTAATTTCGAATTCATTCTTCAGTACAATGAGAATTTCGTCTAGTGTTTTTCCTTGGCAAAAACGGCGCCATCATCGACATAAATTGCTTTGATTAAGATTTTAGTCTCATATGAAGATACACGGTCCAATTTCCAATGGAAATAGTCCCTTTTTCTTCAACAAATCTGTTAATCGCTTATTTCAGTTGCTCGGACTGCTTCAAGCCGTATAGACTTTTCTTCAGCTTGCAGACTTTGGTTTCAGAGTTTTTGTATCCTTTAGGAACCTTTATAAAAGTGCCTTCTCAAATATGAAAAATGCAGTCTTTGCATCCAAAGTCTTGAAGTGGAAACCGTTTTTCAGAAAAGTAGCCATGTGGGGTCGAAGTGAGTCAGCACCTATAACATGGCTGTAACTTTCAGAGAAGTCTTCATAGACCTGTCAACAACCTCTTACAACAAGTTTTCCGTTTACCCTTTTTACGAAATACCTACCTGTTAGATAAGATTTTCTCCCCATTAGCTTCTTTACAGTCAACAAAATACAAGTTTTGTTTTCTTTAATGACTGTTTTTCATCTTCAATAGCTTTAATCCGCTGCTCTTTCTCTGCACCAGAAGAGGCATCTTCGTACGTTATAGAAGCATTTTCCTGAATCCCATCAAGATCTGAGTCGTTCAATTTTTATTTAATTTTTTTTTTTTTTCATGTTGGTCAATGGTTGAGGATTTGGGCTTTTATAGATCGATCATTTTTAGCATTCGTGATTTTAGCATCAGAGGGAATCATTCCTTTCAAGGAACTTTCAACATTCGTTATGTTAGAACTAGCGGCTGAATCGACTATCCAAGAAGTTGCTGAAAATTAACTTGGATTTTCATCGGCGATAAAAGCAGCTTGATTTGTTGATTCTTACGATCATTGTTATTGTCTTGTTTTTGCAAAGTGGCTACGAGTTTTTTGGGTTTCGCTTTCATTTTTCTGAAAATTTTTACGTTTTTGTTGACGAAAATTTCGTCCTTTGGAACCGAATTCCACGAAGTGTAAAAATTGACATTATTCGAGTGAAGGTATGATTAATAATTTTGCAGTAAACATCGCCTCGTCAATTTTATCGGGTTGATTCGTGTCAGTTTTGGACAAAGAGTTCAGACGGAACCTCAGGTATTCAAAGTACCTAGCTCAAATATTTCAACTGATCGAATTTGTGTGCGAAAAATTGTTCATATGAGGCGGTTTTTCGGTGTACACTGTCCCTCTCGAAGATTCTGCAAAGTTTGGTGTACATTTCATGGGCACTTGTACACCACGTGTACGTACGTAAAGAGAGTACCTACGCGTGCAAGGTGCTTCTCATCAACGGAACCCACAATGATTTGACGAGCGCGAGGGTCTTTCCGTTTCCAATACCCTTTTTATCTTTCAGTAGCGTAATCAGCGAGCTTACTATTTCCAGTTGCAATCTCGTGAAGAGCTTTGATTCGAAAAGAACCGTATTTCGAACTTCTAAAGTGAAAAAGAGACGACTTCGCTTTTTTCAGTTGTTTTTCAATGTTGTTGGTTAGGCTAGCGAGTCCATTTCTCTGGCGGTTTGACTATTTTGTTGAATGAAATACATCTTACCTATGGCTGGTGTCAATGCTGAGGGCCCTAACCTAAAGGGCTTTAACTTGTAGTACGCATAGTAGAAACGTTTTAATTTGGACAGGTATATGGACACTTCAAAGAGCAAAGCAGAACGGAATACAGTGGATCACATTTTTGGAACGATATGAATAATCGATAATGCAAATAAATTACTACTAGATATTGATATATCAATATCTATTAATCGATTGATTTACATAGAAATGTAATGTAAAGTTATGAAGAAATTATGAATTTCTTTAAGATATGACCCCCTACATCAGAATTTGGGTGAAATTCTAACTGTTAAGCCGATAAGACTCCACACTGGCTCTAAGATGACTTGAAAGAGATTCCCTTGAAATTCTGACTTTACAAGCATTTGTAATCAGAATCTGCTAGGTTTAAGACACAAATAATTAGCGATCGCCTTGCAACAGTTTCATATTGTTTTTAATTAGTTTCAGACATGATCTTCGTAAATACTCATGAATCTAGGACTTTCGACAAGAGGAACACGCACATATTATTTATTTTACAAAATGCTTGAATTTATTGGCTATATTCAAGAGTGAAAGAACAACTAAACTCCTTTGGATAGTTGTATCACCAGTAGCGAGTCTCTGCTGCGAAATGAAAAATTAGACACTGTAAAGGGAGGTTTGAAATTTTCGAGACAATAGAGCGAAATTGCTACCCAATATGAATACTATAAAAAACCGATTTCCTGGGAAACTTGAGGAAAAAAGGATTTCAAATCTCGCCTTACAGTATCACTATATTCCCCCATTTCGCCTTAAAGAGTCGGAGCTGTCAATAATTTCTCAAGACTATTTCAACAGCAATGATAATTAGGATTGGAGTTTTTGTACTCCATCAGTGGGTATAAATGACGTTTAAAGATGGATAAGAGCTCAACAATAGAATACATGGAAACGAGGCGATTCATAGGTGAATATCGAGACAACAATATTGTATTATTACAGATTAACAAGGTAGGTACCTACAAGGATTAATACTGAAACAAGTTGAAAGTAATTTTTCAAATAATTGACAAAATCAATAACATGAATCGTACTCATTGTGCTATTTGATCCATATAGATACTAGATTTTCCATACCTATATAATCCTCGGAGATCATTTCAAATGGAGAACCGAATTTGTATCTGTTTGCCTACCTGATGATGCTACCAAACACTAATTGAAAAACTCAATTGTAGCCGATTATAATAGTAGGTACATAATGTAAAAGTCAGGTATACAGTTACTTAGTGTACACCTGGATACCTAGTGTTCGAAATTATAATCAAAAGAGACTGTACGATGTAAAACTTGTTAAGCCTTGTCAAATAGTGAGTCAAAACTGGGTAGATACTATTCAAAAGGAAGTATGGAGCCAAAAGATTTATTGGCTAACAAACCCCACACCACAAAATCCACATCGCATACATAAAGTCAATTGTTTTTTGTATTTACAATGATTTCAACCATCTTTTTGAGTGGACTAAGAGTTGTTGCTTATTATTATGTAATAAGCAGGTGTTAAGAGGTAGGACAAAAGTAAAGTAGGATTGCACATCAATACACTAATTGAGTCACAATTTTGATAAGGTGGAATTTGGATTGGAATGTTTCAAAATGTTCGAGAAGCTTGCAGTGCTCAATTCAGATGATCCCCTTTGAGGATGTGGGATTCACGAAATATTGAGAACTGCAAATTGGAAAAAAGTTCGATTTTGAAAACAGGATATTACACAGTAGGTTCTACGAAGAAACGGATGAAGGTACCTACTATTCACGACAGAGAAAATTACGGTAGTGAGGGGATTCTTGATCTACGCGAAAAATACTTTTAAAACGTTGCTGATATGAGCAACGAGCTTCGATAAATAATATACCTACATAAATTTGGTAGGTAACTTATTAGTATTAACCTTAAATTATCCGAATGATGAGGTTTTTATCAACCAAAACCAAGAAGGAAGTCTCCAAGAGTCGGCTAATTCATCATGCACCAAAAATATATTTTAAAAACTGGAAATTGAGATTTTTCCAAGAAAAAAGAAACAAATTTGTTCCTGAAAGTGAAAAAAAAAAGTGTTTGGAATAATTCAATTGCTTTTATGGATCGAGTAGATATTTGTCATTCTGTTGTACCTTAATTTGTGATCTATACAATGAGAAAGTTTCTACTACAATCGATAAAAGGAAATAACTGCAATTTTGGACAGATTCTGAAAAACAGAAATCCACACAATACTGGACCAAATCGTGATAGGACATAAATGATTGTGCATTATTAAGTTTCTAAATAGATGCGTATAGTAGCGTTCCTTATCAACATATACTTCCACTTAAAAAAATCAATGTTCACAACATTGAATATTTTAGTGTAAAAAAAACTTCTAAACAAGCGAAATTTTTTTAATTTAAATTCAATGTAATTGTTTAAAAAAGCTGAATAATAGCTCGTTGATGCACAATATCTATATACATAAAACCCCAACCGTATGTACGTATGTATGTATGTTGCCGATCGGGAGAAGTTAGAGGGGTCGTGGGAGTGGCAAGAGTCGGAGGGAGTGGGTCGCGGGGAGGAATAGTTTTTGCCTGCTTTTAGTAGGCTTTTCAGCTAGTGTTACTACAATGCAAGTAGTTATGATAGTGCTTACCCCCCCCCCCTCCCCCCAAAACACTTTTTGTATTACAAATAACTACAGCAACAAGTAACATAAGCACCTGCATAGCAGTATTTTCAAGATTATGCGTGTAAAGTAGCGTTTTTTTAATCAAGTATTTACACAGAGACAAAGATATCACCAATATGATATGATGATGAGAGGGTCACATGTAAGGCGATCCGAAAGATAGAAGGGAAAATAAGTTTATGGAGCAGATATTAATAGGTAACTATTACAACAATACCTGCGAATTAGTGAATTCATCTCAAAATATATTTACAAAAACGAGTAGGTGTAATTATCTGGTACCTGCCTAGCAATTTCCATTACAGTGATTATAGGATCTCGTAACATGAGGATTCACGTGAATTCATGAGCTCAGTTTTAAGCTATATTTGGGCAATAAAATTTAGTAGTACCAACATACTCGATGACAAAATTAATGAGGTTTTTATTTGAAGGAACATGTAAAGTTGTTGGTTACCATTATCTAATATCTGAATACGACATCCCATCAGAAATCTAAATAAACAGGGACTAGGGACCACGCAATTTCAGTACTTGATGATTATCCGAAGCATAGCCAATTATTTTTGCACACACACCTTTCATACAATATACAAGAAATCTTCAAAATTCTCACCAAAGCAACTCGAACTCAAAACTTAGTAGAGTTTCTCACAATAAAACCCAGGAAGACGTTTTCAAAATCACCAATATTCTTACTGACCAGCTAGCGTATTTTCTTTAGAAATGCTTATGGTTTATACAATTTTGTAGTAACCCGAGTTTCCCATCACAAACAAGTTATTGACGATTTACTTGAATGAGTTCCTACTTCGACAATAAAACGCATTATATACCATTATTAATTTGAGTTTCCACTCAATCCCTGAAATTTTCATCGAAATCGAAAAATAATTTCGTATATTATTGCAGGTTACATGACAGACACACAGACACGAAACCAAAAATGTTTAGGAAGGCCTTAAACGTAAAACGCGAGTGGAAATTCTGATTTTAGACAAAATTATTTTTTTCAACCTTGGAAAGTAAAAATAATGCTTCCGCTACCATGGTAGACTCTGAATCAATCGAAGAACAAAAAAAGCAATCAACAATTGGCAAGCAATCAACATGATTGGGAAATGTAAAATAGTAACTTTTACTAGATATTAAGAATGTTTGCTAAACATAGATAGTTTGATGAGAATTTCAAAGATCCATTACAGAATTTTTCGTTGATTTCAACGGATTTTTTTCTCCTTCATGTTCAATTAGAGGATGCACAGAAATAGTAATAGTGGGCGCGATGTGAAGAGCTCGTTCTTGTTGTGGGAATCGCTCTAACAGACGAGGTTGAAGGGGTGCAAAACTCAAGGTTTTTCACATGTCGCATTATTGGGAAAGACAGCTCTTTGTTCTAGGAAGATACCTACGAACGAAGTGAACAAATGATGAGATGCAGGTAATGTAGCGTTTGCGAATTGACTGAGATTTGAGAGAGAGTGTGTTGAAGAAAATGTAATCTTTCTCAATCATGAATCAGCTCCATAAATGACCATATTTAGACAACAAATGATTATATACTTAAAATACCATTCAGAAATGTAGTAAATATTCCTATTATAACTTAATAAACCTCAATAATGCTCATTTTAATACCTACTACCTAAACGGTAGGAACCTTCTATCTAACTTCATACCAGTTCATTCTTCATCTTCTTTCTAACCAGTTCCAAAAAATGGAAATCGATGAAAAAAAAAATACCTCAAATTCAACAACATTCAATATTATTCTAAAACTAAGTTTAAGAATAGATAAACATTTAAATGAATGTTTGA
Organism: Apolygus lucorum; assembly: GCA_009739505.2. Classification (NCBI taxonomy): domain Eukaryota; kingdom Metazoa; phylum Arthropoda; class Insecta; order Hemiptera; family Miridae; genus Apolygus; species Apolygus lucorum. Next base: position 64,725,184 of record CM019167.2, on the reverse strand, counting down.
AAACCAACGTTTTCGAGGGATATCAGGAGGTTCAGCTGGGTTTAGCTTATCCTCAGAGCTTTTTGAGCATTTTTGCATTCTCAAATGCATTCCTTCTTCAACAACTTCATGTCCTAATAACAAGAAGAACGTTGATATCACTCATTTTCAAATGCCCTTTTTTACAACCCAGATTATTACGTACACCTATCTACTCCGTGTAAGAAGACTTTCAACGTCAAAGTATATAATTAATATTCATGAGCCACACGAACAAACACGATTTCCGTAATGAACGAACAAACCAACATCCAATACCACATAGTTGAATCATACATTCAACTCTAAATTACTGTTTTAAGGTACTTCCAACCCCAATTCTCGTCTCAATTGGTTTTCAAGTGAAAATTACTATCTTTGTGTTATCACCAGGTTCCCGAAATTTCCACAAAACTTTACACAAAGTGTCAACATTAAACAATTTTTCAAATATTTTTTCGGCAATCTTTCTATTATTTGACTCTAAAGGACTATCAATAGCTGGGAAGGTTGAAATACTCTTGACCAGACTGTTGACACACTGTTCACCTACTGAAATTTAGTATAATAAATTTTACTTTGATTTCAAATACCAAAAACTTTAATAAACTATCCTACCAGAAATACAAAGTGGTCGTAGGTAGTTAAAACATCGCTAAAACCCCGTTTAAAAATTTTGTCATAAAATCAACTTCAGCCCGACAGGAACTTTATAATTTATAGAATCCAAAAAAACATTGAGTGACATTTTGGCGATCCTTTTGGCGATTTTGTTCAATGTGCCTGATGCAAACTACATAAAGAACGAATCAGTTCTCTAGTGTGGACAAGAATCCACAAATTTCTCATACGAGAAAAAATACGAGTATATTCCATCGGGATATGTTTCAATTAACCACCTCCACTCCTTCTTGTAAAGTGTGCTTCAGCTAACAGGCAATGCTGGTATTAAATTATAAACTGTTTGATATTCGTGGCTAACTAATAACAGGGATAGTCATAATTCAATATTATGCATTAAAATATCTTGAATTGAATTGAATTGAATTGAATTGAATGTAAATATTAAATTATAAAGAATTGAGGCAACAAACAGGTGCAGGCTGAAAATTTGAGTCGAGTAGGTAGACATTGGTTACATGTAGACTGCCAAATATATGTTACCGCTTGATTACAACATTGATGAGTAACTCGTCATTGCGCCCCAACAAACTTACAACTATGTTGAACAGTGCAGAAAACAGCGAGCTAATCTTTGAAAAAATGAAACCTACGCTTGTTATCCTTAATAAGCATAATAAGCATAATATGCTTAATAAGCTTAATAAGCATAATATGCTTGTTCTGATTATTTCTTGTAATATACCTGTATAGTCATACAGGATTAAACTTTTTAGACCAGGTATAGTACGCCATCATGAACATTTGCTAATCAGGTAGGTTGGAGTCTTATGAGTAATCTGTAGATCATGGGACAATAGTAAGAACTTTTGATATTTGGATTCAGCATTATATTTTGTACATTCGCATCTATGCATATCCTCTGAAATGTTTCGAACTTATTTTATGTATGCATGTGAGACCTATCAATTGTACCTTACTACTAGTGTTATGAATGACCTCTACAGATACCTTGGTATTAAGTATCTTTTGTTTAGGTCATGGGGTGGTGGAAACTACCTCGATTAACGCTTGAAGCAGTAGATAAGAAATAATCTGACCTACAGGTATTTTCGACTTTTCCACAAGTTTGAAGATTATATTGAAAAGTGTAGTTGAAGATTATGTTTCAAGTCCTAAGCCTTGTGCCATGTCTTCATTTAATGTTCTTTTCATTGTTGTGGGACTACAAATGTAAGTAATAGGAGTTGCTAACGACGTGTGTAGTGAATGATACAACTTAACTCATGACCACTACGGTAGATGCCAAATTGCTCAAGTATCAACTAGTAACATACTTTTAATATTAATTCAATTGATATTAACGCGATGTAGAGAAGGATGAACATCTTCAAATAAATTACAATATAAGCACTTATGTACTCAATTAAGAAGCTTTTGAATTCTCACAATAAAATGCTCCTTAGTGAAAAAAATGCCTATACATGTTTGAATAATTAAAAAAGTTATGTGCTTCTTAGCAACGTTACGGTCACCTATGCAACCATATATGAACAAACAACGGACCACAACCTCCAGTAAGTGGAACTCAAGCAATTTCCATTGCATAGCCGTGAGTTATTCGAATACTTTCAACAAAAACTTTTGTAATCTCCTTCTATTTTATTAATTTTGTAATCCAAAACATTGGTGAATAAAAGTACCAAGGTTTTCGGTGAAAGTAGTTGATCTCATGAAAGTTTTCGAATGATTGCCCACTCTGATCAGTCGCGAGATGAATTTATATTGTTAGGTACTCATACCGACAAAATCCAGTCATGTTGGAATCATAACTGCAGATTGGGCAATTACAGAACCAAACAATAACACAATACATGAAGAAGGTAATGAATAATCACTCCAGGTATTAAGGATTCTGAATGGACTAAACTAATATGACAGAAAGAAATCAATTAGTAATTGAACTTGATTCAATGTTCATCTAAAATGAAATTGAATGAAAAATTCAACTTTCATCATTTAGGCCATCGCAGACCCTACCTGGAGAGTGAAGACTGAGCAACCCTACCTGAAGCGACCAGTTGGGTGGTGAATCGGACCGCCAAATCTTCGGGCTGCTTGAGGAGTCAGGTAAGCAGCAAGTGGAGGTAGCGCCTTGTTGTTGTTGCTGGGGTTGTTAGCGAATTTGACGGTTATTGGCTCAGTCGACCCCTTTGGAATAGTCCCATTTAGTTCTTGAATTGCACGTTCAGCCTCTATCCGCTGGTCAAACCGTATGAATCCAACACCTTTAGACAAACCTGAAAGGCAATAAATAATTATTCACACGGTTATCTCTTCAAAGTTGGTACCTACGATAATATGATTGGTTATCCTAAGCTATCCTTAATCATCAATCCTTGTGCTTCCGATATTGTATACTGCATCCTTACGACGGTTTTACTACAACTTCCCAGAGGTTATGGACCCTTAAGTCTAAAAAACACTGAAAGGCATAACTCACCAAAACTGCCATTGCGTGCTATAGACCTTTCAAGGAATTCAACCGAGATTTTTGGCCAGAAAATTTGAACCACATTCGAAACTGTTATCTACCCAGTATTTCATAATGCAACACCAATTTTGGCTGTAAGACCGGTTTACGCAATTAAACACTCACTATATCAACACATTTCCCTAAACATCGACGTGTACCTTCTGTTCTGATACTGCTGGCTGATTGAAAATGGGCAATATACCATTGGAAAAAAAACTAAGAACAATTTATGATGCTGGATTACAAGTGGTATACAGACGTTTTCCAAGTTAAGACTACTAGATGAGTACCTAAGCGAAAGAGCCCATTTTCATAGACCATGATCCATCAGACCAAAATGAAATTCACGTTGAAACTCCCACGAAAATAAGGATATTAGTTGTGTTTCATAATGATAATAAATGCATGTGATAGAATCGAATTGGTAAAACAATGAGGTACCTACATCATTTTAAACTTTACGCATTCTGTATAAAATTATCAACAGGGACTTCGATCAAACGTTGGAACCAAGCTAACTCGTAGTTTGCACTTCAATTTATAGAGCCGGAATGTTTTAGTTATTGTCAATACTTCTCTTTTAATATTGTCATACAAACTCAAGTACGACTGAGCTAATAATTTTGTGTCGCTTCCAATACGAATAAACAGTTTTTCTTCTACTCGACTTACTCAAGAGTACTTATTTTCGATTCATGCCGACCTTGTTCATTATCGCGCGGGAATATTTTGCGTTGATTTCAAAGCCCTTCTAATAAAGTATGCACTTTACTTACAGCTCAAATCACCTGCCAATAGAAAATTACTGCCGAATTCTCTTTTTTAGATGGAGGTACGAGAGGGTTTATGAAGGAAAGTTCCAAGGTTATTTTTTGGACTGGAAATTAGCGTGATCGCACCCAACAAAATATTTCTCTGGGGAAAGTGATTTTTTCTGATGTTAATGCAGCATTAAGAGTTTACAATTGAGTTGTATCCAGACAAACTTCGTGAGATTGTATAACTTAAGCTATATGATGCCGAAGAAACTATTTTTTGACTAATACATTTGTCTTTTTTCATCAACCCAAGAGCTGTATTACAGAAAATACCAAAAATTTGTTTTAAAAACGCCGGCTGAAACATTTAATAAAATTGGATAAACACGAAAACGGTTCAAAGTAATTTCACAGAAAGATATGAAGGACGTAAACTCATAAAAGTACAGTCCCTCCCTGCCTACATTTATCTTTCCAAAATCCTATAAGTTTAAATACTTCTCCAATCAAAATCAACGATTTTTAATGAAATTAACTAACTATTTTTCAGTTTAGGCAAATCATCAAAAAAGAACTAAAATCAGTAGATAAATTTACTGACAGCTCACGAAATGACGATAAAAGGGTAAGGTTGGAGGTTGAAGTGGTTTATTCAAGTGCCATGCTACCCAACATCTGTAGTTTTGGGCAGTAACAACAACCAAGAATGCATATTAGGCTACACAAATATAAAGGAGTATTAAGGGTTAAACGTTAAAATGAGGAGTAAATAATATTATACTCTACATGTTTGTTGCAGTAAATTGAATTGCGCATGCCTGTTATACACAGCCACTAGTTCAGAGTAGGTACATGGTAGAATATACGGAAATAACATCATCATTGTGGATTAATAAAACTCTTAGGTGGGGCAATACGTATGTAAGTGATGTTTTTATGATAATAAAAATATTTTACTTACAAGGAACATTATCACCAGCACCACCAACGAATTGCCGCACTGAAAACAAAAAAATAACAGAATCAGCTAAAGTCTGTCTGGTCACAATCAAATATGTAACACAGATTGTGGCTTTAAGAGCTGAAGTAAAATAATAACCAAGTTATCTGAATTTATTTGGTGGGACAGGGACAGGGGGAGGGGACTTTTTCGTTGCGGTTTTTAGAAATTATTGAAAGTATGTTTCATGTTGGGGCATCGTAATACAGATTAAAAATAAAAATATGGGACCCTCCTTTCTATTCACATTTTGAAAAAAATGAAGTGAGTAATAATAACGATGATGATGCTGATGAGTTCCTAATATTCGTGGATCCTAAGTTGAAAGAAAAGCAACATACTCTATACACTAAATCATGCAAAATTACCATAATGTCTAGAATACTATGCATTAGATGTAAGTAAATAACAGCAATAGGACAGAGAAACTAATTTATTAGGAAGAAATAAATAAATTATAGATTAATCTGTCATGATTAAAAATGGATAATATGAAGTGATACCAACTTATTTATATTTATTATTCATGCGTAGGAAAAATTCTAAATAAAAGCTGTATAAAGAAATCAACATACGCTCCGTGTGTTTTGTAGTATTAAAAGCAACAACGGACGTGTTGACTCAAACTACAACAGTTATAATATTACCTACATCAATCAGACGTGTTGCTTATCGGGGTCTTCCAGTAATGGCATTTCAGCGGGATTGGGAAGAACTAGTTGTTTGGTTAGACAATGATGTTATCATTAAGCATTGTTGCAAAAAGCACTAAATATTCTCAACTTGTGATGATATAATCACACAAGGGCGGGTAACATTCGCTGAGTAGGGGAATGGAGACGTCGAGGAGGGTACGTCTGTTTATGAGCTATTTTTATTTTTGATGAAGGTTTTTATTTCTAATGTTGGGAGGTTGGCAGCATTGGAAGCCAAGTTCAAGAGCTCTCTTGAGTGAACACTCTAGGGATGGGTATCGTTACAAAAGTATCGATACTATATCGTATTTGAGCATCGATGTCCCAAGTATCGTTCGGGATGAGTATCGATATTTCAAAATATCGAGTATCGATACTTTAGTGTCACAAAATATCAACTTATCCAATTTTCTCAAGGAATTTGTTTTCTCAATAATGCTAATTCAATTCTCACTACCAAGTGTCCAAACTGAGTGTATTTACACAACATAGGTTAATTATTATCAACTGTGAATATCATTATTGAGCCTTTTCTCCATAATATAAATTATCAGACAAAATCCGGGCTTATTTCCTTGTGGGTCGAGCTGCAACTCAACTACCTTCATCATTTAATTTTTTAGCCATAAGTTGAATTTTCCGCGATAACTGAATCGATACAAAAATATCGAGTATCACTACGAAAGTATCAATATTTTGAAATATCAAATATCAGTGCCCATCCCTACAACACTCTCTTTAGTCACCTGTAAATTCACCTGATACGTGATTTTACCGTTTAGTGTTTTAATTGCTCATTTAAAAACTTTGGAATGTACTGAAATTGTAATCATTTCCCGTACGAGAAAAAAAAATTGACAGTAATATATTTTATCTTGTGAGAAAATTTCTCAAATTTATTATTTTTCTTGATTGATATACAGAGAAAAGTTCAATGTGTGAGATCAATTCAAATCGGGGCAAGACGTTTTTGTTTACCTCGACACCAACTAAACATTTTTAGAATTGAAAATAAGCTAACTCGGTAGAGAAATATTTCAAAGTTCATAGAAATGGATTTGATGGATATCTATACCCACGTACAAGCAGAGATAATGAGTTATTTGCTGCTCTTTGACTTGACCACCAGATGACTCAAACCCAGGAGGGTTAGAGCTAGAAGTTGAGAAATTCAAATTAAGTCAACCCGAGTTATTTGAACGGCACTCGTAAAATTAAGATCAATTTTTGTTAAGTACGGTGCCTACGTATTAATTAATAATTACCTATAACAGTCTTGAGTGACTTGCTATTCAAAAATGATGCTACTTTTACATTTTCTAGATGTTGATGAATTGTATAATTTGATGAACCCTAGAATGAATATTTATAGGGTGAAACTAAATTAAAAGAAAAAATTTTCAATCATGAGGTAACTATTGTTTTTAAATAACAGAGATGATAAAATTAGAGTATATGAGGTAGGTAGTAAGAATATTCGAACATGCAGAAAGTAAAATTATGAGATAATGCATTTAAAAAAACCCAATCATTATTAATACCTATTGAAATTCAATTAATACATCTCACTATTTGGATGTATTCGCTCTGGAAACTGAGCGAATAAATTCCAAGATTCTGTTAAAGAACAGCCCCAAATAATTTTTTATGGAGGGAGAGGGAAAGGAAGGTCCAACGGGCCTGATTTTGAGTAGATCTGTATTGCCATGCAATCTAACTGAAAAAAAATCAAAAGCTCTCTCGCTCTCCAGTTAAATATTACAAGTAAAGTGTTAGTTAGTCCTGGACCTCTCATGACAGTCATACATTGGAGAATATGGAGTAATCTAGTAGCTTAGGTGTAACTATACCAGGCAGTTCCTAGATATAATTGATTTTAAAACGTTTGTACAACATCCCAGACTAAACATTTTTACATTTACTGCGCCTCCCTCCACTTGCTTCCACAGTTCATTAGCGTACTAGTTGAACATTGAAATGAAATTTATTGGTTCAAATCAATATCGACGTGTATGACAAGACAAAATGACGTTTTGGTAAGAATATCTCATTTTTCATCTCAAAATCGAATTCAGCACCGTTAAAACCTCCATTTGTAAATTTTCAACACGTAATTCCATTCAGCTGGTTCTTTTAATTTTGTAAGAAAACCTAGCAGCCAGTTACAAGGGGCGTTTTTAGTCACGTCCACTCGATGGACACCTATCCTATCCTATTTGGAATACTCTCACTACAATCATTCCCGAAAATAGTTCAACAACACACATAGGAGTAAAAATAAAAGAAAAATACTGGGAGGCTGGTGGCCAGCAATCAGCGAAAGTTAATCAACATAATCTTACTCCGTCCCTTGGAATTGTGAATAACCTCGAGCTTTTAGCAAAAGATGAATCAGGAATGTTACGCTTCTTCCATCAATTTCAGATATGAAGCTACCTAACAATAGTTACCTACGTAGGTATTAATTTCATAAATATTAACAAATTATTGTTTGTGAGGTGGAAGTGATACCTCAATGAGGAATTTCAGCAAGTCGGAATTTCCTATTTTCGACTTCGAAATCGGATTCAGCACCTCGAAAAACGCCCTACAGCAAACTATCAGCCCAAACTGCCTAGTTAACGAATAAACGTGAACTTTAAAAAAAAATATGGCCATTTGAAAGAACCAGTTGCAATTTGATGATGACGTTTACCCGGAATAGTTCATGAGATCATGAGATTTTACTTCAGTCCCCAGAGGGAGCACTAAAAAATAAAAAAGTCAAGTCTAACTATAGACGCCCGAAAATGAGGTTTCCACTGTTCGTGTCAAGTAACTTTTCCCTTATATAACACAATATTTCGTTGTAGGACCGGAGCAACACTGGTAGAACGAGGGGAGGGGGCAGCCAACAGCCAATGAACGAGCGTCCCTGCAGTACGTTGAAGGAATCCGTTTTTCCCAGTTATTTTTTTAATGTCTCCCAAAAATAACGAGAGACTTATTTTCCTCAACCAACCCATTTGTCATTTATCCCACACCATAAACTATTCAGGAAAAATGTAAACAAAATTCACTGAAATTCCTCATTTTCCAAATACCCGAATTGAATTACTTTAGAGGTATAGTAAAGAAAAAGCTCGAAGGAGTTCTAAACAAAGAGTTTTTTTTACTCCTGTTTTGATTAGTTTCTCCTCAAATATTATCGCATACACGTAGGAAGTAGAAGCAATACCTCTAGAACTTTTTGAGAAAATAGGCTTTCCGCCGATTGCAATAGGTACCAACCTATTTACCTAGTTTCTTCCTCCCATTACAGGGAGGCAGATGAGATTAAAAGAATGGCCCTTGCACCCAAAATAAGGCAACATTTGGAGGATTCAAGGAATTGTTTGTAACAGTTCTCATTACAGCAAGAAATGATGAAGTTCGCAGGGACAGGCAGTAGACACCCTCGAAACCTGCACACTGGTGTGTACCTCGTACGTGTACTCCACCGGCTCGACCAAGGGCAATTGATACCACTTTCAAAAACTAATAACACACTAAGGCCACAACATTTTTTTTTTTTAATCAAATTGATTGAATGGTTCTTTATTTAGAAGGCGTACAACATTCTACAGTATTCTGAAACTTCGAAACTTCGTAACCAACTATGATATGTTGGTACCTACCTACGTAAGGTGAGAAGATATGGCTCCAGTAACTGTTACCTACTAAAGTTTCAGTGTTTCCAGTGAGGATTTGGTAGAAAATCAAAATTTTACTTTTTAGCTTTCAATAAAATTTTTAAAACACCTAGTGAGATGGTACGCACAAATAATTTTTTTTCTTCTTCAAAGTCAGACCAGGTAGCTAAGAATCTAGTACAGCTACGTTAGAATTCTAAACCCACGAACTATTAAAAGTCTGACAGAAAACTAAGAAAGTAGTATCAATTACCGTAGGTTCATGCAACGAATTTCCAACATGCCTGAATATAAATATTCATCGTGCATACTCAAATAAGCGTTAAGGGGCATGCATCAACTTTCATTTGACTATTAGTAGGTAGCTAAAAACATGACATATTTTGAATATGTAAAAACTAACACGACATATTCTGAATAGTATCTAATCAAATCGAAGGACACTAGATATAGATCCATATTTTTTCAAATAGTAACTTTCAGAAAAGAAACCAAAGAATTTGAACCGAAAAAGGAGAAGAGAATCATCAGCAAGTAGGTATTAATGTAAACGCCTAGTCCAATTGAGGTATACTGCTCCCAAGATCAGTGGTATCCCAGTCTTTAAAGTAAGCCTAAAATTCATTTTAAATGGCAGCTGCATGATTGAAGAAGAAGAACTTCGACTCAGTTTTCATTTGTATAAGTAGATAGGTTAAAAAAATAGTAGATATTAATTGAAAATTAAATAAAAATAGAAACAGGAAATAATGACTAATCAAATCTACGAAAAACAAGGGCCACATTTAAAACTACCTAAAATTTAAATTTTTCCATGTATGTACAGCAAAATTTATCTGTAAAGCTGGTTGGATATTGCACTCAAATGATGTACCTACAATAATATTGTCTTTCATTAGGGCTCTGATTGGGTGGCATTTACTAGAAAAATGTTTTCCAAGTTTTTTAGCCGATTTTATAAACATCCTAAATTTCTGCTGAAAAAGTATGTAACCACAGGCGAGTTTGTTTATATCATTTTGGCTTTTAAGCTCAAATCCTTAGTCATAAAACTATTCCTACGCAGATGTAGCTGACGTAATACAAAGAAGGTAAGTACTCGATATTTTGCATATTTTTTTCTTTTTTAATTATTGAACCATTATGTAGGTCTGAAATGTTCCATAAAATTTTATACTGTAAAAAGTTGACGTCTATCAACGCGTGATAAGTCCCAATTTATAGTAATTACATTTTTGTTAATATTATAAAATTATATTTTGAAATAACTTTTTAAAAATTTTCTTCAAAAATTCACGGAAGATAAAGTTTTAAACGAAAATCAATTCTTCAAAAGCAGAATGAGATTCCAGGTGATAAAAGGAAACATTCTTTTAGATGAATTACACTTCGATCAATGTCATCCAAGACTTTGTAAATTTCTTTCATTGTGAATTATATTGATGTTTTCTAAAGATATTGACTAAAATGATCTTGATATTTTCTAAAGATATTGACGCCAACTCAATTTTTTGCAGGACAACTGAGAGGTAAACTATAACAAAATAATCTGGTCGCTAGAGAATTAAAGAGGGCAATAGGATGTAGTTTGAAATAAGTGAGTTTGTTGACAAGAGAAATGAAGTGCAGGAAATTCTAGATCAAATTTTTTAGGACAAGCGATTATCGAAACGAGATGGATTTTGAAAAATGCAGTCTAGGCAGGAAGGTATGTCAATAAAATCACATAATTCATTAGATAGTTAGGTACTTGATTTTCCAAATATTGTTAACTAACAAAACTGTATAAAATTGTTGAAGACTCAAAACGAAAGTTTGAAGAGCATTTTTATTGATATTTTATGAAATTTTGAACGGTTATAAAAATACTTCGACCAGAAAGATATGGAGTCAAGCTCTACCTTTATAACATACCAAAAACGGTTTCGACCAAGGTGGCAGATCGATTCATCAGAGCACTAAATATCATTCAAGTATTTTTGTTCCAAGGAAGGACCGAAACCCAAATTATATCGAAATTCCCATTTTTATAGTGAATTTTAGTGTGAATTATCTATATCATCTACATAAGTACCTGATTTGAAAATAAAAATTAGCTTTTGAAGTCAGGCAGGTTGGGCTTCCTATTCGTCTTCTCGCAAGGGTTTGCTTTTATTCCTTAAGGTTTGCCTAACTGTTTGAGTTTTGAATTAACTAGTTGAAATACGACAGTTCCAAGAGATCCAGAGAAGTCACCAAATGAAAGTAGGTAAAAGGTGTTGAGGAAATGGAACCGCATGGGTAGGATCCAAAGACTTGAAGATATGGACCCCGATGATTTTCAAAAATACCGATCTAAATGATATCAAAATCAGAACTATATTAATAATATAGTAGACGGTTCGAACTTGGAAACTTGTTCGAAAGGAATAACTTGAATTTGAGTATTGTACGTATTATTGTGTATCAACGATACCTACGGATGTTTCCGCACATTCAGATTACATTAGTAGAAAGCTAAGACAAAAAATGTGGGTACCTGACTGTGTTATCTAGGAGTTCTTCATGGTAAATGAACAAAAATAAATAAATAATGTATAAATAATAAGAACAACGGAAAAACTTAAAAAACGGCAGTGCATTGAGACCAGAAAAACTACCAGATCATTTTTAGGTCATGAGCATTCAAGATTGGTGGCTCACTTTGCGAGAACTGACAAGAAAATCGCATTCTCTTGTCAGGTAAATTTGACTTTACGAGTGACTTTAATTTACTTGCACCATTTCTTGCTAAAATTTTAATAAATGAAAAACTTACGGCAATGAAAGAGAAATCAGTGGCTCCAGCACATGAAAAAAAAGGAAAAAACGAAAGAAATTATAAAAGCACAAAAAATATATAACGTTCAGAAACAAAACCAAACATTAAAAACCCAACAAAATTGTGATATAATTGTATATAGGTACTCATAGAGCAATCAATATTAAATAAACAATAACTAAATATCATGGAGACTACGAATATGTTTCTCAACTTAACCAAAGAACTAGGAGGGTAGAGAAACATCTATGTACCTTATAATCCAGCAATATAATAATTCGTTAGGTTTAATACCAGTATAATCAGACAGTAACACTCACACTGATTAGGTAGGTACCTACCTAGGTAAAATTTGTAGGGTAAACGTGGTAAGACTTGAATTCAACACAAAACTTGAGATTACTGCCAATATAACGGTGTCTACAGACTACTAAGGAATCCACAGTGAAATGTAATCAATGGAACTTGACCAGATTCTTTGCATATTTGGTTACCAAATATTATAAGCGAGTGTTGGTACTAAACCACTCAAGATTGAACTGGTGAGCGGAAGTGGATTGCTGAGCGCGATTGTTCTGTTGTATAAGGTATCCAAATGAAGAGGCAACTCGAAAATAGGCTTTGAAAATGGGCTAGGGAAAAGTCCCAAAAAAGTATCCTATACGCAATTCCTAACAGTATAATTATGTAGTTTATGTATTTGAGTAAACTTATTAATAAAATATTGATTTTTTCAAAGTCATTATTTAATTTTGAACACACTCTACAGTGACTGAGAAATAAATTGGTCTTGTGAGTGTTCTCCTGTGGCTATATGAAACATAGACTAGGATTAGCAGCCATAGTTATATCCCTTTAGTATAAATTAATTTAACCAAGGCCTTCAATCTTGTGATAGAGGTAGGTGATTGATGTTCCACAATAGGATAATTTTGTCCACCAAATACCGCAAGTATCCTACAATATGATGGAAGGATCCAATTTCTCAAATAAGTAACTACCTACCAACTCAAAAGTTCGAACTTGCAGTCCCCTACATAATAATAACAGTATAGTAAAGATAACCGTAACAAAAAAATTGCAACTCAGAAAAGTTGTATAGATTTACCCACTGAGATCACAACTAAGAAGATTGAATGAGGCTAGAAATCATAACTGTGTGCAATGTTTTCTGCATTATTCTACCTAGAAAATGGTCTTGCAACTTATTTCTCAGAAGCATAAGTTGAAGTTGAAGGGTATCACTTACCTAAACAAGACCAAAAGGATCTACAAAATTTAGAGTTTACTGGAAGATCACGCCAGTCATAACACCATCAGACACATTCTGTTTTTTACGATTATTGGCGAAAATTGATAGAATTTAGAGCTCAAAATCGGGAAAAGATCACTTAAATTTGAATATTGAGCCGATTGAAATTAGAAGAAACAATTTTTTCTGAAGGACAATAACTCTATATGACCTTTTGATTCTATTATTTAAGAACGATGAAAACTATAAGGTTTTTTCAACAACCATTAACTTATTGAAATGAATTTGTAGTAGTGCCTAATGATCTCATGAGTGGAGTATGATCTGGATATTGCTCTAGTTTTAAAGTTTCTTCAGCAAAAGCAGCCAAAGAAGCAACTATTCCCATATAAATACTCTCTCAAAACAGAATTACTCATAATTTAATCATTTGAAGATAATTGTTCTCGATCTAGCCTCAGTCCAATATTCAAAAGTTATCAATACACAATTAAAATTATATAAGAACCAACAAAATTCCCACTTCATCGAGATACCATTCATTAGGTGATGCGTCTACTATACTCTTGGGTACTTATTCACTCAATGGTATTGCAAATTTCTCAATGAAGTGGAAATATCGTAGGAAGAACGAATATATTTTAATAGGATATAATACATACTTCGAATATAACTTTCTCAATCGCAACAATAACTCTAGCAATAAATTATCCTCGGTGATCATGGTTTCTCTCAAGAAAAGGTCTGTTCAAATAACGAAAAGCTAAAATGTTTTCAACTCAAAACTTAATAACCAATAATGATTAATGGACTTTGGATTTTTGGTACCTATTTCACTTTATTGCACTTTTATGGATTTATAGAACTTTGTAGAAGTAAAGTACATCAAAAACTAAGTTTTAGAGTTTTCGATTTTAGGGTTGTTATGACTTAATATACATGATGGTGATAGTTGGGATGGACAACCTCCGAGGGTCGGAATCGTCATGTTTCGATGCAACTTATTAAAAAGCTTTCACTGAAATCCAGTAAACGAAAAGGGGGAAAATGGATAAGCCGTTATGCAGCAGAACATGAACTAATATTATTCATTGTCATTATTTGAGAGAGATTGAAGAGTTGGAAGTTACAATTAATCCAGAGTTATTTTTACACAAAAATACAGTAGGTACCATAACGCAGATACGCAATAACTAGAGTATGTACTGATGGAACGAGTATAGACATGATTAGTCGCTAGGTACCAGTTAATCAAAACAATATTTGGGGTTGAATTTCATCATTATCAAATTGTTTGTTGCGTTGCAATTAGTGGTTAACAAAAATATTAACTTTCCTCGAACTCAAAGTAATTAATAAGCTTTTCCACCTCTGAACAAGAAGAGACCACATCAGAGATAATTTCAGCCAACTACCAACAACAGCGTTTAGGTTATTCACGAAGAAAAAACCAAAATTTGTATTAATAAAATAGAAAATCAATTTGTTAGGCAGATGAGGTAAAAAATTTAATGAAAATAAAACAGCTAATGTGCTATAAAATAAATTACCTGTGATGTTGTCACACAGAATCCTAGATGTAATAATTCTACCGTATGGACTGAATAAGTTTTCTAGATCTTGCTGGGCCATATTTTTGGGAAGGCCGCTAACATAAAGGTTAGCCCCTTTTATTGCTTCACTACTTGGTCGTGCGAACGATACCTTCAGAGGTGAAAGAAAAACAAAAAGAAAAATGCAATTAAATATCTAGTCAACAGAATGCACACAAACACAGAAAATATAAAAATAAACACAGCTAAAAAAAATATAACTTCACTCCCGTTAAAAAAGGTAAAAAAGGGTAATGAAATTTATGCTATGTACCACACCCTGTATTATTCATACGAAATATGCATTTATGTGTGATTATCGAGTGGTAAAAGGCGGTAAGGTTAGACGAGTCAAATACTTGCAGTCTCAAATTTAAAATTAATGATTTGGTAGTGGAATAAGAGGGAGGTGAAATGAGAGGTGGATAGTCTTTATCCAACATAACCATCCTCAGTTGATTGACCAACTCATACATACACAAGCAGACTGCACACTTAAACAGAGGGTTGCACTAGTTCACCTGTACAGAGGTAGTTGGGTTTACACATAATTGAACTTGAAGCAAGTGAATAAACACACTTTGGAGACCACAAAGCAACTAAACAATGTAAAAAGCAACATTGGGTTGGACAATGACAACAAGCAGTACCAAACGCCCACTGAAATAGAGAAAATTCGTTTCCAAATGAAACACATGAATAAGCACATTAATATTTCAAAATACTATCAATGATAGCCCATCCCTTGGGATTATCTTTACCTGCCTCTCAATACAGAATCGTTAAGGCCTGCGTTGTGTCAAACCTAAAGTTACTACTTGAGCTGATTTCATTCTGTTTCTCACTTAAAAAGTTACTGAGAGGTGGTCGATCAGGGTATCAGAAAACGTAGAAATAATTTAATTTCATCGCTCATCGCCTAATCATGAATGATATTTTTTTTAAATGACCAAAGACGACATTGAAAAGTGTGAGGTAGGTAATCCTAATCAAACCGATCATACACAAGGAAGGAATGAGTAGACATTGGGCGTATAGGGACTGACTTCTTCTTTGACAAACCGGTACTATAGTCTTTCCCAAATTTCGTCACTATTTTAGCAAGTCTCGTCTATTTTAACGCCGGGCTCGTGGTGCAATCTGTGTCTACATCTCATTATTCAAATTCACTTGGTCACACTCTTATTTGGATTTACCAATTCCGCAAAGTATCACAAATGATTTTTCGAGCTTCACTTGTAAAAAGTTTACTGAATTAAATAACTAAATTAATAATGATTCCCAAGAGAATACAAAGTAAAATACAAACTAAGGCATCTAGTTAGTGGGCTCATTGTTCATGATTCGAATTTTGCACTACTGAGATCAATGAATGGGGATCGAAAAATATAAGACTAGTTGAACATTTTTAGGGATAACCGTACTCAAAGAATAAAACAAAATTAAATCAAGGTTAGTATCATTTTTGTGTATGAATAACCTCAAAATCTAATCGAGATTATTGTTACTGCGGATGAACTAAACACGAAAAGGTCGAATTACTATGGAAGTTGCTGATTTACAAAACACGTCCTTACATTCCAAGGGACTGACAACTAGTAAGACATTTGTGCCTCAAACAGGACAAAACAAAATCGTACAAACAACAATATTAATAAGGACGGACAGAACAATAAACTGAAGAATACAGGAAAAAGTCTATAGCTGTTTGCTCCCAATTAAAAAAAGCACTGGTATAATTTGGAATTGAAATTAATTTGCTTACCACGTGAGATTTGAAAATGAGTATATTTTTTGAGATATCTAGTAGAATAAGAAGGTAGGTACCAAGGTAGCTACCAAAAAATAGTCAACTATTTGCAAACTGAATAAAAATGAGCAATACCCGCGTTTTTTGTAGTTGTAATAGTTGAAAACCAATTGAAATGATACTCAAGTTGTATTTTCTCACAAGACATGCAGTCAATTTTTAATTAATCATTAAATTATTAATAGTTTTAAAATTAAATTCGGATGTTTTGGTGACATTGTAGCTGCAAATGGCCAGAAACTCGGAGTTTATGATCCATGACTCAGTTAGGCTCCTTCATTGTCATTGAATACACTATGAGGCAATGCTAGTTTTTTTTCTTCCATTTTTTAAATTTGAAATTAAGCAGTTTTTGACAAAAGAGTGCAGTAGAGAAGGATTTCTTCCTTTACGAAAGTCATGTTTACCGTCAACTTCTAAGCTGCACACGTGGAAGGAAGAAGCTCAAAGTGACGTTACAAGTGCAACGTGGGTAATTCTTGGGAAACCAAATTTATATTCCCTACTGAGCCCGAGGAGTTTCATTTTCCCCAATATTGTTTTTGTCAGTTGACTACAACACCTATACCTTCTTCTGTCAGTAGCGCTTTGCTACTTGAATATATATTACATAAGCAGGAGTATAGTATGGTTTCAATCAAACTAGACATACAATTTATAATTTGAAATACATTATTCAGCCATTTATTCGTAAACTGATAAAAATGGTTAGAATTCAGCACTTATCAGATGAGGTTGCTATGTCTGTAATGATTTCGCACCTGGATGGGTTTGTCAGAAAACAATGCGGATAGGCAATTAAATTTAAAAAAAACCTAATCGGTAATACCTAATTATTTTGTATGCATAGATTTTCATATAAATCAATTATTCCTTCGTACCTACCAATGAAAATTCACTGATTTTTGGGAGGTTTTTCTTAAACTTTTCTACCAAGATCCCTGTTTAGCTGATTCTGGAAGTCTAAGAGGAAGTTGTTTATACTCTGGCCATAAGAATTCAGCCTTATCAGACAAAAAGTTAACCACTACAAATATCTAGAACATTAACTACAGCGTATGTACCTACTATCTATCTGCTCAGGGTAAATTTTGCGATGTAAATAAGTTATTAAGATTAGTACGTAATTTATTCTGAGGCAGGGCAAAGGATCTATCAATTAACTATACTTCGACGATGAATTTGTGAATTCTATAGTGAAAATTACTCTTCAATCCAATAACTCGGTATATTCCAGTAACCAGTGTAGTGTAGGTACCTAGTGCAATCCCCTGGCAGATATCAACGTACCAACGTTGACCAACTAATTTGTGGTCAGGCCTGGTAGTTACTTTGAATGCAAATGATAACAAACATAGTTATATCGACCCACCACCATCTCATAACTCCTGATTATTTCCTGGCTGTGAGGATAAAACCTTGATTAGAATTTCAAATTTGAAGTCCAGTGAGAACTTCTGAACGGGAAACTAAACTTATATATAGATTGTCGACATTCAAATTAGTGTGAAAAGCCTAGTTCTAACCATCTACACGAATCTACAATTATGGTTATCCGAGACCATCTTGAAACATAATATGTTTTCAAAATATAATATATTGATTTTATATATTATATAAAATCAATTTGGGTGTTTGGGAAAGACCACTGCTTTATCGACAGGTATTCTTACATCATATTACTATTTCTTGAAAAACTTATTCAAGGAATTGAACTATTCCAATCATCACTCAAATGAAATACGTAAAATAGGTAGGTACCCGAAGGGAGACGAATATCCATCATTCATTCATACTAATTATATTAACGAGACGTATTTTCATGTTTGAAGCCATTGTATATTTTTCACTCTAGTCAGAGAACCTAAACCTACCTATGCGAGACCTAAATTGAGTCTGACTGAGGGGCCTCCGACAAGGACTAGGTGGGTTGGAGGTAGGTATCAACTCGGTTGTGTGTGATTCACAACACCAGTATCGATGGGATAGAAGAACAGTAACTGAACTGTTAATGATTTGTTCAACCTTTTAGTTATTCAGCCTGATTTCTAAAATTTTGGGTATGCGTTCACAGTAAGCAAAATGTTCTTTCCTGAACGTATAAGTGCTCAAAGGATCGAGAATGAGGTAACTTGAACATCTGCACACATACTAATCTCTACTCGTACATTTGGAAATTCTCGTTTGAGTATAATGGCCAGACATGGAGAACCGATGCAACGAAGTACACAGACAACTTCATGGTTATTTCATTTGCAGCTCTTTACTCCACTTGGTAACCTACTATGAAAACATGAAACCTCACTCCCCTCTTGGACTAGTAGTTATGACGAAAATCGATTAAAAAAACGAGACTTTAGTAAAAGCATATAAAGCATAAAAGCTTGTGCAGATGTTCAAGTACGGGGAAAATGCTCTACTCCGAGGTTACTCAAAGTTCATTGTCCCTATCCCTTCCCATCAAATGACCACCTAGACTACGTCAGAACACCCACCACCAGGATTGTAGGTTTTTGGATGCCGTAGATACTCGTGGGCCTCATCGGGTGACATTAGGTAGACGGGTAATGACGAATGAACACATTTGGCGTTCCCCGTTGCCCTAGGGCCTCTGACACCACGAGCTCTACACAGCAGTTTTGGCCCAATGCTAATGCCTTTCCAGTTGTTGGTTAGCCTCTTCGAATGCGAGCTCTAGATGAGTTTCCCGGCCTCCCGCAACACTACGACTGGGTTGCTAAAAACCCTCTAATGAATCTAGGAATGACTGCTACGAAAGTGAACACTCCCTCACGTACATATGGGAGCGCCCTAACAAAGGGGATGACTAGGTTCCTAGGTGTCTGTCAGAACATCAGGTCCAATGTTCAAGTCACTGCTGCTGATAGGCCTGACAACAACGCCTAACAAACCTCCAACGATTGACCGACATTTTTTTATTGTGGGGTAATAGGTTTCATACAAATAGGTATAGATAAACTTGAGTAAAATCCAAAAGGTACCGACTGCAAATTATAATTAGGCGAAACTTGAATCTGAAATGAATAAATGAGAATACCTATACAATTTGTACAGAAATAAGTTCACGAGCTTATAAAGTTATTGAGAGACCAACAATTCAAAACTCGATAGGAGACCTGACATTATTGATTAGTTAGCTACCCAACTTTTATTAAACAAGTATTTTTTTAAAGAACAGCTTCGAAACATGTACCTACCTTTCCTAAAATAAATAATGGTCAAAGCAGGATTAATTGACTCCTCGGATTCTATTTAATAACAAATTAATTCAGAGAAGAGAGAAAGAGAGAGAGGAAGAGATATACAAATAGAAAAAGTGAGAGAAAGAGGAGGGGGAGGTGAAGTTAATGATGACAAATAAGTGGAGGCACCAAGATGAAATAGTAAGACAACTGTGAATACAGCAAAGATGATTGAAGGTTGGAAATATTCTCCTAGATTATTTGTATACGTTACCTATGTATATACACTGGCACATGAAATATTGGGATCACCCCCGAAAAAACAATTGTTGAAGATTTTGCTCATAAGCCGAATTTACTTCATTTCGTGGTGTACCTACTTGATTCGAGTTGAATACCAACTTATACTCAGACAATTCATTGATTTTACTCATTGAATGAAATTGTGAAATAATTAGGTGGATACTGGAAATTATGGAAACGCCAAGTTTTTATGAGAGTTGGCGAAGTTGATCGGAAGACGTGAGTCCACGGTTTTCATAAGGCACGAATGTACTTTAATTTCCGAGTATTTGAAATGTTTATTGGGTGTTTGAATTCTATTTTGCCCATAAAGATTTAGTGATCGGTAGGTACGTAAGGTTTTTCTAAGGGCAGTTAGTGGGTGTAATCAATTAAGGAATTGACCAGGATCCAACAAATATTCCTGATATTTGATCCACAAATTTGAACATCGATTTTTACGGGGATACCCATAATTTTTGTGCACTTGAAACGAACCGGTACGATGAAATCGTACCAATGAAATCATAAGAATTATGGAAGAATGAAATAATATACAAATAAGATTCCTACGCTAAACAGTTATGTCAACTGACGAAATTCAACAGGATAGGACAGATCTGAGTGGTCAAACCAAGGGCAATTGGGTTAAAATGCTATGCAGTTACGCTAGACATGCTACCAGCAGTTTGTTTATCCATTTAGTATTTTTAATAAATAGATTACTGTCATAAATTAATAGTTACCTTTATAGTTTTATTTTGTAGTCGGAGGCCATTTAACGTATTTATAGCTTTTTCAGCATCTTCAGGCCTATGATAATTTACGAAGCCGTATCCCAAACTTTGACCTGAAAAAAGACAAGAATGTGACTTTGTGTGGCGCCAAGAACTCAGCTTTTCAACGGTATAATCAGTTTTAATTTTACTCTGCTAATTAGGGGAGAAAAATACTTTGGAATGCTAAAAACTTGTTTTTTTTTAAATTTCTTATATGAAAATCGTTTTTTTTTGTCCTTTGAACTTGGGCAGGTCCAAGAATTGGGGGCGGAATACTACATAATTTTCAACGCTGATTTTAACATTATCATCATAATACGTGGTAGCCTAAAATCGGGGTTTGATATCGATTTTTTTTTTTCATTTTGTTATTTGGTACCTATTTACGCACAAATTGAGTTTTCCAAACTCGAAGCTTTCACTTATGTAAGTGGAAAGGAGTGAGCTATCTCATACAGAACCCTAATTCTGGACTGATCAAAAGCCAATCATAAAGGAAGATTCACAACAAACCTGACAAAAATTACTTTAAGGGATCACCCATCAGGGTCCCAAAAA
The DNA here is from genome assembly GCA_009739505.2 of Apolygus lucorum. Lineage (NCBI taxonomy): Eukaryota > Metazoa > Arthropoda > Insecta > Hemiptera > Miridae > Apolygus > Apolygus lucorum. Next base: position 64,703,609 of record CM019167.2, on the reverse strand, counting down.
AAATTGTTTTGTAGGCACTTGAGAGATGGGAAATTTGACTTTCTTTCCAACAGAGCAATCGGTTTGAATTTGCATGTAAATTAAGTGAGTTATGACCATTTTCCAGGCCTAAAGTCAAAAAGACGAAAAAATCTCGAATGTGAAATAACTCCGAACTTTCTGAGGTAAAAAAAAAAAAAAAATGTTGGACACTGTTAATTAAATTAGTTGGAGAAATTCCTGAAGTTTTTCGCTCCTTAACATGGGACACCCTGTTATGTATTTGTCCAGATTTATTTACATCTTTTTCATGGCTTGAAACCCTAAACTGAAGAGCTAGACACTAATAGGTACTTGGTGAAAAATCGCCCCGAAATGAATCAACGTCAGTAAGCCTAGTTATCCCCAATTCAGTAAGCTCTAACGTTCCAAGGAAACCAAATTACAGTAAATTATAAAACAATTAATTACATTCGAACTTACCTGTTACTTTGTCCCGTATTAACTTGCAACTTTCTACGTCTCCTATCGACGAAAATAAAGACCGTATTTCTTCTTGGGTCATAGTTTGTGGGAGATAATTTACAATTAAATTAGTTTTACTTTCTTCTTGGTTGTTTCCCCCTTGGTTAGAGGAGTTGTGGGAATTGTTGGAAGATGCTGTGGAATTCGTATGAATGGATCCATTTTGTTGAGGTAGTGTGTCCATACCATTCATCATTCTTTCGAACTGAAACAAAGAGAGGGGACGAATAGGTTAATATTTGGAGGAATACATTCACTAGAGGGGTTTCACAAATTGGTACCTAAGACTGAAGATTCAAAACGAAGGTGCGATGTGTCGGCGAGCATGACATGCAATCGTGAAAAGCATCCTTCAGACTTGGAAAAATGTCTCGTCAAAATGTATTCATAAGTTATGATACGCTTTTCATAGATTTTCATGTCGATTAAAAAACTTTCAACAGGTATCAAAGCCTAATTCTGAATACATGTTTTATAGACATGTAACATAATAATTTCATAAGTTAGAAAATTGCTCTCAACACCAGCAATGTACGACAGACTTCTCTCACAATTGGAAATTCAGGCTGTTTTATTATATTTGGCCACACCGCGGCACCGGCCTAACCTAATCACACGAAATCTTCTCACTGCTTTTACATGTAATCCAAACATAATTTTGAGCTGAACTGGAAAATGCAAAATTCCGACGGAATCCGCTATCTCTAATTGACAGTATTTCACAATATTATAATTACATCGAAAGAGACGCCTGCTTATTTCAGCCTGGCCACGTCAAATGACGTCCGGTATGACAAGAATAGAGATATGATAAGACAATCACCGATGTCAATAACTTAGTCATCACGACTCTAAACGATTTTTTAACGTAGACAATTCGAAAATATCAAAACAACCAATATAAAACTTGAAATATCATCCAACGTTATTATTTGAACTATAATCTCTGAAAACAAAATCCTAAGTATCTATGATAATATTTAAAGTTGAATCTACGATACGTGAATCCGAGTAGCGCCACCCCTTGATGTCAGTCTGACACTGTAGTGGTCTCAGACATGTTAGTGTACATTTTTGAGGTCAGTGAAAGATTTCAACTCTCATACTGGTATCTCAGTTCATAGTCGCAGTAAATTTTCATGCTGGTCAATGCCAAAATTTCGGCACTCAGTAAGAAAAATGTACCATTAAAACGGTGATTTAAGTGTCAACGAGTGTATGAGACCCTCAGGTCGCGGCTAACCACACTTCCTAGTATTCCAGTACATCAATTACCAATTTCAATTGCCTTTCCATCTGATAGTAGACGCGAGAACAGCAGCAACAGGATCAAAACAACAGCAACGGACGAGGAAAGAAATGGAGCACATATGAGTCGGAGACGTTCTCCCTTTTATATGCCGAAATGAAATTCTCACCTACTTATTTATCCCATACCAATTCTATGCGAACGCGGACGCTATAACATGCAACACCAAGAGTACAGCGATGGCTATCTGCGCACATGAATTATAATTTCACGCTGAAACATCTCATCGGCCGAGACAGATAGCAGATTACTTGTCTCGCGCTGCCGAAATCCCTTCAACGAACTCGGGAAACGGGCCTGAGAGTTCCCACCGAAAGCCAAGGAAGAATGAATCACCCTTCAAGCGCACGGGAACACGGAAAACTGGCGAAATGGAAAATAAAGGGAATTGAGAAAGATGAGGAGAAAACTCTTGTCTCATACCTTCGTTCAGGTAAGTTTCGTCGGACTTGTGGACGAGGAAGTGTCAGATCACGGAACACTGAGTAGGCAAAACCCGCACGACCGAGCGGTCTTGAAGGTGAGGTAGAATTCTACGCCGTGAATAGGAGGGTGGCGTCCGGCACGTAGGTGCCTAGCGTTCAATTTGTCGTACACGCTATAGGAGAGAAATTGTGACCGTTTACGCTTGTTTTAACGTTGAATTAAACGCTTAGGATTTTTTCAAGAGAGGTATAATTGAAATTGTTAAATATTCCATTAAATATTACGGAAAGTTTGAAACAGATTGGTACCTACTTATCAAAAGAAAGCGTTGGAATGGTGCTATTCACACCACCTCCTAATAATCGAAAGTTTGAAGCAACATTATTTACTCTCAACCAACCTAAATAATTTACAGGGAAGTATACACAACGTTAGATTAGGTCTTATTACATCATCTGATCATTTTATTCCATGTTGTGGACAATATACAAACACTCAGATGAATGAATGTGAATACGCGTGTACGTATGAATCAACATTATCAAAAGTAAACATGGTCTTTCCAAGTTCATGTTGCAGAATTTTTTCCTGATTTGGCCAATATGGCGATGGGCTTTCTCTCTGGAATATTTTCTCCACCAAAATTTTCCCAAATTTTTCCAAAATTTTCTCCAACCAAAATATTGTCATATTCCCGTTCTGAAAAAAGGGTAATTGATTAATTTATCGATCAAATTGTTTAAGAGGCCTCGTAGACAATAAAGTTGGGGCAAAATATTTTCCACAGTTTAATACCTAATGTGTATGTAATTTAAAAGTTATGCGATATTTTCAGGTCAATTTATTTATTTTGTTACGACATAGATTTCAGGGTTTTCCCTGGATATTTACACGTTATCAGACAGTATCAGTCATTTGAAAGTTTTCCAAAAATGTTCAATTTTTATGGAGGGAGAAATTAACTTGTTGTCACTTGGACATCACTACAAATTGGTGCATCTATTCGATATGTAGCAGTTGAATGATATTCAAGATCATGTTGAAAGTTTTCTGAATTGACAAACCTCAACATTGGAACATTTTCTGAGATGTGGGTTCTATGTGTAGGGAGCTACTTCGTATCACGCTAGTTGGACATTGGTTGGCGCAACTTTTCGACAGATAAATACCGAGATAAATCATTATCTCAACGGTTTTCACGGTTTTGTCGATAATCAATCAAAAATTCGTTCCAAATCACATATACGGTTTTTTTTTTCGTACCAGCGAGAGCCTTAGCTATGGCTCCTACTGACTTTAGTGAAACCTGGTTCAAAAATAAGTGAACCAGGTCGTTCATAAAATATTTCTCTTGTCTAAGCATTTAGTTAAGTAATGCATGCATTCCAGGGGACGTCCCATTGGATAAGCATTAGGTCAATTTAAACCAAGTGGTAAGCGAAAAAACTTTGTCACTCGATGTAATTTATTAAGTATTTTAGGCAAGAAATAGTGACCCCCCCCCCCCTTCACACTTATCCACCACAACATTTCTAGCGGCATGGGAGCCTCGCATTTGAATAGCATTTTGAAATCCATGATCTACGACACCCAACATGAGAATTCGAGCTCCCCCCCACTCCTCAGCCACCACTAATGGTGCCAGTCTGGCACCAAAGCGATAATACTTCGTAAGGTTGAACTTTCATCTATTTGTTTTGGTAGGCAGTCCGTCGAAGTTCATTTCCGTATTCAAGTTGAAACACAAAAAAAAAAAAAAACAACGAAATAAGTGGTTAATGGTGTCCTGGCACCATGGTGGCACCACTATAGTGGCACCTATGGATTATTCGCGGATTTGGATTCAGAATGGTCTAAAACGGATTACTGTGTGTTTATTTTTTTCTTTTTCTGTTGAGTGTTGTCCAGCTTTACCCCAGATAGATCGCATAAGGACCCCCAAGTCTTACTGTGAGACGTCCTAAAAAAAAAAAAAAAAACACGTGGCGCTCTGAAGCCCTATACTTAAAATCAACTTTGAACTCACAACATCTAGTTAACATTCTAGCTGAACAATTAAGATAATTTAATCAACTTAGCGCGTTTTAAACTCATTATTCATGAAAATCTGCACATGTGAACTTTGGAATTTAACCTTTCTGATAGGGTTCTGTCTCTTCCCAATCATTCGAAGGTCAGCTAATCAGAAATCGCCGGGACCTATACAATCTCTCATCGGGGTAGTGTTGTTTAGGTTTACAGTATATTTAATTCCGCAAACCACCGCGTGGGCAGTAAAGTCACTTCATTACATTTACCCTATGTTCATATTTGACCTTACTCGTATATCACAGTATGACTCAACATGTGTCAGTCTGAATAGATATGCAATCCACGTTCGTGTTTTCATTGTTTCTGCAGTTAGATCGTAACCCCTTCTCATACCTTTCGCCCTTGTCGGGAGCGAACGAAAATTTATTCAGAAAGAAGGTGGTCAGGGTTCAGATAAATATGAGATTCGAACCAAGTCCATGTGTTTACCGCACACACGCATTTACCATTTGATCTATCTTGACCCGAGATGGGGATAGCTTGGAACCGAGACAATTAGGGCGTTAATACGGCGAACGGAAGGACGGGAGTTCAGTTCCTGCCAGAGTCCATTTTACTATTTCTCTGATTCCTAAATAAATTCCTCCCTGTCGGACCCAACCGTAGGTAATTAGGAATGAAGAGACCCAATCTCGTTCCCTCTCGATCACTTCTCCAACAGTGTTGGCGGGATGAATAACATTTCTTGACCGCAACCTACACATGCCTTCTTGCCATCTGGTGGTTGACCAGGAGAGGGGGGGGGGGGGGCTACTCTACGGACGGATCCGCTGAGGCCATACGCCTTGGTATAATTATAGGATAGTTTACGTCTAACTATAGAATTGGAACTTCCCTCAGAGCAGCCGAGAGGTCGCGTTATTCGTATGTGTTGGAGTTACCAGCGTCTGGCAACTAGATTAGCGCCCAAGCAATGTGCGTTGAAACAATAGGGTAGAGGGAATTAGGTTAAAACACGAGACCCAAAAAACAACACCCAACACCAAATTTTTACTAAGGATGAGAGCAATGGATCCAAAACCCTTCGTAGCATGCAAATCGTAATTATTGGTGAGTCTTTAATGAATTAAGGCATTTTCCCATGTGTTTGGGTTCTCTGAATCAATTATTTAAATTATAATAACAATAATAATTTATTTCACTGAAAACGTTCATACTAGTACAATAAAAGCAAGCTTCGAAAATAACTACCTAGTTCTTTTAAAAAAAAAATCAAAATTAATGATACTTAAGGAAAAATTGTGAATGCAATAGAATATGCACTAAATGAAGAGCTTACACAATTAGGGCATTAATTTCATCCGTTAATTACCGGATGAAAATTCGCCAATTTACGGATTTAAGAACAGTATTAGGTAACATTTAGTACAAAATATCGCAATATTCTGATGACATGAACGTGTGGTTTTGGTGTGGAATCGTAGATCTTGAAAGGTTTATGAGCTCCAACTCGAAAGTTATGAAAATTGGAGTCAAATCGGCAATAAAGTTTCTATAATAAATCACATTACAATAACTCATAGTCAATTCTGTTTATCAAGGAACTGAAGAAAACAAGGTTCAATGAAGATGCCGGTCTTATGATGATGAGAGCATCAGTGATAAGACCCGGATTTCTAGGTTGTACCATGTTTTCCCGAAGAATATTTGAAAAATCCAAAAAGATTGATCAGTTTCAAAGCAAACTGAGTCGAATGGCGCATATTTTATTTCGCATAAAAAACATATTAAATAGTTATTAGCCTATTCCAAAGGAAAAAGCACAAAACTGCATATTTTGCCAATTTAATGAGATAGGTAATCGCAAATTAACGCCAATATTTCCTATTTTCAATCGTTATATCTCAATCTATAGGTATCTTCTTTGAACCCATCTGGCCACTTATTCCAATCCTTTCGATTATGAAAATATAGCCTCTGAATAAGTGAACAGCTGGTCAAATATGGCGGAATTTATATTTTAATTTGAATGGTAAAAAAAAACACTGGTATTTGTATGGTTTAAATGGGGATTTTGCTTCCGAGTCTACCGTGGAAGCGGAAGCGTTGTTTCAAATTTTCAAACAGAAAAAAGGTTTTCCAAAATCAAAATTTCCACTCGCAGTGTACGTTTTAGACCTTCCTGAACATTTTTGGTTCCGTTTCTATGTGTCTGTCATGAAATCCTTGTAATGGGCAAGACTATACAAAGTTGAAACCAATCAATCTATAAGTATCTTGTACTACTCTCATAAGGGACCATCTAAACGACAACCCTCACAATCCCTGAAAATTTCATCGAAATTGGAAAATAACTTTGTATAGTCTTGCCCATTACAAGGATTTCATGACAGACAGACACGACACCAAGATTAATCGTAAAGGTCTATGTAACAAAAAAATAATTTTTTTTTAGTTCGAAAAATGAAAATAATGCTTCCACTACCTTGGTAGACTCTGAAGTAAAAACATAGTACTTGTGGAATATTTCGTGTTTTTTAATTGCAATTTGGCATATTCTTTGCATGTTGTAGTTAGTTTTGAGTTTGGATATTTCGGTTTTAGTGGCATACTTAGAGCTTTGAAATATAGGTATACAGAAACGGCTTTTTAGCGACCTAAAAATTTGGGAACAAGAACAAAAATTCCCCAAATGGAAATCACATAAAGTGGTGGGAGGGTAGGCAAAAATGAACAAAATGAAGGTTTCGCCTTCTCACTACCACTATGCTTAGGCACTGAGGATTAATTCTCTCTTCAGTGTCTACACAACTTTCAACCTAATCTCGTCAAAAATGAAAACCCATCGTTCAGAATACAATTTTTCCGAGTTCCCACTCACTCCATAGGCCACAGGATTGAGAACGACAAATTTCTCTCAGCCCAGCCCGAAACCGTCCATCTAATTTGAGCAAAATCAGGGTTTTAGACAGTGAGAAATTGATTTTCAAGGGAAATTATTTTTGTTTTTGTAAACTAGGTATTTAAATAGAACCACGTAGCACTAATAAATTGATTGATTAACCATAACACATCAATATAACGGCAAAACGATTACGAAATGCAGATAAAGTTTGTCATTTCTGATGTATCCTAGGTTGTTATTATAAGTGTTTCCATCCATGTGACTATAATGGAGTGTACGCATGGGTCGGTCAAACTGTTTATTGTTATTTTTAATCTAAACTAGACCTCATCCTGAGAATTTTGACACCAACAGCGACCTTCTAGCGTGAGAAGACCTTTTTCTATGATTTTTCAAAGTTTCGAATATTTATGACGTCACAGTGGGCCCGCCTAGCGGGAGGGGCACGTGACGTCATAAACACTCGAAACTTTCAATAATCATAGAAAAAGATCTACTCATCCAAAAAGAGAACGGCTGGTGTCAAAATTCTCAGGATGAGGTCCACTTTCGATTAAAAATTAAAAAAAAAAATCAGGTGCACCCCCTGATAGTGATTGTTGATAGTGATGAATTTCCAAAAGTATATCATTCGTATTCTTGCAGTCAGTTAGTCAAATACCTATTGTAAAGATACTACAATTTCTGCTCCCATTAATCCCTGTATGCGGGGTGGTCCACAAGTTAGGAACCCTCCGCCTATTTTCACTGATTGTTGAAGAAAAAAATTTGGTTTAAAGCTATTCTCCATGATTTTTTTTCTGTAGATTTCAAAAATAACAAAATCACGCTTAGGGCACTTGCGCAAACGTGCGCAACGCACACCAACTTTGTTTTTCCTAATAGAACCCCCTATTTTCTTAATTGATAAAACAGATTTTAAGTAAAATTTCATGAATTTGGACACCTCACTTGGTTTTTTGAATGCGCGCAACTTGGCTCCTAGATCGCTCGAAATTGCGCAACCCCACGATTGAACGAAAATCAGGTTTTGCAGAGCCGCATGAGCGGTAGGCACACGTTTTTTCATTATTTTTCGACGCTGGATCTCATGGTGATATCCATTTTATAATTTGACTGAAAATTTCCTAAATGACGGCCGAAAACTCGGCTGTTTTTAGTAAAAAATCGCGCTTTTCCAATCCTTATGAGGAAATTGTAATTAATTGAACTAAATTTGGTGAATTGCAATTAGATTTTGGTGAACATTCAAAGTCCGACTCGGGACTATCCAACACCCTCGCTACTTAATCTTAGATTAGACGAACATTTCAACGAGTGTCAGCTCGCCCAAAGATGAATCGACAACCAAGTTATTGTAATTTCGAAAAATTACAATTTTTCATACAAAAAAAGACGAATTATGGGCATGATATCGAAAAAACCTAGTTCAATTAGGATATCGACAGCCCCACTGCAAAACCCTGTATGTTCAATACCAAAAAGTTTCCAGGAGACGAGAAAAACTGTGACATTTTTAACACATGAATCTGGCTTACAGGTTATTACATTTTTCCACAGAAAAGAAATGAGAAGCCATAGCCCGATTTTGGCGACACTATAATGTGCGCAAGAGCACAATCTATCGGAAAGGCTCAAATCCTTATTTTTGGAAAAATTGGAACTTACAGGGTTTTGCAGTGGGGCTGTCGATATAAAAGAGCGATTTTTCGTTGAAAGCAACCGATTATTTTTTGCCGGTTGATTTCTAACAAATTGAAAAATGGACATCACCATATGATTCAGTGTCAAAAAATAATGAAAACAACATGTACCAAACTTGGGGTTCTCCAAAATCCAATGTTTGTGCAAGCGTGGGGTTGCGCAATTTTGAGCGTTGTAGGAGGATTACAACCTGAATCTGCGATAAAAATGGGAAACAACAAAGTTGGTGATGTTTGCGCAATGCGTCATTTATCTCATTTTCAAAATTTATAAGGAAAGAATTATGAAGAATAGCTTTGAATCGAAACGTACACTCCGACAATTACTGAAAATATACGGGGGGTTCGTGACCACCCTGCATTGACCAGTAAGAAAATAATTGAGCTACATGTATTATGAATTCTTCTAAATAAGGTTTCACATGTATTATGAATTCTTCTAAATAAGTTCAAGAATTAAATTTCGATTAAGACTATAAGTTGAATCAATAATTGACAACAAATGTCTCTCGATTACATGCAAAATCTTTTGAAAGAAAAACAGATCCGACTTGCATAGACTTTCATAGTCTCTTCAAAGACTTTCATTGTATTTTGGTTCTCCGAGCTTCCCGTAACCACAACGACCCGAGTTGAGATCCCGATTCTGGAGATATTATCTAATAAGGGTTCAATGTATAATGAGAAATGAAAAGGTGAACGAGTTTTGATTTGAGTCAAATAAGCCTGGTGATGAAACTGATGAAAAGCATCATTACAGCTAAACGCGTTTTTTGTCAGAGACATCTCGCTTGCCAGAATGAAGAGAGAGAAGGCAAACTTAAAATAGACCGTGTCTATTTGATTCATTTCCGGAAACTAAAAACTCTCAGTTCATACAATACGGTACTGATCTGCCACCTCCGTAGTGTTGCTAGACACCATCCAACCACAAAACTCTGCAAATTATTACACAAAGGTTTATTATTTTTCTACATAGATCACTCGTCTGCAAAGCACACGGCTTTGCCATTGTTACCACCAACCAATTTGAAGAAAAACATCGATCGCATTTCGGTCAGCTAACATTTGAACGGAGATTATGCCTCTTTTGAGATCCACACTCGTGTTTCTGATTTATCGTAAGTCCAACCCTCAAATTCTCGTAGGGAACGAACGGTTTGTCCTACAGGGCTCCGCGTGGTTTCAAAAAATTCTATACTCTCTCAAATTGATGGAAATACAATACCTTTATATCAAAATGTTTTGAGTTAGGGCGTTTTCAAATTTCAAACCTTATTTTTCAACCCTTAGAAATGGCCTACATCAACCAAAATCTTCGGGGCACAACTAGACCCCCAATGGAGCCTACATACCAAATTTCAACAAAACCGGTCAATGCTAACTGAGGAAAGCACGGCGAACGGCGTAAGGCGGACGGACGGCCTAATATTTATTCGATTTTTGGATTCTACGTATACCGCGAAAAGTAAACCAACAAATTTTGAGGGGGGGGGGGGGGGTAAACAAATTTTCTTGGTCGATTCCAAAGGTTCATTATTGAAAATAATAAACCAAAAAAGAAGGGATATTTTATCATAGAAGAAGGTGGAAAGTGGTGGGAAACCTAATCACGACTTGAATGGAAAACGCAAATGTATACCGTCTTCCGGTCATCGATTACGCAGGTCAAAATTGTCACGTACTACTCGGGGTGTGCGCGCTCTTGGATGTCCAGGTCATTTGGCGCTCACACACCTGACCTGATCTTTCCCGACCCATTGGCTCTGACGCTCACGCTTCTGAACTAACTTAATCCCGATCACTCCAAATTTTCTGTAAGAAAAAAACTCATCGTTCGATAGAGAAATTGTCCGGCAATCATCTCCAGCAATTAGAAAATGTGATCGATACCACCATCCAATAGCTCGACAACTGAGAAGTCAAATTAATTTGGAAAGTATTACGTCGATTTTGATACTCAATCAATACGACGTTTTCACTGTCGAATCATCAGAAATATTTCAATTCAATTCAACCTTCACTAACAGTTTCATTCGACGGATAAAAAGTTGAATCAGTTGTGGAACGTAGTGAAATTGCCTCACACAATATTTTAGAGAAGCAGGAACTGCGACATCAACTTTCTTTTTGGTTTATTATTTTAAAGAATGAATCTTCGGAATCGACCAAGAAAAAAAATGTTTTACCCCCCCTCAAAATTTGTATGTCGTCCGCGGCACTTTTCTCAGTTAGCATTGACCGAATTTGATGAAATTTGGTATGTAGGCTCCATTTGGGGTCTAGTTGGGCCCGAAGCTTTTGGTTGATGTAAGTCACTTCTAAGGGTTGAAAATTTGAAAACGCCCTAACTCACAAAATTTTGAAATAAAGGTATTGTTTTTCCATCAATTTAAGATACTATTGAATTTTTTGAGACCACACGGAGCCCTGTAGGACAAACCGTTTTTTGCTCCCTACAAGAACATAAGGGTTGGACTTACGATAAATCAGAAACAAGAGTGTGAATCGCAAAAGAGGCCTACTCTCCGTTCAAATTTAGCTGACCGAAATGCGATCGATGCTTTTCTTCATGTTGGTTGGTGGTAACAATGGCAAAGCCGTGTTTTGCAGTCGAGTGATCTATATAGAAAAATAATTAACCTTTATGTAATAACTTTCAGCGTTTTCATGGAAGAATCCCCCCCCCCCTTCTTCATATTTTTAAAGGGATTCAGATCCTACGTGAAATTCATGGAAGGCTAACCAAATTTTTTTTGTAAGCTCAAAAATCGTGCGCCGAATCTAGGAAATTAAGTTTTGCACCATGTATGAAATATCAAGTAAGCACGATATTAAATATATTTTCACGCTGAACCACATGGCGATATTGATTTTTCAATTTGCGATCACCTTTTAATAGAGAATGGGCAAAAAATCAATTATTCCTTGCTGAGTTTTTGAGTACTCTGAATTTTTTTTTATCGGTTTTTGTAACAATCTTGTGCAATGCACTATAATGTATGAATATATAGATACATGTCGTATAGCATGCCGAGACATGAGTCATATGGGGTGTTAATCACCAGTCTCAAGCGCATTCGCTTGGCCTAGGAGCCTACACTGGGAACCGAATACAATTGACTTATAACTGAATACAAGTGAATTATAACTTACTCATAAATGTTCACGTACGAACCAAATCAGCAATGAAAAATTACATCCTTATGTATGTAATCTAAATTTCTCCTTTGTGAACATTTTTTATGAACTTTTTGGTCCATGATTGACAACATGACAAATCGAAAAAAATACTACGTGTGAATCAGCATGAAAAAAACACTTTAAAATCATGCAACGTACAATCGTGGTCCAAAATCCCAAACCCGATTGCTTTATGAAGCGCACATTTTTATGAGTGTGAGCCATTTACCCACGAAATTTCACGTAGAATCCGAATCTGCAATACAAAATGAAAGCTCTTATCTGAACTGAAATATATTTTTTTTTACTGTTTTGAATTTAATAGGTATTTTAATGAAAGGTTTTCCAGAGAATTAGTCAATTCCAAATTGCAAAAATTTCCTTTCCACCGTAAGTAAAAATGAGGTGAGGACCAAACGATAACCACTGAAATACACCGGCCTGATGGCAATGCTATTAGTGTACTACAGAAGGGATGAAATATAGTATGGATAGGTATAAAGTATAGAGCATGTGTTGTATACGTAATTATACCAGGATATCATACGAGAGAAGCCCATCATAAAATTCTGGTCCCACTAAATCAGGAAATTGATTGATAGTTTTATTTATGAAAAATATTAGAACCGCGCGGTTTAATTAAGTTGAGGCCTGTCGGCACGAGAGATTATTTGGATTGGTGACCGCTTCTGGTAGGGGGGGGGGGGGGTCCTGATAATTTTTGGAGTTGTGCCGTTGGTGAACCCCCCTCTACTTAAGGGGTGAGGGAATAAGTAGCCAAGAGCGAAATCATCAGAACCAATTCTGATCTTCCCTTTAGAAGACAGCTGATGACGTCCGCGTCGCTAGGAAAGGCAGTCGGACGAAATTTCAACCTGAAATGTTTCTTTTGCTTTACTCAACTGGATTAGAGGAGGGTCCCCCGACATTTTGGTGAGTAGAAAAACATTTCCAGTTACTTCTTTGGATTGATGAGCGCGATATTGATCCAGATTTAAACGTACTTACCCGATGCGTACAGAAACGAAGCCAAAGATTGTTGTACCCATGAATAAGCATTGAAATAGGACAAACATGCGACATTATGAAGCATAGAGAACAAAAATTGCAAATAGCTTGAAATGCATGCTTATACGCCTTAGCGGCACATACAGACATACGAGTAGATAAGGTTGTCAGGAATGACAACCTAGGAATTTCGTACAGCCGATCAGTTTTAATTGCGATGTGAAGAGTATCCACTCTAAATATTTTGAGATATATATTTATATCTCATACATACACACTTAAATCTTGAATCATATTTTAGGCTACTTATTTGATTTCGTATTGCAGTAAATATCTTCCCTTAGTATCTCGTTCTGTAATTTTCTTCGTCAGTCTGGAATTGGTTATAAGACTGGTTTACTCGTATTTAGGCCCCAGAATAAAGCGTATTAACCCCGGCAAGTAATGTACATCACACGATTTATAAATCCATCCATGCAACAATTGAGGAAGTTTATAACAAAGGGCTTCGGAGAGTTGAAAAAGTTATAGAAAATTTGTGTAAATCTAGTAAAAACACGTTACCTTACGTGGATCCGGATTTTTAACTGCTACCTTTCAACGAACTAAATCACTCGCGACGAGCTGAAAGTCCTATTACCTTGGATTTTGATGAGAGTATAACACTCACATACAGTACCGGAAAAATACAAAAAATTGTGTTCGTGATTAATCCGAATTGCCATTTTGAAAATTTTCCTAATGGGCAATGGGAAATTTTCGTGCCTTTTCTTTTCCTTCCAGGTTAACGGAGAGCTTTCCAAAAAAGTGCAATATGATTAGCTGAAAAAGGGTGAGGAAAAAACGTGACGTCATGAGAGAGCTATCTCACTTTTGCTCCCGCAACACTCATAGGTGCGCTTGAAAAAAAACTACCGATCTTTAAAGTCAATTTCTAGTAGATTTCGAGTAATAAAGAAAGTATCCATATAAAATATGTCCGTATCCAATATTAATTGTAATTTGCCTAGATATTAGATAGATTAGATATTGCCTAGATAGGTCCTATTGATAGGAGAGATTATAAATCAAATCAATTAATTTAGAATTTTTGGTCGTGTCTCGTAGGGTTATAGTTTTACAACACAAAAGCATTCGCGGGTATCAGGTACTTGGGGTTGTACTTAACCGTGTTTCTATTGCCCACGTTGAACACAATGTCCTATGAACACAACGTTGCCAAATTTTGCCTCTCGAGCATACTGTACCCGACTTCGTTAATCTCGAATGGCTGCATGAAAAGAATCGGTTTCTGATAGGTTTTGCTAATTTACAGGCAACGCTCGTGTGAAAATTGATTCTGACGCCTAAAACTACCTTTTAGGAAGGTAATGTAGTTGCGCATAATGTTGTAATCTATTCCCACCTGTAAACTAAAGGAAAGTACTTTCCTCCTGTATGCAGACGTATCAAATTTTATTCAAGACAGGTTTCGCCCTCTTCCCAAACAACGCTTAAATATTAATTAACTCCGGAAACGGAACTATTTGTAGGAGTAAAGATAATGACACAATAAAATTCAATTAAATCAATATCGCTTCAGCCGTTTAAAATTTGCGCACAGTTGATCACTACCCTCAAAAATAGCCTATTCCCTTTCATAGATCGTAGAGTACATGTACTAAATTTGGTGACAGTAGCTCGAGCACTTCGGCTGCAACTGGTTCCGGACAGACACAGACATCCTGTATAGATGTTTAAAATTTAGCGATGATCGGTTTGACAGTAATCAGTTGCCAAATATTAACAAAAGAACAAATAATTTTTCGGGATCACAAGATTGAAGAGGGCTGAATGAGCACGATGCAAAATTCCCATTTCCGTTCAAACGTTGAGTACCAATGCGCATAATGATCTATAGCCTATTCCATTCTTTAGATCACACTTTAAGCGTACTAAATTTTGGAATACTGGACGAGCAGTATCCCTGTAATTGGCTCCGGATGGGCAAAAAGTTGTATATATTAGTATAGATATAGCTTAGGGAGGAGTATTTATTTATAAATCATCCAATTCATCATATCTCAATATCGTATCAAAAATATCGTTCAATTGGAAAATTTTATACGGTCGGCATCGATAGAGAATCGGAAGACTGAGGACTTTGTATCTTTTCTGCCGTGGTGACTAGTAAGAATGAATCAGTGCCAACAGGCTCATCAACATAATCATGACACGTTTCTCAAGTTGAGTTGTACATTTCGGCCAGTGTTTAACAATTCAAATGAATACTACTCACGCAGTGGTTACACTCAAATGATATATTCTACAAGAATCTAGAGGTGAGACAACCACACGATCTAGGGTACCAGTGCTCTATGATAAATATTTGAGTTCTACGGGGTGAGAGAAGAAAACCAACACTCGAGCCCCTCATGAAGTACCGGGGGAGTGGAAAGCTAGAAATGGACTGTGGAGTGACATGATCAAACATCCTCTGTAAGGTCCTTTTAACTATTTTGTAAACGCAAGAGCAGATGCAAACCAATGAAGACCAAAGCAGAAGCCCTAACAAAATACACCAATATCACGATGTACCAACGAATTAGGTTCTATCGTGTATGTTACGGAAAAGACAGAGTAAGTACAGTGTGCAAACAAACAAATTGCAATTTGGGTTAAATTTCGACCGTCCACAGGGATTTTTCGCGGGAGTGTGGATGTTAATTTACAAGGTAGGCCTATGCGACAAACACGATATAAAAAGTGTAGGTTACTCAGTAAACAGAGATTACATACCATTAATAAAACTCTCTTCCCCTGAAACAAAAGATAAGAATATCATGAAAGATCAAGTTAAACAAAATCACCAAACAACAGCGCTGCATAGCTGTCTTGACAACAGGAAATTTCTACCCACCTACAGTTCTTGAGAAGTTTAATGATTAGTCAGTGATTGGTATGGTTGGTCAGTCAACGTTCATTAATAGAACACAAGGGGGTCATCAAAAAAGCTGTTTCAAGTACTTGGAATATGATGGTAAAATTCAAAATATGCTACTAAAACCTCAAGAAATGCATTAAAACCTCAATGGGGAATTTTCCTCAATTTTAGATTCTGGAATTTCAAGTCAAATACTATAATAGGGACCTAGAATAACGTTTAACACCAGGAATACCAAGGGGAAAAAATTACCGCAGAAGAAAATGCCTAAACAAGTGAAGCCTCTGTCAAAAAACACCGCGAAAATAGAGGAAACTGACGAGTCACACAACCCCGGGTCCTGCCGCTCTGGCGAAGCGTAACAGAAGTCTCGGCAAATAGAAAATGTCAACAGGTAGACTTGTGGGCGCCCTTGTGACCACATGAATCGATCCACTCAAATAATGTGATTCAAATATCGAAACTAACTAATATAGAAACTAAATAAGAGAAGATGAAGACTAATAATGCTTGATAAACTAATATGTAGAAAAAGAAGAGCGAAAAAGATTGAGTAAAATTGCATCTTTTGGTCACTTTCACGTCTGTGTTCTTTCTACCAGTTCGCGGCGCACTCCTGCGTTCGATCATGTAAGCTAATAGTTTCATGTACTTCAAGAGGTACTGCTGTCGTAAGGGGCAGTTCATCACGTTACAACATGGCTGCCCACGTATACAGATTGCCACTACATTTAAAATGTCCATCTTCCTTAAATTCTCTAAATTTTTTGGATGCGTTTTCGAGTAGCACACTATGGTTTTCTTCCATATCAGTACACCCTCTTCCGAACAAAAATTTAAAAAATTTAAAAAATTTAAAAAATGTGAGGCAAATTCTGGGGAAATTTCTCAATAAAAAATTCCTCAATAAAAGTAAAAATTGAATACATCAAATTGTGAGTTAAAGGTCTTTATGTCAACATAAAATGACTTCAAAACCAGAACGTTTGTAACCTAGCAGGAAAATTCAATTTTCAGGTTGTTGCAACGAAAGGCAATTTTTTAGCCGAAGAAGGATTGTTCCTGCTTTTGCCGTCCAAACACAACTAGCTTCCACAGTAAAAGAGATAGAATGAAGATTACCTACTTCGAAATTTAACGTAACTCAACTTTACCGAAATTGATACGATCATAATCTTGCGTTCACCAGTCCGGTGAAACTTTTTTTTTTACTTTTTTTGGTACTGTTTTCAATTTTTTTTTTTAACTTTTCTTTTTGGTTCTCAGTTTTCAATTTTTTTTACTTTTCTTTTTTGTTTTTTTCACAATACTTTCCTCCCTCACAGCCTTCCTAATCTACTTCCAACCCACGCTGCTTTCTAATTACCCTTCAGTATGTCGGCCACTTTCGAAGAAATTTAGAATCGGTTAGGTAGCTACTATGGAGTCATATTCAAAGAAGGTTTTTTTTAAAATAAATAGATTGCTTTCCCTCCAGAAAAACTAAAAATGCTGTTTTAGGCATATTTACCTAAATTATCTAAAATAACTAAAATAAGCATGTTTGGAATTAGCTCACCCTGAAATCTTTGAATTTTTTCAATATCTGTCAAGGAGAAAAAAGTTATTTTGTAAGAACCCGTTCCCCAAAGATTACCATTCTATCAGTATACAAGGTATGCAGAACAGATAAACTCATATTGAAGCAGTAAGGAGAAGAACAAAGACTAGTAAGGTGATTCTAGACTATTCCTGGTCATTTGCCACCAAATTCAAAAATTAATTGATTTATTAATTAATTACATGTTCTACATCGTGACTGCATGTTAATACTTCCCTTGGAAGTATTTCTAGACAAAAGGGACACTTTTTCCCGTCTTTGCGTTTATTTTTCCTTAAGCATGTAGTAGAGACAGAAGTTCTCTCGGTATCATAATATTCCGATGACGCAAGATGTTCAATGAATTATTAACGAAAATTGTATGCTACCAAGAAAAATGTAGCGTGGAGCATACAAAATTGATTATCATCATCATCTAATACATAAAACCCCAACCGTAGGTACGTGTACGCCGAACAGAATGTGGGAGACCCGGGTTCGATTCCAGGCTGTTACAACAAATTTTTTTTTTGTTCACGGAAAATCAATGTTTTTGCGTGATCACGTTATCAGGATTTCTTTTCACATTTCTACGATTTGATTTTGCCTGTTTTTAACAGGTTTTTCAGCTAGTCAACAATAGATGCACAATATCTTCTCCCACGATTATCCAAAGTAAAGTAAGGTAAAGTGTTTATCGAGGAATTTCAGGTGAAAAATACGAGTA
Organism: Apolygus lucorum; assembly: GCA_009739505.2. Classification (NCBI taxonomy): domain Eukaryota; kingdom Metazoa; phylum Arthropoda; class Insecta; order Hemiptera; family Miridae; genus Apolygus; species Apolygus lucorum. The sequence goes on along the minus strand of CM019167.2, from coordinate 64,685,311 downwards.
TGTTCAACTATGTTCAGCTATCGAATGTTCCGTCAAATTCCAACTTGAAACGAAAATAATATTGCTATATGACGCATTTTTCGAGGTTACTACGAACCACTCTCCTCAAAGTATTGATGAATTTGCGTTTCCAAAGGTTGTTGGTTTTGGTAATCAATGCAGAGTATACACATATTTTTTAACAAAAAGCTTGGTGTCTATCTGATTTGGTAATATGAGTTCCTGTTTATTGTATAGTTTATACCTACATTACACTACATATTGTTTTTTTATTACACGGGAAGATGCCAAACTTTCAAAATAAATGTCGAATTACCTTTTATAAGAATGAGAACGCCTGTTCAAATTGGGACATGACTTATAGATTGTTCTGATATTAAGAGGGTCTCAGTCGGTCGCCGTTCGTTCCTCGTTCCGGGTTAGTATTTCACGAATTAAGGGCGCTCAAACTTTAAAATTTGTACCTAAATTTGAAATTTTCAAGGGTTTTCGAAATTTAATAGTGCATTTGTCTATTGTACCTAATTGCCGACGAAAAGTGGGAAAAACCTAACTGAACAAACGGGTTTTCCCATTTTTCGCCGGCAATCATTGTTAGATTTTGATGATTCCAGCGGCAATATTTTAGTTTTCCAATTCCTAGGGCTGATGCACTAATGAATTTCAAAAATCCTTGAAAATTTCAAATTTTGGTACAACTTTTAAGGTTTGAGCGCCGGTAATTTAGGAAAATATTAACCCGGAACGAGGAACGAACGTTGACCGACTGAGACCACCTTAATACATCCAACTCGTTCTGGGTCAAAGTCGTATTTTATGTCTGCAGCTACGTAACCAGCACCAACAAACACAGTTCCACAAAACCAGTGAAACAAATAAATAATTGAATACCTTTCTGACCTTCTTGCCAAAGTCAATTGAATTAGGATTTAAAATCCTCGAGCTCCAATAACGGAAACATCTTAGCATAAACTGGTATGATATAAAAACCAAATATCAGTCTTTCCAATAGAACTCCTTTGAAAGAAAAAGTAATAATTATTCGGGGAGCTTGTTAAATTGGGTCATTAGGGAAACGTTATAAAAATCCTGATTTCCCACTATTTTTCATATAATTTTTTGATTATCTATTATATTATTATATATGATTATATATTATATTATTAATCCTGATTAATAATTTCACTATAAACTTTATACCTACATACATCGTTATCCTAGATTTATGAGTACCCTTATATTCATAACAGAATTAAGTTCTTGGTTGCTAAGGAAGCACAACTGAGTGGCATGAAACTCCATTTGAAGAAACAAACTAAGATCACATTAAATGTGATCCACATCCAAGATTCACATTACTGGTGAATATTGACTTAATATCCGTTCAAACGTCAACTGATCAAATTTTGATCAGTTGACGTTTGAACGGATATTAAGTCAATATTCACCAGTAAACATTCTTTTGCGATTCGCTCTCGTTTTTCTGATTTATTGTAAGTCCAATCCTTAAGGGGGTCTCAGTCGGTCGCCGTTCAATCCTCTTTCCGGGTGAGTAGTTAACGAAAATGAAGGCGCAAAAACTTTAAAAGTTGTACCTAAATTTGAAATTTTAAAGGATTTTAGAAATTTTTTAGTGCACGGCCCTAGGGAATTGAAAAACTGAAATATTGCCGTTGGAATCTTCAAAATCGAACAATAATTGCCAGAGAAATGTGGGGAATACCTGTTTATCCAGCAGTTTTTCCCATTTTGGTTTATTATTTTCAAAGGAAAAATAGTTTCAACCCCCCCTCAAAATTTGTTGGTTTACGTTTCAATGTACGTATAATCCTACAATCGAATACAAATTTGGCCGTCCGTCCGCCGTACGCGGCACTTTCCCCACTTAGCATTGACCGATTTTGATGAAATTTGGTATGTAGGCTCCATTTGGGGTCTAGTTGTGCCCCGAAGATTTTGGTTGATGTAGGTCACTTCAAAATAGGTTTGAAATTTTGAAAACGCCCTAACTCAAAAAATTTTGATATAAAGGTATTGTTTTTCCATAAATTTAATAGGCATTATTCCAGGTTCGAATTCGCTATTACTGACGTTAGAACAGGGTCGAGCCCCCTCAACCCCAATTTTCAGCTCCGAAATCCGCGTAATTTGGAAGGAATGGCTGAAAATAAAAGGCTGTATTCACGAATTGACGTCGTAGGTAAACAATTTTCTATTTCGTCGCATCCAAGTTCAGGAGTGTGGATAGGAAGTAATATTATCTATGACGTAAATTAGTTTTCACAATATTTTTCCTCAACCGTTCACCCACTTCCTCTCATTTCCGACCCATCATATTGCACTTTCTAGGTAACCCAACAATTAGGTGGACCTACATGTAAGAATGAACAGAAAGCATGAAAATTCCTCTTGCCACAACTTTATTTTTTAACTTAACGAGAAAGGTTGGAGAATTATACGAAATTTTCTTATTTACCACGACTGTCACTAATGAAGACAAAAATTTCACGATTTTGACACCAACTAGTCCATAATCTGACAATTTCTGAGTAGCTGATCGAGAATGATCGAAGGACATGAGAGACATGACGGATTCAAAAATAAATTCAAGATTTACCCGAGGCAGTTGAAGGAGGAAGAATTACTTCAGTAGTTAGTAGTGAGGTACTTTCATCAGTAGTGGTGTAGGTACTGTGAACATTCAGTAATTTAGTCATTCGCGAAACATCCTTAGTATAGTCTTGTAGATTTGAAAAATATATCTTTCTATTGGCGATGGACACGGGGACGACTCCTAGTCGATGGAATTAACTTTGAACGAAAATTCCAGAAGTCATGAGCGAGCTTATTAGAGAATCCAAGTGATGGGAAGAGGACATCCTGAACTTAGTAAAGGCTGCAGATAAGATTGGAGCGGAGAACAAAACGTAATCCAGGAAGATGTAAACTTGATGGCTGAAGACGCGGAAGTGTCAGTGAATTCAGTAATCATTAGTGTACTCGGATTACTGGAAACGAAATGTGGGCTGAGATGAAGGAAACGTATGGTTACTTCGGTTGTGAGGAAGGATATGATAATAAAGAAAGTGATAGACCTAGAGAAAACTTGAACAAGCAAATAACACCGATTTTCGATAGTGCGAAAAGCGCTAAAAGGTTCTGGCACACTACGCAGGAACAAGACGGGATGCCGGGATGCCAGGACGCGGGATGCCGGGACACGGACGCTGTCCCGTCCTGTCCCTATGCGCAGACTATACGGGACATTTTTTTTCCCCTCATCAGTCTCCGTACCCCCTCCCCACGCCCGATTCCCCTTGAATAATGCGGGAAGTCGCAGTCTTCTCAGTTTTTTATTGTGTGTGTGCAATTCATTATGAGTTCATCAAGTTCATCATCATCTTCATTTGAGGAAGAAGTGGTTGTGGTAGCTTCTCTGTTATGCGAAACACCACGACTTTTCTGTTTGTCTTGTTTTATGCAGCACAACCCCTATTTTATAATATTACGTATTCCAAATAAATAAATTAAATAAATATATACTTACAGCGTCTGTGGTCGTAAAACAGTTAGTATGAATTTTAATTTCCATATGTGAGGGATTTTGAAAAAAAAAAAAAAAACGCAACAAATTGTTTGAAAAACGTTTCTTATTTTGTTCATCCTCCATTCAACTATTTTTTCCTACTCTTTTTTCAGTTTTTTTCTCGACGGGGGCAAATTGGCCAATTGACACCAACTTCGTTTTTCATATGGGAACCCTATACTTTATTTTAAATTTGGATTCTACGCAAAATTTCATGAAAATTTGACCCCTCAAACTATTTTTATGCCCGCACGCTACCCGCCACCAATTTGGGCCAGTTGAAAAGAATTTAAATCGTGTAGTTGAATGCAGGATAACAAAATTTGGAAAAAGGTGTTTTTTCAATATCTTTTACACTAAGGAAATTAAAATTCATAATAATTATTTAGGGACCACCCTGTATAACAATATTTAATTTATTTTATTTGTGGAATAAACCAACTTCTGCGAGAAAATACGCAGTATTCAAAATGAAAACCCTTGAAAGTACCTACGGTTTGGAGGTATGTAGGTACGAACGTAATAATAATTAGTACAAACCTTCTGTTTGCAGGCGGTCTCCAATCTCCTGCCAGGCATTCTCCTTCATGCTGGTATCATAGTACGATTTGTCAGAGAGGTCGTATAGTACCCTATACTTTTCTACCTCTATTATCAGTTTTTCCTCAAAACTTGCCATTGATCAAACTTTTGTTGACTCAAAACTAAAGACCCTAGAAGACCCCCTTTATCAAAACAAAACAATGACTCAAAACAACAATCACAACAGGAATGATAAACAAGTAAAATTTGAATCACAGATTCTTTCGAAGGGGTGAGAGGCGTTGGTGGAAGGAAAATGTGAAGTACACAGATACCTCCGAAGGGGCAAGAGGCGTGAGTGGAGGGGAAACATCCCGCGGGACAAAACGACGCGATTGCCCTCGTTCGGAAAACGGCGTTTCCCGTCCTGTTCCTGGCACAGGACGTTTTGGCCGCGTCCCGCCTAGTGTGCGCTTCCCCACCTAAACACACAGAAGCAATCAATTATGTCCCGGCATCCCGCGTCCTGGCATCCCGGCATCCCGTCCTGTTCCTGCCTAGTGTGCGAGCACCTAAAAGAGGAAAATTTTCAGATGTTGAAAGTGTGATGGTTGAATCAGAAGAAAATCTGAATAGCGGTGAATGAATGGAAAGGGTAGAACTGATCACGAAACTCAGAAGACAATTTTGGGTACTGAGGAACTGAATTATTGAATACATCAAGAGCGTACGAGGAAGATCTGGAAGGATAAAACAATCTATGAGAATGCATTAAAATAGAAGAGGGATCAAAAAGATTGAAGAAGATGGTATCAATAGAATATAAAAATCATGAAACGACGAAGAACGGTAAGTTTTAGAAGCTACTTCGTGGTACGGAAAATTGAGATAATAAAGGACTGGGAGACAAAAATTAAATGACGAGCAAGAGAAGGAAGATATGACAAGCAAGAGTGCAAAACGAAGAAAATTTAAGAAGCCTGAAACGTCAAGATGGTACAAATTCAGGCGGGAGAAATTGACGTCCAAAAATGTTGTGTCTGTTGTATCCAAGTTTAGTTTGGAAAGACATCTATTACTTCTACCATGCAATTTAATGATGAACATTCAGAAATCAAATTAAGTGAACTCGAAGTGAGTGTGTTGAAGTTATCAAGCTACTTCATCAGATGTTAGTTGTTAGGTATCTAAAGTTCATTCAGTATTACTCATTCATGAAACATTCTTTGTCCAGTCTAGTGTACGAGTATATGGAAAATATCACGTTTCTGTGAGTTCTCTACCCATTTTCTATTGTCTTGATGTACGGTATGACGATTATATTTAAGTGGTTGACTGAAATCTGGTCTACTGCCGTCCAGCTCACTCAAGTTCTTTGAATAATTTATCAGCCTATTTTGTTTAAAACGTTTGTGGGGTCCTTTGAGACATGGTACTCAGTGCTCAGCAACGTGAATAGGTCGTCGATGGTCTTGAATTTTGAAATCTATTCAGTTTCGCGACTTACATGACTGATACGGTGATTAATAATGTTGAATGAATTAAATTGCCTGAAATACCTGCCAAACAATGTTTCAACTACAAAATTAGACGGATAATATACTTTCATATCAAATCTTGAGGATTCCAAAAATTATTTCCTTATCTATTAATCACCGTATCAGTCATGTAAGTCGCGAAACTGAATAGATTTCAAAATTCAAGACCATCGACGACCTATTCACGTTGCTGAGCACTGAGTACCATGTCTCAAAGGACCCCACAAACGTTTTAAACAAAATAGCCAAACAATGTTTCAACTACAAAATTAGACGGATAACATACTTTCATATCAAATCTTGAGGATTCCAAAAATTATTTCCTTAATTTAGTGTTTATTGGAGTTCACTATAAATGAGTGTGGCACACAGCTTCCTCGTAACCCGACTGCATAGATGATCCGAAGCATAGTAGATAATCTCAAAACCCACACAATCCCTGCAAATGTCATCGAATTTTCAAGATTGATCCAGAAGATTCAAACCGTGAAGCGCGAGTGAAAATTTAATTTTGGAGAACATGTGTTAAACCTTGAAAAGTGAAAACGACGCTACCTTCGTAGACTCGGAAGCAAAAATTGTTCATAACATTTAAATTTCTCTGAAGTAACGAGAGATAGCAGTAAATTAATAAACATGTTAGCGATCCTGGTTCTTGTAATATTTTGCGGGTATCAGAAGATTCAAACGAGGTTTTTTCGTAAATATGCATTATGAGGGGTGTCTGACGAATAAAACGTACAAAAAATTGGACTTGTAGCTTCAACATCACAGACGTCACCGTCCCTTTATAGAGAGCCCCGTTACTATCAGCTGAGGAACCAAAATGACGTCACGCTCCCTGTTTTCAACGTTTTTTAAAAATATCTAGCCAAGCATAATTTCAAACTGGATAGGCACCTTAGAAGTTCTCAGGGGAACTGGATCAAATTTTGAAGTCGAAAATGCAAAACTCCTGCAAGCTCTATAGATTTTTTAGTTACTACATATTGCTTCCGAGTCTACCAAGGTAGCGGAATCTTTGTTTTCACTTTTCAAGGTTGAAAAAAGAATGTTCTCCAAAATCAAAATTTCCACTCGCGTTTTACGTTTCAGACCTTCCTGAACAATTTCTGTTCCGTGTCTGTCTCTCTGCCATGAATTCCTTGCCACAGCCATAACTTTTACAATTCTCATCCGATTTCGATGACATTTTCAGGGATTGTGCGGGTTGTCGTGTAGATGGTCCCCTATGAAAATAATCACCCCGGACTGATAGTAGCCGCTGCCCATGCGCAAACGTGAAATCCTTGCCACAGCCATAACTTCTACATTTCCCATCTGATTTCGTTGATCTTTTCAGGAATTGGGCGAGTTGGGGTGAAGATGGTCCCCTATGAAACGTGAAACCCTTGTAACATCCATAACTTCTACATTTTCCAACAGTATTCAGAGATTTTGTCGATTGACGTTTTTTTTAACGTAGGATCCAGGTCGGAAAGTGGTAACACACAACTGAGAAAACAATGAGGAATGCGCCTGATTGGTGTGGTGTCTCCTCGGCACAATAACATTGTCTGCAATATTTGGGGGTGATGTGGACAACTGGTAATGTTGGAAGTAAGCTTTATACTTCCCATCTAAATCCCCCTGGAGTGGATTAGTGAGTATTGCTAGCTAAATATATGTTTTCTAAATGAGGAGCTGACGTTTCGTTTTACTATTTTCTAGCTTCAGTTTTTACTACTTGCAAAACTCAGAATGATTTTCCAATAAGGTAATATATGAAGTTATATGTTGAATGAAATTAACTGAAATTGGTTCAACTTCAACTCAACTGACGACAAGATGTACATCTCTCCGCCTAAAATCGAATTCAGCGTTGAATGAGTAGAATATTCGACAAATGGAATTATCGAATGGGACCAAACCCGGGTCAGTGGGGTAAATATTGTTCTGCCACAGTATCGATAGAACCAATCTTCGTCTTAAAAATAAGATCCACGTAGGTACTTCGGATTAAGTCTGTGCATTTTTTTGTGTTCGATTTTGATGACAACTTGGGAAAACTTCATCTTTATGTTTCCCCCAATGACAAATGACAAATAATGACTGGAATAGCATAGAACATGGTAAATTTAGTAGTCGGGCATGCTAAAATGGAAGATCAATAAAAGTTGAGACTATAATAAGTGTGAAAAATTATCATACAACGCACTCAAAAAAAGCACTGCAAAAAGGTGACGATAAAATGTTGCAAAAGCGAATTGAAGTGAAGAAGAAGCGAAACCAGACATAATAATCATAAAATAGAGAATAGAGTATATAAGAAAAAACTGTAAAAATCGCACAGAATGAAGGAATTTCTAAAGAAACGACGAATAAGGAAAAACAAAAATATTCAAAAAAGATCAAGCAAAAAATTCAATAAATGAATTACTTGTTCTAAAGAAAAGGTTCAGCAATCCGCTAAGAAACGCTGTAGGACACGAGTACTTCAGGTATTGTAGGGAGACAGCTGATATGTCTGGAAGAAATTATAACAAACCGTCATAAAATGAGGAAACCTGATGTTATCAGTATAAGTAGAACATGCCTGGGTATCCAGTACACAAAATTATGCAGTCACACGAATTTTGAACCCATTCGAGACAAGAACGCTGCAAATCATTACACCTTGGTTTATTTTTACTAAGTAGATCACCACTCTGCAAAGAACACGGCTATTCCATTATTTAAACCTATCAGAAATAACAGTTGGAAAAAATGGTCGATTTCGAGCTTATTTTCTAACCGAATTATAAAGTTATGGTAATCGTTGGATGCACAATTTGATGCTCTACAAGTAAATAGTAGTACATTTTTGTGTGCGATGGACCGTTGACGAGTTATAAGCAAAAAAAAAAAAAAAAAAAACTGCCGAAACTTTGAGTTTTTGGTTGCCAAAATTTGACCCCACGGCTATCGAGGCGGCAAACTTGGATTCATTGTGTCCATACCATCTCTGAACACATCAAAAAAATGTATTAAAAAAACAACCCAATTTTTTTCGAACAGGAATTTCCTTATCAACTCGTCCACCCGTGAATCCTATTTTTTGTAACCTAAGTCCTCATTTCCAGTGAACGGTTTGTCCTGTAGAGCTCTGGTGGTCTCATTATATTCTAAAAAGTCAATTTTATTTCAAATTGGTGGAAAAACAATAAGTTTATATCAAAAGTTTCCGAGCTAGGGCGATTTGAAAATTATAACCCTCATTTTTCACCCCTTAGAAGTGACTGACAATAACCAAAAGCTTCGCGGGACAACTAGACCCCAAATGGAGCCTACATACCAAATTTCATCAAAATCGGTCCATGGTAACTAAGGAAAGTGCGGCGTAAGGCGTACGGCGGACAGACTGAAAAATATTTATTCGATTTTCGGGTTCTACGTTCCTTGAAACGTAAAACATCAAATAATGAGGGGGTTAAACAATTTTTTTATGCTCAATTCTAAAAGTTAATTATTGAAAATAATAAACCAAAAAATGTCTTGAGATGAGAAGGAAAAGACGCCTGTAAGTAAAAACAAAGAATCCGGAATAGATGAAATCGGTGATGGAGGGGCAAGTACAAACCGCGTAACGAGCAAGTTATCTTAAAATATGGTTTTTATGTTTGTTAACATCAAGTTTATGAGACAGAGAGTTTGTGAGGTGTTTATCTTTACTTAACTGAAAGAAGAAATTTTATAACAGCAGAGAGATTCCACCATCGATCGATCGGAAAATAGTATAATACGAGTAATATGAAGGCGCCTTTTAGTTACATTTACGGTTATTTGAAATAAAAATTATTAGCATATTCAATGATTATTATTTATGCCGGATTACATAGAACATTCATGAAAATTAGATTTTTTCTCTCAATCTCTTCGTATTTCGAACAAACAGAAGAGGAGTGATGCAACTATTAGTTATCACATATAATGACTAGGTACTGCTTATAATACCTAAGGAAAGCGTTTGAATTTGACTGTTTACCTGAAAGCAAACGTTATATTATGTAATAACTCAATAAATTAACTCCTTAATTTGTAATTAACTTCTACTTCCATGATTAACTCCCTTCTTCGTTAACTAATTAAATTTCTTATCGTAGTGTATACGAATCAAATCGAATTTCAAAACTGAACCGTGAGAGAAGGATCTCAATTCGCATATATGTTGAGAATATTGATGTTTCCGTACTAATCAGACGAGAATCCACGGAAAGATGGGACAGTCGAGGGCAAAAATACTCAAATTGAGCATGAAAAAACCTATCCTCTGAGGACGAACCAATTCAATTTGTTATCACAGCATAAATTCTGAACGAACTCCTTGATGAACAATTTCCACCGTAGGCACAATTTTATCAATAAAGAATGTTCAATATATTAAGAGAAAAAATAAGAAATAAAAAATATAAAAGTAATCCATTTTCACGGATTACCAAACAAGCGTTGTGAGTTTTGGACAGGTATACACTAAGTGTATAACAAGTCTTGTTAGAACAAAGGTTGTCATATCATAAGTTGAGTACGAGGGATATTGAGAAGTATGAGGGATTGAAGAGAAGGGTGTACCAACATAAATAGAGTAAAAAAAGAAATACTCCAGCTTTATCCACTCATTCTATTGAAAATAACCATAACTTTGGTTACCAAAAATTAAAATAATAAATAATGAGAAACATTTTGGAAAATGCAAAATATTAGAAGCATTCCATATAAATCAAGATAATAATACAGTAAAATTCGAATCAGACGTTGGTAACACCGTTTGTATTTACCAACAGCTTCCGGATGAGTCCTGAAGTGGGGAGGACATTGGCGACCCTGCAGGTGACAACAAACCTCCATGTTGTTAGTGATCTGCAGTAGTGGCCACTTGTGCTCTACACAAAAACCTCATCCTCTTGCTGTCGGTAAGTACTGAATCTTCTCTTCATCCATAACCATTTTTTAGGGAAAAAAAACATCTCTCAATTTTTCATTCTACTCCATAACTTCGAAATACTTGTTACCATCGTTACCTACTTCTTTCCATTGTTACATTCTTTCCACTCTGTTTATCTAGGATTGAAAATGACAATCAGAGGGTTGTCGAAACCTCTCCAGGAATTAAGTGATTGGAAACGAACAAGGGACTTCCATTGTAAAAAAAACCCCATTCATTTGAGAAAAAAGTCTACAACCACAACATATTATGAGGGATAAGTAGAAGTAAATCACTCTAATTTGCGGCTAAGCTGAGATTCTGCAGATTCGAGTTCGGAGTGCAAAACTTGGCGAGTAGAGTAGGAAGTGGTTCGTCCAACAGGTAAGATTCACTCATTTCACCCAGTCATAAACCCTGAGTTTGACAAGATTATCATGAATTATCATCAATTGAATAGGTAATTTACAAAGTCGTTCTTCGCAGAAGTCAAATTATCCAACAAATGAAAATGAAACATTCGAAGAAGTGAAATTGAAAGCGGAGGTGGTTTTAACTGTACGTCTGACAATCAGGATAAAAATTAACAGTGATTTAAGAAATTGTGATTTAAACAGTTCCAAACGGTGACAATAATGAATCATTTGAGCACAGACCTTAATAATTATTAATACATTGTAGAATCGTTTCGATGAACGATGATTCAAGTGGTCTTCGCCACAATCTATTAAAATACAAGAGAGTGAGTTAATTGAGGGGTAACCGATGATGATTTTACTAGTGATAGGAATAGTGAGTATTCACTCATTCAACAAACGGCTACCAGAGACCCGAGAATTGGTAGAGCTATCGTGAGGAAGGTGCGTGTGTGCTACGACAGCTCGGCTCTCCCACTCACTAAACTTCTACTCCATTCAACTCTTCCACTCGCAGGCTCCCCCCACCAACAGATTATCCTCACAATGAGTAGACGAGTGTGCATCGTGAGAACTGGACATCACCCAAATGGAACGCCTAATATCCGTGTAAGACAGAAGGTGAAGTGTTGACAACTAGTGTTGAATGGCAAGAAATTAACAAGACACAGCAATGTAACAAGAAATTACGAGAGATTCATCAGAACCAACACTAACACGACCTGTTCCTAAACAGTTCCACTCCACATTACTGTTCCTCAAGAACACGGACTGATTGGAAAAGGAAGAGTGAACGCAAAGCTAAAAACGCTGCAAATTATTACACAAGGGTTTATTATTTTTCTGTATAGATCACTCGCCTGCAAAGAACACGGCTTTGCCACCAACCGACTTGAAGAAAAACATCGATCGCATTTCGGTCAGCTAAAATTTGAACGGGAATTAGGCCTCTTTTGATATTCACACTCGTGTTTCTGATTTATTTTAAGTCCAACCCTTAAGTTCTCGTAGGGCGCGAACGGTTTGATCTACAGGGCTCCACGTGGTCTCAAAAACTTCTAAAAATGCAATGCTATCTTAAATTGAAGGAAAAACAATACCTATATATCAAAATTTGTCGAGTTAGGGCGTTCTCAAAATTTCAACCCGTAGAAATTACTTACATCAACCAACAGCTTCGGGGCACAACTAGACCCCAAATGGAGCTCATAAACCAAATTTCATCAAAATCGGTCCATGGTAACTAAGGAAAGTTACCAAGGGTTGCGGACGGACGGCCACATTTTTATTAGAATGTAATAGCGAAAAGGGACCTCTTGTCGGCGTTCGTCGAAATGGAGTTAATGATATTTTCTCAATCTGTATAGATTTATGAAGAATTTAAGACCAAAAGCATCCTCTACTTGTATATAACTTGTAACTCATTATTTTCGTGGAAATAGACAACGTTCTACTCAACTCCGTTTTCATTCACCATTGCTGGAGTAGGAATAAAAACGTCTGCCAAGTGGGTGTGGCACATAGCTTCCTCGTATCCATAACCCGATTGTATAGATGATCCGATGCATAGTAGTTAATCTCAAAACACCAATCTCTAAGTACCTTCCACTACCCTCATAGGGGACCATCTACACGCTAATCTGGACAATCCTAGAAAATTTCATCGAATTCGGATGAGAAATGTAGAAGTTATGGCCGTTACAAGGAATTCACGTTTGCGCATGCGCAGTGGCTACTATCAGTCCGAAGGTGATGATTTTCATAGTAGACCATCTAAATACGAATCTGTAACATCCATGAAAATTTCATCGAAATCGGATGGAAAATGTAGAAGTTATGGCCGTTACAAGGAAACTCACGTTTGCGCATGCGCAGGGGCTACTATCAGTCCGAAGGTGATGATTTTCATAGGGGACCATCTAAATACTAATCTGTAACATCCCTGAAAATTTCATCGAAAATCAGATGGAAAATGTATAAGTTATGGCCGTTACAAGAAATTCACGTTTGCGCATGCGCAGTCGCTTCTATCAGTCCGAGGATGATGCTTTTCATAGGGGACCGTCTACACACTAACCCGCACAATCCCTGAAAATTTCATCGAAATCGGACAATAACTTCGTATAGTTATGCCCGTTACAAGGAATTCTTGACAGACACACAGACAGACAGACACGGAACCAAAATTGTTCAGAAAGGTCTAAAACGCAAAACGCGAGTGAAAATTTTGATTTCGGAGAACTTTTTTTTTCGTCCTTGAAAAGTGAAAACAAAGCTTTCGCTACCTTGGTAGACTCGGAAGCAAAATATCTTGGCGAAAAAAATATTGAAAATTCACAGCCTTGGCTAATTTTTGTAAACTCAAAGAGAAGACCAGTGTTATTTCTAACTGCAAAACTAGATTAAAACTACTAGACTAAACTGCAAAACTAGTTTCGAAAGTTGCTGTACCTAGTACATACCAGTTTTCATAACGTATAGTTTATAGGGAGTTATCTTGTTCCCTGTAAACAATTTATACGTGTTTTTCGAGAACACTGAAGACAAATAGGATTATTGCATTGTTCACACTTGTGTATGGAGGCTTTTGGCAGGGACACAGTGAACAATATTTTTTCTTCTTGAGGTCTTCTCTAAGGTTCCCCTATAATTTTATATGACTCTTGGGTGCCACGTGAGTATGCCATACTCACTTTTTATACACCGCTCAGGTGCCAGGTGAGTGTGGCATACTCATTAAGTTTCAGAAAAATGATACTTGAGGTGCGCAGGGTCCATGCAGGGAGGTGGCTCTATTAGTATATATAGTTTCATTATTGCAAATAATAAACCAAAAGCAGAAGTCAACGTATCTTCAATAATTTCTATTTATCTATTGGGGTTCTTCCGAGCTTCGATGAGCACTACGGTAGGATGCAGCAATTTTGAATTATGCAGCAATTTTGAATGATGTAAAGGACAATCCAGGGATTTGGCGCCTATTGCTAACAATATGCTCAATCGGTTCGGCGCAAAGCTTCCTCGTATCCACGGCATGACTGTATAGATAATCCCGACTCAAATAATCAAAATGCGATTGAAATTTCTAGAGAATCAACTTGAATAGGCCTGAAATTAGCGATGAAATGAATGAACGAAGGCATTTATTTAATAAAACAGGGGAGGGATAGAACCATGGTGGTCCTCTCTTCCTCCCCCCAGTACAATTTAACAGTTTTCTATACCTCGCAGTCGTTCACAATGCTATGACAGCTTAATAAATAGAGTCCCTCAATCTCGAAAATTTCCATTGAAAAACAGTATTTTGGTTCAGTTCTGCCTGAAGCAAGAATGTGCTGACACGAAGAAACTTAAAAATATAGAGAAAACATTGATTTAGGAGGAATTTTTTGTCATTTCCTGAAAGTTTCTGAAGTCGAAACAATGCGTCCAAAACTACGTTTGCTAGACTCGGAAGCAAAGTCATCGAAGTTCCTTTCACGAATCGGTCACTGTTCTAGTCAGAGCCCGTCGTACCAATTAGGTCGATGAATAAGTAGATATGTTCAGTTCAAAAGTCTGGAATTGAGGCCAACATTCCTCTGCATTGCTGCAGTCGTCTTGACCTTGACTCAGTGTTGGAGTCTTCACGTATGAAGTGGGAGGAGAACGCGGAAGAAATACGATACTACGAGGGTGTTGTGGTTTACAGTTCGAAGCCAATTTCGGGCAAGAGGAAAGATATTGATGGGAGTAAACCAAGAGAAAACCTTTCTCATTGAGGGTGTCTCAGTCGGTCGCCGTTCTTTCCTCGTTCCGGGTTAGTATTTCCTTAAATTACAGGCGCGCCAACTTTAAAAGTTGTACCTAAATTTGAAATTTTCAAGGATTTTCGAAATTCATTAGTGCAGCAGTCCAGGGAATTGAAAAACTAAAAGATTGCCGCTGGAATCATCAAAATGAAACAATAATTGCCAGAAAAAATTCAGTTAAAAAAAAAATTATTCAGTTAAGTTTTTTCCATTTTGGTTACTTATTTTCAGTAATGAACCTTTGGAATCGACCAAGAAAATTTTTTTTTAGCACCCCCTCAAAATTTGTTGGTTTCTGTTTCAAAGCACGGAGAATCAAAAATTGGATAAAAATTTGGCCGTCCATCCGCCATACGCGGCACTTTCCCCACTTAGCATTGACCGATTTTGATGAATTTGGTATGTAGGCTCCATTTGGGGTCTAGTTGTGCCCCGAAGATTTTGGTTGATGTAGGACACTTCTAAGGGTTGAAAAATGAATTTTCAAATTTTGAAAACGCCCTAACTCAAAACATTTTGATATAAAGGTATTGTTTTTCCATCAATTTAAGATAGTGTAGAATTTTTTGAGACCACGCGGAGCCCTGTAAGACAAACCGTTCGCTCCCTACGAGAATTTAAGGGTTGGACGTACAATAAATCAGAAACATGAGTGTGAATAGCAAAAGAGACCTAATCCCCGTTCAAATTTTAGCTGACCGAAATGCGAACGATGTTTTTCTTCAAGTTGGATTGTTGGTGGCTTTGCAGATGTTTAGCAGCGTTTTGATTATTATTTTCAATAATGAACCTTTGGAATCGTCCAAGGAAAAAAATTGTAACCCCCAAGTTTCAAGGTACGTAAGCACTTTCCTTAGTTCCCGTGGACCAATTTTGCTGACATTTCGGTGCATGAGCTCCATTTGGGGTCTAGTTGTGCCCCGAAGCTGTTGGTTGATGTCAGTCACTTCTAAGGGTTGAAATTTTGAAAACGCCCTAGCTCAAAAACTGTTGATATAAAGGAATTGTTTTTTCACCAATTTTAAATAGTATTGAAGTTCAAGAATTTTTAGAGACCACGCGGTGTGTAGGACCAACAGTTCGCTCCTTACGAGAACTTAAGGTTTGGTCTAACGATAAAACAGAAACACGAGAGTGAATCGCAGAAGAGGCCTAATCTCCGTTGAAATTTTAGATGACAAAATACGACCGTTATTCGCTTCTTCGAGTTGTCTTCGGTTTTGCGTCCTTAGCAACCAGTAATCAAATTCTCTTAGTGAAGGCACCCACAACTCTTCATTTCTTCCTACGATTCACATTCGATTCGTAGTAGCTATGGTTTGTAGGTAGTGACAATGGGAAAGCCGTGTTCTTTGCAGAAGATTGATCTATATAGAAATAATAAACCTTTGTGTAATAATTTGCAGCGTTTTCTCTGGCAATTATTGTTCGATTTTGATGATTCCAGCGGTAATCGTTTAGTTTTCAATACCCTAGGCTGATGCACTAATGAATTTCAAAAATCCTTGGAAATTTAAAATTTAGGTACAATTTTTAGAGCTTGAGCACCTGTAATTTTGGGAAATACTAAACCCGGAACGAGGAACGACCGGCGACCGACTAAGACCCCTTAAATGAAAGTCAGATTCGACCTCATCAGAAACAGATGAGAGCAGGTAACTACAGAAAATTTGTGAAGTAAGTGTATAGTACGGTAGGCGTAGGTAAAAGCTATTGATTAATTTTTCGTTAATTCCTTCGCCTATCTGAACACGCAGTGGTGGTTGGGCGTAGATCCTTATCTCTTATCTCAAATGTATGTTAAAGGTTACGGATCGGGAGGTTTAGGAAGTATTGATTTCGCCCCTCCCACTTCAAGAGCGTCAAAATGGTTTTTACATGAACACCCTGACGTGGCATTCAGCCGCTAGAAATGAAAGCTTGTAATCAGATATGAAAATAGACACCGGAGGGGGACGCCTGATTGAAATGTCAAATCAACCGAGTGCTTCAATGCGACAAAATTCACCAATAAACAGGCAACTCAAGGCAAAACTCTGTATCGTCTGTACTTGATCACATAAACCAGACCACACACTTTTTGTTGAGTTGATGTATAATATTCATACCTAAATAAGATGAATCATGTAAACTCGGTACCACCGACACAAAACTCCCTTGAAAATGGCGGAATAAACGGCCGAAACGTCGGGAAGACACGATATTTTATTGACCGATCCTCAACAGTAATCGTCTATAAATAGTCAAGTATTTCCGTCGTGTTTTGGTTCAACATCAAAGTTGGAATATTGGCGTTGGAGACGAAATTTGACTACAAGGCGGTGGAAATGCAAAAGATTTGACGAATCATAAGAAGTGAGAATTTGGTGTAAAACCAACCTACAAGTACCTTGATATACAACATGTGGTTTACGTACAAATTCGCAATATTGAAAACAATCGAGGTTTTGAAATATATCTTCCCACATTTAATTCTTGTTAATCATGAAGTGCAAACTCTGTAATTGCAGATTACCACACCACAATTCTGACTCAAGAATACGTCACAGAAGTTGCGGTTGAGGTAAGCAATTTTATTTACAAAACGGCTCGTGTAAATATAAACAAATGAAACCGTGAGTCACACTTAACCACAACATGAACTAGAACTCGGTGATATCGTGTGAAAATTCGAGAATTAAAATCAAATTTTTGGAAATAGTAATCCATAAGAGTTTCCTAGGGAAGGATAAGTTATTGGATTGTGTGGGATGTACAAACGTAAACGTGCCAATTAACGTCCACATGTAACCTAGGTTTCAGGTGAGGTGTAAAAAATGTGAAGTATTTTTTATTAATTTACTTATTACTGTTATGTAGAGTATGATTAAATTTATTCACTTTAGGTATCAATTTATTTTAATGGGTAAAAAATATAAAGTATTGTTTAGTAATGTACTTATTACTGAAATGAATACTATAGGTATCAGTTTATTTACCGAGATGGAGCGATTTTGCAAAGATCTTGCACTTCAGCACGGGCCAAGCCTAGCGTCGGCAAATCTGAGCAAACCCCATCCCTTCATGCATTTTATAGTAATAATGAACAAAATGGCGGCAAATAAATTATTATCTATCTAATTTTATTACGGCGAGTCTCGGCGAAGTATTAGACTTTATTTCATTGTTGCGGGTCTTGGAGTTGGTTTACGAGAACTCAGTGGAGTATTTAGGAAAGTTGTAGAGCTCACAGGACATAACAACGTAACACAACATATTATTCCAATTTTAACAATGTAGGAGTGAAGAGACGTTCAATTTGGGTAGTTTTGTGATTTTATGATGTTTATGATTTCGGCAGGTGATGTTTGGAGAGGAATTTCAGCCTTACCTGGTAAATTTAGACGGCCTCAGGAATCGATATACACACAAGTGTCGAATCGGTGCTTTTTTCAAAAGCTGAACAGGCGAGGTTGGGAGAGAATAGTTGGAGCTGGTTGGGAGAGATTCGACACAGAAAATGGAGAACGGAATCGTCGAGGAAATTATTCACAAGCAAAATGGAACCTGGAGAAATTTCACTGCACTACGGGAGAAAGAATAAACCCAAAACAAACAAAAACACAGCGGGGCCAACTAATCACCAAAAGACTCGGATGGCACGAGCGACCCTAACTGACTGGGGAGTCGTGAGTGTGTAGACAAGGCTGGGCTTGGCTCCCCCCTTCGGCGACCCCCACCCGAGGGCCTTCAACCCCTGCGCCGGCTCCGAGAGGGGACGTGATCCCATCTCTGCCTCCGCCTCGCACCCCGCCGACAACCCCGGGAATCAACTCGCTCGATTCCGACGAAAAAGGGGAGAGCGCAAGCCCTTCGCGGAGTCTTCAACCCCCGGGGAGCTTTCGCCGGGCGATGCGAGGTCGGAGCCCGCGGCGGCCGACCTTCGGCGCTCGTCCGAACTACAGCGCTTCCTCCCTACAATCTATCGGAAGAGACTTCGAGAAGGAAGAGTTTTCGACATTTTATGTATTTGCTTTGGCACACAAACGAAAAACGCTGCAAATTATAACACAAGAGTTCACTATTTTTCTATATATAGAATTTCCAAGTCAAATTCAACCTTCTCCAAGTCAAATTCAACCTTTTCCAAGTCAAATCCAACCTTCTCCAAGTCAAATCCAACCTTTTCCAAGTCAAATCCAACCTTTTCCAAGTCAAATCCAACCTTCTCCAAGTCAAATCCAACCTTTTCCAAGTCAAATCCAACCTTTTCCTAGTCAAATCCAACCATTTCCGACTCAAACTCAACCTTTTCCAACTCAAATTCAACTTCTGGTTTATTCTTTTCAATAATGAACCTTTGGAATCGACCAAGAAAACATTTATTTTAACACCCACTCAAAATTAGTTGGTACACGTTTCAAGGCACTTTCCCCACTTAGCATTGACCGATTTTGATGAAATGAATTTGGTATGTAGGCTCCATTTGGGGTCTAGTTGTGCCCCGAAGATTTTGGTTGATGTAGGTCACTTCTAAGGGTTCAAAAATGAATTTTGAAATTTTTAAAACGCCTTAACTCAAAACATTTTGATATAAAGGTATTGTTTTTCCATCAATTTAAGATAGGTAGTATAGAATTTTTTGAGACCACGCGGAGCCCTGTAGGAGAAACCGTTCGCTCCCTACGAGAATTTGAGGGTTGGACTTACGATAAATCAGAAACACGAGTGTGAATCGCAAAAGAGGCCTAATCTCCGTTCAAATTATAGCTGACCGAAATGCGATCGATGTTTTTCTTCATGTTGGATGGTTGGTGGCTTTGCAGACGAGTGATCTAAATAGAAAAATAATAAACCATTGTGTGATAATTTGCAGCGCTTTTCCGAATGAAATTTAAACTTTTCATAAGGGAAATGACGAAAAATACGCACAAGCCCTAAATGAAGTACAAAAAAAATGCTTGTCTGTAAACGCGGTAGGTGCAAATGCACTCGTGCAATTCCGTGCCAACTGCAGCTCACATGTCTACCTCAGAGGGCGTCGGTGGTCTAGTGGACAGTGTACCCGACTGCGGTAATAAGATAAGAACCGTCTTGCGGGGATGCGAGTTCGAGTCTGGTCGCCAGCAGAAAGTTTTCTGTCTATTAGACGATCGGCAATCTCTCGTTCCAACCCAGGGCGGTGATGTTTGGGAAGCCATGAGCGAAATCATCAGAACAAATTCTGATCTCCCCTTAGGGAGACAGCTGATGACGTCCGCGAAGCCAAGAATGGCAGTCGGACGAAAATTCAACCTGAAATGGTTGCTTACTTTACTTTACTTTACTACTTTACATGTCTACCTCATGACTTCGATAACCCCCTTTTAGCTTTCATGAACAGACTTGCTTCTGCTGAAAACATACCTTTTATTTCGACGTGTCGCAAAAGTCAGCTTTCTAACGCTTCACATTTCTTGTGCCTACTAGTCCATGTGATCACCCGCTTGGGATTTCCATATTAATGGAAGCACAAATGAAGGACTTTAGAAACAATTGGCGAAAGTGTCTTTTAAAAATTTGAATCAATAGATTAAATTTTAAAAACTGCTTCAAGGGAAAATGTTGGATTTGACTCGGAAATATTATAAATTAAATTTTTTTGTTTATTTTTAAAAATAAAACATGATTTTCAGCCCAGTCCCGAATCACAGACAAGAATTTGGTACTACATTTAGGGCTTGTGCGAATATTCGTCATTTCCTTAATAATGGTGAAAAGGTTGAATTTGTTTGGAAAAGGTTGAATTTGAGTTGGAAACAGTTGGATTTGAATTGGAAAATGTTGGATTTGACTTGGGAAAGGTTGAATTTGAGTTGGAAAAGGTTGGATTTGACTTGGAAAAGGTTGAATTTGACTTGGAAATGCTATAGATCACTCGTCTGTAAAGAACACGGCTTTGCCATCGTTACCACCAACCAACTTGAAGAAAAACATTGATCGCATTTCGGTCAGGTAATATTTGAACGGAGATTAGGCCTCTTTTGCGATTCACACTCATGTTTCTGATTTATCGTAAGTCCAACGCTAAAATTCTCGTAGGGAGCGAACGGTTTGTCCTACACGGCTTCGCGTGGTCTCAAAAAATTCTTAAAATTCTCTACTGTATTAAATTGATGGAAAAACAATACCTTTATATCAAAATTTTTTGAGTTAGGGCGTTTTCAAAATTTCAAACCTTATTTTTCAACCCTTAGAAGTGACTTACATCAAGTATAAGGGACCTGCTAGTATAACATCTATCTCACGCGAAAACATCCGCCAATCTCCAATAATGCCGAAAATTAGTTTCCCCCAGTTTCTTGTACACAAATGGGCAATTTTTCTCAAATTTTTCCTTTCTTGAATATACAGAACTTTAAGCCTCTCTTAAAAAATATGTTTATTTTTAATAAACAAGCAATTGAGAAGAAAAGAGCGGAGAAAAATTACGTAGCAACTGAAATGGTCAAGACACCAAGGAGGTTGCGCCAGACATTGAAGAGCTTTTTATAACAAACTTTTATTTAGTTTCACCTGTACCATTGTTTGTCTGTAATCAAATCTTGCAAGCTCAATTTGATTCACTTCCCGATTGAGATGAAATTTCGCGTGCATATATAATTCGGATGACGTTGCAATATTATCATGACATAGAGCTGATCAGATGATGGAGTTGGAAGGTGGTCGTAGGAACTCCGTAATTAAACGACGCAACCCCATCGACTTTGGGCTCATTTGATTCGATCTTTGATGAGCATCTTGGTTGGCGTGAACTCCATGACAGGCAGACACGGAACCAAAATTCTTCAAGAAGGTCTGAAACGTAAAACGCGAGTGGAAATTTTGATTTTGGAGAACTTTTTTTTTTCAACCTTGAAAAGTGAAAACAAAGCTACCGCTACCTTGGTAGACTCGGAAGCAAAATAACCAGTGTTCAAAATGTGTTTTTTGGAATGAAAAACGCCATGTTTAAATTAAATTGTATGTATCCATGGAGGTTAAATAAGACTACGAGTAACAGAGAGGCATACAATTTTAACTACGGTTACAGATAGCTATACAATTTTAATTAAAACTTGGATTTAGGTGTAGGTAGGTAGTGGATGGAAAACAACACAACGAGAAGATATGACATTTTTAAATTTTGGATGTCCTTAAGTACATATTGCAGGGTACCTACCTACAGTCATTTTATTTTTCAGTTTTCGATTTACTCATTTGATTATTTAACTAGTTTGGTAAAGTGTCAATCTAGTAACTTATTCATTCAAACTTAACTCATTCTCTTCCGAAATCTCTTGGATTCAGTTCATCATAATTAGTTTTCTTTCATGTAGTTATCAATCTTATAGGAGTGGTATAAGAGATAAAGTACCCCGTATACATTGGTGACTTTTTCTTTCCAAAATTATGGCATGAAGGGAGAAGCGACTCTCCAGAGCTGAGGTAGCAGTTTTTTTTAACCCCCCATCAAAATTTGTTGGTTTACGTTTCAAGCTACGAAGAATCCTAAAATCGAATAAACATTTTACCGTCCACGGCACTCCTTAGTTACCAGAGACCGATTTTGATGAAATTTGGTATATGGGCTCCATTTGGGGGCTAGTTGTGCCCCGATGCTTTAGGTTGATGTAGGTCACTTCTAAGGGTTGAAAAAATAGGGCTGAAATTTTGAAAACGCCCTTACTCAAAAAATTATGATTTAAAGGTATTGTTTTTCGTCAATTAATTGAGTAGGTATTGAGTTTTTAGAATCTAATGAGACCGCCGAGAGCAATGTAGGACCAACCGTTCGCTCCCTATGGGAACTTAAGGGTTGATCCAACGATAAATCAGAAACACGAGAGTGAATCGCAGAAGAGGCCTAATCTCCGTTCAAATTTTAGCTGACCTAAGTCCAATCGTTGTTCGTTTCTTCGAGCTGTATTCAGCTTTGCGTCCTTAGCAACCAGTAACCAAATTTCCTAATCAAGGAACCACAACTCTTTATTTCTCCGAATTGAGAGTAAAGCGTTTATTTCTTCAAAATAAACTTGATTGTGAAGCGAAAATATGGTTGGTAGTTAGTGGCAATGGCAAATCTGTGTTCTTGCAGGCGAGTGATCTATACAGAAAAATAATAAATCTTTGTGTAATAATTTGCAACGTTTTTGTTTCAGTATCTTGTATTTCTGGGTGTACAAGCGTGTGCATAGTACATAAAGTACAAGTATCTGTTAACATTTAGATTGATAGGATGGAAGATAGACCATGAATACTCGTGGCAAGAGTATCATGAAGTACTTATGATTCAGGATTAGGTAGGTATTTCCTGATACCTACTGACTCTCGCCTTTTGACACGTGCATAGTTTGCCACTCTTCGAACTGATGCAAGTAGCAACCATCAAGTACCCGAAATATGGTTTTCAGAGGTTGGTCGGTTGGTAGCAGATCTTGAACGTGCTGTCCTGCCAAGAAACATTATAACTCGTCATGATCTATTAGTTCTTTTTTTTCCTTGTGGCAGGTTATTTTCGAAGGAGCGGTAAGTGATCACAGATGGGTCCCTCTATTTCTACCTCACATCTGGTTCTTCGTGTTGCCCCCTTCTACCTTTCGGCTCGTCAACAAGCCTTTTTTTCTGAATTTTATTAGCAAATACAATCGACTCACGATAAACTGGTATTTAAATTTGACAATGGCAATTTTCTTCCTTTTATCTCCTCAATACAGTTCAAATGGAGAGCTTTCAAAAAAGGGATATAACAGGTTGGAAATGGCTGGAAGATTCACCAACCTGGAAGGTGTCTAAAAAGCGCGTATATAAGAATAATTCTTATTATTCTTATGAAGTCAATTATTGACGTCGGAGCCGAAAACGAGGAAAACAAGTGAGTATAACTCACTATAAGTGCTTCTGTGACGTCACGTCGTGATTATTTTCGCTAATTTGTTTCAAACCATTCGGATATCTGAGCTGAAAATTGAGATATTAGAAGGTGCTAAATTCGATTCTGAGGTCAAAACTACTAATTCCAACCCGAAATAGTTGCCCATTGCGAGTATTCACGACAAATTGAATTAAATGATTACGTATCGAAGAACAGCTTTCCCTCCGAGGCTTTCCTACTCTACAACTTCATCTCCGTTTTAATGTTGGATGAGACCAATTTACAGAGAAGGGATGTTCATTATACAGTACATGAAGCGTATACTATAGTATATAGTATTTACATTATATATTAAATGAAGCGAGTACTAGTTCAGCATCCGTGAATTAGAACATTGACTAAATTAATTCATTTCAGACGATGATAAGTAAAAAAGAGGAATTTTTTCACAATGGGGTATTTCAGTCAATTAAAAAAAATTTCAAAAGAGCGTGTGTCAGGAATAATGGTAATCGGGTCTGTTCGTCGAGAAAATGTTTAGAAGAAATTAGGGAAGCTAATGAAAGTTGAAGATTTGAATGATGTGACGTAGTAGTAAGTTGTTGTGACGTATTAACTTGCTGACCTTGGATCGAGACATTCTACTAATCCCGTGCGGTCTCGAACGCCTCGTGGCCTTGGATACTACAAAATACTACGCACACACGCCCGCGGCGTAGTGAGTGTGCTTTGATGGAGGCCCGCCTTACCATATAACGCACCTACCATATAAACACGCAAGGTTCACTATCAGCTTCATTTTGACTGACAGTAGGTACCTAACAGCAAAATATCGTTATCCGAGAGATGTGGGTTTCGTCGTATTCACAACAACATTTTGTTCTTGGTTGCTAAGGAAGCACAACTGAGTGTGTAAATTATTCGTTAGATTATGTTCAGATGTTCTTATTGTGCGGGTGTTGTAAACCAGTTATAGACTTTGGGGCCCCAAGATTCTGAATCGTCAGGTCGTCGAGAGGTCTGGAAGATGCTTTAACACATAGTCTCCTAAATGACGAGTCACCTGTGTTCAGAAGAACTCATGACCACTCACATTTACGAGCGTCTAAACCAGACCTACAGCATTAGGTCATGTATCCTCCGCTAGGGATAATAAAGCGTTTTTCCTTTGAATCATATGAGATAAGATTAGTTCCCTATTTTGGTAAAGGATAATGCGATGCAGGTGATTCAAGGGAAAAATGCTTTACTATCCCTAGCGGAGGATACATGAACTAATGCTGTAGGTGTGATTTAGACGTTTGTCTCACATTTTCTTCCTAGATAGAGCTGCTAAGCTTCTCCCCCTGCAGGATATGGCTGTTAGCTCCTTCCAAAACATCTATCCTGGGATGCTCTACCAATGCTCTCAATCTATCTCTTTCTCATGCCCATAGGGCAATTCGGACTGTTCATTTAGTTGTGCCCAAGACTGGTTCAACCCCAGCGAAGTTTACAGCAGCACTCTGTCTTGCAACGTTGCTGCAGTTCGTCTGCCCGTTGGTTACCTTCTACTCCTGAATGTTCAGGAAGTTGCATCAATTTTGCATTCATCGTTTACCATCATTCTTCATCCAGACTTTCAATGCTGCTTGGGTATCTCTGAAAATTCTATGTCTCGTCTGCACACAGGTCCCTACATGTATTTGATCACTACCTCGGTCAGGAGGTCTTCCATCATCCATCCAAACTTGCGACTGATAAAGTTCTTCTGAAATTAATTTTTGAATGAGTAAATTTATTACGCAATATCCAAGGAGAAAGGTGCCCTCTACCTGTGCGCAAGTAACGGGAAAGTTGAGCGCTAAAGTACATAGAAGTCTATTAGTATTGAAAACTATCGAGCAAGGAAGGGTCAATAGGTATTGATTGCGAATTCATGGGTGATGTAAGCCCATTAAAACTAATTATGGGAGGTTCGACAGAAGATCAAATTAGGGCTCGATGCTATTCGCGGATGTCATCCCGGTTGGATGTAATCAGAGCCATTGTGTAGTGATTAGTATGGAACAAGGAGCTGGAACGGTCAACACGAAGCCATATTATAATTAGTTGATGGTGTTATAATTAGCGATGTTATATGGCTGATGTAATTTATTAGTTCCAACGCTGACCGATGAATACATTCTTGCACATCGTGTCTCGCATACGAAGAGAAGAGGGGACCCCCCCTCCCCCCCACCGACGCCAGTCAGCCTGATTTCAAGTTATAAATGCGATAGAAAAGTTAACATAACTCTCTGCTAATCTTTTCATATAAGCCAAAGTTAAAATTATGAATAATGCGTACGTACAGGGTGTACTAGAAATGCGTCTAAATATAATTGAAGCAATTTTCATGAAAAAATGAGCCAGAAAATTAGGTAGAAAGCGAATAACCTGCAATTTTCCACTAAAATGCTACCAATTTGATTCAGCGTGAACAATAACAGCGTAAGTTGAGTCATGGTTAGATGGGTCGCCTGTAAAACACTGAAATTCATTAAGAATCATCGATTTTTCTCGCATTGGAACCCAATTGTCTCCCAAAGTACACTTGAGTTTCAACAAATACTACATCATTGGAAATATTTTAGAATTTGTTTAGAGCTGGAGTGCTACAGTTAGTTTTTGAGCGAGAGCTTTGAGAGTTTAATAACAATTTTTTAATAACAATTCGAAATTCCCACAAATAATCATATTTTAAAAGGAATTTTAACCCTAATTGAACCATGGTATCACTAGTGTCACCGAAAACATCCCAGGAACTCCACATCTGTCCTAAGGTGTCAACGGAGTAACCAAAATTAAATTGCAATTTTAAATTTAATGGACAGCAGAATTTTTTGTAGGCTGTTGGAAGTCTCAAAATAAGAGTTATGACAAACATTTCCATAGAAATCGATGGAAATTTCCAAAATTTTTGTCATAACATAATTTTTTGACTTTTAATAAACTTACAAAAAATGGTTTGAAAAATTTAGCTCGATCCATCAATTTTCAAATTGCAGTTTAAATCTAGTTAATCTGGTGACACCTTGGGGTAGCTGTGGAAGCTGGCAAGCTTATTACAGCAAGCTTATGACAACCAATTTTGTTTAATGTACACCATCACAAGTTTTACGCACCATCAACTCCAAAAAACTTCATATAAACGATTGCCTACTTTTCTCTACTTTACAGAAAGTTTATTCCCAGCTCTTTCAGACTTGTTTCCAGAACACACTGAATATGAAGTAGGTAAATTGGAATAATTTACCTTAAGTTGACGAAGAGGTCAGTAATTTTTTCTCTTGGGAATGAAATTGATGAGTAGCCCAACATCATAATACTTTTTTTATAGATGATGTCCTTCGACATCCCAGCCAGAAACTTGGCTCTGCCCTACTCCGTGGTAGTGATTTCCTAGGGCTTTACCACTGCATAATCTGTCTCTTGGTCCTAGGGGTGTGATAAAGGACCCAAATCTTATCCTCAGAGAGACCTTAATTACAAAATGAGTGAATTAGAACGACAACATTTTCGTTGCAGAAAATGAATCACGTCTTTGAGCTCGGAGGTGGAGCGATTCAGAAGGTTGCCATAGGTACCTTGACGTCAGTGATGACGCACCCACCTCACTGATGACGTACCTCACTGTGCCGTCTCTTCGTCAGTGCAAACTTTACATTCATGAACAGGATGAACAGGAACGTTTTGAAGTGCAAAAAGCTGATAAAAAATAGGGAAACTTACCTACTCTCTTAACGACTCTCATATTCATTTTTTTAAACATTTTTTTTGATATTTTCTTTCTCGCCAATGATACATTCAGCCTCTACTGCACTTGTATTTGCTGTGAATTATATTTGCATTTATCGTACCTTCGTTTTTGCATCGACAGGTAACTTAATTATCGCATTATTCATCCTCAAGTTGAACGTTAATATCTCGAGACTGGGTATACTTAGACTCCCAAGTATACTTAGTTTATTGTCCCCATGAGATCATCATTTTAATTTAATTTTACATTTTAATTGGGCTTAGGCAGAGAGTACCACTTCTCCCTCTTTTAATACGGAAGTTACCAGCCGTTCAGAATCGACGTAAGCCACAGCACAGTTTTATAACTTCTTTTTTTCGACCAAAATTTGAAGTCCTTCTGTCTTTTTGTACCTCCCTGGTCCTTCGATTGTGCCAACATATTGAGGCTGCAAAGAACAATGCCGGATCTCTACGAAAATTAGTTAACTACAGTCTGTTACAGATTTATGAACGCTGGTTAGCTCTACTTTGCTCAACCTCACCCTACAGGTGAGTAAAACAAACAAAAACAAGTGGGTGTGGCACATAGCTTCCTCGTATCCATAACCCGATTGTATAGATGATTCGATGCACAGTACTTAATCTCAAAACATCAATCTCTAAGCACCTTCCACTACCATCTACACGCTAATCTTAACAATCCTGAATAATTTCGTCAAAATCGGATGAAAAATGTAGAAGTTATGGCTTTTATAAGAAATTCACGTTTGCGCATGCGCAGGAACTAATATTAGTCTGGGGGAGTGATTTTCATAGGGGACCATCTACACGACAATTCGCACAATCCCTGATAATTTCATCGAAATCGGATGTGAAATATGGAAGTTATGGCTGTGGCAAAGATTTCATGACTGACAGACAGACACGGAACCAAAATTGTTCAGGAAGGTCTAAAACGTAAAACTCGAGGGGAAATTTTGATTTTGGAGAACTTTTTTTTCAACCTTGAAAATTAAAAACAAAGCTACCGCTACCTTGGTAGACTCGGAAGCAAAATGTCGGTCTCCACTTTCTTGTGAATTTGGATCAAACTTTTCATTGCCAAACAACCTATCAATCGTATTGACATTGATGTATTGGAAAGTGTCGCTAGTTAATTCACTCATCAACCTCCTCCGCTCCGTTTTTCGTTCCTCTGAAAATTTAGGAAAATGTAGATAGGTGGTTTGTGGAATCAGGGGACGATTTGAGAGGTTGACTGTTCCAATCTACAACCTAACATTTATTTTCCATTTCATGATTATTATTATTATTATTATTATTATTATTATTTTAGATAACAATTTATGGTCGAGAGTATCCTCTGGATACTTCCACTGCTACAAAGCCATTCAACTACAAATTGACAACTACTGTACTCGACTTGCTGGTTACGACGGATTCTCCAATACGGTACGTAGATAATAATTGTATTCAACTACAGTTTGTCTTTTTTTGCCTTCCAGTAAAACGTAATTTATTGTTTCAAGGCGACAATTATTTTAAAAAAATAGAAATATCTTCTACGAGGCTTCAAATTCCTTTCTTTACCCAAATAAACCCAAAAAAGGGTTATTTTCGGGTTTTTCATTAACTCTGTTTTAGGCCTTTAAGATATTTATCTGAAGTCGAGAAGTATTGGTTTCGTAGATCATCAAAAAGAAGAAATTATGTTACTCTCATCAAAACCATTACAACTGTTTGGAAGGAAAACTAAAAATGGAAGAAGACGTATTCCCACCTGTTTTGCCTTTTTCCCCCATTAATTAAAGACCAGGTGGGATGAAATTTCTGGTGCCGTATCTACATACAGGTTATAATTTGTCTAAACTTTTGTCATAGTTGATAGAAAATTGCATGTATGCTCTTCAGCTGATAATTGTGTGGAAAAGTGACTAGAACATCAATCCTTGATTTTTCCAATCAGGCTATTGTGTAACTGTACCAATGGTAACGTCCTTTCCTCGTGGTATCAAATGTAAAAATATACGTCGTTGTGAAGAGCTTAAATGCTCTATCCACCTGCCTTGTCATTTTTTTTTAAATCAGACTATGAATGGAAAATGAGGAGGAACTGAATGGAATCATTTCAGAGGAGACATTAAGTGACCAAATGAGAGCTCTTGGGAAGGATGATGTGAAGTTTTTGTTCAACTAAATTTACTAAATATTTAGGAAATGAATTCACTAATTATTGATACTAAGCTATATTTAAAAACCAAATTTACATGGATATTTACACGATTGGTTTGGAATGACTGAGGAATTCCCTGAAGATGAATTTTCTACTTTGTAAGACCAGGTAACCCTAGGCAATAGGCACAGCTTCACTATACAGGGTGTCTACAAAACAGATCTCATTCCTTTAAGGGATCGACTCTACAACTAATTTGCAACAAGAACTGCCTCTTAAAGTTTTTTAAACGCTTCTACTTCTATTCCGAGTTATTCACGATTTAAGATTTTTTTCGTCGACCTTACTTCATTAAAAGGGTCATGGCTCTCATTTCCAGAGTAATTTCAAATCAAAAGAAGACGTTGGAAAGATCATAAATTGCCTATCTCCCTAATGCCAAATAAAATGTTTTCAGTTGAGTTTTACGGGGAATAAAGCAACGTAACAAGTGATCTTTCCGTGACACTATCCGTTTTTTAACGCCCATAATGTCAAAATAGTTCGAGATTATGAACTATTGCCGGTAAGCCTAAAAACTGCGCCAGAATCTCAGCTTTCCAAAGGTATAATCAAAAAATGTTTTACAATGGAACTTAAGGGAGAACATTTGTGTTTGAACACGGAATAACGTGAATTTTTTCATCGAAATCAAAGTTTTGACGGGAGGATTCCGGGTTTGGATGGAGTGGCGGCGGAGGAGACCCCCAAATCCTCCAGTTAAAGCGTCGATTTCGTTGAAAAAATTCTCGTTTTTCCGTGTTCAAACCTAAATGTCTCCCCTAAGTTCCATTGTAAAACATTTTTTAATCATACCGTTGGAATGCTGAGATTCTGGCGCAGTTTTTAGGCTTGAAGGCAATAGTTCATTATCTCGAATCATTTGGACATTAGGGGCGTTGAAAAACGGAAAGTTTTCGAAAAGTTACTGAGTTGTTAGGTTGCTTTATTCCCCGTAAAATTCAACTGAAAACATTTCATTTCGTATTAGGGAGATGAGAAATTTTACAATCTTTCCAATGATCCCTTCAGATTTGAGATTACACTGGAAATGAGGGAGCCATTGCCGTTTCAATGAAGTTAAGTCGATAACACGAAACAAATCTTAAATTGTGAATAACTCGGAATAGAAGCATTTAAAAAAATTTAAGAGGCACTTTTTGTCGCAAATTAGTTGTAGAATTGATTCCTTGAAGAAATGAGATCTGTTTTGTAGACACGCCTCTTGAAGAGGAAAACATGTAAAGGAGCGAGTACCTCCGATTAAGGAAAACCGATGTACTCCAACGTAGGGGCGAGTACTTCTCAGGAGAGAAAAACGCCAGGGTGGAGCAAGGAAGGTTCAGCTAAACGCCTTTTAATTTTTTGCTGAGGACGAGAACAAGACAGTTATTATAGATTCAAGTGTACAAGACAAGAAGCTGAAGCTGTGAACGGGCTCAGGTCCTCAGAGGGATTGTTGAGCCCGGGGATTTCCCAGGTCACGAACCTCTACCTTCATTGCAGGATCTAGGATTGCAATTCTTAATCAAAGATAGCAACTGCGTATATTTTCCTTCTGATGATTTTCGTTTATAAAATTGTGTTAATATTTCTCAACATGTGTCATTCAGGTTGACCAATGAGGAATGGAAAGTGGAGAAGATAACCTTGTCAGATGATTCGAACATTCCTATGGCGAAGGAGAATATTTATCAATTAATCACCATTGGCAGCGTCAGATCATCATGATGCAAGCAAGGTCAATTCAAAAGATGTATCGAGTGATTGTAATTGAACGAAATTGAGAAGTGAGTGATTAGTTTAAATTCATGTCGAAGCAACAAGAGGAAGAATGGCAGGGAAAGATACCAGAAAGAAGATCATTTACTGTCAAATTGATCGGGAATGAGGTCCTCAGGAATAAAACTCCTCCTTTGCCGAGCTTTCGGTAAATTTATCACCTTCCTCAGGACTCGAAGGAGTCGATCATCATATTTGCTGAAAATAATTTTTAGAACAGAAGAAAGATGGAAGTGATCACAGCGAAATAAACGAGAGAATCTATCAAGAATGCCAATATACAGAAGATGACAATGAGGGATGAAACGAAATTGGAGATTTTTGTTGTGGGTGCTGAATCTCATAATCGAGGTTATTTTGTTTCCTCGTCAGAACGCATAAAACTTGTTCTGAGTTCTGACGAATTGCAGTTTTTGGATTCTACGCAAAAAATTATGAAGAAAAGCGTTGTTCCGATTTTTATTTCGTCCACAATTAGAGAAAATAAGTGGGGGAGCGTAGTTAGTTAGACGTATATGGGTTTAAAATATACCTATTAAATTTTTTTTTTTTTTTTCTATTTTCTGATTTCCAGGTCCCCTTACTGCCCTCAAGCTGGAGCTCAGATGGAAGCCGGCGGGAGCAGGAAGTACGATCTCTGTTCGAGGCGCAAGGTCGATCCGCGAGTGTGTCATCGTTGCCAGGCAACAACGAGCCTTCGTAAGCTGAGGACTGTCGTCCACTCGAGCCCCCCTCGCTTTCCCGCCCGAGTTGTACGCAAGTGCGGCCACGAAGGCCGGAGCGCGGTGGCTGCTAGGAGACCTTCGTCGATACCGTAGAACCCCCTCAACCTTCACCTGCCTCGTCGCACTATCATCCCTGCCTTCCTCGTGATGGGAGTATTGTAACGACTACTAAAGGTACAACCAAGGCGCTCCAGGTGAAGGCGAGACAACATGTAGGATGACTCATGCCTAGAGGCGCTCGCCCATTCACTATACACAGGAGAACCAGAAGTCCTCACAGATTTTGCTTCCGAGTATACAAACGTAGCGGAACCATTTTTTTTTTCACATTTCAAGGTTGAAAAAAAATGTTCCTACAAAATTTTCACTTGCCTTTTACGTTTTAGAACTCAATGAACAATTTTGGTTCCATATCGGTCTGTCAGTCGGTTTGCGTGTACGCAAATCCTTATCATGGGCAAAACTATTATATAAAGTTACTGTCTGATTGATAGTAGACACTGCGCATGCGCAAACGTAAAACCCTTGCAACAGCCATAACTTCTTCATTTTCTACCCAAAATCGAAGGGACTTTCAAGGGTTGTGTGGTTGAGACTCTGAATGGGTCCCAATAAATGTCATCGTCATGTGATCATCAAATGTGTCGAGTAGTGGTATTTCTTCAAGAAATGTTCGAACTATAATCTTCAAGAAGGTCAATTATAAATCTGTTGAATTCGATTGTTGAAATTTAAAAAAAAAAATGTGGAAGATGGATGGACATAACGCGTTTGTGCTTTAAAGTATCGATATATATAATTGGGTTATGGATACGAGAAAGCTATGTGCCACACACACTAGGCAGACGTTTTTAGGTACAGGTTTTCTTTGTAGTTTTCTTTACAGGTTTTTTATGGTTTTCGTTATAATTTTTGTCAGTTGCTTTTAAACGCAGAAACTTTCAAAATGCCCTAGCTCGAAAACTTCCTCACTTACTTGTTATACATATTATACGGGATACAGCTCTGAGATTGTACAAAGAAATTCAACATCAAACGAATAGAAATTTATCAAAACGGAACACAAGTATGGTTGGTGCACCTTTGGTTTATGAGGAATGACGATATCCATCGAGATCTATGAGTAGCAACAGTCAATGAGACCACTGTAAAAATACTCATTGAGCACTTTGAAAATTTTCAAAATGATAAATATTCGAAGGGCAAAGAACATTCAAGAACAACAATTAAGGACGTGAGTCACAACAAGCGAACCTACTATTTGCTCTAAGCTATTTGCTTCCGAGTCTACCAAGGTGGCGGAAGCTTTGTTTTTGCTTTTCAAGATTGGAAAAAAAGTTCTCCGAAATCAAAATTTCCACTCGCGTTTTCATTTCAGACCTTCCTGAACTACTTTGGTTCCGTCTATATCTGTCTGTCTGCCATGAAATCCTTGCCACACCTTGAACTTTTACAATTCTCATCCGATTTCAATGTAATTTTTAGTGATTTTGAGGGTTGGCGTATAGATGGCCCCCTATGAAAATCATGGCCCCCAAAATGAAAGTATTTTGTGCGCATGCGCAAACGCGATATCCTTGTCAGCCATAAATTCTAGATTTTCTAACAATATTCAGAGATTGTGCGGTGTAGAGTACCCTATGAGGGTAGTGCAAGGTACTAAGAGATCGGTGTTTTGAGATTAGCTAATATGCATCGGATCATCTATACAATCGGGTTATGGATACGAGGAAGCTATGTGTCATACCCACTTGGCATACTTTTTTGTACCTATCCACTCCTTGCTCAATGAGTTTTGAGTTTATTCTGTACTTAGGTATCTATTTTCTGCTTCTAGAGAGGATTGTTATTTTTATATTTTTGCCGAAAACGTCTTCAGTGGAGATACGAAAACTATCAATAGTAATTACCTACTTATTGTGAACTAAACATGTTGATATCCACGAAGGAAGTTGCGTGGGTAATGAATAAATCGACATAGCCAAGAGTCTCTAAGTGATTTCGTCAACCCGCCTACTTCTATCGCCAAGGAGCCTTCACCATTCGACTCAGTACAGAAAAACACTTTTCAGGACGAACATTGGATTTTTCCCCGTTCATAACTCTTTGAACAAGCGATGTCCAGCGAATCGGCCGATTCGTACATTGTGCAGCGCGGTGTGTGGTAAGGGCAAAGAGCCTTGTGGTTATCTCGGCAGGACAGCCCCGAGGTATCACCACCCGCGTTCTCCGGCACTCAAACCTCAACTGATCACCAGTTGGTATAAATATGGTACAATTTATTACAGGAGCACGTCCTTTAAACCTTGACTCCAACATTCTTGAACTTTTTGTATCCCTAGAGGAGTTGGGTAGATATTCTTCCAATTTTAAAATAAACATATTGCAAAATAATGCATGCATTCCCATTGGATAAGCATTAGGTCAATTTAAACCAGTTGGTAAGCGATAAAACTGTTTCACTCGATGTAATTTATTTAGTATTTCAGGAAAGAAATAGTGGTACCCCCTCCCTCACCATCCCGACGTAGTGCACAACTAGATAGTTTTCCGCGTCGAACAAAAAAAGAACCACGAAAATCTGTTGGAAACTAAGGCCTGGGCAGAGTACACAAGATTTTGTCACACACACAAACATACATACACACATAAACACAGACATTCACCTATAGTTTTTTTCGCGGATTTGGATTCAGAATGGTCTAAAACGGATTATTGTGTGGTTATTTTTATTTTTTCTGATGAGTGTTTCCAACTTCCAATGGTCTAAAACGGATTATTGTGTGGTTATTTTTATTTTTTCTGATGAGTGTTTCCAACTTCACCCCAGATTAATCGCATAAGGACGCCCAAGTCTTACTGTGAAATAATATTCAAAATTTAACAACGTGAACTAAAAACAACAATAAGTTGATCTAGTGAGTAGGTAAATAAAACTTCAAAGTTCTATACAACAATTAAATTTGCTATCTTTGAAATGGCAAATTACGTAAATAGTAGTTGGATAATGGTTGTACTTTCCAAGAGAGAAAATCCGCCAGTGACACGACTAAATGGAGACTATCCTACAGTCCAGGTTGAAATGAAAAAAATTAATCGTCCCATGACACTCGGACACAGTTGACTTGAATTATTTTACTAAACTGAATAGATTGTTCGACCTATCGCAACCATCTATCAGAATCCAACACACCTATCAGATTCAATATTCTATAACTGGTGACGACTTCCTCTCACCTCACTTCAACTCTGTCAATGACACTCACTGTTATTCGGTCGATGAGGTTTCACACAATTTTTAACTTGGAAAAGGAGGGACATGTTCTCACCAATTAGCTACCTACTCATGAAAATTCCTTGTAATGCGCACCAAACTGAAAATGCTACGGACGTAATTGGTTTTGGTTCATTATTTTCAATAATGAACCTTAGGAATCGAATAAGAAATTTTTTTTGCCCCCCCCCCCCCTCTGAAAATTTGTCCGTCCGCCGTACGCGGCACTTTCCCCACTTAGCATAGAGCATAGACCGATTTCGATGAATCACTTCCAAGGGTAGAAAAATAAGGTTTGAAATTTTGATAACGCCTTAACTCGAGAAAATTTTGATATAAAGGTATTGTTTTTCCATCAATTTAAGACAGTTTAGAATTTTTAAAAATTTTTGAGACCACGCGGAGCCCTGTAGGACAAACCGTTCGTTCGCTACGAGAATTTAAGGGTTGGACTTACGATAAATCAGAAACACGAGCTTGAATCGCAAAAGAGGCCTAATCCCCGTTCAAATGTTAGCTGACCGAAATGCGATCGATGTTTTTCTTCAAGTTGGTTGGTGGTAACAATGGCAAAGCCGTGTTCTTTTCAGACGAGTGATCTATATAGAAAAATAATAAACCTTTGTGCAATAATTTGCAGCGTTTTTCTGTGTTTTCTCCAAAAACAACTCGTAGTCATAAAAATCCGTTAGTTTTTGACCTACTTTAAACTGAGAGTGCAGCAGAACTTATCAGGGGTGTGACCATTAGATTACCGCGAAAAAGTACATGGAAAACATCACCTAGTTCCTCAAGTCATCAACAACTTGAAACATCGAATT
The DNA here is from genome assembly GCA_009739505.2 of Apolygus lucorum. NCBI lineage: Eukaryota > Metazoa > Arthropoda > Insecta > Hemiptera > Miridae > Apolygus > Apolygus lucorum. The sequence continues at coordinate 64,649,071 of CM019167.2, read as the reverse complement.
TCCTCCAAAACTCATGTTTATCTGCATTCAAACACAATTTCCTCCACTCATGGAACCTTTGGAAGTAGGAATAGGTATCATGTTACTACCTAATGAATGGTCAAAACAGCCTGTGCGATCATGTAACTTAGGTGATACTAGCAGACGTGATGACTGAAGAGACTCGACCTCAGTTCAAAGGAACAGAATGGTAGGCGAACGTGACGCAAATCACAGAATAACTGAATTACCTAATTGGAACCTATTACCACTGGGGTTCCTGGACCAACTATAGTAATCGACAATTACTGTTTAGCCCATCTCTAATTCCTTCTACGTAACTCTATCATACATCACAAGGCTTAACTACAACTGAACCCTTCTGGCATCAGATTGCCACAGCTTCGCTTCGCTCTTCGGGGGTATAGCGATAATAGTTTCAGAGTAGTGGAAACCGTAGAGTAATTAGCTCCAACATTCACTTATCGACTTTTGAGTACACATGAACCAAGTAATTCAAATGACAATTCTCTTTTTTTCTGGATACTTCCCATAACTTTTCAGGATGTTTCCCATCTGGGTCAAAAGACAAAACTCGGCAGAAAAAGGAGTAGCTAGTAAGTAACCCTTGAGCATGAACACAGCGGCATGTATCTATGTTACACGGACACAACTCAGGCATATACACGATGAAACAGTGGTTGCAATTTTCAAACCCCCAAAGGTCTTGAATTATGGATTTCCCGAATGGAACCCGACTCCTCCGCAACATGCCTAGGTGCCGAATGATGTTCCTGGAGAAACCAGTCCTTTCCACTCTCTCAAATCGCTACCTTGAAGGTCTGCTGGAAATGATTCCAAAACGGTTCATCATTTTTCCGTTTATATTACCGACCATAACATCACTACTAACATTTAAAAGTGTAGTTGTGAGAGCCTTCATAACGAAATATGGTAACTATATGAACTCAACAAAGTGACAAGAAACTCAGTTCGAAGAAAATAAAAAAGTTCTCATTTGAATTTGCGATTCACATTCCTGTTTCTGACTTATTTTTCGTCAAACCCTTATGGATATCTTCTTGGCCTCATTGAGAACTAATACAAATGAAAACAAAACAAAAAAATACTTTTTTGTAATAGGGCCTTTTGACTACTAGGATTTTAAGTAATATAAAAAATAAGGCTGTTTTTGAGCTAGGGCTTTTGAAAGTGACAAATGCTGTTTTCCTCGCATTATAAGAGACCAAAATTGACCAAAAGCTTGGAAAGAAGATCTTCCCTTTGGAAGCTGGTGACGTCCGCGACGCCAAGAATTACATTCGGACAAAAATCCAACCTGAAATGGATGTTCATTTTACTTTTACTTAACTTACAATAACTAAAAGCAATGTGGCACATCAACAACTCAAACGGGACCCATATACCAAAATTCAGATGTTTTGGAACCAAAAGGAGTGCGGTAAAATTTGTTCATAGTTAGATTCCAAAGGTTGATTATCAAGCGTTAAATTAAAAGATTATAGTAATTTTGATTAGCAGGAGTTTGGTGTTGCGGGATCAAGCGGTTATTGTTATTCAAAAATCAACTGTTACAAAGCAATCCCTTCAAGGAGTTGAGAGTTTAGTAGAGCTTCAAGAGCGTAAATTTTCAATATGAGACCTTCACTATTCAGCTGAATTCTTTCAGTCAGATTTAGACTTTTTTAAATTTGGATTCCGCCAATGTGAAAAAGTAAAATTTGGAATCGTTATGTGAATAGACAAATTAATTCCGAAGGCGTTTTCTTTTCCTAGTTCCCAAATGACATGATATTCATGGCTCCCAACATGGCGAGAAAAGCGTTTGTGAAGTTTTCAAGGTAGCTTAATCTGATTTCAAGGTGACCAGTCTAGTACCTATGGAATTTCTAAGATTGATTTCGCGGGTAGCTCTACGAGTTTTGACCTCAAAAAACTTGGTGGTGGCGCAGAGATAGAAGCCTAGTGGAGCAAAGAGAGCCAAGCCAGGCCCCCACTCCAGAGTGTGGGAGCGAACCCAGGATCAATACAGGGACCTGGCAGAGGGTGAGCTCAAGAGTGGCTGTTTCCCCTGCAGCAACCGCACCCCCGACGACCTCCACCCCCTACCAGCCACACGTCTCGACTGTTGTTCCTGGAGAAATCCTTCTCACACCATCTCGGATCGACACCTTGTACGCGTAATTTCAAGGTTTCTAAGTCGATTAACTGAGGCAAATTCTGGTTTTTCTGGGGCAGATTACGGAGTAAATGAGCTGGGGAAGGATCTCGGTTGGGTTTCATCAGAAACAAATTCTACAATTCCACGACTATTTCAGGTTTTCGAGACTATAATAGAGATTGTAGAGCACTACAATCTCTTGCACTCACAAATATCTTGGAGTGATTTTAGATAAAACACTGACGTTCCACGATCACATCACCGAATTAATTGTGAAAGTTCGACACTGAGTTACACAGCTGAGATCCTTCCTTGACAGCCCCCATCTGCCTATATAAAATAAGCTGATAATGCACAAGGTTCTTATCCGACCCACTTAGACGTACGCCCTGGCAGTTTGGGGAACCTGCTCCAGATCGGAGATCAAGAGAATAGAGCAGCAACAACATAAAATCTTACAGCGCCGGATAGTACGAGCTCCTTCTTTCGTGAGAAGTGAAACTATATATAACGACATCCAATCAGAACCTCCGATCGACGTACTGAATCAGCACAGCAACTCTTTCGTACCCCTTGATTGAAGAGGGATTCCAAGCTCCGGAAATCAGACGACTAACATGCCCACGGCACATTATGGACAGTGCTAATATAGTAACTATTACCTGAGCAGCCTTTCTTAAATTGTTTTTACTTAAGAATATTTAAATAATTATCTCAACCATGTTTGTAGATAATAGTATAAGAATTAAAATATGAACACTTTTTCAATGAGGTATATTCCTGTTATGAAATTGTCTCAAACAACATAAACATTAAAAAAAAGAGCACTACAACTCTCCCGGTTATGTACATGAACGGAAGCTTGAAGTGGGAAATTCCGACCTATCGAAACCTAGAGAGACGCGTTCATACCTGACTAATATTGGCGAATAGAGGTTTATGAGCGTTCGCGTTTATTCGTTCAAGTTCCCGTTTCTTTCAGCAATGACCTTCTGACTCAGATGTTCGGGTTCGTAGAGAGGTACATCCCATACCTGGCGAGCACAAAATACGAAATCAGCACCATTTGATGTATATCAACCGAGCGGTTGTTCTCGCGGATGAATTCAATGTAGTAGTAACTCTCGTTTTCTGGAGCACCCACAACGCATGTTGAAGAGTATTTGTGTCATTGCTGGAGTAACCAAAACCACGATATTGCCAGCATGAAGAATCACGATACCCAAAAATTCCATTACGTCATTTCCACTTTCATCAAAGTGAGATTATTGGTCACACTAAAAGCCTAGTTCAGTCACAGAGACAACTGGTTCACTCAGAGGATGATGCTGTCTACCAGAAGATCAGAGCAAGCAAAATAGAAGAGTTTTTTCCTTCTCCTGAAACCAGTAGAATTTTCATATCCCATGTTGTCTCTTAGCCATCGAAATGTTAGTGAGACGAATCACCTTATGGTTTATTTACGGTTAATTAGGAATTGATTTTATAATTCGATCTTGATCAAAAACAAGAGATGGCAAGTCGTACTAAACAAGATGTGCAGACTTCATAAGATTTCGGTCTCATTATTCTAGATTTCCAAGTCTTTGTCTTGATTAGTTGCAATTACACCGGAAGAATTACCACGCTGGGGGTTGTTTTGACAGGAAGGATAGGTAGGTTCTGTGCGTTACCTCGACAACTTAGCGAGCAACTACGACTAGGATGGGTGTAATATACTCAAGATCCGTTGACACTAGAAGTGAATGGCGTTCAAGCAAGACACGAGTCAGATGGAGAGCAAACACACTGAGAAGAGGGGTTCCCAACAACTCTTCCCCTCTGTTCTGTGCTTGCCATTTTGGAAGGGTGCCGACTGCAGGGGGATGTCTTTCTATCCATAAAACCCCTGAGGTCATAACCCACCCCTGATGTTGCCTTCCATAAGTTCAACGACCTCCACCCTCCTTGAAGCAGAGCGGCTGCATTGTGCGTTCACATCCCGTCACCTTCACCCTTCGTCAGCCGATTGAAATGATTCATCCGTCGTTTTAATCGTACATATTATCTCCGCGTAGGAACTGGCGGACTACAACAGAAACCATCAAAATCTGTCGAAAAGAAATGAGGGGCATACTGTCCCAGAGGATGACCAGGACCAAGTCTAGACAGCCTGAGTGTAATAATCAATAATGATCACCAACTGCACTCATAAGGGGGAAACATCAACCCGGTCATCGTACTGACGGGTTACGTCGGCGATTGATGTACCAAACAGGGCCAACATTGCATATGCAGAAGTATCCAACTCGGTCCATACATATTAAAATAAACACAGAGAAAACTTGCTGAGCGCTAAGATATGTGGTGCAGTAGATCTTACCCTGCAGCAGCAACAACTTTTGGGCCGACTTTGATCTACTTTGTTGAAATTAGTTAGGATTCAGCTGAGAAAGTAAGAAGAAACAGGTGACAGGAAAGTGAGAAGCCAGTGACAGGTCTGGGTTAGTCAACGTCTCTGTAATGACAGGCTATATCTTTTACTGTAATACAAGGAAACTGTAGAAGGGAGGATGATGTTGTTATCAATATATGGAAACCTATTTTAGTCTCGATTTTGTGGCTGAGCAGTTGGCAATGTCGTGTTTTATTAATTTGGTAATTACGTCCATAGTGGGTTCGAACTGACTTTTACGAGCCACCCCTCTGTAGCATAATTGAATATCATGCATTGTCCGTTAGCCTAGTTGGATACCTCAGCATTAGCGGATGATATGAGCTCTTGGCACTGACTGTTAACCAATGGTGAAGGGAGAAAACAGCTGTTCATACAGCATAGTTACCCCTCCACCAGTTTCGAGAAATGCTACAGACCCCTGTTTGACTGTTCACTAAAACCGAGGAATTGTTGATACAGACCCAAATGATGCAGCTAAAAAAACCAAAATGTATGTATTTTGAAATCAATATTTTGTAATGAACGAATTCTACGAAATAGTCAGAAAATAATTTCTCTCACTCATTGATGCAGCAGAGCTATGGAGCACAACCCTGCAAACTTCTAGAGCAATGTAAGGAGAAAATAAAAATTCCAAATAAAACACCATATGCTAATGAAGGTACAACAAAACAAAGATGAAGTCAACGATCAGGTTCAAAACCCGAGAATAGGACTGGGCTGATAGACTCTGAAGATTTTTTTGGGTGATCTTGACTCTAGTTAATATAATATATTAATGGCCATGGATTTTTCTCAATACAAACTTTCTAATTACTGATATATTAAACTTTCTAATAATATGTGAGGGTAAGCATTTAAAATAACGATGGATGTTGAATTAGATGAGCAAAATTACATATCCTGGACAGAGCACCAGTACTTATTATCACTCAAATATAACAATAAAAATAGGTAAACATTGTTGAGAATTTAAATAGAAGTGTTGAAAAATGTCATTGACAATTAGATGTAAGTAAAGATTTGATGTTATCTATTAGATGAACTGTACATGATGTACAAACACAGAATCGATGGTCTGAACAAATGTCTGACTGAACCTCAACATCCCCGATACATCGTAATCTCAAAATAGCATTATTATTGTTAGTTGTTGGGAAAATTGAGGAGGTTTTTCAGAGCAAAATATCTCATATTCTCCGTGCTCGTGGTTAATGGGTTCATTTGTCCTAACTTAATCATTATAACGGAGCCCCACTAAATCATGTTTTCCCCAGCAAACAACCCGCAAAATACCTCTCCTCCCAGCTTCTCTTTATAGTCTACCCTGAACCACATTGCCACGAAATGTGACATTTATAAGCCACGTGCTCAAAGGATGAGCGCAGAGTGTTCCTAAATGAGATAGTAAATATGTTGTATGTTGTATCTTGTTGTTGTATGTGTATGTTGTTGTTGTAATAAAAACGTTCGAAACCCGTTCGGTTTCCTAAGATTGCACTTTAGAAAACTATAGGGGACAGTAAATACCCATTGCCTGACCAACGGACTAGTAGACAACTTTTTTTAATCGTTCAATCTTTTCCTTTATGCTAGCGAAAATGAAGGAAGGAAAATGAAGATATTCTAATGAACTCAAATTTTATACCAGGGACTTTTTTGAATTTATTTTTCACTGAAATCAGTTTTGGAACATGTTAAAACGATTCCTGAAGTTTTCCTAAAAAGCCAATCCGGGCAATAACTTGAGAAATTGTTTCACAAAAATTCTAAGTTTTCGAAAAATGTTCATAGTAAAAAACGAAAAAAACAAGTTCGTTAGCCAGGAATTTTGAATAGCCCTATAGAGTCCTAATTTCAAAACAAAAACAGCAAAAAAACTTTTAAAAAAAAACGCTGCAAATTATTACACAAAGGTTTATTATTTTTCTATATAGATCACTCGTCTGCAAAGAACACGGCTTCGCCATTGTTACCGCCAACCAACATGAAGAAAAACATCGATCGTATTTCGGTCGGCTAAAATTTTAACGGAAATTGAGCCACTTTTGCGATTCACACTCGTGTTTCTGATTTATCGTAAGTCCAACCCTAAGTTCGCGTAGGGAGCGAACGGTTTGTCCTACAGGGCTCCGCGTGGTCTCTAAAAATTCAAAACATTCATTACTATCCTAAATTGATGGAAAAACAATACCTTGATACCAAAATTTTTTGAGTTAGGGCGTTTTAAAAATTTCAACCCTTAGAAGTCGGACAAATTTTGGTTTATTATTTTAAATATTATTATTTATACCTTTGGAATATTATTATTTACCTTTGGAATCGACCAAGAAAAATTTTTTTTAACCCCCCTCAAAATTTGTTGGTTTACGTTTCAAGTTACGTAGAATCCAAAAATCGAATAAAAATTTGGCCGTCCGTCCGCCGTACGCGGCATTTTCCTCACTTAGCATTGACCGATTTTGATGAAATTTGGTATGTAGGCTCCATTTGGGGTCTAGTTGTGCCCCGAAGATTTTGGTGGATGTAGGTCACTTCTAAGGGTTGAAAAATAAAATAGACCACGCGGAGCTCTGTAGGACAAACCGTTCGTTCCCTACGAGGATTTAAGGGTTGGAATTACAATAAATCAGAAACACGAGCTTGAATCGCAAAAGAGGCCAGTCCCCGTTCAAATGTTAGCTGGCCGAAATGCGATCGATGTTTTTCTTCAAGTTGGTTGGTGGTAACAATGGCAAAGCCGTGTTCTTTGCAGACGAGTGATCTATATAGAAAAATAATAAACCTTTGTGTAATAATTTGCAGCGGTTTTATTCAATTTTTGGATTCTACGTACCTTGAAACCGTAAACCAACAAATTTTGAGGGGGGTTAAACTTTTTTTCTTGGTCGATTCCAAATGTTCATTATTGAAAATAATAAACCAAAAGTGTTTTTAGGGTTTTTTGGGGATATTGCCATCATAATCATAGTAATATAAGGTATATTCAGATTCAGCACAAAATTTCAATAAACACAACTTCAGAAATTAAAAATTGCCAAAAATTATTAATATTGGTATATTGTATAAACAATTTTTATAAACAATGTAAACCTGCATATATTCGTTGTACCCAAAAATGCAATAGCTAAGTGGATACCTACTCTATGGGTTCGTGGAGACGAGTAGAACATGAATATTGATTTACATCTTCAAAACATACCCTGTGCATACAATATGTTGGGATGGTATGCAGAATATCGGAAAAAATGAAAATTTACGTGCGGGTACTCTGTGAGTTCGGGGTGACAAGGAGAAATTCCTATAGGTTTTCCACATTTTAACCATTGGGTTGATTACATCATTTTAACGATTCGTGCTATGTGCCACACCCACAAGGCTGACTTCTTTGTTAAATAGCTGATATTTCAATTTTCTTAACCATCGCTTTGAATATTTCTCTGAAAATTCGCTCATTAACTCATACTGCAGGAATGGAATTTTTAAAATTTACAATTACAATTTCTTCTCTCTCTTTAGACTGTCCCAAGCACGAAATTTCGATATAGACTAGCCTATGTAAGGAATACATTGATGCATGGCCTATGTGGTGTTGAACAGTCATGTACCATGTGGGACCTATGTTAATGAAACTGCACGACAAAACATTCAATATTACGTTTTTTCTCTTCGAAGTTTCATGCTTTACTTTATTCTTGAACTTGAAAACGAAACCTTCACTAAGAATAGATTACTAAGTAATCCTTGTTAACTATCGAACTTCTGGTTTATAATCATCGAGATCCAGGCCTCTGAGGACCAAGGTTATGTAGAACAAGTCGAGAGTGCCTAAAACATATTTAATTTGGGTACAAATATGTGTGTTTTTCTCCTTTTTTTCTAGCCGACTACTTGAGTTTTGCAACGACGGAGCCCGTTTTTCCTGGAAGAGGTTTGTTTTCCCGTTCGGTCTGCGTCAATCAATAAATGAATAGCAATTAATTCTCATCCAATCAACTCTAAGTCCATTAATATACAACAGGCTTGTCACCATCTCCTATATCGCCTGGCGACGCAACTGTCATAACATCAGAATGAGGATGCAGTGTTCCTGTGAGCGTATTACCAACGCCCTCACTACTTCGAACGTGATCTATTGGTTTATTATTTTCAATAATGAACCTTTGGAATCGACAAAAAAAAATTTTCAAACCCCCCTCAAAATTTGTTGGTTTACGTTTCAAGGTACATAGATTCCAAAATTCGAATAAAAATTTGGCCGGCCGTCCGCCGTACGCGGCACTTTCCTCACTTAGCATTGACCGATTTTTATGAAATTTGGTATGTGGGCTCCAGTTGGGGACTAGTTATGCCCCGAAGCTTTTGGTTCATGTCGGTCACTCCCAAGAGTTGAAAAATATGGGTTGAAATTTTGAAAACGCCCTAGCTCAAAAACTTTTGTTATAAAGGTATTGTTCTGTCATCACTTTGAAATAGTATTGCATTTTTAGAGACCACGCGGAGCCCTGTAGGACAAACCGTTCGCTCCCTACGCGAACTTAAGTTTGGACGATAAATCAGAAACACGAGCGTGAATCGCAAAAGAGTCCTAATCTCCGTTCAAATTTTAGTTGATCGAAATGCGATCGATGTTTTTCTTCATGTTGGTTGGTGGTAACAATGGCAAAGCCTTGTTCTTTGCAGTCGAGTGATCTATACAGAAAAATAATAAACCTTTGTGTAATAATTTGCAGCGATTTTTGGTGACCCACGATCAATGACACATTCTCCGAAGGAAAGAAATACCTTGAACTCGAGCTGTATCAATCCATTGGAGGCCGAGTTAGGCAGAATCAAACTCATGAATATGATCAAGATGTACACAGGAATGTGTTTCTGTGATTATGAATAAGATTAAATTCGTATTCACACACTAAGAGTATGAATAAAATCATAATAACGAAGTTATACTTCTTAATTATATTAAGTGTGCCTTCTTAATCACAGGAAATCCGTGATTAATCAAAGGAATAGTAGGACTAATCACAATTTTCCCCATGATCAATCACAGAATTATGATTAATTACACTTTTTCATGATTAATCATAATTTTTCCATAATTAATCACAGAATCCTATGATAATCACAATTTTTTAAAATGATTAATACTATTATTCCGGTGATTAATTGCAGATTTCCTATGATTAAGAACGTACTCCTAATCATACTCCGTGATTGATTTTATTCATACTCTTAGTGTGTGAATACGAATTAATTCTTAATCATAATCACAGAAACATATTTCTGTGATTAAAAATCTTACTCATGTTCATGAGTACGATTTTGCCCAACTCTGAGTGGAGGCATGGGTTTGCGAATGAGTACTATTGTTATAAACTAGGAAATATGTATCTAATGCAAGGGTGAATTTAATCTAACATAATCAGTTTTAACTCGAACTGAAAATTTATTAGTTACAGAATAAATAATAGGGGAACAACATTGTAGAATAATAGGGGTACAATAATTGTAAGTATTGTGCCTTGATAACCAACAAGTCAACAAAATTCCCAACACCAGTTCCACATTTTCTTCTTGTCCATAATTCAGCCAAGTTCTTGGTCTTTCCCCTTCCACGCTGGACCTTTTCAAGTTACTTTTCTCGAAATCCATAGCCACATTTATGAACCGATCTCTCCTGCCGCCATCCACCATCTAGCTTCTCGAGCAGCACCAGCACTACTCCTCCTTTATCCCTTTCTCGATAATTCCAAGTATATGGTAGAACACGCCTATTATTCCCTTCGTGATTGTTTCAGGTAAGGCGGTCCTCATCACTAGTTGAACAAAATTTGTTCAACTAGTGATGAGGACATTTAATGTCCAATCTTCATGCTTTACGAGGTCCCTGCGATTCGGACGAACGTGTTCCATCGCCATCAATCTCTCTCGAATCACAATCTGACACCCACGTGTTCTCCTCTAGTCCTCTATCAGGCCTTTTACTTGTTCTTCCTTCATCGTTTTATGATACTCTTTCTATGCCACTTTCTCTGGTTTTTCTATTAGTTCATCATTAGTTCTGGCGATTACTGTTACACTCGGTCGTATTCCCTCTACATCCTTCTGTTGTATACGTTTAAAAGGTATTGCAGACCATTTTTCCAGTTCCTCTTGCAACCTTTAATAACAAGCTATCAACCACGCAGTTCTATATCCTCTTTCGTCGCCGTAGAATTTGGCTGCTTTTCGTCATATCTTGCTCAGCCCTACACCGTCTTGCTGTCTCATCCGATTTAGTTTCAGACACAACATGCACAAACAGTTCCTCCAATACAGCAGAGTTCATCTCACAAATGCATCCGTCTCGAAATCGTCTATTTTTCCTAATCAATGACCACCATACCTGATGGTATTTCCACTTCAACTTCGGTGATTCCTTTCAATTCAGCATCCTTTCTTTTCGATTTGTCAAATAGGCCTCATCATCAACAACCACATGGTCACTCTCGACCATTTCTTCCAAAACCAGAACTTCGACAATTGCCCGACGGGTTTGGACTAAGCAGGAATCACAACAATTTCAAAGTCTATCCCCTCAGTTTCTGCACTTTCCGATCTCGTCGTTACAATCTACTTAACTCTCTGACTACTGCTTCAGTGTTTGCTACAAAGAGAGCATTCCTTGCACCTGACTGTTGGGAAGGGCTTCCATTCAAATACTGCATCTCACCTCAGATCCTGAAAAGCCATCTACGTTAATGGAGGCCAATATCAGGCTATACCAGCTGTCAGCCGGTGACTACCTCCTAATGGAGAGTGAATAATCTCTAGGACGACTCTGTTATTTGTAACCTACGGCTTCTCTCGCCGTTCCCAATGTGTTCCAAACTCAGAGTGGACATAGACCGAAAAACAGGAGTGGATAGTGGCTTCCCTCCCTGAAGGCGCACTTTTTAGGCGCGGTCTTTTTTGTCTGAAGGGAGATGAGAGGGTTGGTTCTCAATATGGCATTTTTTTCATTTTGTGTGAGCTAAGGCAATTGATATGATGTATTGTTATTTGATTGTATATGAACAAAAATCGAGAAGGAAATGGTTTTTACATTTTGAATTTTTAGTTGTTTCACTCACAGACATTTCGGACACTATTAGAACTAAATGCCCCTACCATCACTGTCAAATTCAGAGGTGGAGTTTTGGCTTCATAAAAGAAAAGAGTTACGTAAAACAAGATTGAACGTCCAATCGATTTCAATGCTGAATCACGTTTTGCCAAATCACATTGCGACCCTTCCCCGTGAAATTGTACGTAACAATAATACAAAAGTCTATTTTTGCAACTGAGCCGACCAAAATAATCCTCAATTCGGATACAAAGTCCTTGCCTGGTCTTGAATCCATCATTGAGCTGTCAATATTCCTGAGTGGCGATGGGTATGTTTTTCCGAAGTATCGATTCAGAAACGAGTCGATAAACGAAGGTTGAAATCCGTTGCGATGGAAAAGCTTCGGCCATAACATTTGTTTGAGCAAATAATTCTACACCTAGTCAGGAATTCTCACTTATCTTGAAATAGGTGCTTTCTGCGTTGTTGCCATACTTGTCAAGTTGTCTGCCAAAAGTGTCGATAAATGGAAAATTTGTCCGTAGAAATTGAAAAGCTAAACTGTGTCGTTATCTCACGAATCTACTCGGTTTGAAATACTTCAGAAGAATGGGAATAAATACGTTCTATTTCAGTCAAATGAGATTTTCTATAGAATTCGCAAGGCATAAATCGTCGAACGAGACGCTACAATACCAACGGGGAATGAAATTGTTTGATTTGAAAGGGGCAGCAATGAAAATATCTAGATAGGTTAGGCGATAGAAAAAATGACACGAGGAACAATAAGATAATTCCAATTTCCAATTCTGTACAACAAAACGACCACAATTATTTCAGAAATAAGAATTCTGAATAAAGTAGCAATAAGGAGTTGAAGTGGGCTATAGACCTCAGGAGGATTCTACTAAACTAATCCTATTGGAGGAATAAAAAGTCATAACGACACTTGTTAGGCAGCTACTCGCCATAAATTTATGTTCGTGAACAATTTTAGTGCTGTTCTCTCGATCTTTCTGTATGTTCTTTTTAATATCTGCGAGTCATTGCCATGCTATATTGTATGCTAGTTATTCAAAGTACAATAATTTCGGAATTCTCAGGATCTAAAAACTTTCATTGAAAAATAAAGTGTGAGGGTAACACACTAATGGGACGAAAGAACTGGTATTAGAATGCCGAAAATGATTGAAACGGCTGAAGGGATCCCAAGCAGGACAGCAATAGGTAACCTCTAACCTGGGGATCACGAAGTTACATGTTCTTTGGATAGGTTCCGACAAGCCAAATCTGCCCCCGATGAACAGCTCATCATGGATTCGTGATGTGGATAAGAAACTCATTGGCACACCAAGAGCACGAAAGAGCTGCAGTTGGTGAATCTTGAGCAATTTTAACGATTTGACCAAAAGCAAGAAATCTATCTAGGAGTAAAAGTGTTGTTTACAGATGAGGCACGACTTCGTAGCAAAGAAAAATCGTCTTGACGAAGAAAAATTGATTGACAGACGACTCCATCGTTTGGTGAAGAAAAACACAATTATAATGGGATGTGCGACCAAAGACAGCCGAAGAGCCACGAACATGTATCGACATGATAAGAAAGCAGCAGCAAATATAAACCATCAGACATCAAGTTCTGACGTTGTAAAAACTCACCTTATATAACTAAACGAGGGGTGTAAACAAAATTGAATAGTGCCTGAATTCCAATAGTGGTAATTCTATCTGCATAGGTACTCGTATTCAACCCAGATTTTGGTTTATTATTTTCAATAATGAACCTTTGTAATCGACCAAGATAATGTTTTTACCCCCCCCCCCCCCCTCAAAATTTGTTGGTTTACGTTTCAAATCCAAAAATCGAATAACAATTTGGCCGTCCGTCCGCCGTACGCGTCACTTTCCTACTTAGCATTGACCGATTTTGATGAAATTTGGTATGTAGACTCCATGTAGAGTCTAGTTGTGCCCCGGAGATTTTGGTGAAATTTTGGTTTTGATTGAAATGTTGAAAACGCCCTAACTCAAAACATTTTGATATAAAGGTAGTTTTTCCTTCAATTTAAGATATGTAGTATAGAATTTTTTGAGACCACGCGGAGCCCTGTAGGACAAACCGTTCGCTCCCTACGAGAATTTAAGGGTTGGAATTACGATAAATCAGAAACACGAGTGTGAATCGCAAAAGAGGCCTAATCTCCGTTCAAATGTTAGCTGACCGAAATGCGATCGATGTTTTTCTTCAAGTTGGTTGGTGGTAACAATGGCAAAGCCGTGTTCTTTGCAGACGATTGATCTATATAGAAAAATAATAAACCTTTGTGTAATAATTTGCAGCGTTTTTAGCATCGAAATTATACAGTGCTAGCTTGGCCTCTCGTTCATCCTAGAGAATGTATACAACTTTGGACTCGCTGGCCGATGAAATTGGTTTGGGTCACTTGATTTGTTGTTTCAAGGGTTTGTAGTGTCAGTACACATGTTATCCGGGGATGCCTACTGTGCCTGCATTACTTGGACAAACTGTCAAACTCTTTGGCCGTATTTATACCGTCAACGTCCATTATGTTCGATAGTAATACTCACTGCTGGGGTATGGTAAATTGTTGTAGGCACTTGAAATCCCCAAACCCCGGCAGTTCATAAATAGACCCAGTACTTTTCTATCTGATAGATCCTTTGTACTGTCAGAACGAATCGAAAATCCAGAACATAGCGAATGCCAAGTGATCCTCACTCCGAACAAAAGGACGTTCTCAATAATGAATTCTTCGGTGGGACAGACATTTCCAAAAAACATTCGAAGGGCTATGGAAAAATTTCGCATCATGCATACAGTGAGTAATGCATAAAACCTAAAAATATACTGCATGAAACCTTTCGTGAATATCGGTTAACACGTTCGACAGTAATCGGTTCCGTACAGACAAAAAGTGATTTATAATATTAGTATTGATAAAAATTTCAATGTCTGAGTTATCAGAAGTCAATACTCATTTCCTACAACGAGAAGGGCGAGGGAAGATTAATCCATCCTGTTATGGTCATTAGATTCGTTCGAATGGTGATTCGTCATTTCACTATCAGCAGGGCCAGATACGGTCGTATGTTTTTTACGTGTCGTAACGGCATCTCTTGGAACCATATGACGCTGAGTGTACACCTGGCTGTGCTCTACTGCACAGCTGTTCTTGCCGCGTGGTCTTATCAAGATTGATATTTCATTGCTCGGAATTAATTTTAAAATAATGGTTAACCTAAACTAGAGGGTCTAAGGACCAAAAATCTACCCTTTTGGACGCCTAACATTTTCAACTTCCTTTTAGGAGAATAGGTAGAGTCTCGGGGCTTGCCCGATTTTTTTTTAAATATTTTTTTGCATTAGTTTCACACTATACAGCAATAAAATATTGTAACTCATACATTACTATGTACTTCAACATTAATAAAATTTTCATGAATTGTGATTTATACCAACAAAGAATTCATATAAAAGAAAATATTCTTCAGCACTATTCTGTGATAAAAGGTAGTTCGTGTTAATTGGAAAAAAAACTTGTTCCGCTAATTTTTTGACCCGAATTATTGGTTAGACTGTACCTCGGTGCAAAACCAAATGAAGACCGCGCCTGCCTTACTACGTTTGACAGTGATTTCCTCAAGGGTTGGGAAGAGAAGAATAATTAGGATCCGGACAATATTGAGTAACAATCATGTAGATCGGACCAAGGGAAACAACCCTGGGGAATTCAACCCAGTGGTGTTCATCAATGGACATATACGGAGGTTTCACTATATTCATAGCTGAGTTACTTGTATCAATTACTGAATTCATATGCTTTGTCATTGCTGACGAGGTGTGGGCGTCGGTGGTCTAGTGGACAGTGTACCCGACTGCGGTGATAGGATAAGAACCGTCTAGCGGGGATGCGAGTTCGAGTCTGGTCGCCAGCAGAATGTTTTCTGTCTATTAGACGATCGGCAATCTCTCGTTCCAACCCAAAGCGGTGATGTTTGGGAAGCCATGAGCGAAATCATCAGAACAAATTCTGATCTCCCTTTAGGGAGACAGCTGATGACGTCCGCGACGCCAAGAATGGCAGTCGGACGAAAATTCAACCTGAAATGGTTGCTTACTTTACTTTTACTTTACTTTATAAACGGAGGTTATACCTACTTGTGGTACAAAAAATATCTTTGGAATCCACACTACGTTGAATGAACCCAAACAAAACATATCGAGATTTGTTGGTGGCACCGAGAACAAAATGAGGGCTCTTAATTTCAATTAACTCTTGATAGAGTTCGATTTCGGGATTATCCCACCATCACTTCAGAGATTATTAGACAGAAGTACTTCTATTGCTGGAATGTTCTATGTTATAACTACTTTCTAATATAGATGAATCTAGTAGTGTACGTTGAGTAGAAGAATATTGGAGAAGAATAATTTCCTGGCTGTAAGCTGATTATTCTAATGCAATGGCTACTGTTACAACAAATATTGCAAACCGAACTAGTTAAACTCGTACATCGAACGAAAGCGAAAAGTTGCATCATTCGATTCAGAATATGTACTTCATAATGTAACAGTATCAAAATATTGACTATTTCAATAGCTAACTGGTTATACAGTTAATACTGCCTACTCCCACCCACTAATTGGCTCGAAGGCAAAGTGGCACGCAAACTACCGGCGATGACCGGAGATCGAAGACTCGTCAAGATCACCATGGTGGAAATGGGCTGTGGACAAATGAAAACGAATGCAGCACATCTGGTCGTTGTGGGGCTTCATTGTAGTAACTCGAGTTGGGTTAGTACCTACTATTGGTTTGTTCAGGGTTGGGCGATAACTTTCTTGACCTATGATGTTCTTCATAATATAAAAATATGCATCGCATCAAGTCGGCATTTGCTCGGCGAAAATCAGATCACTTCTAGTGCTACAAGACCCCAGCTGTCTAAGCTGAAACCTTTGCTCCGAGAGAAGGCTTCCAAGTAAAATTAGAGCCTCTCGCATAGCTGTCAATAAACTCGACTAATGAAGGCGATAGTTCCCGTTGAACCATTGCAAAGCAGAAGGAAATCCTTGGAACCTCACCAATCAACCACAATCTTCGTCTTTGATCTGTCATGGAGCACGCCACTCCGTTATTTAGATTCAACTGGACATTAGTTTTGACGAAAAACTTTGTCAAAAACAGCTTGAATCTGTAAAGAAGGTCCAACAAAGTCAAATTTAAGACGAAACGCGCGCTCAAGGAGGACCTAAGAGTGTAACGACTACAGTGCGAGGAAGCAGCATGCCCCAAAGACAACTTCAGCACGATAGGGAAGGCATTTGGGAATTTGGTAGGGATAAATAAGGTACTGGAAGATTATGAATTGTAAAGGAGCATAGGGAAGATCAGTGAGAGTAGGCAGCGATTTGATGATAAAGACCAGGCCCCTTTTCCAAGCCGAGTTATCATAAACTCGCGTCGTAATCATCTTTCCATTAATAGGGTTGCGATGGATAAAATCCGCCAAAATATACAATAAAAACTGTATAATAAGATTAGGATAATGGCATATAGCACGGCTGATAATATCGTCATTTTCGCCAATGGTCACTCAGAATTACTGGTTTGTAAGTTTAAGCGCAGGGTCTATCATAATACCAAGTAAACCCTCATAACTGTAGTGCTAACTGAGTAAACCTCTAAGAGTCAAAACCGATTAATGGTGGAAAAGAATCAACGTCGTCGGGCGGTCATCGTCTGTGGACCTGTGATGCGGACAGAGACCCTACAATGGCCTTATATTCTCACATTTCTAACATATTGTAAATACTGGAGGCCACAGATGGAGGTAGAGTTTAGTTTTGAAGACATAATAGGGAACCGGAAGGGCTCATTCTGCAGCTGGAGTGCCATCCAATATTGATCAACATTATCAATTGATCAAGATTACCAATATTGATCAAGATTATCCAATATTGATCAATATTATTCAATATTGATCAAGATTACCTATTCTTAGTGAATTGGTAATTTTTCTACAGGATTTACTAAAGTAGGAACAGCGAGGGAAAAATTCCATATGATTTCCGGAGAACATAGCGAAGGATCGTTGAAAGAATGGAAAATTGGAAAATTGGGCTTTCAGAAAATTTTGGAGAGAAGCTTACAAGGTGCATGAAGTAGCTTCAGAACTGGCAGAATTTTCAGAATCAGGTAAAGAAGGAATGGACTGCCGACCGATGTAATGAAACTGGCATCGAAGTTCAGGCAAGTAATGCCCAAACCTAATGAATTCCAAAAGCACCTCACGTTGTGGCGAGTAGCTGTTAAGAATAAGAGACCAGATCACAGGAGCTGCAAGATTCTTGCACACATCAACATCTACAAACTATTTGGGTCTGAATTTCTGCAATTCCTAGGATTGAGCACTAAGAGGTTCAAAAAGGTTCAATTCATGGTGGCTGGATAAAGAGTAATAGAAAAATAGAAGGATATGAATCTTCCGAATATACTGTTGTAACATCATCATTATTCAGATGGATGTGCGGATGCAATAAGAAGGAGTTCTTGGGCATCGACTGCCAAGTTAAACCTGAGTTAAAATATAGAGCCTTAAGTATTTACAAACCATAAATGGTCGCAATGGTACAAGGAATGAAATGTTCAATATACTGCAGTCCGTTCCAAGAACGCTCATTCTGAACGTCCAAAATGAAATTTCGTCTACTATTCATCTAGTTTCGTAGATGATAAAAATGATATGGATAAATAAAGGACATTTAGGACATTCACAGTAGAGGAAAATGGACATAGGATTTTCTTGCTATGGATTCTGCCGAAGATTCAAAAAGAGGAGTGTTGAACCCTCGAGGTATCAAAACTGGGCAAAAATAGTATTTTGAACTGTAAAATTGATTTCATCGGAAAATACACATCTATGGGTAGTAATATTTAGAAAGCCCTGAAATCGGATTTCTTTCTCAACCAACGGAAGAAGACAGAGGTAAGGAGTGTACAAGGTTTAAAGGGATCAAGCAGCGAAGGGGCAGGTGTCGCCGAACCTAGGCTGTTGATGGTGGCCGACGGGAAGTCTTTTCCATGGAGATGAATGAGCGCTCGAAGTAAGGTTGGTTATATTAAGGGGTGTTATACCGACATGACGCATAAAAATCAATAGTTTGGCATAAGGGAAGCTGGCATGGCTCAGCCGATCGATACTAGTCCATTCACAAGATCCCCCTTCTCGTGGCCCCACACTATCAATCCCATCTCCCCTAACAACCCTACCGGCTCTGCCTAGCGCCCCTCCACCCTTTGACACGATTTTTAATTGTCTTCCTTCACCCCTAATGTTTTCCATCTCTCTTCTATCAGCTGTATGTACGTGTTTTAAACTACAAACGAGTGAACAAAAAGTTTGTACCTACAGTTTTAATCAAACAAATAAGTTTTGGTTCAAAGGCTGGCACGGGAATCCTATCAAGAATATAGAAAGCTGAATTACTAATGAGGTGATAATATTAACTCAGCTCTCTCATAGTGATAATCATATAAAATTCACTTCAAGATGTATATGTATGTATGATAATTGACGATTAATCTGGTTTACCAACCCATATTGAAATATCAAAACCATAACCGACATCTATTTATGATACAAATAAACTCTAAAACTTTTAGTAAGATGAATATATTCAACAATTTATCGTTAAACTTAATAAGGCTGAAACTACGTGCCAAATTTTGCGGTTGAAATAATACCTAAATAATAGTAACTATACATGAGAAGGAGGAGGGGAGCTGTTCTTTCGTTTTATGTATTGTCAGCTGATAATCAATCAGAGAGAAACAGCTGGAGGTTCCCACGGTCTGATCATCCAGCCTAACAAAAATGTCGAGAGAACCATAAAATACAACCTACCGCTTTGGCATGTCAAGACAGGTGCGTGATCTCGTATGAAGATTAAGGTATCACGGAATGTTGATGTGGTTACCTAGGAGATGGGATGGGTCCTTCATTGATTAGGTACCCACAAGTAAAATTCACGCCAGATTTGAATAAGGCCGGAGATTATAGAATTTAATTAATGGCCACGAAATACAAAAAGGGCGGAAGCTATATCAGTACAATGAACTATGTTGTTACAGTCACTCCTTATCTAACACATGTTGTTTACAAATTAACAACGATATATTTTGTAAAACCAGGTATTGTTTTTTGTACCGATACGTTAAAGTAACATTAAATTATGTTCATGCACACACAGGCTGGCATTTTGAAGATAACCACCGAGCATGGACTTTCTATTGTTTACCCAGGTTGTAACTCAAATTTTATGGGTTTTAAAGAACCCTGAGTCATTCTGGTGGTAAATAAGGGTTAATGGATGAACAAAACATCTTGTTCGGTGGAAAACATAGTAAAAAATCAGCAATACTGTCGATCTTAAAGATCGTCTACTCTTACTCACTAAGTGTTGGTAGTTTTCAAACATAGTACTTACAGTTTGGAGATAATTTGGCGGTAAATTATGATACAGCAGATTGGGAGCAAAACACAATTGAAGGTTCAGAAAGAAATTTAAACTTGTGCTGAACTACTATAAACAAAACACAAGTTGGTTTCAGAGTGTGCGGCAACTAAATGAGTGTTGTAGGTTCTTGTGAGGGGAGGGTTGCCCAGCAACCTAGCGGTAGGAAGGAGAACTAAAAGCTACCCGGACAATAAAGATTATATTTCTCTGTTACCTCGAAGTAATTGAGAATAAACCAGACTGGCGAACGGTTCGAAGGTGGTTTGAGATGAGTCGAGAGTGATACGTCGGTTGTTGGACACTTATTTCCACCTGTCCACACCTTACACGAGGGACTATTTGTCAGGTAGAGGTTCAAGGGGGGATGGAGCGAGAGGGAACGGCCCGGCAATCAATATGACAGCACTGGGTAGGTAATAGAACCAGCTGCCTTTCACATGGTTACTATTTTTCGGAAAGTGGCAACCCTTCCTATTTCAATCCTTCGAACAAACTAAACAATGGGCGACTCAGGTTGGTAGTCGTAGGCCGCTTTCCTCCCGATCTCTGGGAGCCTACAAGTCTCACGTCGTAATAATTTTTGCACTTTTTGACACGTATTTAAAAGACACACACCGGAGGCGCGTAGCGTTTCATTCATTCAATAGCTTGCTTGTTGAGCCAGCAGCCACTGCAATTATAGACTGAATGACATTTGCATAGGCTGCATCTTTATACACCTTATACTTGTAGACATCAACATCAATAGAAAAACAAACTATTCGCGTTGTTTGAAAGATAACGCCCCATCAGTGAACAGATAAAACAACAAACAACATAACAAATAAAATAAAATTAAAATACAATTGTACTTATGGACACGAGTACATATTTATGTACCTGTTAATTCAACAATAATACACATTCATTTCAAAGGCAATTATATTGCCTGAGTCTTGAACCTCGATTTAAAAAAAAAATATGTTATTACTTCCTATGATTATTTTTGTCTAATTCTCTCCTATCTACCGGGTTATGATAATAAATACCTGCATGAGGAGCATAAAATTTAGCAAGGGCGTCCAGGAGTGATTATTGAGCTCAGAGCCCTTGAAGTTTAAGAACGAAACTGTTCAAGTCAGTTTTCATCCAATACAGTTCTATGCTGCCAGGAAAAGGCGAATTAAAACACAAAATATAATTGTTCAATAGATTCTTCACACAATCAAAATCTCGAATATTGAGCTTTTTTTTTTCTTCTAATACCTATTTTGGATAAATAATGAAGTAAACTTCAAACTTCACGAAAGTTTATTCGGCCATGGAAGAAAGAAGGGGAAGGGGACATGGGTCTATCCAGAGTCTATTGAGAGATGTTGGGTTCTAGCTCATAGAGGGAAGTTGAGGTTTGGCCAATCCAGGAAGATTGTGGTTAAATCGATTGAGGGGAGTTGGGTTCTAGCCCAACGAAGGAAGTGAAAATCCGGCCCTTCCAGGAAGATTGCGGTTTAGTCGATTGAGGGGAGTTGGGTTCTAGCCCAACGAAGGAAGTGAAGATCCGGCCCTTCCAGGAAGATTGCGGTTTAGTCGATTGAGGGGAGTTGGGTTCTAGCCCAACGAAGGAAGTAAAGGTCTGGCCCATCGAGGAAGATTGCGGTTTAGTCGATTGAGGGGAGTTGGGTTCTAGCCCAACGAAGGAAGTGAAGGTCTGGCCCATCGAGGGAAGTTGGGTTCTAGTCAATCGAGGGAAGTTAAGGTGTAGCCCATCAAGGAATGTTGGGTTTTAGTCATCGAGGGGGATTGGATTCTTGACCGCGCAGGGAAGTTTGGTTCTAGCCCATAGAGACAAGTTGGGTTCTAGCCCATCGGGGGAAATTGGGGCCTAGCCCGTCGAGGGAAGTTAAGGTCTAGTCCATCGAAAAAGTTGGAGTCTAGTCTAAGGGAAGTTGGGGTCTAGCCCATTGGGGGAAATTGAGTTCTAGCCCTTCGAGAGAAGTTAAGGCCTAGCCCATCGAGAACGGTAGGGTTTTAGTCATGGAGGGGAATTGGATTCTTAACCGTGGAGGGAAGTTTGGTTCTAACATTGGTGGAAATTGGGGCCTAGCCCGTCGAGGGAAGATAAGGTTTAGTCCATAGAGGAAAGTTGGAGTCTAGTCTAGGGGAAGTTGGGTTCTAGCCCTATGAGGGAAATTAAGGTGTAGCCCATTGAGTGATGTTGGGGTCTAGGCCATCGAGGGAAGTTAAGGTCTAGCCCATCAAGAAAGGTTGGGTTTTAGTCATCGAGGGGAATCGGATTTTTGACCGTGGAGGGGAGTTGGGTTCTAGCCCATCGAGGGAAATTAAGGTGTAGCCCATCGAGTGAAGTTGGGGTCTAGTCCATCGAAGAAAGTTGGAGTCTAGTCTAAGGGAAGTTGGGTTCTAGCCATTCGAGGGAAATTAAGGTGTAGCCAATCGAGGGAAGTTAAGGTCTAGTCCATCGAAGAAAGTTGGAGTCTAGTCTAAGGGAAGTTGGGTTCTAGCCCTTCGAGGGAAATTAAGGTGTAGCCCATCGAGTGAAGTTGGGGTCTAGACCATCGAGGAAGGTTAGGTTCTAAACCATCGTTGGATGTTGAAGTCTACAAGGTAGGTACCTGGAACGTACTTTTGGGCTTTTTAACCTTTAACGGATGCTTCTAGTGCTGAAACTTTAGGAAACTGCATGACTGCTGAGGTTGGATTACATATGAAATGCGTTCAAAGTCAGCTCTGTTCACGTTAAAAGAATATTCTTCTACAAAAATGAGTTGAAAAAAGAACCAACGAACCAAATGTCCTCATTACTTGATTCATTATAATTCTAATGAACTAGTAGCGCAGTTTGGCTCAGATGTTTTGATAATCTCCATCTGTAAGATAATATTATGGATGCAAGGAAGCTTAGAGCAGATCCCACTTTCCATCCATCATACATCAGAAATAGTTTCTAACGGATAGTTAGTTTACTCACCATTTGTAAGTAGTACGACACGGTGAGATGGGCAACATTGTATCCTCCGTAAACCAAGTATGTCTGATCCTGTGAGCAGTGGGACATCTCTGAGTGGTACAGAATTACAGGGTTAATCGCTGTTTCTGCAATCGGAGTGAAGTTGACTTGGCTCCAAACTCGGAATTTCGAGACCGATTTAGGTTTAACCGGCACCAAGGATCCGAAGGCCAGAAAACCTAACGGAGAAATGAGGTTGGAGTTGATTTCCTGTACTTCAAACGTTTCAGAGCGATGGAAGGAGTTGAGGTCTTGGATGAGGGTTAATGTAGATGACGAGCATGCTATGTCCAGGTCGCTACGTCTGTCCACCTGAGCACTGGAGAAGTAGCGGCTCCTCTCTCTAGCAAGCTGAAAAATAGTTGAATTATTCAAAATTTGAAGACAAATTCTAGTAAAGTTACTATTTTGTACGTTTATCATTTCCTCAAACATTTACTTGGATGTATTGGAAATTGTTAGCACTTATTCCAAATAATTTGAGTACTACTATCCCGCTTTAGTACACATCATACCTAGGAATCACTAAGAAATCTGACCTTAGTCGGAGTGGAGTAAACTGTAGTGCTTACAGGATAGCTGTACCACACTCTGAACACATTAGGAAGTGACCAACAAAAATTAATCCAAATGGTAACCCCTAATTACGGTTTATTATTTTCAATAATGAACCTTTAGAATCAAGCAAGGAAAAAAGTTACCCCCCCCCCCCCCCTCGGTATGTAGAATCCAAAAATCGAATAAACAATTTTCCATCCGTCCGCCGTACGCGACACTTGGCCCAGTGCTCTGATGAAATTTGGTATATCGGCTTCATTTGTGGTCAAGTTGAGTCCCGCAACGTTTGGTTATTGTCAGTCACGTCTTAGGGGTAAACGTGGGAGGAATCATTTTCAAAACGCCAACTCCCGATCACGAAAACTTTCGAAATACACGTAATTATTAAATTATTTAAAATATTAACGATATTTAAGAATTTCTGACACGACTGAGAGCTCTATGAGATCAACCGTTCGCTTCCTTCGAGTATCATAAATTATCTAATCAATGAATAAATAATTTCTGACGTTTTTTCATCAATTTTGAATAGTATTCAGGTTTTAGAAACGAACGAGAATGAGAGTTGATTTTGAAATTAATCGGGATTAGGCGTGCCTCCTTACCAAGGGTCCCCCCCTGTCTTACCATCCTTTGGTCCTTTGTTGACCGCATTGCCACCTTGACTCCTAAGTACCTAATATAACAGGGCCGGAAATTTGCGATTTTTCGTTTCTTCGATTAGAGTTTTAATTCACTAAGTTGTGCTTCCTCAACAACCAAAAACCAAATTTCGTTATGAAGGCATCTACAGCTTTGGGATAATGATGTTTCGCAGGCAGGTACTTACTGCAAAAATAAACTATTATAGACCTTGTGCGCTAATATGATTGGTTAGTAATAATTTGCAGTGTTTTACAATATCGAAATTCCTAAAGTATTTAGAAACCAGGGGACGTCCCGTTGGATAAGCATTAGCCGTGGTTCTGGTTGAATTCTGGAGAGTGCATCGGCATCGGTGTTAAGGGTACCCTTCTTATAAATGATTTCAAAATCATAGGCTCGTAGTTTGGTTTTCCAGCTGAATCTCACACAACGCACTGCATTCTTGACAGTCCGGAGAATAAGCATCACCAACAAAACCAAACAAGGATATTCGAGTGACGCCGCCATCCTGGCACCATGAATGCAGTGTCCACACGGTAGAGGTAGGAATATTTCCTACGATTTTCGTGAGATTTCAGAAACCTATCTTTCCTGAAATACTGAATTTTAAATAAATATTTTTTCATAGTCATACCTCGATACCTGCAGTAAACCGCTCCACGTTACTGCTATAAAAATTCTGGTGCAGATAATCTTCCAAAGTATTCGCGCTGTCAGTGGAAAGCCTAATGTCTCCGTTATAACGACCGTCCATCTATAATACAAATATGGAATTATCTATTAGATATTATCTCGCTAGATATTATTGAAGAGACTCAAATAAAACACTAGTACTCACTCAAAAGCTCAGAAATATGTGAGGCGGAAAGCGAAAAGGGACCTCTTGTCGGCGTTCGTCGAAATGGAGTTATTGCTATTTTCTCAATCTGTATAGATTTATGAAGAATTTAAGACCAAAAGCATCCTTGTAGCTCAAAAAATGACGAAGCTGCAGTATTTCAGTGTTTCATAACAGAAAAAATTGATTTGAGAAAAACGACCATAAACTTCAAAATGCTACCTTAAATTCTTAGATTCTTAAATCGATATTTTCTTATTTAGGTTACTTTCGATTCGATTCGATCTTTCAGGCCTATACATTTGGGTTCTAGAGGGCCCAAGGATCAATAATCGATAGAAAGTGAAAAATCGATACTTTCGACCTTCTTCCAGTTTTTAACCTTCTCCTCGAAATCAGCTTTGCCGACAAGAGGTCCCTTTTCGCTTTCCGCCTCACATATAATGACTGAAGATTTGGTTTTTCACTTTGTTTTTAGCTACAACACAAACATCTTGGTAACGGTTACTCTAACACTATTATACAGTGAGAATCTATTTCGTCTACTTATTACTTACCTATTTATTTGTTGGTACGCATTTTAATGAAGATAAAAATAGCCTCCAAACAACTCGATTTAATTATTTATTTATTAATTAAATTATTAGTTGATTAACTAAATTGTTAGTTAGGTAATTAATTATTAGCGAATTATTTTTAGAAGTATTGCATTAGAATTTAGGAAACTAATCGACGTGGAAATTTGATAAAAATAATTTACGATCATTTCCGCTCGCTCTGCTTATCCGCCCAAGTTGTTTAGGTTTGTTGTTGGCGATGTAGTCTTAAGTCCGAAAATGATCGAAGGCAATAAAGTAATAAAAGTCCAGAGCTGGATGTTCAACTTCTAAGCTTAACTAAACTGCTCTTGACTGTCTTTGTACTGCCCGCACTCTTGGAAGTCGTCAGCCACTTCTTAGTCAACCATTACTCCTCAATCCGCCCTTGGTAGTTATTTGAACATGGTATATAATTATATCAATCATATTAATATAGTGTACATTCAGAACCAGCTTGCAGTTCCCTACAGCAACACCGTACTAGTTTCATAGGTATCTGTGTTTGTATCGATATGGTCATTATAGACCAAAACCAATCACAGAGCTAGATTTAAAAGAACCCGAGATTGCGTCAACTCGTCAATTACTCGTACGTAGAAAGAAAGACCAAGTTTTTTGGCCGTAGGTACATTTTAGATACCCAACTCATGGGGTCAAAGTTGTGTTGTGAAACAATTTTTTTCACAATAAAATTTTGGGACAAATTGTGTTTTTGAGGTGGGTAAATTAGTAGAAATTACCATCTCAAACATTTGGAATCAGCGCAAAATTGTCACAGTACTTGCTAAAAATATGTAAAATCCAGCGAGTTATAGGGACTTTCCGTAAACACATCTAGGATCAGACTATTTAGCCGCTTATATTTACATCCACTCATTTGAACTAAAATTCAGTGGGAAAAGCATATAAACTAATAATGAATGATACAGTGGTGTTTATCATAAATACCTTTCGACTTGTTACTTGACTCAACGAG
Source organism: Apolygus lucorum (assembly GCA_009739505.2). Taxonomy (NCBI): domain Eukaryota; kingdom Metazoa; phylum Arthropoda; class Insecta; order Hemiptera; family Miridae; genus Apolygus; species Apolygus lucorum. Next base: position 64,622,224 of record CM019167.2, on the reverse strand, counting down.
TGCTCAACGTGGTATAACTGAGGTTTTGTGCGAGTGCAGCAAAAAGTATCCAAATTCGCAATATCACAGTCTGTATGATCATTATATTCACCGATCACGACGGTGTCACTCTCATCGCCTTCTTCGTCAGAATAATCCTGTACAATAAAAATTAATCAAAGAAAGTACAAATGCTCATCGATAGAATATAGTTTAGATTATACTTATATCATACTTGATCGTCAACAACTTGAAACTGACACAAGAAAAAAATCAATAGCGAACGATCGAATTGAATAAAATACTCACTGGAGGAGATGAGAAAGGTTTGACCATGGCGCAAACGTAAACACTACTGTGTGAGCACGTGGACTTCAAATATGGCGTTGCATTAATATCACGGAATCCAACAAGATATATCAGGTAGATCACAGATACGGATGATGAGCTAATTTGTTGACGTCTGCAATTGTCGGCACACACTGATAACGCGATGGACCTGATATCAAGTCCTATAGGATAACATCGATTCAAACAACTGTAGGATAAGTCTCGATGTACGATGGTATGTGGGTCATAGAACAACTGAGTTATTGCTGCACTTGCGGTGTTCCATGGTGCATTCCAATCACGAGCTTCTTAACCGGTTATACGTTGAGAATACACACCTACTTCGTCATTGATATTCAGTTGTCAGACACCGGCAATTCCTGTTATTGTCAACCTCGAATATCAAGCAGATTGTAAAGATGTCAGCAATTTATTAAAATCCGCATAATATTCGTTCTTTTCAATAGAGATTCGTGGATTAACATGAATAATAATTTAGATAACGAAGAAAAAACGTCTAACCCGTTGGAAACATTGAAATTTGTTCGTTATATAAAAATAGCCAGAAACTCATCAAATTGGTAGAGAATCAAATTTTACAAAACAACCGCATTCAAAATACGCTTCTTAAATATGTCAGCATATGACTCTAAAATGAGCTGCTTTCTGCAGAATCTATATCCACATGGTTTCGATGAAAATTTTTGCTTCCGAGTCTACCAAGGTACCTAAGCGGATGCATTGTTTTTACTTTTTCAAGGTTGAAAAAAAAAATGTTTTCCAAAATTAAAATTTCAATCGCGTTTCATGTTTTAGGACTTCTTGAACGATTTTGGTTGCGTCTCTGTCGATCATGAAATCCTTGTAACGGGCCAATTTTCATGAATTTTCAGGCATTGTGTGAGTTCGCGTGTAGATGGTCCCCTACAAAAATCACCATCCTCGGATCAATAGTAGCCTCTGCGCATGCGCAAACGTAAAAACTTTGTAACAGCCAGCAGTTATAAATTTTTCTCCCGAATTAGACGAAATTTTCAGAGATTGTGCGGGTTAATGAGTAAATGGCTCCCTTAGAGGGCAGTGCAAGGAACTTACTGATTGATAGTAAAGGTGAGTTTGAGATTAGCTACAATGGATCGGATCAGTTTATGGATAGGAGGAAGACATGTGCCACATCCACTAGGCAGACTTTTTTCCATCTACCTAACAAAGTAAATAATAATTATAATATCATGTTCCTTTTCATGTATCTAGTAGTTATGGATTTTTGATATCTTCTATACCGAGGAGTTTAAATAAAAGTACCCGAGTATAGCGTTAGAGGGAATAATCTCCATTATTGTATCAGTTGATAAAAAAAGCAATCCTTTTAAGGACGTCCCACACTAAACTTGGGCCGATTACAGTAGGATTCACGAGGTATAGTCAAAACCTCAGTCCAAGCATCGCCCAAGGTTGAGAGAACTTGGACAATTCTTTGGATCGACTTCTGTGGGGGTCGTGGGTTCAAGGCTCATCGCCGGCAGCGTGCGTTTTTCGGCGGCCGGGTCTCTCATCGCCCTCCTCGTCCCAACCCAACCTCGTGAGGCAATGGGAAGCCATGAGCGAAATCATCAGAACAAATTCTGATTTTCTCTTTAGAAGACAGCTGATGACGTCCGCGACGCCAGGAATGGCAGTCGGACGAAAAGCCAACCTGAAATGGTTGTTTACTTTACTTGGACAATTAGATAGGACGGACGGACGATTTAATTTAGGCAGCAAATAACCAGTAGATAACCGTTAGATGATAATCGAAACTGTACTATATCTTCGTATAAATTCGCCCGCTATAAGGATCCGTGGACAGACAGAGAGGAGAAGTCTTAAAAAGGGAAATGCGAGTGGACATGTTTGGTTTTAGGCCTCTCTTTTTTCAACTCCAAAAACTAAAAACGATGCTTAAGAGTACTGTTAAGAACTTAGTTTTAGCACCGCTTCCTTGGTAGATTCGGATGCAGAATCTGTGGTTTTCACAAATGTGAAGGTAATTCACGAAGAACATAATAAATCGTTGTTTTTCCCTTTAATCCGCACATTTTGCATAATTTGTTAGCCGTGAAATCATATTTCGTCGGGTGAAAAGTTCCGGGCGCTTGTAAAAATGTGAGGATTTGCAGAGATTCCGTCGCAGAGGTCCCAGATATTCCAGGCGGGAGCGGAACGCGTTTTTGCAAGGAATCCAGGGAGAGGGCTGTGAGCTGTTGGCAGTTCGATTCGACTTTAGTTCACACTCATGCGCAACTCCACCCCCACGCTTTCTCGCCTCCCCACATTCATCCCGAACCTCACAACTACCTACTGTGATCTGCGAGAGGGGGTACAGTCATTATTATTGGGTCACAATCCACAACCGGGAACCAATATCGTGAATAAATAATCCGTTTACGAACTCATTCACGAGCTAATTCAGAGTCGTTACAAACTGTAGGTGAATTGGAGGTGAACTGTAGGTGATGCAAGTGCGGGGTTTGGGAATTGAGGATGGACTTAATTTCCATTTCTGGTTTATTATTTTCAATAATGGAATCAAGAAAAGGAAAAAATCAACCTCCCTCAAAATTTGATGGTTTACGTTTCAAGGTACATAAAATCCGAAAATCGAAAAGAAAACATATTGTTAAGTAATGCATGCATTCCAGGGGACGTCCCTGTGGATGAGCATTAGGTCAATTTAAACCAGTTGGTAAGCGATAAAACTGTTTCTTTTTATGTATCTAGTATTTTATGCAAGAAACCGTGGTCTCTCCCTCCTCCACTCTCACCCTTATCCGCCATAACATTTCTAGCGGCAAGAGAGCCTCGAATTTGGAGAGTTATTGAAAATCCATGATCTACGATACCCAACATGCGAATTCGAGTCCCCCCCCCCCTCACCCAATGTCAGTCGTGCACCAAAGTGGTAATACGTAGTAACGTTAAACTTTCATCTGTTAGTTTAGGTAGGCAAAACAAAAAACCCACGAAATATGAGGTTTATGGTAAGCTGTAAAGGAACCGAAAAATTGGAAATTTTGTGAATATTATCCCCCCACTCACCCCCTCCCCTTGCTTATTTTGATAATCTGGTGGAATAGTGTGCAATTTATAAAATTTCCGAGTCGAAAAAAAAAGAAACACGCAAATTGGTTGGAAATTGAGGCCTGGGCAGAGTGTACAAGATTATACCCGCAAACGCATGATTTTAAAGCATTAACCAACCCTCCCCCCCCCCCCTTTGAAGGCAAAATTCGAAATTCCGGTGATGTAGTGCGCAACTAGATAGATTTCCGCGTCGAACAAAGAACCATGAAAATCCGTTGAGAACTAAGGCCCGGGCAAACGACACAAGATTTTGTCACACAAACAAACGAACAGACATACAACTAAGGTTTTTTTTGCGGATTTGGATTCAGAATGGTCTAAAACAGATTAGAGTGAGGTTATTTTTTTTTTTCTGTTGAGTGTTGTCCAACTTTACCAATCGCATAAGGACGCCCAAGTCTTACTGTGGGACGTCTTAAAAATGTATCATCCATCCGCCGTCCGAAGCGCTGTCCTTAGTTACAATGGATCGATTTCGATGAAATTCGGTATATCAGCTCCATTTAGGGTCTAGCGTGCCATGAAGCTATTCAACCACGTCTAAGAGGTAATTAAGTAGATGTGACACGTAGCTTCCTCGTATCCTTAACCCGATTGTATAAATGATCTAATTATATCTAGCTTATCTAAATCCAATATTTTCAGAGGGGATCATCTACGCGCCGATCTGAACAATGCCTGTGAAATTCATCAAATTCGGATGAAAAATGTTATTGCTGTTCCAAAGATTTCATGACACACATGAAACCAAAATTGTTCAAGAAGGTCTAAAACGTACGATTTCTTACTCGTATAAAGCGAGTGAAAATTTTGATTTTGGAGAACATTTTTTTCAACCTTGAAAAGTGAAAACAATGCTTCCGCTACCTTGGTAGACTCGAAAGCAAAAGTAGGGGTTGAAATGTTCAAAAAGCTCTAGCTCGAAAACTTTTAATATAAAGATATAGGTTTTTTCATCAATTTAAAATAGTATTGACTTTTTGAGTGTGAATCGCAAATTAATGTTCACCGAAGGAAATGGGTCAAATGAAGGAATTAACGTTTGCGCATGCACAGCAGCTGGTATCAGTCCGGGAGTGATGATTTTCATAGGGGACCGTCTACACGCCAACCCGCACAATCCCTGAGAATTTCATCGTAATCGGACAATAACTTCGTAAAGTTATGCGCGTTACAATGATTTCATGACAGACACACAGACAGACAGACATGGAACTAAAACTGTTCAGGAAGGTCTGAAACGTAAAACGCGAGTGGAAATTTTGAGTTTGAAGAACATTTTTTTTCAACCTTGAAAAGTGAAATCAAATCTTCCACAACCTTGGTAGACTCGGAAGCAAAATTAGTATTACAAGCTACGTAGTGAATAGGTCCAACCAGATATGCGTTTATCCGGATGATATCTTGCTTGCGATATATGCATCTCGTATATACGATATACTCGTATATACTCTTATATACTCGTACTCTTATATGCGATATATGCATATTGGAGCTCGTCGAGTGGGACGACCATGAATAGCATCCAGCATAGCACTCCAGGTTGTTGAGAGGAACTTGAGGAAGCTAGGTGTGAGAAACTGGAGGCAGGGAACACAGAGCACATCAGAGTGGCAAAATATTGTAAGGGAAGCCAAAGCCCATCCCAAGCTGCAGAGCAAATTCAGTAAGTAAATTAACCTTGCGCGTCAATATGGTTAGTAGCTACTATTAATTGAAAAACGCTGCAAATCATTGCTCAAAGGTTTATTATTTTCTGTATAGATCACCCTTCTGTATAGATCACTGGTTCTCCATCAATAGCACCTACCACCATCTGTATTCTCCCTTGACCTTCCCTCTATTTTTCGAAATGTATGTACGTTGAAACGCGAAACATAAAATTTTTGGTTTGCTTTGAGCAATGGCTTCGGAGCTCACTCAGCTGATCAGTGATCTGAGGAGTGAAGAAGATCTCCTCGAATGCTGGAGACGCCTGGAAGAGCACTTCCATTCAATAGGATTGAAAATGGCTTTGGAGCTCACTCAGCTGAACAGTGATCTGAGGAGTGAAGAAGATCTCCTCGAATGCTGTAGACGCCTGGAAGAGCACTTCCATTCAATAGGATTGAAAATGGCTTCGGAGCTCACTCAGCTGATCAGTGATCTGAGGAGTGAAGAAGAGCTCCTCGAATGCTGGAGACGCCTGGAAGAGCACTTCTATTCAATAGGATTGAAAATGGCTTTGGAGCTTACTCAGCTGAACAGTGATCTGAGGAGTGAAGAAGATCTCCTCGAATGCTGTAGACGCCTGGAAGAGCACTTCCATTCAATAGGATTGAAAATGGCTTTGGAGCTCACTCAGCTGATCAGTGATCTGAGGAGTGAAGAACATCTCCTCGAATGCTGGAGACGCCTGGAAGAGCACTTCCATTCAATAGGATTGAAAATGGCTTCGGAGCTCACTCAGCTGATCAGTGATCTGAAGAGTGAAGAAGCCTTTGAGCAATGATTTGCAGCGTTTTTTACCCACCAACGTTTTTTTTACCTACCAACTTTTTTTTACCTACCAGCTAGGTACTTACTACCTACCACACCATACTGGCTTCACACCTTCACAATCAAGTTTATTAGAAAGAACTAAACGCTTCACACTCGATTGGAAAAATAGAAAGCTTCATATGGAAATTTGATTACTGGTTACGCAGAAGGCAAAACTGTATACAAATCGAAGAAATGAACAGCGATCGCATTTTAGTCCGATAAAATTTGAATGGAGATTAGACCTCTTTTGCGATTCACACTCATGATTCTGTTTTATCGAAGGAAAACCTTCAAGTACTCGTAGGGACCGAACGGTTTGTCCTACAGAGCTCCGGGTGGTCTCAAAAATTTTTAAAAATTCAGTACTATTTAAAATTGGTGAAAAAACAATACCTTTATTTCGAGAGTTTTCGAGCTAGGGCACTCTTGAAAATTTCAACCCTTAATTTTCACCCCTTAGAAGTGACTGACATCAAACAAAAGCTTCGCGGCACAACTAGACCCCAAATGGAGCCCATATACCAAATTTGAACCAAATCGGTCCAGTGTTGCTAAGAAAAGTGCCGCGTACGGCGGACGGCGTTTTTATTCGATTTTCGTATTCTACGTACCTTGAAACGTAAAACATCAAATTTTGAGGGAGGGTTAAATTTTTTTTTTTCTTGCTCGATTCCAAAGGCTTATTATTGAAAATAATAAACCAAAAGCCGTGTTCTCTGCAAACGGATAACCTTCGTGAAAAATTCATGATAATAAATGTTGTATAATAATTTGTAGAATTTTTCAAAAATACAATTGTTAACATTTTTTTTCAGAGAGCGAAGACAGTGAAAATGAAGGATCGATGGGGAATGTGACGAGGGTCGTAATGCGACCTCCTGGTCACAGCGGGAAGGCGAAGAAAGGTATGTAGATACAATCTAAGGACATTCCTGAAACTCGCATTTCATTCATTCAATGAAAAGAGTAATGAGATAACTCGAAAACGGAAAAATAGTCATTCTAACTGGTTTTCTTTCCACAATGTGGCGGTGTTCTTATCAATTTCGAATATCTATCTGTGATATCGTTGACCCAGTATTTATTACGAGCGTCTAAACCACACGTACAGCATTAGTTTATGTATCCTCCGCCAGGGATAATAAAGCGTTTTTCCTTTGAATCATATGAGATAAGATTAGTTCCCTATTTTGGTAAAGCTTGAGATAATGCGATGCAGGTGATTCAAGGGAAAAATGCTTTACTATTCCTAGCGGAGGATACATGAACTAATGCTTTAGGCGTGATTTAGACAAAACGGTATTTATTCACTGTAAACAAATGCAACCCCCTATCACAATTGAGTGTCAAGAATCTCATGAATACCCCCCCGAATAAATTTGTAACTGAATACGTGCTCAGCGATATGATGATCAAGAGTTAAGGTTGTAGTTGAAACTTGAATATTTTTCTCAGATACAGATTTCAACAGATCTCTTTCCTATGAGAACTTACTATTTCCCATAAAATTTACAGATTACTTTCAGAATAGTACCATATTGAACAAAAATTAAATTTGTTTGGAAACTTACCTTGAAAAACACGAAATTTACATGCAACAAACATTTCAACAATCGACGTGATCTCCGTTCAGTTTGCAAGATGTTATAATTTCAACAGATTATCAACAATGATGAAAACGTACCAAAACGTTGAGGAAGGTTCTTGATGTTGGAAAATATTAGGGAAATATCATCGAAATTGGATGAAAAATAACCGATTCTCGGAAGTTCATACGAACATGAAATGTTCTCCAAAGGCACTCAACGTTTCTCACACACTGCTTTCCAAATTCCGACTTCACGCTACTTTCCTTACCAACACTCTATTGCTGCGCCAGATACTTTCCTGTCACACTAATTGCCTCCTCTCGATCTTACCGCCAATTTTCTATCATTATTTGCCTTCCTTTCCTAATCCAATTTTCTCATCACCTATTCTTATTACTTCTTTTCTACTACTATGTTATTCTCACACTACTTCCCTTACCACTACTGTCACCTCTCCCACAACTAATATCCCACTACTTCCACCTCACACTACTTTTTTACCAGTACAGCCTTGCCACTTCCTCCTCACAATACTTTCCTTACCACCGTGGCCTTCTCGACTTAGAAAAAACTTTGGGAACGTCCCCCAGCCATAAGGCAAAATATGTCAAAATGGAATCCTTGTAGTTCATCAAGATTTTTTTCGTGTTCGAGTTCTAGATCATTTTATGTCACATGATACAACTCGAAAGTCCTTACATTGTATCTACTAAGGTCATCTGTGCTTCGACGCTTCATTTGAATGTGGTAAGATACTTTATAATTTATTAGAATGTAACATGATATTTATATTGTGGATATATTTTTTATGTTTCTAATATTTTTCACATATTCCAGTCTGTAGTTTTTTGCTGGAGGAAAAAAATTGCCATCGAATTTGGGGGAGAAATTGGGGAGAAAAGTGTTTGAACGCGGAAAAACGAGAATTTTTCAAAACGAAATCAGCATTCTGGCGGGGGATTCCGTGTTGGACCCCCTAGTAGACCCCTGAGTCCCCTTCTAGAAATTTGATTTCGTTAAACACACACATACACACACAAAAAACACCACTTTCGGCGTCCAAAAACAAATTTCTCGTCTAAATTCGATTGCAATTTTTGTATTATACCGCTGGAGATTAATAAAAGAAGTAAATAATTAAGTAAATAATAATAGAAGAAAAATAAATTTGTTTGCTCCAAGACAAATTTTCTAAAATTGAGAAATATCCAAGGTTCAGAATTTTTATGTAATTTCAAGAATTGAATAGGAATCTTGGAAAATTATGTTTCATCGAGAAAATACACAGAGCTTTTCAATGGTTTTTTGAATTTGCTGCAAGACCAATAGTTGAGGAGATATGGTTAGTTTCAGGCAAAACATCAGAACTTTCCCAACAAAGGAAAAAAAAACACAAATTGAGAATTGGACATGGATTAAGAGGAACTTGTTTTCATTGCATTTGAGGTGCAAACAAACCTAGCGTTTTGACATATTATCGCCAGTCGCCTGAATAGGAGCTAACAAATTAAATCAAACCCAAAATATTTAAAATTGAAAATTTTCAATAATTCGAGTATCAGTATCAACACAAGATTTGAGAACTTCTCCTTTTACTATTTACGAAATCTAAAAAATTACAATTTTCGATTCGCATTTCAAAATCACTCTTGAAGTTCGCAGGTGTCGGTGATACCCAATTACTGTCGCTGTACAATCTAACAAAATCACCTCCATTGATTTTCACACGATCGCAAATATATGAATAAATGGTATTCTCGTAATTGACGAGAAGTTTCTAGAAGAATATTTTATAAGAAATGAAAAATTGGCACAGTTCAAAAACTCTTCGTTCAATAGTGCTTATACGCTCATAGAGTGATGAACAATTCAATCTAATGTATGTGATCTGCTGAGTATATTATTACTATCCAAATACAAGGATGTTGTGGAGTGAAGTTTTTGGGAAAAGTCCACATTCATTTCAATGATATACACTGATATTTTGAATAAATTCATAAATTGTATATTTCGAGATTTTCAAATGGATATTTTGACAATTTTAAGCCCACAATGGTCCGAGATCAGGTTATTCGTTATATTCGAGATTTTGGATGCTCAGCGAATTCCACGGGAAAAAGGACTGAATCGATAGAAAATTGGATCAACTGCCCCTTTGATTTGTCGTTGCCCCATTGTTATCTTTGAGAGCTGTCTCCAACTTTTACGCTCCCCTCACGGCTGCGCCGTCGTAATCTCTTAATCGATAAAACGAATCCAAGTTGATCGACGTGGGGACCAGAAAGGGGTGTTTTATTTCAACGACTAAGTATTTCAGGAAAGGCTGGTAGGTGCCTACTCTCGCTCGACCATTTCAACGAGCCAGGGCTTGAAAGCTCAGCCGTATTGATTCTTGGGGGCGGCCGTCTTCCCTGGAGTGACGACTGATTGTACGGGGCTCCTGAGATTCGCTGAGAGTCCGAAAAAACGGCGCAACACAGTAATAAAAAAATATAAAAAACTTACCAAAAATTTAAAAATCCGAGTGAGGCATGTTTTGAAATTAATACAAATTTAGAATTTAAAATGTTGATAATATGATATATATAGAACGCCTAATTTTGAATATTTTAAAAGCTAGATATCCCTACTAGGCGCCTTGAATTATAACCCCAGCTACATGAGAATTGAAGCACTCAAAGTTGTCAGGCTGATAGCCCAATCAATTTATACAACTAACACTACAATGGCGGGGGGTTTCTGCGATTTTAAAATATTTTGTTAGGAACTCGAAGGGTGGTTTATTTTAGCAGCGACCAGAGTTAACCATACCAGCAGCTTGGGCTCAATGGAAACTGTGGAATCGTAATACGGAAGAGCTGACTGAGCTACGTGAACCGGGTCGTGAGATGCCCCATTATTGCGGAGTTCAGACTTCGTCATTTCGGAAAAAAATTACCTTGAATCATGGGAGGTCATGGAAAGTCTGGATGGAGCTGATGGCACAAATTGTACAGGTTTCATAGAGAGTTGGAAATCGCACAATGCGTTTTTGGTTCGGAATTGCAATTTTGTTGGCTACGCCATGGAGGGAGCAACAAGGCTAGCTAATGTGTACTCCAGGACCAATACCGCCCTATGATTGATATCAATTGTATCGTTGTTGTCGTAATTGCTACCATATTATACAGGGTGTCTCAAAAGTTACAAGGAAGGACAGTTGCTAAAATCGTTACGTTACAAGGAAAAAAAATCTTTCTTTTTGGAATCTATGTATTTTTTTGTGAGGATCTCAAATATCGTATATCCCCATTTTTCATTGCAGATTTGGATTCTACGTAAAATTTCATGAATGTTTGACTCCTCAGTTGATTTTTTTACTGCGCGCAACCCGCCTCCCTGGGAGCTCAAAGTTTCGCAAACTAACGATTGCGCCCAAAATCAGATTTTTAAAACCCCAAGTGTGGCACAAGTTTTTTCATTATTTTTCGACGCTGAATCACGTGGTGGTATCCATTTTTGAATTTGAAATGGCGGCCGAAAGTTTGGTTGTTTTCAGCGATAAGTCGCTCTTTTAATCGTCCTCATGATTTATGAAGCAATTTTAATTAGTTCGGAAACTGTTCAGGATTCCACAATGCTTGAAATCTTTTCTGTACTCTGTATCATAACAGTTTCCGAACTAATTAAAACCGCTTCATTCTCAAATTGATTTGGAAAGTTCTCAATTTGATTTGGAAAATTCTCAATCTGACTTGGAAAATCTATATAACTTTCTCCTGGAGAGCTAAAAGATAGTAGGTACGCTGATTCATTTAGACCACTGGAACGAAGCCAACTTCTTTCCTGCTCATTATAGAGCTTTGGAAGGATCCCATCTTCGGGACCTGCTGGTTAGACATGTAGAAATTCCCTCTAGTTCAAGTTTTCATCCTTGAGTTCTGAAATTTGGTACGCTATTTTTCAGAAACCACTTCAAGTGATCTGTAGTCAGACTAGGTGAGTAATTAAGAGTGATCATGAGAATTTCAGATTAGCTGTGTGAATGCTGAAGCTAACATATCCCCTATTAACCTTGGAGAGCCGAAGACTGCGTACACTCTTGTGGCATATCTGTCGTTCACATCATGTCAGTCAAGCATGAACAAGGCATCTGCACCCATGCCCAGGCGTTGCCGGCAAGTAGGTATTCCAATAACAAATTGTTGTTTTGGAAATTGTTTGCCAATCATTGCCCTCCGCACTCATGGCTTTTTCCAAAGTTCTTGCTGCTGTACCGCAGTTGAACGATTGAAATACACAAATCTGTTCTCGTATGATTGTACATCATTGTTAAAACAGAACAGACAGGATTCATGGGGGATTCTTGACGTGTGTTCTCTCACCCAAGACCTTACCGGAACTTCTCACACGTCACCCTTACGACGGATACGATTATGACGATGCGGGCCTACGAACTAATATCGCGAGCTGGGAGAAGTCTCTTGAGAAGCGTCTTTTTTAATACTCGAGAACAAAGACTCGCATGCTCAATGCACCCTCATTACAGGAACAAGAGCTGCGTTGAAGGAGGATGAAATTCTGCGCGCTCCCACCTCTACGACATAATTAGAACGGGAAGTGAGATTAGGAACCATTTCTGCCGTAGAAGGGAACATGAGGGCTCGGAAATGAGTTCATCCAGCCGCTCCAAAAACTGCAGAGTAGGCGGCGTTTGGCAAACCAAGTTCAATAGCGCAATAAAGTAGAAAATAAATATTTAAAAAACGAAAAGAAACTTGATTCAGTAAATTTTACACATTTTAATTTTTGTCACTGAGTTAGTCAATTTACAATTTATCATTCTCTGTGAAAGAAGTTGTATGTCATGAAAAATGAATGTACCATTATAATTGCACATATTAATTGAGGGCAGACAGAACATGATGAAATTACTTCACAGAATACAGAAGTCTTCTGACGCTGAACCTTCCCATTACAATAAATTAAGTTGGAAGTTGTTTGTAACTAAATAATACATAATACTCTCCCCAAGTATTGTGCAATGGAATTTAATTTTTTTAATCAAGTGCAAGAGCTCCAATATTTTGACGAATTCCGAAAAAACGAACTCTGAAAACGTTGAGGACCAATCTCAGATCGTTGATATGTTATAAAAGATTTTTTATGAGGAGAGTGCCAACCACATATTTTATAATTTTAGTGTTCCCTTCAAAGGTTCGTACAACTCATTAAGAAAAAACACATAAACTCGACCGCATTTTAAATTCAGTTCCACACGTGAAATAAACTGAAGCCAGTCAGTCGAAACAGCCAGATGACGCAGACTTGCCCCCTCGACCATCGTGTGGAACAGGAAACTAAGCGATTCATCACGTTTCAGGGAACTTGGGGTTCGTGGATCTAATCAACCAACACGAATACGATCTATTCATCAGACCGGACACGTGCAACCCGAGGGTGAGGCTGGCTTTCAACTTTACCGTCGAAAATAGTAAACCAGATCAGGTAAGGATAAGCTACTTCTACATTTCCTTAGATCAATACGAGAAGGGAGATAAGCTTCAAGAAAACAGCCTTGAACCCTTCCACTTCACATGAAATAGTTTTATGAAATGGTGCGCTGGTACTTGGTAGGCTCAACAGCTCAATCCTGGTTAAAAATCAAAGTTTTTCCTGGTATCGAGAACCACCTACCCATGTTTACACCTGTCGGGAAAAGAATCGATATTATTCGATTAGAAATGTGTAAAAAATTGTAAAAAATTTTGAGATTTGATGTTCACTTCTCCACTTTCTGGGCTAATTTAAAGGATCACTATTGCAGATTTTTGCCAACAAGGAATGCAAGATTTTTGGGGTAAATACAAAAAGATTTTCAATAGAATAAACTCCTGTGAAAAGTTGTATCAGTTCACATTTTTCTAGGATCTCACAATGAGTACATCCATTCCTATAGTAATTACAAATTTCTTTGACCTTTAATTCAAGTAATAGTCAACTAATAAAATAGGTATTAAAATTTGTCTTGTTGGTGTTTATGATAAGATGTGCTGTAAAGTTGTACTCGTACAGAATTGAACTAGATCACCCTCGTCGGTCTACCATACCATCAGACTCTCTAGGTGGAACACCGCTGCATTATCTGTGCATAATTATTCGTTATCTATTCAAATTAAGTTTGTGGTACAGCATCCCAGGTTCTTGAGATCTCTGAATCGAAAGTGATTAGTTCCAAATCGAATTGACTCCACTATACTCGTGCCCAACAAAGGATTTATTTCAACGAGTTTATGAATGTTGTTAAGTTAAGTTTCATCAATAATGAAGAGCTTTCCCATTATTCATAGTAAATGAAGATGCTTATCATGTATTCAAATTTTAGTAATCAGGGAGATCTGGTGCGATCCACATGTCACTTCGTTAGAAAAGACACAAACAAATGATTACAAGTAATTGATACAAGTTAACTCTCAACTATGAATATAGTTGGGGTTCAGCTGTGGCCGAGCGAGTTGCGGCAAGTGTCTCTGGAGACGAGACTCAAACCGGTTGCGGGGCCGTGAGTTCGGGGCTCGCCTCGGGAGCATATTCTCGGGTAAGCCGGTCGCAGTTCCCCCTCGTCCCAACCCAGGGCGGTGAGGCCAATTGGAAGCCATGAGCGAAATCATCAGAACAAATTCTGATCTTCCCTTAGGAAGACAGCTGATGACGTCCGCGATGCCAGGTGTGGCAGTCGGACGAAAATCCAACCTGAAATGGTTGTTTACTTTACTTTACTTTTTTACTTTTAATTTTAGCAATCTTTCTAATAAAATTTATGAATGTATCGTAAATGCACATTTCATTTTTTTTGAGGGCAGTTTTTGAGTATGTATGAAGATTTAATCGATTTTGAATAATTAACAATATTCTTAGGATTTCTCCCCCCCCCCTCCATCCACTGAACAACGTTACACTCCCCAGAGGGTTCCACAGTCAAGCGGTACGCTTGTCATCTGCTATTTGCGATTCAACTCTTCAGTCGATGATGTTCGGTGAAGAATGCTCCATTAATTGGAAACTGTAGTTGTCATAGTGTGGGACGAAGAGGCAACGAGTGGGTAGAAGGGGGTAAGTGGAGGGCGTGAGATGCTTAGGGGATGCTTCCCCCCTAACAACGAGATGAATCGATATCATAGCGCCGCCTCCAATAACACGCTCTTTTCTTCGATTTAAAATCGGAAAATTCCTCGATAACACGAACCTGCAGGATAGCCACATAGCATCGGTTTTCGCACCGATCTTGCCCACGAGTAAACATATTGTTTCGTCATGTATGCGTCGCTTAAAATGAGAAATAAATAGCTCATTTCCAAATAACGTTAATAAGACAGTATCTACCTACTACTCAATTATTATGGATCAGTGTTATTATGCTGATCAGGTTCTCTCCAAGGCACAGTAACAACATTCGTGGGAATCCCAAAACAGAACACCTTTCCAAACTTCATGATTAAAGATCCCCCACGGGAAAATCCAAGTGGAGACACTAGCTGGTGATAGTTTTCGGCCTGCTTTGACACAGTTACTGGAGTGATACACTAGTACTTTGCACCAAGCAGACACCACTGTTTGGCGACACCTTTCAATAAAGTTTGCCAAGATGCGATGGAACAGCTTCCCCGTATCCCAGCATAAGTTGATTGTATAAAAATGATCCGAACCATAGTGAACAATTCTTCTATCTTCAAGTACCGCAAGGTTCTTGATTGACAAGCAATTTATAGGGGAGATCTACTCCAACCCGCACAATCCCGGCAAATTTCAGGGAAATCGAACAATAACTTCGTATACGAGTTTTGTCATCGTAGTTTTGCCCATTACATGCATTGAGGGCACAGACTGACTGACAGACACACAGACACCAAACCAAAATTGGTTTGGAAGTTCTCTAAAAAAAGAAAAACGAGTGGAAATTTCGATTTTAGAAGATACTTTTCATCATCCTTGAAAAATGAAAATTTCAAGTCTTAGAATCTATTATAAGGCGAAGACATTTTGAGTACCTGATGTTTCCGTATATTAACCCTCTCATTTCCTTCGAAAAAATTCAAATTTCCAAACACCCGTAGTAAGATATTTGGGATGGAAAGAATGCAATGGAATTGCCCAATACACGGACCATCAGTGAACGTGCGAGCAGAGTAGGAGGTGATTGGTGACACAACGACCTGCCTAGATATCATCTCCGCATAAGCCTGAGACTATAACCTTTGTACTATTGTTATTGGGTCCCCATAGCTCTGAAACCGCTTGTCGTAAATCATCTCTATTATACTTGCTTATTTTAGCCCGGTAGGCTCCATGTACACGCTGCCACAAACCACCTGAACATAGTGAATGCATGAAACGGATTTGTAGCTCTCCACCCGATTTTGAAAATCTTTCTGAGTTTAACAAAAAATAAGAAACTCTGTAGTGCCCAGTAGCTTACGTACTTACAAATGATTCAGTGTCTATCCATGTATCCATGTATGTTAGTCTATCCACAGTGTCAATTTCTGTCTTGGACCATATTACGAGTCGTATAAAAATTATTTGTCAAGTTTCGATTGAAATCTCAAGGATTCATCCATTTTCCATGGATTTGGAAATTCTCAAGGATTTTTCGAGAACGATTCTCATGAAATCGCCCAACAAACTTGGCAGATTTTGACACAAAACAGGGTTTTGCAATTCTTTGACTTACGACATCCCATCAATTAATCATCATGCTCCCAGAAAGTTGATGCTGACCAGAACAAAGAGTGGTGGTCAGAATCGATCCCTAAAAAATAACTTAACCAGTACCCAGGTAACCAAAGGGGAGGTGGAGTAGACGAAGGGGACCCAGTCCGGTATGAGGAATAAATCTGCATGTGAAATAATAAGCTCAGACAGATGGTGGCATTGATCTAAGGCCACCTGGCGCTAGCGCGTGTCCGGTGGACACCAGGCAGACTTACAACCAATCGAATGCAAAGAGGGTTGTCAGGTCCATTCACAGATGAAGTTTTGCAGTCACCTAGCAACCAGCGGCACTGGAACAGAGCCTGATCAGCTCATAATTCCCACTCCTCACTAATATAACACAAGGGAAACGGAAACAAATGTATCGAGTTACCAACCTTGTCTTGCATGTTCTTGCAGATTCTGGTCAGTTGGCTTTGACGTGTGGGCCTGAAACAAACAAAATTTGACATTTTTTAATCATTATTTAATATTGATTAACAACTACATCAACCTCACAGGCTCACTCACTCTAACATACAAGTCTTTCGGGGGTATATGTATGTGAATGAGAAACAACAACAAACGGACAACAATGTCTTATTTGTATTGTATTATTACTTTTAATGTATTATTGTATTCGGGTTTGCCCGAGATATAAACAAATGAATTTGTTCCTAGCTGATCGAGAATATTTGTTCATTTCAGAGAGTGATAATGAACATCATCAACTTCAGTAAAAGAAGGAATTGTTTCCTCTATGGGATGACTCCAATTGTGAAATCAACAAGCAGACCAAACTGGTTCGTTTAACTACTTTGTAAGCAGGATACGCATCTTATACTTTGTAATGTATACGTACAGTATGATGAAGATAAACGAAAATTTATAATTTTTCTTTCTAATTTATCTATTCTAAATTCTGAGCTTTTTTTTTGAATGATTTTTCCTTTCTTAGTCCGGCTCTAACACATGTGAGCGTGGACTCAAACGGATAAAATGGATTCACTTCAAGAATTATCGAATTGGAACGGATCACACATCTATAATGCCACAGCAGATGGCATATCGTGACACAGGAACCAATTAGATAACATGCAGAGTATATCAGGCTCGAGCGTCGATTGATTCTACGGAAAAAACGGAAAAAAGTTTGCCCTGAGTTCTTTCAAAATGCTCCGAGTTTTTTGCATCACTCATCTGAATTTTTTCTCACTTTTTCGACCTTGTGACATTATTCCAATCAACCCCAACACCACATTCCCACAATATAGTTGAAATTAAATAATTAATAGATAGTTGACTAGAACGTCCAGTCAAAATTTTCAATAGATTATGAGATGTAGAAAACTTGAAAATTCTCAATCAACTTCCCAACTTCACTTAAGCAGACTGCAGTATGTTAGAACGAAATTCTCACTCTTTGGACCCCCGTGAACACTTCTTGCAACTGCCTCCGTACCAACTGCTCGGGTGGGTACCAGGTAATCCGGGAAGTGATTATGAAATTAGGCAAACAATCTGAGCGTGACCTTCAGAGTCCTCCGAATGGGTCCTCTTGGAAAGTCCATTGTAGGGCGGAATTCACAGTCGCGATTCAAGTCAAGAAATTTCTTGACTCGAGTCGAGGTGACATCGATCTCGAGGAGAAGGTTTCGTATTCACAGTCGAACCAGTCATATCTCGAGGGTGGCCTCGACTCGAACTTTTCTCAAGGTGGCTTCGAGGTGGGTTGGGAGAGAACTGTCTTCTAGAGCGAGCAAAAAGCATGTTTTTTCGTTATTCCATGGTCATTGGTAGTTCCATGGTGATGGTTTTTGTTGGCCATGCTTCAACAGAGACAGATGAAATGTGAAAAATAAGAGATATTCATTCAACATTTTTCACATTTTCAATTCAATGCATTCAACTTTTTTTTCTTTTTCTGTAGAAACATTTTTTGTCCTATTTGCTGTTGTAGGCCGTGTTTTATGTGATTGCGGATAAATTTAGTGCGAATTTTGTTATTACAGTGCGTGTTCTCCAGTTCTTTTGAGGTAAATATTGATATGCGTACCGTGTAGGGAGTTGTACCATCTCAAATTCAGAAGGTATCTTGAAGAGACAGTGACGTTTATCCCGCTTATGATGCCGACCTCAAAGATATTTTTATTGTGGATTTTGTAAAATCATATTTTCATATTTTTATCCTAATAAACTGTTGTGAAATAATTTGCTTTTGTTATTCTTCCTACTTGCGCTGGTTCAAAGACGTGCAATTTGTTAATCAATGTGTTTCAACGTTTTCACCTTTGTTGTGAAAAATTCGAAATTCTTAGAATTTACGTTCGAACACAAGCCATTTTTCATTAGGTCTTTCATTTTTCACAAATACCTATGCAATACTTATTCCACTGTGTCCAGTTATTTGGATGGTGGTTCGAGGAAGTTCACATCATCCCTCTCTTCTGCAACATATTGATCATAAAATGGGATGATTTAGTAACTGATTGTGAGTCGAACTATGTTTCAATATATTCGAAACAGTTTAATGGCGAATCTTTAATTTTTCGTAGTTGGATAAAAGAGCATTGTTCCTGGGGAAGACACTATTATTTTGTGATCAATCTCTGATAAGTGAGATTGTTTTGTTGTTCTCTGATTATAAGTAAAATATTTTGTACACTAGAATTGGAGCCGTTGTCCTGACGCCGGTTGAAAAGTTTCCTTTGAAGTTGAAAATTTGAAAAAATCGTGTTTGGTCGAATTTGTAGGGAGATTTTTTTTTAAAGGAGATTAGTAGGTACTACAATAATTTATTATACAAACTTTAAAAATCCCGTTGAATCTAAATGGAGGCTTGAAGAACATTAAAATACATCTTTATCAATCATACTTAGGTAGGTACCTACATAGCAAACTGAAATCAAAAATGGTTCTTTAAAAACATTTTCGACAACTACTGTAGTCCAACTGTACTCCTAAAATGTTCAATAAATTAATGGTTTTCTCTCTCTTAACTAAGTTAAAGTTCTTTTAAAACATCGACTTCCCTTATACAACTAGAGTTTGTTGAAGAAGTGTTGAAAATGCAGAATAGAGAATACAATATTTATTGGTCGTCCCAATCAAAAATTAACCAATTATCCATCTTTTTCCTATCGCAGAAATGTTTGAATAAAAACAAAATGTAAATAAACTGAATAAAACGGTACGAAAACACTAGTCAATTGTCAACACTAGTCGAAACACTACTCACCTTGAAAACAAAAAGCACTTCAAGGTAGGTTCTAGGCTACCTCAGCTGGAGGAGGGTTTCGAGCTCTTTGAAGTCGAGAAAAATCTTGACTCATCTCCGAAATTCGTTCCTGAATAGGAAATTCGAGGCTGGCCTTGAGGGTGGCCTCGTAATTTAACAACTCAGAATAGGTTAAGGAGGCGGGAACCCTCCTTGAGGCCCACCTCGGCTCAAACACGACTCTCCTCGAAAGTCTTGCTACTCTGAATACGGATGAGTAAAAACTTTCCTCGAAAGCCACCTTGAGGCCGGCCTCAGTCCTGAGGAGGGACTGTGAATTCCGCCCGTAGTCTCTGAGATGAAGAAGTTTTTGGTCCACCCCATCATTAGTTCCAGATTTCTTGATGGGCAGTTTCATAAACCGTTTGATAGATTGAGAGCACCTCCAAATAAGTTCTCTAATTATTTCAGAATGGGCAGGGACAGGTTTGATTAACTACTGGTAGTCCTTGGACTACGTTTAAAAATTAAACTAAATACGCTCTTACGACAGGCTATATCACTTCAAAAAACGCTGCAAATTATTTCACAAAGGTTTATTATTTTTCTATAAAGTTCATCGTCTGCAAATAACACGGCTTTGCCATTTTCAACATTTTTTTTTTAAATCTGAACTCCCCTGAAAGACGCAGGGGGCACGCCATAAAAAAAAAAAAAAAAATCAAATATAATCGGGAGGACGCCCAGGACTCACCCGACGCCGGCCCTCAGGCGCCTAGCAGGCGCTGGCGGTACAGAGAAGGGATGCTTGCTGAGAGAGACACAATACCGAGCCCACCAGACATGCAGTTTCCCTGACATGCTGCTTATACTGGGGCCTCTGGCGGACTTTGGCGATGGCATTGACCGTGCGCGTGGGGAAAACGCCATACCATACCATAGATACTACCTACCTACTTCACAATCAAGTTTATTCAGAAGAAATAAACGCTTCACACTCAGTTCGAAGAAACAGGGATTATTAGGAATTATTATTACACCCTAATTATTAGGAAATTTGATTACTGATTCTTAAGGACGCAGAACTGAGTACAATTCAAAGAAACGAACAACGATCGCATTTTGGTCAGCTAAAATTTGAACATAGATTAGGTAGGTCTTTTTTGCGATTCACGCTCGTGTTTCTGATTTATCGTAAGTCCGACCCTTAAGTTCTCGTAGGTAGCGAACGGTTTCTCCTACAGAGTTCCGGGTGGTCTCAAAAAATTCTAAAAATGCAACACTATTTAAAATCGCAAAAAAACTGTACCTTTATTTCGAGAGTTTTCGATCTAGGGCAGTATTTAAAATTTCAACCCTTAATTTTCACCCTTCACTGACATCAACCGAAAGCTTTGGGGCACAACTAGACCCCAAATGGAGCCCGTATACAAATTTCATCAAAATCGGTCCTTGGTAACTAAGGAAAGTGCCGCGTACGGCGGACAGACGGAAAATTTTTTATTCGATTTTCGGATTCTACGTACCTTGAAATGTAAATCAACAAATTTTGAGGGGGGTTACACAATTTTTTTCTTGGTCGATTCCAAAGGTTCATTATTGAAAACAATAAACCAAAATGGGCATTCAAGAAAGCGAAGGGCTGCGAGAAACTAAAAAGTTGACAGTGCGCAGGGACTGCATAACCCATTCCAAACGGCAATAGTTTGCGACGCAATTATTTAGTTGCCGTGACAGTAAAATCGTCCGTACGTGGGACCGCTTTGAACCATTGTTTCATTTCAATTTTATCAACGCAACTAAATAGTCGCTTTGAAAAAGTTGCCAATGCGAGGAGGCCCTGAAATACTATTGGAAATATGGTTTCACCTCTGGTGTGTTAGAAATTAATTGTACATCATCGTGATACCACGTGATGAAAAAGGCGTGACTAACAACCAACGTTTCAGTCCTCAAGAAATCCCAGTTCAATTATTCATAGTACAACATTCAAAATATAATTATCCTTCAATTGTACTGTGTTCATTACTATAAACCAAAAAAAAAAAAAAAAAATACATATTCGATGTCCATGTATAATTAGGAAAATATATAGATTGTTTAACCATTGCAGGCAGAGGATGCCGAACAACAATGTGTTCTACCACAGCTCTCCTTATCACAATAACAACTACGTTCTGAGCCTCGCATTCAACTTTGACAAGGAAGATGATGTTTATGAGTTTGCATTCTGTTATCCTTACAGCTACACTAAATGTCAAGCGTATTTGGACTTGATAGAGAAGAAAAACCTTCCCTACTTCAGAAGAGAACAACTTGGAAAGTCAATTGTGAGTACACGTGTTGTCAACTTTATTATTACCTATTGCGTCTTAAAATAGTCGCACAGAACATTATTACCCCTAGCGTAACAGTACTGAAGGTAAATAAGCATTCCTAAATCCATGATCAGTCCAAGGTATCACCATGACGGAGTGGGCAGGTACCTACATTTTTAAGGTCAGTAGAAAAGCGCCTCTAAATTATGAGGTGAAGGCTCAAAAAACCTTTCACAGACTTTCCAAAGCCATTTAGTACAGCAACCAAAATTGCCAAAACTGAGCAATTTGTAGCGATAAAAATTTTCTGCATTTTCCCCCTGTTTCCCGTTTTTGAAAAGTTGAACAACTACGGACAATTAATTACGAACAGAAATTGATCCATTTTTGTGTACGTATGATAAAAATGATACACGGCTTAGCAATGTAGTACTTTTAGGGCCATAAGTAGCATAAATATTGCCCATATGCCCATGATATTTTACGTTCATAGAAGCTTATATTTACAGAAAACGATAATAATAAATTAATTTTTATTCATAATTCTAATGAAAAAAAAAAATCGTCCAAATTCATTCATTAATTTTTTTTCCAAATGTATAATTGTACGCTCGGAAATGTTGATTATCTCATAATAATCCAGCTCCATTCCCACCTGATGAAGTAAATTTTGACATTTCTGTAACCAAGTCATGCCTACTACGTTGTCAATTAGTCAAGGAATAGAAAAACCTCGCAAATAGGTAGGAAATTGAGTTAGCACACCTTCCCTCTCCTATCTCTAGAATGTAAATTTTCAAATTCCAGCATTGGAATGGATCAAATGATGTTTCAATAAATATTTCGCCCTTTCTATTTCGTTTTGCGATTTGAAAATTGTGTTTTTTCACGATAATTTTCTTATTTTCTACCTCTTTCGCGTCTTCCTACAAGAAGCAAACGATGGTTGATCCTATAGGATCAACTTCAGTGATCGGCCCCAAGTCTAAAAATGGAAGCTCCAAGTTATTCATCCATACCGAATCGCAACGCACAACATTAAATTAGTTCATGTTTGACATCTACTTCTGTAATTTAAGATAGAATTGCGATTCAAGATTGTGTTTTTGGCATATTATTGTCAATAATGAACCTTTGAAATCGACCAAGAAAAACAAAAATTTAACACCCCCCCAAAATTTGTTGGTTTACGTAGAAAAGGTACGTAGAATCCAAAAATCGAATGGAAATTTGGCCGTCCGTCCGCCATCCGGCGCACGCGGCACTTTCCTTAGTTCCCATATTTTGATGAAATTTGGTGTATGGGCTCAATTTGGGGTCTAGTTGTGCCCCGAAGCTTTTGGTTGATGTCAGTCACTTCTAAGGGGTGACAAATAAGGGTTGCAATTTTGAAAACACCCTAGCTCAAAATATTTAGATATAAAAGGATTTTTTTTTCATAAATTTGAGATAGTATTGAATTTTTAGAATCGAATGAGACCACCCAGAGCTCTGTAGGACCAACCGTTCGCTCCCTACGAGAACTTAAGGGCAGGACTTACGACATATCAGAAACAATAGTGTGAATCGCAAAAGAAGCTTAATCCGTTCTAATTATTTCAGGTGACCAAAATACGATCGTTATTCGTATCTTCGAGTTGTACTCAGCTCTGCATCTTTAGCCAGTAATGAAATTCCCGAATGAAGGCATCCACAACTCCCTATTTCTTTGAATTGAGTGTGAAGCGTTTATTTCGTCAAAATAAACTTGATTGTGAAGCAAAAATATGGTTGATAGGTAGTAGAAATGGCGAGTGATCTACACAGAAACAGGGGCGGATCCAGAATTTTTTTCCGGTGGGGTCACAAGGTAGAACGCTACAAATTATTACACAAAGGTTTATTTTTTTTTATAGATCATTCGTCTGCAAAGAACACGGCTTTGCCTTCGTCACTACCTAACCACTACCTACTTCATAATCAAGTTTATTTGAAAGAAATAAATGCTTCACACTCGATTCGAGAAAATAGGCTCCTTCGTAAGCAAATTTGATAACTGGTTGCTAAGGAACCAAAACTGAATACAACTCGAACTGCGATCGCATTTTGGTGCTAAAATTTGAACGAAGATTAGACCTCTTTTGCGATTCACACTCGCGATTCTGATTTATCGTGAGAACAACCCTTAAGTTCTCGTAGGGAGTGAACGGTTTGTCCTACAGAGCTCCGGGTGGTCTCTAAAAATTCAATACTATTCAAAATTGGTGAAAAAACTATACCTACCTGTACCTTTATTTCGAGAATTTTCGAGCTAGGGCACTCTTGGAGATTTGAAATAGAAGTGAAAATAGAAGTGACTGACGTCAACCAAAAGCTTCGCGGCACAACTTGACCCCAAACGGAGCGCATGTACCAAATTTCATAAAAATCCGTCCATTGTAGGCAAGCAAAGGGGAATGAATGGCGGACGGACGGAAAAATGTTTATTCGATTTTTGGATTCTACGTACCTTCAAACGTAAACCAATAATTTTGAGGAGTATGGGGGGGGGTTACAAATTTTTTCTTGATAGATTCCAAAGGTTCATTATTGGAAATAATAAACCAAAACAACAACAAAAAAATATAATAACCCAATGAAAAATAAAATAAAAATTTTAACAGACTGACAAAACCACATCGCCGTTCATTCCTCCTTGTGGGTAATATTTCCCTAAATTGTAGGGACAAAAACTTTTAAAGTTGTAGCTAAATTTGAAATTTTCAAGGATTTTAGAAATTCATTAGTGCATGGGCCTAGGGATTTGAAAAACTGAAAGATCGCCGCTGGAATCGTCAAAATTGAACAATAATTGCCAGAACCGGGGAAAAATGGGAAAAACCGTTTATTCAGTTACGATTTTCCTATTGCTTCCGAGTCTACCAAGGTAGCGGAAGCTTTGTTTTCACTTTTCAAGGACGAAAAAAAAAAGTTCTCCAAAATCAAAATTTTCACTCGCGTTTTGCGTTTTAGACCTTTCTGAACAATTTTGGTTCCGTGTCTGTGTGTCTGTCTGTCTGTGTGTCTGTCTGTCTGTCCGTCTGTCATGAATTCCTTGTAACGCGCATAACTATACGAAGTTATTGTCCGATTTCGATGAAATTTTCAGGGATTGTGCGGGTTGGTGTGTAGACGGTCCCCTATGAAAATCATCATCCTCGGACTCCTAGAAGCGACTGCGCATGCGCAAACGTGAATTCCTTGTAACGGCCATAACTTCTACATTTTCCATCCGATTTCAATGAAATTTTCAGGGATGTTACAGATTAGTATTTAGATGGTCCCCTATGAAAATCATCACCTTCGGACTGATAGTAGCCACTGCGCATGCGCAAACGTGAATTCCTTGTAACGGCCATAACTTCTACATTTTCCATCCGATTTCAATGAAATTTTCAGGGATGTTACAAATTAGTATTGAGATGGTCCCCTATGAAAATCATCACCTTCGGACTGATAGTAGCCACTGCGCATGAGCAAACGTGAATTTCCTTGTAACGGCCATAACTTCTACATTTTCCATCCAATTTCAATGAAATTTTCAGGGATGTTACAGATTAGTATTTAGATGGTCCCCTATGAAAATCATCACCTTCGGACTGATAGTAGCCACTGCGCAAGCGCAAACGTGAATTTCCTAGTAACGGCCATAACTTCTACATATTCCATCCGATTTCAATGAAATTTTCAAGGATGTTACAGATTAACTTGTTTTGATGTTTAGAGATTAACTACTGTGTATCGGATCATCTATACAATCAGGTTATGGATACGAGGAAGCTATGTGCCACACCCACTTGGCAGACGTTTTTTCTCTAGAAATGATTTCTAGAGAAATAATTATTATTGTTCGATTTTGATGATACCAGCGGCAAACTTTTAGCTTTTCAATTCCCTAGACTGCTGCACTAATGAATTTCAAAAATCCTTGTAAATCTCAAATTTAGGTACAACTTTTAAAGTTTGAGCGACTTCAATTTATGGAAATACTCGGAAAACTCGGCAAGGTGAACGAACGAAGACCGACTGAGACCCCATTAAACTATTAGCTTACTAATATTGTATTTGTTTATAAAATTCATTGTTATTGTAAAAAAATCTGTTTATTATTAATAAGCGGATAACTGCATTTATTTCAAATTTTCTTTTAAAAAATTGACCTAACGTGTTTTCAGCGTAGCCAACTTCAGAGTTTGCAAATCAAAACATTGAAACCACAACAATATATTGTTGATCTCAGTGAATGCAGGATCGTTTTTATACTGAATTTGGCAAAAAAGAAAAAGGAAAAAAAAATCGTCGCTATTATTCATACATTTTATTTCCAATGTTTTTAGTTTTAGCAATAAGAAAAGTTGACTTCTGTCATTTGACACCTTATTTCTTTTTAGTTTTTGATTTCCCAAAAACTGGGTTTGTTTTGATCGTTTGGTTTTTTTTCGGGTTTGTGAACAATTCGTTCAGCTTTGCTTTTTGAAATGCAGGCTGATTCTGGGGGGGGGGGGGGTCATGACCCCCGTGACCATCCCCCTGGATCCGCGCCTGCACAGAAAAATAATAAGTAAACCTTTGTGTAATAATTTGTAGCGCTTTTTCCTCTTTTTCTGTTCAACACTCGAGACCTCAGAGGAAGTGAATGGTTGGTGGTTGGTTGGGAATCAGGTCTGTTTTAAATTGATGAACAGCCTTCACCTCTGTAAATACTATTTTTTAAGGTAGGACGTTACGAATTTATTGCATCCTCAATTTTCCACATCTTGATTCTTGAGGCAATAGGAGGTTTGGAGGTAACGCTGACTTCGGGACCCCAAATGGGGGAATATACAAATTTTCATCAATTTCAGTCCGAAGAAAAAAGTAAAAGTTCCTTGAAACCGTCAACAATAAATTTTGAGAATAAAGGGGGGTCGGAATAAAGTATTTCACGTTGAATTCCAGAAAAAGTTCTATTATTGAAAATAATGATCCATAATTGATTACTTTGAGGTTCAAAGGGTGTTCAAGATTACCCTGAATTGATAGAATGTACGCAACTAAAATTTGATAAGTACCAAGGCAAATTCCGCTGTCAAAATCCAAAGCCGAAATGTAGTTGAAGTTTCTAAAATGCGGCATCAGGAAAGAGGTTGTAGCATCGATCGACCCTCCAACACTTCACATTCCACGCCCACGCTGCTCACACGCGCGCACCTACCATGCCCGCCCTCTTGCAAATCTTACTACATAGTGCCTTACTGTGCACAAAACTACCAGGAAATGACACAAAAACGTAATTAATTCACTCTTCAATAGTTAGCTGGTTTAATTAACCAGTTCCCGTGATATCACCGAAGTGAAGGCCAGTAAGGAGATAAACCGGATTGGTGACCGCTCGTGGGCAGTATCGCAGGTCCTGATAATTTTTCGAGTAGCGCCGTTAGTGAACCCCGCTCCACTTGAGCGGATGAGGCAATAATTAGCCATGAGCGAAATCATCAGAACCAATTCTGATCTTCCCTTTGCTAATGATGTCCACGAAAATCGCAGTTGAGCGAAAATTCAACCTGAGATGTTCTTCACTTTACTGGATCTTTTTCTTGAATCGCCACAATTAGACAAGGGCATCATAAGCAGGGCAAGAAGCATCGTAAGTAGTATGAAGCTTCGACATATCTTATAAAATGGAAGATAACTTCTTTAGTGATAATAGGCAACACATATTTGTATGTGACCAGGATATAATGGATATTTGGCCGTTCATTCATAGGGAAATGTGAATGAAAATTACACAGGATTAGAAAAAAATCGATGTTTCACTCTTTGGAAAATCATCCTTTCAGGACGTTTTTGGGGTGCTGAACGACAATCGGGGTTTCATGTTAAATCCTCCTTAATAACTGAAAATGTATTCCAATATACCTCTCAACCAAGAAGTCCCGGTATTTTCGAGTGGTAGAACATGAATATGAAGTCAGAATTTGAAATTACTCTACTTCTTCCAATGTAAAATTGACATTCAACGAGCTAAAATCAACGAAAGAAAGTCTGGAAAATGGGTGTGGCACATAAGTTCCTCGTATCCACAACACTATTGTATAGATGATCCGATGCATAGTAGAGAATCTCATAACTTCAATCTTCTAGTACCCACAAAATTTGATGATCACGTGGCATGTACCATCTTGAGACTGATCCCTACAATCGCTGAAAATTTCATCGAAAAACGTACAAAATGTACAAGCTATAGTTTTTACAGAGGTTTTACGTTTGCGCAAGCGCAATGGTTACCAATTATCAGATCACAACGGATCTCATAGGCGACCCATCTACATCCTATCCCACACAAGTTCTGAAAATTTCAATAAAGTCGGACAGTTTGTTGGAACCTTGGTTACGATCCCCGATACTGGGAAAGTACCATGGAAGTATTGGACATTTTTGTAGTACACCTTAACAGTGGAGGTGCGGGAATCTTCTCCATACGAGAACTTACCCCCACCTACCCAACGTATTAGAACGTGTTCACACAGAGACGCTTGAATGAACCTCTCAAGAATCCTCATAAAAACAACTTGGTATATTTTTTAATTCAGAATCTTCGTAATCGAACAGGTAATTTTTTTAAATTCTAGGTACGTGGGACTCAAAAATCAATTTAAAAAAATCAAATTTGAATTTTTCTCTACGTGAGATTTAATTCAAACGAATTACTTTCACCATAGAAATACACCGAGAAATGTTCCTTCAGTATGATTTTTTCATGCTATGGATTGTTAGTTCCTAAAAACATTAGAAATACATTTTTATAGTGGATTGGTCAGTCCGGTTGTTCGGGAACAGTTCAGTTGTTTGGGTTTGTTTAAATTAAATTCAGCCGTTTGATCGTCCTCCTCCTTACCTGGACAAACCGGGACATTTTCATCACGAACAAATTATGAGATGACCAACATCTATGAGAGAAATCCATGTCAAAAAATTCTTCCGATAGAAAGGTCCGAAAATTCGGTATATTACTCGTATTTCCTATTTGGTATGCAGTTGCGTCCACAAAAGATTTATTTACAGTCATGCACTTTAAGGGGTGGAAATAGGAAATGATAATTTCAAGGCATCCAAGGCCGAAAACCTTCAAAAACAGTAAGTAAGAACCCATGGTAGAGTAAATAGTAAATAGTACCAAAGGTTTTTATCAGTATTTAGGGAGTATGAGGTGAAAAATGCTTAAGTAGGATTATTGCAAATTCACTTAGTTATAAAAGTGGCCACATTGCCTTCCAAACATCAGCTACTAGTAACTTCACCCGATCGTGTTCTCCATTTTAATGGAGCTGAGCTGTATGTATAGGCACTTTTCGTACGAGAAACATGACGGTAACTGTTGTTCACGTACCTTATAGGAGAATCCGTAGTAAATGGTAAGTCGAGTATAGGTTATGACGGATTCTCCAATAAGGTACGTAAACAATAATCGTATTCTTATAATTAGCGGAACCCCATAAATGCAATCATCATCAAAACAGTGATGACCAACGCAGAATGCTTCATCTGTACCCAGAAAAAGTAAAACCGATTTTATGACTGGCGACGATTTTCTTCCTATTTTCAAGCAAAAGAGAAGAGTCGACCTTTTAACAATAACGGACCCAAAGAATATGACGCCGAATGGAAAAGTTCACGTGGTGGTCGTCCTCAGTAGGATACATCCAGGTGAATCACCAGCCTCTTTTGTCTGTCAAGGTGAGTGAAGAATTTATAATTGACAACATGCGAGGAGTGAATTTAAAAGTATTAAACGCTGTCAAAATTTCAATTCATTGTCATTTTGAAAGATTGTAACTTGCAATGAACACTAAACATGTACTGAGTGCGTGGAACAACAATCATGTCCCAAATATAGTAGTTTCAGAAATATTTCTTATTAAACGTAGCATTACATTTAGGTAAACCAGGGAATCGAAATGCGTCTCAATATCAAGTATGACTGGTGTAGCATCATACTTATGAAATACAATCGAAAAATTCACAAATACTGTCAAAGTGTTAGATTAAAGGCGGAATTCAGAGTCCCTCCTCAGGACTGTGGGCGGCCTCAAGGTGGCATTCGAGGAAAGTTTTTACTCATCCGTATTCAGAGTGGCAAGGCTTTGGAGGCGACCTCATGTTTGAGCTGAGGCCGGCCTCAAGGATAGTTCCAGCCTCCTCAACCTATTCTGAGTGATTAGATTTCAAAGCCACCCTCGAATTTCCTATTCACAAACGAATTTTGGAGATGAATCAAAAAATTTCTTGACTTTGAAGTGCTGGAAACCCACCTCCAACTGAGGGACCCCCGAACCTACCTTGAAGTGCATTTTTAGCGAATTTTCGAAGAAAATGAAGGTATTGCAATGGATTTAAAATTTTCAGCATGTACTTCTTTGAATTGTTCTTCACTGAAATACGTTTTGGAGCATCCTGACACGATTTCCGAAGTTTTTCCGAAAATCGAATATTTATGTATTTATGAGAGTATCATCATTCGGATGATAGGTAACTTGAGTCATTGCGCACAATGTGTTTAATATCAATAAGTAAATTGTAAAAAAATGTGTGAAATTGTCAAAAAAAGCAAATTATTCGTCCGCCCTTTTTGTTTCCGTAGTTAGGATGGGTAGGGAAAAAATAAATAACTACGAATCCTTCTCTTTGAGATGGAAGACACCTTGACTCGAGTCAAGAAATTTCCTGGCTTGAGACGCGACTCTGAATTACGCCCTAAATGTTAATATATAACTGTGCATGTACAAGTAAATTAGAAAAAACATCGATCAAGTGGGTGTAGATCAAAGCTTCCTAGAATCCATAATGCGTTGCGTAATAAATATTATAAACAATTCAATTTTCAACGAAACCCACCAAATTTGATGATCACATGACGATGACATTTGGGTTCCATACAGAGTCTCAACCACCAACCCCTGAAAATTCCATCGAAATCGAACGGAAACTGTAGAAGTTAGGCTTATCAAGGATTTCTCGTTGGTGCATGCGCGGCGACTACCATGATCCGATCACGATGACATTGATAAGGGCTGCTTTCATGGGGCTGCTATGAATCCGTGAACAACGATTCTCTTAGGAGACCATTTACGCGCAAACCCGCACAATTCCAAATGATGTCATCAAAATTGGACAGTAACTTTACACAGTTTCGCCCCTTACAAGGATTTACACAAAGAACGGACAGACAGGCATGAAACCAAAATTGTTCAGGAAGGTCTAAAACGTAAAACGCGAGTGGAAATTTTTTTTCGAGTCAACGAAAGTAGTGGAGTGTTTTCATACGTTCTTCGAAAAATGAAAACAATGATTTCGCTACCTTGGTAGAATCTGAAGCAAAAATATGAAATGCGAAAAAGATCTCCATTCAGAGGCAAGCAAAATTATTTCAAAATATAAAGGAAATTTAAGTAAAAGGAAATTGCATTTTTTTTTTTATTCGAAAGAAAACCCCGGTTTACAATGAGCATTGGAGCGAGGAAAGTTGTGGTTTAGCCCGCCAAGGGGAAGTTAAGCCCGCAGTACCACAGATGGAGAAGGCTTAGGTTGAGTTATTGGGGGAGTCAGTTGTGATGTAAATATCCTCATTGATGTGAAGAACGGGCTGTACTTGGTAAGTCTTAGTTTAGGGTCGGTGGATACTCAAAAGGCACATATTCGTTGAATGGAGGGAAAGAAAGAGATAGGAGTAATTGAAGGAGTCAGATGTACATCCCGATGAAAATTTTCAACAATATCCACACAATAAAAACGCTACAAATTAGAACACAACGGTTCATTATTTTTCTGGTAAGATCATCCATCGGCAAAGAACAAGGCTTTTCCATAAGTCAACTCCCCTATGCCTACAGCAATGATAGCTATGCTATCCTTTCGGCGGCAATAAATTTAATAGGGGACTGTCATAAAACAAACCTCTTGAACGTAAAGCTTTAATCGTTCTTGAGCCACGAAGGAATGGCTATATCGATAGTTGAACGACGGGAATGCGTGAACTTCATGCAGAGTGCAATTGATGGATGCGCACCAGGGGCGTCAGGTGAGAATATTCGTCAGGCAAACATCTTGGCCGGTCATAGAGGAATAAACAATAATGAAAAACGCTGCCAATTATTACACAAAGGTTTATTATTTTTCTGAAGATCAAGTGTTAGCTTTACCCTTGTCACTACCTGCCAATCATGTTTTCGCTTCATAATCTTGTTTATTTAGATGACATAAAGCCCTCACACTCCATTCGAAGAAATAAAGAATTCCTTGGTTTAGAAATTTGATTGCTGATTAAGCAAAACATGTACAACCTAAAGAAACGAACAGCGATCGCATTTTGGTCAGCTAAAATTTGTGAGGAGATTAGGCCTCTCTTGTGATTAACACTCGTGTTTCTGATTTATCGTAAGTCCAACCTTCAAGTTCTCATAGAGAGCTAACAGTCTATGGTGTGTTGCGGGCTAGTATTCAGGGCAAAATACGTACTTGCTTATTCCCTTCTCCAATTTCATCTAATTTCCTTGGTAATAATGGAATAGTCCCTAAAATTTATTAAAATTGTCCATAATTGGCTATATATTACTTGCAAAAAATGAAAATATAGGAAAATCTCAACAAAAATTAGTTTATTCATTTTGCTTATTTTTAGTAAGGCAAACAGTGTTTGCTAGGTTTGCCTGGAGGAGACGCCACTGATGCGTACAAGAGTGAACGAGACTGTCTGGGACTTGGAGACTTTTGGGATTAGCTACTAAGGATCGGATCATATTACACACTCGGGTTATGGATACATGGAATCTATCCCACTTGGCAGACTTTTTTATTTTTTATCTTAATTTTTCCTGATACTAACCAACAAGGTTGCTTCAAAGTTAATTTATCCTCAGGGATAATTTATTATTGTAATAAGTAATTGAATACGAACACCGGTATTAAACCTATAAGTTAAATTAATACAGCAATTAATCATATTAACGATCTAGTAATTTCCAGGGATAATCGACTTCCTCATTAGTAACCAGCCTACAGTAATATCTTTGCGAGAGAAAGTAGTGTTCAAAATTATTCCAATGCTCAACCCGGATGGTGTGTACCTCGGCAATCAAAGGTGAGTGAGAATAACTATGCTGACATACGTACTTGAGCATTTCTGATAGGTAAAGATCATGAATGAAAGCATTTAACTGAATTTTTGTGGACCTATGTTCGATATATTCGTACTTCTCTTCGGGGAGGGAGATTTCAACTCAGTTCTCTATAGTAAACACCGTTCTGAATTAAAAAACACTCTTTACTAGCCATTAATTCCTTACGAGCACCACTATTTACTAGCAACTAGCCTCCTCTAACTGACGTTATAGGTAATAAATAACAAGACCAATTTCTTCAATGCTCCAAGTCTGCATACAAAAATTTCTCCAGAACATGATACGGGACTTAATTGCCACTTTTGGGATTCGACGGGTGACGAAAGTAGTATGGAGCCACGCCCGAGATTTTTTCATCTTATGTTATCCGGGTCCAGAGATATTCTTTGACCTAAAAAAGTACATTCATACATAACATCGTTTCATGAGTGAGAACTCGTAGTGATCCTATTATTTCAGGTGCTCTAGTATAGGCCTAGACCTTAACAAGTCCTGGTCAAGAATTTCTAAATGGCTACATCCAACACTGGATTGCACATATTCCTACATATCAGCGTTGGATCAGGACAAGGTATGTTCCTACTGAGGAATTCTTCCAAAGCTCATAATTATTTGGATACTACAAATTGACGAAGAAACAATTGTTTAGTAATGCATGCATTCCAGGGGACGTCCCATTGGCATGCTTGTCAACCAGCTAGCGATAAAATATACATTTTTATTAACCTTCTACTGCACAAAACTGTTTCACTCAGTGAAATCTAGTTAGAATTTTGAGTCAGAAATAGTGGACCCCCTCTACCCATAGCCACCATAACATTTCTAGCGGTATGCGAGCCTCGAATTTGAACAGCATTTTGAAATGCATGATCTACACACCCAACAAGCGAATCCGAGTCACCCCTTCTAAGTATTCAAGGTAAAACACCCGAAAACCCACGCAATATGCGGCTTTAGGTGTCCCGGCACTACGTGGTGCCACTGATTTGTTCCATGGTGGCACAAAGGATAGTTCACGAAAATCCAGCGATATATTGATAATGTTCCCTCAGTTCCCTCAACTTCAAAGCTTTGGTATACGAGTATTTTGTGAATAATATCCCTTCCCCAGGCGAATTTCCATATTCCGGTGACGTAACGTCCAACTGGGAAGTTATCTGCGTCGAAAAAACGCTGCAAATTATTAACATAATAATTATAACACAAAGGTTTATTATTTTTCTACATAGATCACTCGCCTGCAAATAACACGGCTTTGAAATTGTTACCACCAACCGACATGAAGAAAAACATCGATCGCATTTCGGTCAGCTAAAATTTGAACGGAGATTAGGCCTCTTTTGCGATTCACATTCGTATTTCTAATTAAGTAAGTCCCTTAAGTTCTGGTACTTAAGAACTTAAGACCCTTAAGTTCTGGTAGGGAGCGAACGGTTTGTCCTACAGGGCCCCGCGTGTTCTCTAAAAATTCAATACTATCTTAAATTGATGAAAAAACAATACCTTTATATCACAATTTTTTTGAGTTAGAGCGTTTTCAAAGATTCAACCCTTACTTTTCAACCCTTAGAAGTGACCTACATCAACCAAAATCTTCGGAGCACAACTAGACCCCAAATGGAGCCCACATACCAAATTTCATAAAAATCGGTCAACGCTAACTGGGGAAAGTCCCGCGTACGGCGTACGGACGGCCAAATTTTTATTCGATTTTTGGATTCTACGTATCTTGA
This sequence comes from Apolygus lucorum, assembly GCA_009739505.2. Taxonomy (NCBI): domain Eukaryota; kingdom Metazoa; phylum Arthropoda; class Insecta; order Hemiptera; family Miridae; genus Apolygus; species Apolygus lucorum. Next base: position 64,587,508 of record CM019167.2, on the reverse strand, counting down.
AACGTAAACCAACAAATTTTGCGGTGTGGGGGGGGGGGGGGGGTTGAAAAAAATTTTCTTGGTCGATTCCAAAGGTTCATTATTGAAAATGATGAACCAAAAAGAGCCACGTAAATCGGTGGGATATTGAGGCCTCGGCAGAGTACACAAGATTTTTTCAAACACACAGACATACACCTATATTTTTCGGCGGATTTGGATTCAAAATGTTCTAAAACCGATTTGTATGTGGTTATTTATTTTTTCTCGGTTGAGTGTTGTCCTCCTTCACCCCAGATTGATCGCATAAATTTTACTTAGGAACGTCCTAAAAAACGTACCATTATAAATTTCAAATTGTTCTGTTTTCAGAATATTGAGTTGGATTTTGTAATGGATATACACGCTCATTCGAATCTCCGAGGAGCATTTATCGTTGGAAATACCTACAACGACGTTTACAGGTTAATTTTGTACTTGACGATATATTACTAAGATCAAGGAACATAAAGTTGAGAAACTTTGTCCGTTTCAATCCAGATTATGGGGGATATCTCATTCAAGTGATGAAATTACCAATTCCGAAGATTCATGGACACCAACATTTTTTTTTCTAAACGCCCTGAATCATTTTTTATTGAAGATTCTCATTCCACGTAAAATTATCCAAAATTGGGTAATTATCATTTTTTGGGTAATATTATTTTTCATAATATATTCGACAGAATCATCAAGTTTTTACAAACTCTATTCTTCCCACGACATTTCATGAGTCTTAATAGTGCCATGATTTCCATCAGGTACGAACGACACATCGTCTTCCCGAAAATCTTATCCCAGCTGGTTCTTGGATATGAAAATTGCCACACAGTATTCAACAGGGATTCGAACAAATCTGGATCTGCGAGGCGAGTTCTGTGCGACAGTCTGAAGGATTCTGTCAATTGCTATTCATTGAACGTCTCCTTCTACGGCTACTACCATTCAAAAAATGAACCATTCAAATACTACACGGAGGAAACTTGTATCTTTTCAAAACCAGTGTTCAGAAAGGTGTCATTTTCATTTCAGTTATTCAGCCTCAAACTCATATTCAATGTTTATAGTTCTTCATCTGTTACCTTTTTTCGCGCTTTGCATAAAAATAGTTGTTGTGGATCCCATAGAATACGACGCACTAATTCTATTTCCTAGCTGTAAAAAACAAAATCTTGAATGAAACATTTGTTGAGTGAAACCCGGTGATTTATTTGTGATGAAAACTGCATATTACGAGTAAAAAAAAACATATTGTTTAGTAATGCATGCATTCCAAGGGACGTCCCATTGGATAAGCATTAGATCAGTTCAACCAGTTGTTAAGTGATAAAACTGTTTCACTCGATGTAATTTATTTATTACTTTAGGCAAGAAATACTGACCCCCCCCCCCTCCATTATCCACCTTAACATTCCTAGCGGCATGAGAGCCTCGAATCTGAAGAGCATTTTAAAATCCATGATCTACGATACCCAACATGCGAATTCGAGTTCACCCCCCCCCCCCGGCAATGGTGCCAGTCTGGCACCAAAGCGGAAATACGTCGTAACATTGAACTTTCATCTGTTAGTTTTGGTAGGCAATCAGTCAAAGTTCACATCCGTATCCAAGGTGAAACACAAAAAAAAAAACACGAAATAAGCGGTTTTTGGCATCATGGCACCATGTCCTGGCACCATGGTGGCACCACCATTAGTTCCATGGTGGTATAGAGAATAATTCATGAAAATCCGGAGGTATAATGAGAATTTTTCCTCAATTTCAAAGCTTGGGTTCAATTAGTAAGCAGTAAAGGAACCGAAATATTGAAAAATCGGATATTTTGTGAATATTATCCCCCCACTCACCCACTCCCCTTGCGAATTTTGGTACTCTGGTAAAATTATGTACAACTCGGAAGTTATTTGAGTCAAACAAAAAAAGAAACAGGCAAATCGGTTGAAAATTGAGGCCTGGGCAGAGTCTATAAGATTATGCATGCAAACGCACGTTTTTTAAGCATTAACCCCCCCTTTCCCCCTCTTAAAAAGCAAAATCCGAAATTCCGGCGCCGTAGTGCACAATTAGATAGTATTCCGCGTCAAACGAAAAAAGAACCACGAAAATCGTTTGAGAACTAAGGCCTGGGCAGAGTACACAAGATTATGCCCAAAAATGCACGTTTTTAGAGCATTAACCCCCCCTTTCCTCCCCTTAAAAGGCAAAATTCGAAATTCCGGCGACGTAGTGCACAACTAGATAGTTTTCCGCGACGAACAAAAAAAGAACCAGGAAAATCGGTTGAGAACTAAGGCCTGTGCAGAGTACACAAGATTTTGTTACACACACACACACATACACACACACACACACACACACACACACACACACAGAGACATACACCTATGGTTTTTTCGCGGATTTGGATTCAGAATGGTCTAAAACGGATTACTGTGTGGTTATTTTTTTCTTCTGTTGAGTGTTGTCCAACTTCACCCCAGATCGATCGCATAAGGATGCCCAAGTCTTACTGTGGGACGTCCTAAAAAACACAAACCCAAAAGAAAGTATTGGCTGAACAAATTAGTAAGAACGAAACAAAAGAAACGAGTAAAATATTGAATGATTATAAAAAATAAAAAAGAGAGATAAGAATAAATAAGATTCCACATATCTGACAAGAACACCGGAAAAGGTGGGCAACATTGAAGCAACTGAACCGCTTCTAAACTTCAGGCAGGTTAGGGAATACAGCAGATTGTGCCGTAAAGGAGAAGTAAGGGAAGGCAGGTCGTTCAAAGTAGGCACAACTACATTTATGGTGAACGACCGCCAATTGACAAAAACATTGTTGAAACTCCACATAGTTGTTATTGTCAATTCCTACTGGGATACAACGACAGTTTGATTAATCGAGTAGCCTATTTTTTTGTTGCATAAAGCTGTTTTTCGACCTTGGAAACAACAATTTTGTCAAAATATGGAGAATACAAAAATATGAGTTTACAGTGAAATACATAGAATATCAGAAGATTCAGGTAGTTCAACATCGTATAAGACCGTATAAGATCGTTCTCATGTTAAAATTCGTGAGCTAATCTTTGGTTCATTAATACTTCCCGTTCTGATGAATCCGGACCTTATAATAATTATTATAATGGTAATACCCACAAAAACCGCTACATTTTTTTTTTTTAATGAACCGCTTTTTTTACCAATTTTTTAAATTTGGACCCCTTAGAGTTGTCCAAAATTCCTGGTTAACGAACTCGTCTTTTTGTTTGCTACCTGATTTCAATGAAATTTTCAGGGATTACGCGGATTAGGTTGTAGACGGTCCCCTATGAAAATCATCACCCCCGGACTGATAGTAGCCGCTGCGCATACGCAAACGTGAATTCCTTGTAACAGCCATAACTTCTACATTTTCCGTCCGATTTCAATTAAATTTTCAGGGATGTTACAGATTATTATTTAGATGGTCCTCTATGAAAATCACCACATTCGGAATGACAGTAGCCTCTGCGCATGCGCATACGTAAAATCCTTGAACAGCCATAACATTTACATTTTTTACCCGAATTTGATGAAATTTTCTAGCATTGTCCAGATCAGCGTTTAGATGGTCCCCTATGTGGGTAGTGAAAGGTACTTAGAGATTGGTGTTTTGAGATTAACTACTATGCATCGGATCATCTATATAATCGGGTTATGGATACGAGGAAGCTATGTGCCACACCCACTTGGCAGACGTTTTTTGTTTTTTCCCCTAAAAATACAAATAATTATCACATTTCAACATTTTATAGGTAGGCCAATTTAAACAATTTCTATCCCCTTCTCCGGAAAAGTATCCTAAATTATTGAAACAACTTGTAGCGTATAAAGGGAGAGGAAAGTAGTGCAAAGCCCTCCACCACCATGACTGGCACACCTCCATTAGTTGGAACCTCAGTTCACCCCTCGGCAAATCCAGAGGCCAGCACATTCTAGCGGGAATGGATTCAAACACTCCTCACTCGTGCCCTCCACTAGGTAGCGACGCCTGATCGAAAAAACTCAGCAAATTATTAAACAATGGTTTACTATTTTACTGTACAGATCACCCGTCTGCATAGAACGCGGCTTTTCCATTAATACTACCAACTAGCAATAACATAAATTTTCGAGAGTTATGGGTGCCTTTATTACGAAATTTGATTCTTGGATGCTAGGGAAGCTTGAGTGACTTGAAACCCTATTGAAGGAAACGAACCGGTTCTAACCAGCTAACTTTATTCAAAAAAAAGCTGAAATTCGCACGCAGATGAGACCTCTTTCCGTCAGTGCTTTGCGATTCACACTCGTGTTTTTGATTAATCATAAACTCTTTTCTGATATTTTTACTTGTGTGGTCAACCCTCAAGTCCTCATAGGGACCGAACAGTTGATCCTTCCGAACTCAGTGCTTATAATTACATAAATTTTGACGTTGTTAGACAAATTTCGATGGGATGTTAAACCACTATTTTCATATCTGCCACCGTGTGTAACAGCTACAATAACACCTAACAGAACCATTGTTTTCTCAGCACTCCGGCGGTGTATTTACTTACTCCAGTGTTACCAGTGTACTTATTGACGGATAAAACAACGTTTGACTACAAAAATATCGACTATAAAATCAGGAAATCTAGTTTTTACTCAGCTCGACCACGGACCAGGCATGTACGGTTTTGCAAAGTGTGTTTATTGAATTTTCCAAATATCATTGTCCAGCAATGTACCTCAATATTATTCCTACCCATGACCAAAACCGCAGCAAATTATAACACAACGGTTTATTATTTTTGCTGTATAGGTCACCAATCTGCAAAGAACACGGCTCTTCCACAATATTAATTACCCATCAGATCATCGCGCAAAACTCAAGTTTATTTTGACAGAAAGTACCTACCAGAAAAACATCGTTATTCGATAGTTGTGGGTACTCTATAACGAAATTAAGTTCTTGGTAGCTAAGGAAGCACATCTGAGTAACATGAAACTCTATTCAAAGAAACGAATAAAGATCTCAAATATTGATAAGTTGAAATTTGATAGGAGATTTGACCTTCCGACAGTAAACATTCATTTGTGGTACGCGCTCGTGTTTCTGATCGATTTCCCGTCTTACCCGTAAGTTCATATAAGGAGCGATGGATATACAGAGCTCTGGATGGCCTCATTCGAATCTGAAATGCAATACTACTTTAAGTTGTTGAAAAACCATATCTTAATATTGAAAGTTTTCGAGCTGGGAATTTTGAACATTTTAAACCCCTCTTTTCACCCTTCAGAAAGGGAGTGACAATAACTAAAACCTCGGCACAACTAGACCCAAATGAAGTCCATTATCAAAGTCAATAAACATCGGTTACTTTAACTAAGGAAAGTAACCTTGTACGACGTACGGCGGTTTTTCAAAAACGCGGCAAATTATTACACAAAGGTTTATTATTTTTCTTCATAGATCTCTCGTTTGCCATTGTCAGCTTTACCAACCATAGATACTACCTACCTACCACATACCTAATTCATAATCAAGTTTATTTGAAAGAAATAAAGGCTTCACACTTAGTTCGAAGAAACAGGGAGTTGTGAGTTCCTTCATCAGGAAATTTGATTACTGGTTGCTAAGGACGCAAAACTGAGTGCAACTCGAAGAAACGAACAGCGACGGTCAGCTAAAGTTTAAACGGAGATTAGGCTTATTTTGCGATTCACACTCGTGTTTCTGATTTATCGAAGGAAAACCCTCATGTTTTTGTAGGGAGCGAACGGATTGTCCAACAGAGCTCTGCGTGTTCTCTAAAAATTCAATACTATCTTAAATTGATGGAAATCAATACCTTTACATCGAAATTTTTAGAACTAGGGCGTTTTCAAAATGACAACCCTTAGAAGTGACTGACATCAACCAAAAGCTTCGGGGCACAACTAAACCCCAAATGGAGCCCATAGGTACCACATTTCATCAACATCGGTCCATGGGAACTAAGGAAAGACGCACGTCTAAATTTTTATTCGATTTTTGGATTCTACGTGCCCTGAAACGTAAAACAACAAATTTTGAGGGGGGTTAAAGAAAATTTCTTGGTAGATTCCAAAGGTTCAATATTGAAAATAATAAACCAAAATTACATTTTCGGATTCTACGTACCTTATTAACGTGAATTCGCTCAATTCCAAAGGTTCATTATTGAAGATAATTAAACAACGCGAAAGTTTTGAAAATTGATCGCGATTCCACCTGTTGGGAAATAACTATCTTCATAATGATACATACACTCCAACTTGAAAATTTAGGGTGTAATAGTTGATTTTCAAGTTTCATGTTCAATAACAAACTATCGATAAATGGTAATGAGGGATGCGCATGATTTTTTTTTTTAATTTTTAATCGAAAGTAGACCTCATTATGAGAATTTTGACACCAGCCGTTCTCTTTTAGGATGAGTAGATATTTTTCTATGATTTTTCAAAGTTTCGAATGTTTATGACGTCACGCGCCCCTCCCACCTGGGCGGGACCCCCCAGCCCACTGTGACGTCATAAACATTCGAAACTTCGAAAAATCATAGAAAAAGGTCTTCTCACGCTTGAAGGTCGCAGTTGGTGTCAAAATTCTCAGAATGAGGTCTAGTTTAGATTAAAAATAACAATAAATAGTTTTCCCGACCCATGCGCACACCCCATTACGTCGGAAACCCAAAAATGTAAATTCTTGCAATATCAAGAAAAATCGTTTTGATGAGAATTTCTGGGAAAATTAATCCTTGAAGCTTTACCGTGAGGAGCAGACAACTATGGGCCTCATCTGCCTGACCAAGTTAGCCACTGATATCCGTCAGACCTGCCAGAAATATCATCTTCTGCTTGTGGATGGCAGGGTTTGAAATAAGTGAAATCATGCTCAAGACAATATACTAAATGCAATCCTCGCTGAGTGGCGGTTATATTGGTTGAATAAGTTGTTCCAACTCGAATTCCGTAAACCCTGAGGATTTTTCTGATTCCACGGAGGCATTTTCCAGCTTTTATTTGTTTGTGTTCCTCCGCTCCCCGCAAGCCGCTCCTCCGGCATTTTCCATATTAACCGACTCACTCTTCCTTCCGCTTTTGTCTTATGAGTTTGTCATAGCAACGTCTTCAACTTGAAGGAAACGATGTGAGATGAAATCCCCTTTATTGCGCAGAATCAGTGTAGGCTGGTGCCGGTGGGTTCAATGACTTACCCGTTTGAAATTGGGAACACCCTCCTCCAACGCTCGCCTCTTTTCGTTATCCCCGGAAGTGGGTTTTGCAAATTGTGCCTGCTGTTGCAGAATAGTACGAGAACCGTTTCCAAATAATCACTCACTATGTAGACGACAAACGGTGACTCAGATGGTGAATCTAGCTGGACAATAGTCCGATCTCGGTACAAAAAACACAAAAGATGTTGTCCAACATGTTTGAGGTGTCGTATAAATTCGAAGAAGGAAATTGGCGATGAAATTTTCAATTTTAACCCCTAGATACCAATAAAGTCCATTCATGCATCATGAATTAATGAGCGAATTTTCAAAGAAATCTTTCAGTTGAAGGTATGGTTAAGAAAAGGAACAATTTTTTTTAAGGAACAAAAAGTTTTTTTACACGATTCTTGGTTCTTTCGATTTTTGGTACACCATACCAACATACTGTATGCACAGGGTATGCTTTGAAGATCTTAGGAGTCCATATTCATGTTCTACTCGTCTCGAAGAACTCATAGAGTACCCACACGGCTACTGCATTTCTGGGTACAACAAATATACGCACGTTTTCATTATACATATAAATATGTACATACTTTTCTTATTTTTGGACAATTGTCATTTTTTGAAAACGCATTGATATCAGAAATTTTGTGCTGAATCCGAATATACCATATATTATCATGATTGTGAAGGTAATAACCACAAAAAACGGGAAAACCCCGTTTTTTTTGGACTTTATTTGAAATTTGGACCACTTTGGATTGTCCAACATTTCTGGCTAACGAACTTGACCTATTTTTTGCTGTTACGAACATTTCGGCGAAAACTAAAAAAAAACGTATGCCAAGTGGGTGTGGCACACAGCTTCCTCGTATCCATAATAACCAATAATCCATAAACACCAATCCAGAATCAACCTAGAAGACAATCCTAGAAAATTTCATCAAATTCGGATGAAAAATTAAGTGAGTAGATGTATGTGATTGGATCAAAAAAATACTTAGCCTCGGCTGGGATTCGAACCCGGGACCCCTGGGGGACAGTTGAAGTTACGGCTGTTACAAGGAATTCACGTTTGCGCAAGCGCAGTCGCTTCTATCAGTCCGGGGATGATGATTTTCATTGGGGACTATCTACAACCTAATCCACATAATCCTTGAAAATTTCATCGAAATCAAGTGGAAAATGTGGAAGTTATGGCCGTTACAAGGAAATTCACGTTTGCGCATGCACAGTGGCTACTATCAGTCCGAAGGTGATGATTTTCATAGGGGATCATCTAAATACTAATTTGTAACACCCCTGAAAATTTCATTGAAATCGGATGGAAAATGTAGAACTTATGGTCGTTACAAGGAATTCACGTTTGCGCATGCGCAGTCGCTTCTATCAGTCCGGGGATGATGATTTTCATAGGGGACCGTCTACACACCAACCCGCACGATCCCTGAAAATTTCATAGAAATCGGACAATAACTTCGTATAGTTATGCGCGTTACAAGGAATTCATGACAGACAGACAGACAGACACACAGACACGGAACCAAAATTGTTCAGAAAGGTCTAAAACGCAAAACGCGAGTGGAAATTTTGATTTTGGAGAACTTTTTTTTTTTCGTCCTTGAAAAGTGAAAACAAAGCTTCCGCTACCTTGGTAGACTCGGAAGCAAAATTCTAACTCTATTCTATTACTCAAGTTAACTTAAATTTTTGGAAAAACTTCAGGGATCGTTTCAGAATGTTCCGAATCGGATTTCAGTGAAAAAAATTTTCGAAAAAGTCCATTCTAAAAATTTTGAGGCCGTTGCAATAGCTTCATTTTCCTTGAAAATTCGCTAAAAGTCTTAAAATAAATTATAAAAATTCTTAAGAAATTAAGAAAAACGACCATCTATAGACTTTTTTTCTTCTTTGGTTTTTTCATAAATTTTAGTGGTTAAACAAGAACCATCCTACAGAATATTGTGGAAACCCAGGGCTTCTCTTATTGACCCACTCGATGTGAAAACAGCCAAACACTCAATATTGCCAATCCACCACCAAAATTACAATCCGATCTTCGTTCCAATCAGTTCAATCAACCCATTCGTCCACAAAACGTCAACTAACGAATTTATCTATGGCTCAGATACAGGAATCCAAAAAAATTCTTTATTACACGTACATGTTTTGTGGAATATTGGTTTAAAAGTGTGAGAAAATAATATTAACGTGGTCTTGTTTGTTGCTTCAATTTATCAAAGGTGCTGAGCTACCTTAGTGATTACGATTATCACAGCACAGCATACAAAACGCTATGAATTTACGAGTACAATCCAAATATACAAAATAATTGTTAAGTAAAGCATGCATTCCAGGGGATGCATTCCATTGGATAAGGATTTGTTTAATTTCAACCAGTTAGCGATAAAACCTACATTTTTATTTGCCTTCTACTGTACAAAACTGTTTCACTCCATGTAATCTAGTTAGTATTATGAGTCAGGAACAATGCCCCCCTCTACCCATAGCCACCATAACATTTCTAGCGGTATGCGAGCCTAAATTTAAACTAGTTGGTAAGCGATAAAACTGTTTCACTCGATGTAATTTATTCAGTATTTCAGGCAAGAAATAGTGGTCTCCCCTCCTCGACCTTATCCACCATAACACTTCAACATCGTAACGTTGAACGTTCATCTATTAGTTTTGGTAGGCAATCCGTCGAACACAAAAAACACGAAATATGCGGTTTATGGTGTCCTGGCACTATGGTGGCACCAGTGTTAGTTCCATGGTGGTACAGATAATAATTTTCGAAAGTCCGGAGGTATAATGAGAATTTTTCCTCAATTTCAAAGTTTGGGTACAATTATTAAGCTTTAAAGAAACCGAAATATTGAAAAATCTGATATTTTGAGAACATTATCCCCTGCTCGCCCCCTACCCATGCTCATTATGACACTCTGGTGAAATTGTGTGAAATTTGGGACATTTTTGAGTCGAACAAAAAAGAAACACGCAAATTGAGGCCTGGGCAGAGATTACATGATTATGCCAAAAAAACGCACGTCCCCCACCCCCTTAAAAGGCAAAATTCAGAATTCCGGCGACGTATCGCACAACTAGATAGATTTCCGCGACAAACAAAAAAAGAACCACGAAAATCGGTTGAAAACTAAGGCCTTGGTAGAGTACACAAGATTTTGTCACACACACACAGACATTCACCTATGGGTTTTTTGTTGGATTTGGATTCAGAATGGTCTAAAACGGATTAGTCTGAGGTTATATTTTTTCTGTTGAGTTTTGTCCAACTTTACCCCAGATCAATCGCATAAGAACGCCCAAGTCTTACTGAGAGACGCCCGAAAATTTGGTGGGGGGGGGGGGGGTTGCCGTTTGAATAAACAATGCAGGTGCGCGTTGCGTACCTTTGCGCATGTGCGCACAGCGCAATTAAGCAATTTTTGAGATCTACGCAAAAAAATATGAAAAACTAGGTTCGACATGGGTTTTTCTGATGGATTGTAGAGGAATTGTAGGGAGTGAGACATATTTGTTGGGCGACCTTGTATGTTAGAGAAAACTTTAGGAATCGTTTTAAAATTTTCCAAAACAAATCTCAGTGAAAACATTTGTTTTCAGAAAAGTCCACTGTAAAAATGTTGAGTCCATTGCAATATCTTCAATTGTTTAATAATTAAATTTTTTGTAATTCGCAAATTTAAAAAAATGTTATATTCGCTTTTCAGATTTTGTGGTGGTGTAGTTATAACTTTGCTCAAGCTTGTAAAGTATGTTGTTGAGGACTGAAGTACTAATGATCCTTTTGTCAGGTACCAATATATTGTGATTCGACTATCAATCCAACCAAGTTAAATCGATACGAGGAGCTATGTGCCTCATACTTTTGACGGATGATCTTTAAGTAGTTTAATAAACCATTTTATCGCCACAATAACGAGGAAAATTCAACTTTAACAATAATAACTTTCCTTCACGACAGATTATAGATTTCAGAGTGGGCAGGAACGTGGTCCAGTCATTTGCCGAATACTACACCTCAACGGGTCTGATAATTCCTACGGTGAAGAACTTGGATAAACAACCACATTTGTCAAGAACAATTTGGAGGTACACTAGATATGATACATTTTAATACTAACTAAGATACCAGCATCTTGTCTTAAGTTTGTAATCAAAGTTAATTTTATTTAATAATACATGTTCCTTAACATGGAAATCATCAAATAAGTACAAAAAATATTCCCCACTTAATTCCAAAATAGTGTGTTGCTTTTGCAACATGTCTTACTTTTTCCATAATACTAATTCTCCTGGCAATTTTCGCAAAATCTTGTCAGTGTTTAAATTTCCTACGCCACAGTTACGTATTTTAAAACCATTTCCTGGTTTGTTCAGACGAATTATTTCCGTATAATCTAACCAACATTCTTGTCAGGATCTAATCTAGATTCCTGTCAGAATGGCTTGGAGAAATTCACACGTCCACCCATCTGTTCCAAATATGTTTGAATGTATGTGCCATTCTGCCATTGCTAATGAGCGTACAGTGAACTAGTGCATAATTATTACGAACACGTGATAATTTTTTCACAGCGCTTTCTCAAAACTTAGTAGTACTTATGTTGTAGAGAACGTTTACAAAACATTCAGAATTTTTAGCTTTTTCCGGAAGAAAAATCAAAACCTTTTTACACACTCAAAAACAAATGAATTCAAATAATTCGCTAATAAGACTCGAGGATACTATTGGTGGTACGCAAAACTTTTGGTGGTACACATGAAAATTTCAGATAAAGCTAGTGTTCTTTATTTCATCTTTTACCTACAGGTTTTTAACAATACTGTAGTATATAGCACAACATGAATAGTTGAGTACAACAACATTGCTCTTTCATTCTTTCTGCAACCCATTTTCAATACACTAATGTTGGTAGATGCAGTAGTCCAAACCTCTTGCCTTGAAAACTCAGGTTGAATAGGACCTTGCCAAAATATCATATTGCAACTGTTCTGGATCACTTCAATTCTCCCTGTCCGGATGGACAATTTGGCTGCTTGTAGCAATTGCTATTCATATACCGCCAATGTAGGAGAGGTGCACTCGTTTCCAAGGATGGGTATGATTTTCCTTCTCAGGTATCACGACGTAAGCAAGTCTTTGAGGAGACGACACAGTGCTCCTGGTACTTGCTATGGTCGTATGAACGTCGTAGATCTCGGGAACATCCGACCACTGACGATGGAGACTCGACGGTCCCGCAGCTACACGAGGCGGCGCGACAGGGCTCGTCCGTGGCCGCCGACGGCTGTCCCCCCCGAACAGCCTTCGCTCAGCATCATCGACTTCAACATGATGGCCAGGGGAGGCCTCGAACAAGCTACTGCCATCAGGAAGAAATGCAACGTTTCAAGAACTGGATATCCCACGCAGAACCAGTAATAGATGTATAGGGCAGCTCAGGATACCACATAAACAATCCTTGTGCTTCTGTTTGCTGATCATCAACCTACTTTGCTCTGCTTACTAAGACTGAACCACGATCGTTGAAAAAAATCGCCATTTCAGATTTTAGAACGCATGGAAAAAAAGTAAGATCATGAAATTGGGGATGCATTTCCTACGTGGGGTTTAGTTAGTCCTCAATGCTAGGCGTTGCCCCATCACCCCTGTGAAAAATTTAGCTTGCGAACAATCAATGAACAAATACAAATACGGGTTTTTTTCAGAGCTCAGAAAGATTTCAGTTCTAAATCGACCCGTTGAGTTCCGATAGACGGAAATCAATATAAAGCCGTACTTTATTATGTATCACGAGCAAACACGATTTATTAACGTTCATCCAATTTAAAATTGCGATTTCTCATGAGTAGAGAAAATAGGAGAAACATAGATAGGGAAATGTTTTACGAGTACTGAGTTCCAAATGCACGCAAATAACGATGCTCTTCGTAACGAGTCGCGTCTAATGTTACTACAGGAGACATGAACTGTACCGTCGATGCTCTCGAAGCGTTCTTTACAAAGACTGAACTAGCGGTTTTTCTGTTGGGTTTTTTTATGGAGTTTTTACCGAGTGAAACAGTTTTATCGCTTACCAACTGGTTTAAATTGATCTACCACTTATTCAAGGGGACGTCCCCTGGAATGCATGCATTACTTAACAATATGTTTTCAAGTGGAGTTGAGATGTGCAGACGACATATGCACGAAAAGCGAATTCCGAAAATGGTCAAAATCTTGAAATCGCTTGTTTTTTCAGTCGCATATCAATTCTTGACGCAGAATTGTGAAACTTCCCAGTAGGTGAATGAGGGGGGGTTTTTCCGGGAAAATCTCCCCCTCATCAAAATTCCCTTTCACCAAAACTCTATCCTCAAGGGAGATGGATCTTTCACCTAGGTAAAAAAGAAAACTCTCTTTTACATGTAGAAAAGTCCTTATTCCTGGTTGTTTTCCTGGAAAACTCCCCCCCAAGGGAGATGGGTCCCACCCTCCAGGTAAAAAGAAAACTCTCTTTTTACATTTTAGAAAAGTCGTTGTAGAAAAAGTCTAAGACCTCTCACTAAAAATCCCCCCTCAGGGTTAAAATTAAGGTAAACAAATCATTTTTACTCACGTTTTCAATTCGCAGTCGGATCTCTTCAATTCCTTCCAGAGCGAGTGCGCAGGACTGGCTGGCTGTGACATTTTCCCAGGAAAATCCCCTCATGGTCCCATCACGTAATAAGGTAAGTAAATTATTTAAATCGCGCTTAATTCGCAGGCGTGATCTCTTCAAATCCTATTTACTCGCGTTAAATTTAAATCTTGAGGTGTCCCAGAACTATCACGTTCTAAACCCCCTACAGGGTAGAAAAAATCTTCATCACATAACAAGGCAAGTAAGTAGATTATATTACTCACGTTTAATTTGCATGCGCGATTCTCTTCACATTTTTTCCGAGCGAGGCTGCAGGACTGACTGTAACGAAGTTGGTGACCTTTCAAACAAACGTGCCAATTTGGCGAATGGGAATAATAAACATTCCTCAAATGGGCACGTTTATTATTCGGTCGTTTATTTCTCCAAAAAACTTAGCGTTATGTGCGTACTTAGCTTAATTACAAACTAATTACCTTCTAAGATACATACGTTCATGTACTTTTTAGGCCACCCTCTAACATGTTAGGGTGGTGCATTATGTGGCACAATGTAAATCGTGAATCAAAGTGTTTAAGGGCAACGCTCACAGAGCATTCAATTACAATTGGATTTTCTCAACTTATAAATTGTAAAATACAATCCAGACATCCCAACTAAAAATAAAACTGTTTGAACGAAGCCAGAAATTAAAATTGCCAAAGTCGGGTCAGGTTTCGTTTTATGCAACAAAGATTCGGGCAATTTAGAACATATATATTCGGGTAAATTGTCTTTAGAAATATCGCATGTTGTGGCGTTAAAAATACCCAACGCTTCAAAAAACAGCAAACATGTAGCTTGTATCGGATTGAACGGACTTTGCGTTTTTAACAAGTAAAACCCCGACAAAAGACAAGATGGTGGGTGAGCACTCATTGTTTGTTAAAGTCTCTCATTATAAAATCCGAGACGTTCCGCTTTTATAGCTGGTGATTCGTGGTTAGAATAATTTTCCTGCACATTATTGCACGGTGTTAATGGACGTTGAGGCGTTAGAAGGGGAAATCTGAAATCTATAATAATTCAAAATTTCTCCAAATTGCCAGGGTGTAAAATTTCAGTAGTTGCCAACACGTCCGAAAAATTTATTAGCATAAAATGCGTTTTTCATTCAATATATATCGGCAAAAAACCTTTCGAATTAAGATTTGTCGACTCTCTGAAATTTTTGCCCAACGGCCTATCGAGCCTCGCATTAAAATTAAGGCGAGAAGATTTGCAAATTGTCCCTGGATATTTTCGCGACGAAAATTTAATCGGTGTTATGTTAAGAAAAGGCGTATTTCCTTATGAATATATTGAAAATTATGAATGTCTAATGGTTAATCAACTCCCTTCGAAAGACCAATTTTATAGTTCGTTAAATCAGCAAACTGTGACAGACGAGGATTACCAGCACGCGATTAAAGTATGGGACTTATTTTCTTGCAAAACGCTCGCCGATTACGCGCGAATACATTTAATCAGCGATACCCTTTTGCTAGCGGAAGTTTTTCTAAATTTCGGAAAGCGGTTTTTTGCGTTGTATCACATCGACCCCGCGCAATATGTGAGTTTGCCAGGTGCAAGTTTCGATAGCATGTTAAAAATGACCGGTGTTACCCTACAATTAATTACGGACAGCGAACAGTACATGTTTTTTGAAAGGTACGTACGAGGAGGTTTTTGTTCCACCGTGCTGAAACACGCACAAAACGAAAATTTTAAAAAACAGATAGCCTACATTGATTGTAATTCGTTGTATCCGTTTGCAGCGCTTGAACATTTACCAATAAGCAATTTTGAATTTGTTGCGCCTCCTACTTTGGACGAAATTTTAAAAATTTCAGACCGATCTGAATATGAATTTTTGTTCGAAGTAGATATCTCAATCCCCCACAACTACACGATAATTTAGCAGATTACCCCTGTCTAGTTGAAAAAGATTTTATTCCAGGTACAAAACACGAAATTAAACTTATAGGCACTTTGTATGACAAAAAACAGTACGTAATTCATTATAGATTTTTGCAATTTGCAGTTCGAGAAATAGGATTAAAAATTGATCGTATTACTAGGGCTTTATAATTTAAACAGTCTCCATTTATGGAAAATTTTATTCTTAAAACAATAGAAAACCGCAAAAATGCTACCAACGATTTAGAAAAACAGGCCCACAAGTTAATTGCAAATTCTGCCATTGGGAAATTATTAGAAAACGTGCGTTTTCGGAAAGACGTTAGAATCGTAACTTCTTGGAAACAAGCTAAATTTCAATTTCAAAAATCAAATTATTCCCATTTTACTGCCATTGACGATAATGTGTTGGCGATATTTGTGAATAAAGTTGCAACAAATTTAGACAAACCAATTTATGCGGGTGCAACAATTTTGGACGTGGCAAAATTACACATGAACCGATTTTGGTATAGCGTGTTGAAGCCTCAATTTATTCATTATTCCTTGAAGCTTGTCGACTCCGACACTGACTCAATTGTAATGTTAATAGGAGAGCTTGACTGCGATTGGCGTGAATTCGTTTCTAGAAATCCCAATTTGAAAAAACATTTTGATTTCGATTGTACTGGTGAGATAGGAAAAAAAAAATGTATGCATTTAAACTCGAATCTACCAATCATGAAATCAAACGTGCAAAAGGAGTGCCTAACTCTGTCATTTCAAAAACATTAACTTTTGATTTATATAAAAAAAAAAGCGCTGTATGAAAGAATTGGGCTTTATGTCACGTATTCTGCCATACAGTCGCATGATTACGACGTTATGACAGTTGAAAAGACAAAATTAGCTTTGCACCACCACGACAATAAAAGACAGCAAATAACAACGATTTTAAGCCTGCCTTACGGACATAAAAATTTAACCATAAAAAAGACTTACGTTTCTCAAGAACCAAAAAAATGGTCAGAGCTCAAAATTCGCAATGTTTTCTTACATGTTAAAAAAGTCCATTCATGCAGCATGAATTAATGAGCGAATTTTCAAAGAAATCATTCAGTTTAAGGTGTGGTTAAGAAAAGGACCAATGGTGTTGCAATTTGTTGTAGAAAGTTTTTTTTTCGATTCTTGGTTTATATATATGTATATATTTTTTTTTACATGCTTTTACACCAATAATCGACGTCCCGGAAGACGTGAAATCACTGGGCTGAAAGCTGAATCTGGGAGCCCGAGAAGCGTTCTGATTAGGGAAGCTCCTGGACGTAGTTAAAGATGAGTGCGACAGATCGCGTTCATGATCACTTGTTCCCAACCTCATCACAACAAGTCACCTTGTTTATCACATATTTTTCTCCTTGGTGCGTTACCTGCTGCATCTAAGTAATTAATTTCATAACATTTAAATATATTCGCGATATGTACGAAAAAATCGTGCGATTTTCAATAATAAACTCGGTTTTAAACGTTTCTATCGGTGGCAGTTGTCGATTACATATTTGAACGAAGACTTTTTTTTTTTTTTTTTTTTTTTCACATGAACTTATAGAGTACCCACACGGCTACTGCATTTCTGGTTACAACAAATATACGCACGTATTCATTATATATATATATATAGCTACAAACTTTTCTTAATTTTGGACAATTTTCATTTTTGAAAAAAGCATTCATATCAGAAATTTTGTGCTGAATCCGAATATACCATAAATTACCATGATTTTCTATGTAAAAACCTCAAAAAACGGGAAAAACCCATTTTTTTGGAGTTTTTTTGAATTTTGGACCACTTTGGATTGTCCAAAATTGCTGGTTAACGAACTTGACCTATGGTTTGTTGTTACAAACATTTTGGCAAAAACTAAAAAATTTTTTTTAAACAATTACTCAAGTTATCGTCCGGAATGACACATATATATATATACATATGATTTTTGGAAAAACTTCAGGGATCGTTTCAGAATGTTCCAAAACGGATTTCAGTGTGAAAATTTTTCGAAAAAGTCGATTCTAAAAATTTTGAGGCCATTGCAATAGCTTCATTTTCTTTGAAAATTCGCTAAAACAAAATGACCGTCGTATTTCGCAAAAAGCCTCTTCTAGCTCCGTGTTTTTTGGCCTTATTGCCTGTCTGCGGACTCCCGGGCGCGACTTGCCCGTTCCAAGACTGCCAAATCGTACCAGGAAATCTGTCGGAAAAAATTGGCTTTGTGTCACAAGAAATTCTTATAAGAGTTTAAACTTTGCAATAATGTTTTACTGGCACAAAAGCACGTACCTTGCAAACTTCGTCCGTAAGACTATCCATGATGGTCGCTGGGACATCACAAGGCCACAAATATCCGTAAACAGGTAATGAAGCAACCAATCCCAAATCTCGCAATTTTGGGGGACTGTGCAATTTTAAGTCGAGCGTATCAAGGGCCTATGTCCTCCGCCACTTCCCACATACCAGAATGAACCAGTAGTTCTTCACAGAAAGAAGTGAGGTCTGCGTGCCCGTCATCAATCAGTCGTTGAGTAAATCGAGTGAATGTTCCAGTATTGTCCATTGAAGAGGCAGGTAGGTAGGTAACTTACTCGATCGAAGTAAAAGTGAAACTGACGACCTGCCCTTTCGCAGGCCCAGGTCCACGTCCACTGAAATTTGGAGGTGGGGGTCTGTCCCACTTTGCACGCATTATTGCATCATCAGAGTCGTATAAAAGCCCGCGCTTTGAGCAAGGGAATCGTACGATCGCAGCCTACCTCAACAGGATGTCTACCGTTAGGTAACCGTTGAATACGCCCTCTCTTTCTCCCTCTCTCTTCACCTCTCAACTTCAAGTTTCTACCAACGAGTTTTTCTCCAGCGTAAGTAACAAATTTCAATTTTTTCCCAGGAAACCGACGCTCAACGAGTTGAACGACGCTGGGACCAAAGAAAGAAAATATTTGCGGGACTTGGCGGTGGGATCGACGTACCAGATAATAGCCGTTAAACTAATATATTCAAAAGATTTTGGCCCGTTGGTTGTAGCGCACGCTAGGGCCGTATTAGCTGGGCGACCAAAATGTGATTTTGAAACTCTGTTACCAAAACGATATATGCCGTTGTTATTTTCCAATACAGATGAACCATTAATTTGTGAATCTGACAATTGGTTGTTTACAATAAAAGCGCATTCAAACAAGACCACTATTATTGAATTTCATTTCTAAAAATGAATAGCGTTGTCTTTTTTAATATGTAGGTATTTTAACATTTTTAAATTTTTTTCAGGATAAAAATATGGACCCGCCGTACCTTAGAGCACGCACATTCCAGCAGTAGGTACACGAAGGCGCGGTTCTTAGAATGTAATTAGATTGTAATTAGGTTAAGTAGGCACATAACGCTAAGATTTTTGGAGAAATAAACGACTGAATAATAAACGTTGCAATTTGGAGGAATGTTTCTTGTTTTTTTCATTCTCCAAATTGCCACGTTTGTTTGAGGCTAACTATCCATCATTAAATTTAACGCGAGTAAATAGGATTTGAAGAGATCGCGCCTGCGAATTAAGCGCGATTTAAATAATTTACTTACCTTATTACGTGATGGGACCATGAGGGGATTTTCCTGGGAAAATGTCACAGCCAGCCAGTCCTGCGCACTCGCTAGGGAAGGAATTGAAGAGATCCGACTGCGAATTGAAAACGTGAGTAAAAATGATTTGTTTACCTTAATTTTAACCCTGAGGGGGGATTTTTAGTGAGAGGTCTTAGACTTTTTCTACAACGACTTTTCTAAAATGTAAAGAGAGAGTTTTCTTTTTACCTGGAGGGTGGGATCCATCTCCCTTGGGGGGGAGTTTTCCAGGAAAACAACCAGGAATAAGGACTTTTCTACATGTAAAAGAGAGTTTTCTTTTTTACCTAGGTGAAAGATCCATCTTCCTTGAGGATAGAGTTTTGGTGAAAGGGAATTTTGATGAGGGGGAGATTTTTCCGGGGAAAACACCCCCCCCCCCCCCTCATTCACCTACTCTTCCCCAAAAAGTGCGCCAAAATCTCAGCTTTCCAACGGTGTTATCAAAAAATATTTAACAATCGAATTTAAGGGAGAAATTTCTGTTTGAACGCAGAAAAACCGAGGAGCCGCGGCTCCTCCGAAGCTCCGAGTCCTCCCGTCTAACCGTCGATTTCGTTGAAAAAATTCACGTTTTTTCACGTTCAAACAGAAATTTCTCCCTTAAATTCGATTGTAAAATCTTTTTTGATTACAATGTTGGAAAGCTGAGATTTTGGCGCACTTTTGAGGGAAGTTTTACAATTCTGCGTCAAAAATTAATATGGTTACTAGGCGACTGAAAAAACAAGCAATTTCAAGATTTCGCTTTCGCTATTCATACGTCGTCTGCACATCTCAACTGCACTTTAAAAAAAAATGTTATTGGGCATCAAAAAGATTGAAAATTTAACGCTCCTTCAAACGGAATTTTTAGATTTGAGCTAACTCTTGAATTGAGGGAGTTATGCTAGATTTATTGAGCAAAGGTCAAAAACACGAGAAAAAAATTTTCAAAGTGAAAAAAAAGCATTTTGAGTGGGGATACCCAAAAATGTCAAGAGGCACTTTTTGTCGGAAATTAGTTGTAGAACACGTGGGAGAAAGGTCATGAACCACTCGTGTTACACCCTGTATAATATTATAATTACAAGAATAAGAACAAAAAACCTCTTAAGGGGGTCGGTCGCCGTTCGTTCCTCGTTCCGGGTCAGTATTTCACGAGATTGAAGGCGCGAAAACGTGAAAAGTTCTACCTCAATTTGAAACTTTAAAGGATTTTAGAAATTCATTTGTGCACGGCCCTAGGAAATTGACAAACTGAAATATCGCCGCTGGAATCACCGAAATCGAACAATAATTTCCAGAGAAATATAGGAAAAACATGGAAAAAACCGTTTATTCAGGAATTTTCCCCATTTTGGTTCATTATTTTCAATAATGAACTTTTGGAATCGACCAAGAAAAAAAACATTTCAACATCCCCTCAAAATTTGATGGTTTACTTTTCAAGGTACGTAGAATCCAAAAATCGAATAAAAATTTGGCCGTCCGTCCGCCGTACGCGGCACTTTTGCCACTTAGCATTGACCGATTTTGATGAAATTTGGTATGTAGGCTCCTTCTGGGGTCTAGTTGTGCCCCGAAGATTTTGGTTGAGAGGTCACTTCTAAGGGTTCCAAAATCAATTTTGAAATTTTGAAAACGCCCTAACTCAAAAAATTTTGATATAACGGTATTCTTTTTCCTTCAATTTAAGATTCTATAGAATTTTTAGAATTTTTTGAGATCACCCGGAGCTCTGTAGGACAAACCGTTTGCTCACTACGAGAATTTAATGTTTGAACGTACGATAAATCAGAAACACGAGTGTGAATCGCAAAAGAGGCCTAATCTCCGTTCAAATTAAAGCTGACCGAAATGCGATCGATGTTTTTCTTCATGTTGGATGATTGGTGGCTTTGCAGACGAGTGATCTATATAAAAATAATAAACCATTGTGTAATGATTTTCAGCGATTTTCTTTGTCGATTTTTGTTCGATTTTGATGATTCCAGCCGCAATATTTTTCAATTCCCTAGGGCCGTGCACTAATGAATTTCTAAAATCCTTCAACATTTCAAATTTAGGTACAACTTTTTACTTTTTTGCCCCTTCAATTTCGCGAAATACAAGGAACGAACGGCGACCGACAGAGACCCCCTTAACAAACGGAATGTATTTTCCAAATTCTTGGACACGCGAACGATATCTCTAACACAGTTGAAGTCTGAGTATATGAAATTGTGGGACGGTGTGTTGACCTTATACAAATATAGATTATAATGTAGATTTAGGCAAAACAATGGAAACTCAAGAAAATTAACAAAACAGGTCTGAGAGATACATGTTGGCCTCCTTCAGAAGAGAATTACTTCATTCTTAATTGTAGTCACTTCTCTGTGATATTAAAAAATACAACATCCTTACAACATCGGCAGAGAAAATGAGTATCGTCCGACTGCTCTCACTGAAAGCTTCTAATTGAACCTGGAGCACCAAGGACAAGATTTGAACCAGATCGGATTTAAAAATGGGGTCCTAAACATGAAATACTCAAAAAAATAGAATTGATGAGAAGATTGACCAAAAACAATCATTCTGTTCACCCTCGCAGGATTAGAATGTGGAGGCCACTCTTCAGCAGTGAATAAATTCCTCGACTTCCAAAAATTGGGATCAGACTTAATTCAAGTGTTACGGCATAGAAGATTAAAAGTAATAAAATACGAAATTCTGTCGGTTTTCGGTTATTCATCAATCTTCAGGGTGAGTGAATCTAAGTTTTTCGACTAGCTCAATAAATCCCCACATAATGAACGTTGAGAAATTTGGAAAAAATCCTAATCAAAACACTCTCACCTTCAAGCTGAATGGGGAGATTTAATAGAAGTAAATCTGGGACTTTCAGAGATCGTGACTCCTTATATGATCTGAACTGAAAATGCCAAGTGGGTGTGGCACATAGCTTCCTCGTATCCATAAACCGATTGTATAGATGATCCGATGCATAGTAGTTAATCTCAAAACATCAATCTCTAAGTACCTTCCACTACCCTCAAAGAGGACCATCTACACGCTAATCTGAACAATCCTGAGAAATTTCGTCGAAATCGGATGGCAAATGTAGAAGTAACAAGTGATTCACGTTTGCTCATGCGCAGCAACTACTATTAGTCTGGGGGAGATGATTTTCATAGGGGATCATCTACACGCCAATCTGAACAATCCAAGAAAATGTCATCAAATTTGGATGAAAAATGTAAGTGTTATGGCTGTTACAAGGATTTTACGTTTGCGCATGCGCAGAGGCTACTGTCAGTTTTAAGGCCTTGATTTTCATTGAGGACCATGAGTAAAAGTAAAGTAAAGTTAACAACCATTTCAGGTTGGATGTTCGTCCGACTGCCATTCCTGGCGTCGCAGACGTCATCAGCTGTCTTCCAAAGAGAAGATCAGAATTTGTTCTGATGATTTCGCTCATGGCTTCCCATTGGCCTCACCGCCGTGTTGAGACGAGGGGGAACTGCGACCGACTTACCCGAGAATATGCTCCCGAGGCGAGCCCCGAACTCACGGCCCCTGCAACCGGTCCGAGTCTCGTCTCCAGAGACACATGCCGCAGCTCGCTCGGCCACAGCTGAACCCTCATTGGGGACTATTTACAACCTAATTCGCATAATCCCTGAAAATTTCATCGAAATCGGATAGAATATGTGGAAGTTAAGGCCGTTAAAAGGAATTCACGTTTGTTCATGCGCAGCGGCTACTATCAGTCCGGGGGTGATGATTTTCATAGGGGACCATCTACACGCCTACCCGCAAAATCCCTGAAAATTTCATAAAAATCGAATGAGAAATGTAAAAGTTATGGCTGTGGCAAGGATTTCACGACAGACACGGAACCAAAATTGTTCAGAAAGGTCTGAAACGTAAAACGCGAGTGGACACCTCGATTTTGGAGAACTTTTTTTTCAACCTTGAAAAGTGAAAACAAAGCTTCCGCTACCTTGGTAGACTCGGAAGCGAAATAAGACAGAACATTGACAAAAATGTCGTATCACATTTTTTCTGTGACTCACACTTTTCTGGGTTTAATTGTCACCCTGGAGTAGAATCCACAGTCAGCGATAAATCATAATTTGGTATTTGTAATACCATAATCATAATTTGACTACCTTCGGTGGGGTAGACCCCATTCATTTCGGATATGTCCATGTTCTTATTAGCTTTCGTGAATCGTTCAAATTTTAAGTAACGGAGACAATACTACAGTGCATTTTCCAAGCCTGAACTCACATTGCTTACCGTAACTTTACTTAGAACTCATTGACCCTATAGACCCTAAAGGCGGCCCTGTTCTTTCAGGCAATCAAACAAATAAACAACCTTGATTTGAAATAAATGAAAGACTATAACATCGTTTTATTGAAATACTTACGAGATATTATTTTATTTATATTTATAAAAATACAATCAAGCTCAGTTATTTATCAAATCAAATGTCATAGTAAGTTAAAAGGTCATTCATAAGTCGTGCATGAGTCAAAAATTGAATTTAATAAAACTTTATGCATACAGAGCGACTTTCATTATATTATGTATGATCCTCTACTAACTATAAAGTAAGCGATACTCAATAATAATGTAGGATTGAAGTAGAGTAGTGGTGGATGCAATCTTTACAAGATGGGCCAAGATGAGTTGGTGTCAGCAGATTTCTTGCCGATGGCGAAGAAGTACGCAGAAGTGAGGAGTATGTACCTACTTGATCTCTTCTTTGAAGGCAAGTTGATCTCTTCTACCTCTTGTAACATTCATAAGGTGAGTACCTGGGTTCGGGGGAGAAAATGTGAAAATGCTTTTTTCTAAAATTTCTTAAGGTTGGAAATAAAGTCGTTATTGTCCATCATAAGCTACTATTTTGAAGAAAAATGCGTTAAAAATATTAGGGAGGATTTTTTAAATTGTTTGCTATGGAAATTCATTTTGGGGCACTCTAAAACGAATCGTGAAGTTGAACAGTTCTCCATCATGAATGTTACGTAAGTATGTACCATTCCAGAAGGTATCTGACCCCAGATGGGAGTACAATATTTAAAAAATCGAATTGGTGCCAAAATAACAATATTCATAAGAATGGATGTTTGTTGACTAGCGTTTTTTGGAGTTTCTCAGTTTGGAAGTTCAAGGTCAAAAGTCGAGTTTTCGAGGATCTAGGAGAAAACTAATATCTTTAGAATATGAACTATGGTATTTACAAATTTATCGGAATCAACGAGAAATGTACAAAAATTTCTGTTCAACTAGAAATAAATGTCCAACGAAACGGAATGGGATACCATGGAACAATGAGCGCTATTTTTAATATATATATTGATGAACATATGTTAATATGTTAATATAATGATGAACATTTTACCATCGTGCTACAACATGAACAATTAAACCCTAGTGGACTGTTTGAAAGTTGTGTTGTGGCCTACATTAAATTGAACGAACGACTACACGTACCTACATGCCAGTTAAGTACATCATGAACAATGCTGAAAAGCCAATAAAGTATTTTTACGCCAGATCACCATTTCATTTTTTGAAGTATTCAGCGTTCCATTTTCACAACCCTCATGAGACAGTTCGTAAATGGAAATCGCTCACTCAGGCTCGTACTATTAATCGCAAAAGTAATTTCAGCTCAACAATGGGAACTTTTCAATCGATAAAGAGACCATGGTTGATAGCGGAAAAGACAGAGTGCACTGGCGACATCACCGCGGCAATAATGTAACACATGTTCTTTCACACATAACTCTCTTCTTTCGAGTGGAACTCAATATAACTAAGTGGTCTCACTATGAATTAAACGGGGTTTCCCATTCTTCTCTGGCAATTATTGTTCGATTTTATTGTTATTTCGATAATTTTTTGAATTCCAGCGGCAATTTTTTAGTTTTTCAATTCTTTAGACTGCTGCACTAATGAATTTCGAAAATCCTTGAAAATTTCAAATTTAGGTACAACTTTTAAAGTTTGAACGCTGACTTAAATTGATGAAAAAATGTCACAGAAAATTCATTAATTAGGTAATTAATTACCCTAAAGCGAAAGGTTAGTCCCACTGTGCTCGGGGTGGTGTCAACAAAATTCTTAAAAATTGAAGCTATTCCAATTGAAGAGGAAAGAATACCATCAAAAGTTTTTGAGGCAGGGTGTTTTGAAAACGTTTTCCCCACATTTTACCCCTTAGAAGAGACTTACAAAACCAAAGCTACGGGGCAGCACAACTAGACCCAAAATGGAGCCGATAAACCAAGTTTCATCAAAATCTGTCCACGGGAACAGGGCAAAGTGCCGCGTACGGAGTTATTGAGTGTTTTATCCAAAATCCTTAAATTCTCAATTTTTATGAGAAATGTGACTGCTCACGAATTCAGTATAAAATATAGGTGGCACAATTAGTCAAGTAGGTTCATATTGGGAAATCAATGGACTTGAAAGAACGGGAACGAGAAGAAAATTCCGTTTGTGATCTATAGTGGTATGTGGTGTATTCGTGATTAGTATTAATTTTTCTACAATCGGGAGTAGAATAATTTGAGTTAAATCAACTGTAACTCATATCAGGAGTGTAAACGAAGGTGACATGTAATGCACGATTTTAATTTTTTGAGGTTTTGGAACAGATCCACCCATTCGGTGCAGCGCAGCGATTGGGAACAGCTGGGGAAATATAACAGTGACAGTAACAGTAACTGCGTCGTCAGAACAACCCAAACGGACTAAAGACGATACGCGCCATGTAGTGTGAAGTTCTAGGGTCTTTAGTGTGCACAAACCGAAACACTGGAGCAACGCAGAAGAAAAGAAGATGTGAAATTGAAGATAGTGTGGAACGTACAGATAATCCAATGCACATTGTATAATCTAAAAACTTAAATCTCCAAGGACTTTACAATTTTGGAGATCACATGACGAAGAAATGTATCGGGAATCATCCAGAGTCTCAACTATACAAACCCAGAAAATGCCATCGAAATGAATGGAAACTTGCTTATAAAGGATTTCACGTTGGCACACGCGCAGAGGCCGCTATCAGGGGAAGATGATTTTCATAGGGGACCATCTATTTGCGAATTCTAGAAAAATTTATCAAATTCAAATGGAAAATGTGTAATTTATGGCTGATACAAAAGTTCAACGTTTACGCATGAGCTGAGGTTACTGTCAATTCGGGGCGGATGATTTTCGAAGGGGACCATCTGCACGCCTACCCGCACAATTCCAGAAATTGTCATCTAAATCGGACAATAATTCGTATAGAAGATACTTACTTCGTAAGTTAGTTAGTTAATAGTTACTAGAAGTTTTGCCCGTAGCAGGGATTTACGGCATGACCAACAATCAGATACAAACCTGGACCACATTGGTTCAGGAAGGTATAAAATAGTAAAATGCGAGTGGAAATTTCGATTTTAGAGGAATTTTTTTTTCAACCTTGAAAAGTGAAAACAATGTTTCCGCTACCCTGGTAGACTTAGAAGCAAAATTATACCGATGTAGAAGAAAAAAACATCATAAAAATAGGGAGAAATCATAAAAAAAAGTATGATTTTCAGGGAAAATCGTAAAAAAATCGATTTTTAGGGAAATCATAGAAAAAAATAATAAAATCGTATTTAAAATACGAATACGGGGGAAAATCGTATTCAAAGTGTGAAGACGATTGTATTCGTATTCATATTCATACTTGTATTCGTATTCATAATCATAAAATCGCAGATATGATTTGTATTCATAATCGTATTTATGAATAAGAATTCGCCCATCTCTGGTATACAGTGACTAGGCATTCTATAAAATGCCTGGATATCATACTTTTCCGGTATTATATACTCTCACAGACTTGGAGACGTTCATATGAAACGAGGGAAAAGTTGATCGATGTCGGTCAGGTAAGTTGGTTTGGAAAAATAGATTACCTGTCTACTGAACGCATAACTTTCCATCTCAACTCATGGGTAAGTATTGATTTGTGGAAATGAACCGATTTTTAATTATTCACTTAGTAGCTATCATTCTATCAATCCATCCAAATGTAGATAAAGCAAACTATCACGCTTGATGTGAAACTTATCATTACGTGATTCAGCAAGCAAAAATGTCGCATACATTTACAATTTTTTTTTAGATTATTTTATAGATTTTTCAAGATTTTTTTAGATTAGATGGATCTAATTAAAAGTCACGACTTACCACCAATTCCTAGGGAGATTCACACTTAGTATCCTCCTCCATGATATGCCAGCAGTACCTAATATGTACCTAATAGTTTTGGAACACCTATAATTCAATGATACTTTCTCTTATTCCTGTTTTGTATTGCAAAATCGAAGAATGCAATATAATCCAAATCATGTGAGTATGGAAATACAAGTGGAAAATTGTTAGGTTGTTGTGTTACTAAAATGTTAATTAGTTTTTAGAGTTGGTAACATCTAGAAGAATTATTCGTTCTGAATATATCAGTATTTTCTGCCAGTTTGGTGTCATCCTTCCTACAATTGGTGTCAGAAGTGGGAAGCTGAATGTTGACTCATAAGGATTAGATTGCAAGAAGCCTACGACATTGCACGCCTCATCATAGGGAAAGTAGCAGCAGAATCGAAACGGAGGTAAGACCGGCATTCGAGGGAGCCAAGGTTCCAGGTTGGAGATGAGGTTTAGATGCACTACCCTCGCCGACATTTGGGTCGCTCACCGAAACTCCAACTTCCATGGATTGGCCCTTGAAGTTTACTTCGGACGTGGTTGTCAGAATGCTAACTCCTGCGCGCAAGAAAATAGTAGTGCATGTCGACCGACTGCGATCTTACTTGTTTCCTCCCGATGAGAAAATGGAAGCATGAGAAGAACAAGAAGAAAAAGGAAGAGGGTGATGTTAGGTTGTTGTGTTACAAAAATGTTACTTAGTTTTTAGAGTTGGTAACATCTAGAAAAGTTCGTGTGTTCCTTGTTGAATTATTCGCCCTGAATAAGTCAGCATTTTCTGCCAGTTTGGTGTCATCCTTCCTACAATATACTTGGTACTGTCTACAGATGGGCACGGCAGCGACATCAATCCTTAGGTACCTACCTACAAACATATTTGAAGTGCGAATCCGAAGTTAAAAATAAAAGAGTTTGGTCTAAAAGTAAGGAAAAACGCTGCAAATTATTACACAATGGTTTATTATTTTTCTATATAGATCACTCGTCTGCAAAGCCACCAACCATTCAACATGAAGAAAAACATCGATCGCATTTCGGTCAGCTTTAATTTGAACGGAGATTAGGCCTCTTTTGCGATTCACACTCGTGTTTCTAATTTATCGTACGTAAAACCTTTAAATTCGTTTAGGGAGCGAACTGTTTTTCAAAACTGATTTTGGAACCCTTAGGACTGACCTACATGAACCAAAATCTTCGGGGCACAACTAGACCCCGAATGGAGCCTACATACCAAATTTCATCAAAATCGGTCTATTCTAAGTGGGGAAAGTGCCGCGTACGGCGGACGGACGGCCAAATTTTTATTCGATTTTTGGATTCTACGTACCTTGAAACGTAAACCATCAAATTTTGAGGGGGTGTTGAAAAATTTTTTTCTTGGTCGATTCCAAAGGTTCATTATTGAAAATAATGAACCAAAAAGGATGGTGATTCCAATATGTTTAGTTTGGATTAGAAATATGCTGGGTTTGCATTTTTAAAAATAAAATAACAAATGCACCCAATCAGTGAGGGTTTTTTTTTTGTTTTCCATCACATTTTTGGTTTTGTTGTTAATAAGCTACGTAGTTACTTTTTCGATAGTTATTCAGTCGTAATGCTCCGAAAATGAGAAAAACTAGCATGAAAGAGCTATCAACTTAAAAATAAATGAGAGAAAGAGAAAGTTTCATAATCAGATTTAGAATGATGAGGCACGAGGCCCTAAATAGGAATATTGGCGTCAAAAAGTTAGGAAGTTCATGATCCTCTTATTGAAGTCGGAATGAGCCGTTCAAACTGTGAGTAGAGAGAAACGTAGAGTTGACAATAAATAAAATAATTTCCCTTCAATGTCTTCAGTCATCTAGTCACAATTTTGAGCTCAATATAATTAGTAACATTGCTAACAATAAAGACGAGTGTAATAAAAATAAGATTAAAACAATAAAATCAAATATCCCACAGTGCAAGTTCACCAAGTACCTTAGTATATGAATATTGTGTAGAGTAGAAGGTGTACAAGATTCATGAACACCCCCTTTAATCAAAACCATCTGGAACTGAAGTACTATAAAGAAAAGATACATACCCTTCTTTATCCATTGAGGATTTCAAGGGGAACCGTTTTTAGGACGCCCCACAGTAAGACTTGGGCGTCCTTTTGCGATTAATCTGGGGTAAAGATGGACAACACTACAGAAAAAATAACCACATAACCACCGTTTTAGACCATTCTGAATCCAAATCCGCGAAAAAAAACCCATAGGTGTATGAGAAAAAATCTTGTGTATTCCACCCAGGCCTTAGTTTTAAAACGGTTTTCGGGGTTTTTTAGGTTTATTTTTTTCAATAATGAACCTTTGGAATCGACCAAGAAATTATGGCTGTGGCAAGGATTTCACATTTGGGAATGCGCAACGGTTACTATCAGTCCGGGGTGATGATTTTCATAGGGGGCCATCCACACGCCAACCCGCACAATTCCTGATGATGTCATCGAAATCGGATGAGAAATGTAGAAGTTACGGCTGTGGCAAGGATTTCACGTTTGCGCAAGCGCAGCAGCTACAATCAGTCCGGGGGTGATGGTTTTCATAGAGGACCATCTACACGCCAACCCGCACAATTTCTGAATAATCCATCGAAATCGGGTGAGAAATGTAGAAGTTATGGCTGTGGCAAGGAATTAATGACAGACACACACGGAACTAAAATTGTTCTGGAAGGTCTAAAACTTAAAACGGGGGTAGAAATTTTGATTTTGGAGAATTTTTTTCGGATGCTAAATTTTATATACTCGGAATGATCGGAACATTTTGGGTTATATAAAAACACCCCCCCCCCCCCCCCGTCGTTGGACAGGGCAGTAACAAATTAAGGTTGAAATATCTCGTTCCGAACAAAAAGGAAAATTTGAGCTTTTCTCATTCCGAGTAAGAAGGGGGAGAAAAATCGATAATTTCTGGTGTTCTCGTAACTGAGTTGGCTTCCGATCGGCTGACCGTCCGCGCCCCTGATCGCCTCAGCCCTCAGCTCCCCCCGAATGTTATTTGACCGCTCCCTTCTTCCCCTGTAAGACGAGCAGCGGTGGTCACATCCGAGCAGATGCGTCATCCACCCTCCACACGTCGTTTTCGCTGCAATTTATTTAAACGGACACAGCTGTTCAATTTTTACTCGGATCACCCGACTGGAAATATCGTGAAAAGTAGAAAGCAGGCGCACATCGAGGACAATAGAGGTTCTAGCCATTTGCATACATTAAAGGCGGCCGAAGTTTCTCTCCCCATTCCGCCGAATGCAATGAGATTTTTTATCGATCCCTCTGCATTAATCATAGACAACACGAGTTCTACATTTCTGGCATTCAACAAACGGCAAAGGTTTCAAAACTACCCTATAATTACCACACTATAGTATTCCTCGCTATTGTTTCTAAATATCATTGTGAACCGAGTTTTCAGGTTCGTGAGATCGATACGCTCCGTACTATTGAAAAATTCACGAGGATCTTCGCTTTTAGGGAGTTCGCACTAATGAAGCGAAAAATAAAGATGCCTAATCAATTAATTGGAAGCTTCCGCTGGGTGAGGTAAAATGCACTCACGCAGAATGAAATGTGAGAGGAGAGGGAGAGGTTTTTTCCTTAGCTCAGGGTTAATATGAATCTATAAACTTATTTCCTATATAGGATCAGTTTTTAGAAGCTCAGCCAATAGACATATTTTGGTTCATAACTATAAAGTTACAGGAGAATGAGTTGACTAGATTAAATAGGAACTTTAATTATTTACTAGGAACCATTTTCACTCATTTATTGTCGAAGTTAAAAATTCTATTAGAAGTTATTTCAAAAATGAAGATTTCAAAAATTACATAGTGAGGCATTTCACCATGTCGGAATTTCCCATTTTTGATTCCAAAATCGGATTAAGCCCCTCGAAAAACCCGCTACGACAAACTTTCAGCCCGTACTTCCTAATTTACAAATAAACAAAACAGTGTAGAAAATAATATTTTCTATTATGAACGTTTGACAAAACCGGGAGGATGACGTCAACATGGAATAGTTCATTTACGGCCGCTTGAAGCGCTGAGATCGTGAAATCTATAGTCCTCAGAACAACATTTCACAAAATCAGTAGAGATTGAAATCGAAAAACTGAAGAAAAAAATAGAAAAAGCAAGATGGGGAAAATTAGGTTTCCCCAGTTTTTGTTTGATAACTTTCCTCTTAGATAATACGATTTCGTCGTACCATCGGGCAACATTGGGAGGAGACGGCGATCCGAACAGCCAATCAGCAAGCGATTCCGCCTCACGTTGAAGAGGTCCGTTTTCCCGGTTATTTTTTGAAATCATAAATTTTGATCGTCTCCCAAAAACAACAGGAGACTTATTTTCCGAAATCAACCCGATTTTCAACTATCCCACACCATTAACTTTTCAGGAAAAATGCAAACAGAATTCGGTGAAATTCCTCATTACGCATTCTTTACCTGTTTAGAGCTAAGCCTTAGCCGTCATATCCGACGCTTTTCTTGGTTTATGATTCGGTTTATTATTTTTCTATACAGATCACTCGTCTGCAAAGCCACCAACAGTGTTTCTGATTTATCGCCCTTTTATCGATTTATCGACCTTTAAATTCTCGTAGGGAGCGAACGGTTTGTCCTACAGGGCTCCGCGTGGTCTCAAAAAATTCTAATAATTCTATACTATCTCAAATTGAAGGAAAAACAATACCTTCATATCGAAATTTTTGAGTTAGGGCGTTTTCAAAATTTCAAAATTCATTTTTGAACCCTTAGAAGTGACTTACATGAACCAAAATCTTCGGGGCACAACTAGACCCCAAATGGAGCCTACATACCAAAGTTTATCAAAATCGCTCAATGCTAAGTGGAGAAAGTGCCGCATATGGCGGACGGACGGCCAAATTTGTATTCGATTTTTGGATTCTACGTACCTTGAAACGTAAACCATCAAATTTTGAGGGGGTGTTGAAAAAAATTTCTTGGTCGATTCCAAAGGTTCACTATTGAAAATAATAAACCAAAAGAGTGAGAGATTACACGATCTCAAGAGGTACCACACCGCTACCATAGCATAACTCGGATGTATATGAATGACAGTGCACATGCAACCGTTGATCCGATGATGATGATGAATTGCATGGGTAATCATGTTGGGACCAATCTCCCAGCTAGTACCCTCAAATGTAACTGAAATCTACCCATTGAAAAGTCAGACAGAAGAAGATGGGCTGAAGCGTGGTACATTTGGTGTTCATCGTTACCTACTCATCTCACGAGATGGAAATTCCAAATTGAAGGACAAATATCACATAAATAAGGCGGCTCCTGCAGGAAAGTTATCCGTATTCTCACGCAGTGACTACCGAAGATCCGATTTTCACGAGTATTTAGTGGAAATTCCAATTCATTGAAAGTTAAGTCTTTTACGAGAATTCTACACGAGAAGTACCCTACCGACGATCAAATTCAAAGGTAGAGGAGGGATAAAATAGCCAAAACGTGAGTACTTAGGTAGTTTGTTGGTCTTCCCCAACTATGAAAGAAATCGGATGATAAAATCAAGCTTGAGGGAGCTCATCCGGGAGAGAAGAAATTCATAAGGGGCCATCTAGACGACAACCGAATTCTATTATTTTTCTCTTCCTAAGAAAAGACGCTGCAAATTATTTCACAAGGGTTTATAATTTTTCTGCATAGACCCGTCTGCAATTATCACAGCTTTGCCATTGTCAGGATTTAGGACGTCCCACAGTAAGACCGCCCTGTCCTTATGCGATTAATCTGGGGTAACGTTGAACAACACTCAACAGAAAAAAAATAACCTCACACTAATTCGTTTTAGACCATTCTGAATCCAAATCCGCGAAAAAAAAACCCTAGGTGTGTCTGTGTGTGTGTGTGACAAAATCATGTGTACTCTACCTGGCCATAATTTTCAACCGATTTTCGTGGTTTTTTTGGTTTATTATTTTCAATAATGAACCTTTGAACCCCCCTTCAAAATTTGTTGGTTTGCGTTTTAAGGTACGTGGAATCCAAAAATCTAATAAAAATGTGGCTTTCCGTCCGCCGGACGCGGCACTTTCCCCACTTAGCATTGACCGATTTTGATGAAATTTGGTATGTAGGTTCCATTTGGGGTCTAGTTGTGCCCCGACGATTTTGGTTGATGTAGGTCACTTCTAAGGGTTGAAAAGTAAGGGTTGAATCTTTGAAAACTGAAAAAATTTTGATATAAAGGTATTGTTTTTTCATCAATTTAAGATAGTATAGAATTTTTTGAGATCATGCGGAGCTCTGTAGGACAAACCGTTTGCCCACTACGAGAATTTGAGATTTGGAGGTACGATAAATCAGAAACACGAGTGTGAATCGCAAAAGAGGCCGAATCTCCGTTCAAATGTTAGCTGACCGAAATGCGATCGATGTTTTTCTTCATGTTGGATGGTTGGTGGCTTTGCAGACGAGCGATATATAGAAAAATAATAAACCATTGTGTAATAATTCGCAGCGTTTTTTGTTCGACGCGGAAATCAATATAGCTGTGCACTACGTCGCCGGAATTTCGAATTTTGCCTTTTAAGGGGAAGGAAATGGGGGGTTAATGCTTACAAAACGTGCGTCTTCGTGCATAATCTTGTCTACTCTGCCCAGGCCTCAATTTCCAACCGAATTGCGCGTTTCTTTTTTCGTTCGACTCAGATAATTTCCGAGTAGCACGCTATTTCACCAGAGTACCAAAATTAGCACGGGGAGGGGGCGAGCGGGGGAATAATATTCACACAATATACGATTTTTCAATAATTCGGTTCCTCCATAGCTTACTAAATTGTACCTCATCTTTGAAAATGAGGTAAACTTCTTAATATACCTTTGGATTTTCATGATTATTCTTTATGCCACCGTATAACAAATCAGTGGTGCCACCATGGTGCCAGGACTTAAGAAACCACGTATTTCGTGGTTTTTTTTTCGTATTTCACCTTGAATGCAGATGTGAACTACTACGGACTACCTAAACAGTTGAAAGTTCACCGTTACGACGTACGACTACTTTGGTGCTAGATTGGCACCATTGTGTGTGTGTGTGTGTGTGTGTGTGTGGGGGGGGGGGGGTGGGTGGAATCGAATCCGCATGTTGGGTATCGAAGATCGTGGATTTTGAAATTTCTCATTATATTTCTCACTAAAAAATTCTCATTATACCTCCGCATTTTCATGAATGCCATGGGCACCATGAACCTCATATTTTGCTGGTTTTTTCGTGTTTCACCTTGAATACGGGAGCGAACTTCGTCGAACTGGTGGGGGGGGGGGGGGGGGGTGAACTCGAATTTGCATGTTGGGAATCGTAGATCATGGATGTTAAAATGCTTTTCAAATTCGTAGCTCTCATGCCGCTAAATATGTTGTGGTGGATAATGGTGAGGAGGGGGGGGGACCACTATTTCTTGCCTAAAATACCAAATAAATTAGATCAAGTGAAACATTTTCATGTTACCTTACAGCTTACCAACCAGTTTAAATTGACCTAATGCTTGTCTATTGGGACGTCCCGTGGAATTTAGCACTACTTAACAATATGTTTGAGATAGAAGTGTTCCCTGTACTATTTATGCGAATTTCCAAAAATAAAATTTCTATGTTAAAACGGGCAAGGAGAATTTGCATGACGTCATCGGGAGTGATGAGCGGAGGGGTTCACCAGGCGGGTGACGTCATTGATCGCAAACCACTCGAACGGCACTGGTTTGCGTTTCCTCCCACGTATCATACCCAGCTCTCTGGAAAGCTCTCTTTGAGAAGTACTGGTAAAACGAATAATCATGTAAACATATTGTTAAGTAATGCATGCATTCCAGGGGACGCCCCATTGGATAAGCGGTAGATCAATTTAAACCAGTTGGTAAGCGAAAAAACTGTTTCACAGTATTTCAGGCAAGAACTAGCGGACTCCTCCCCCTCCCCCCCCCCCCCCCCGCTACCACCATAACGTTTCTAGCGGCATCGAATTGGAAGAGCTTTTGAAAATTCATGATACCCAACAAGCAAATTCGAGTTCACCCCCCCCCCCCCCCCTCCAACAATTGTGCCAGTTTTGCACCAAGGCAGAAATACGTCGTAACGTTGAACTTTCGTCTATTGTTTTGGTAGGCAGTCCGTCGAAGTTCACATCCGTATTCAAGGTGAAACTCAAAAAAAACCACGAAATATGCAGTTTATAGTGCCATGGCACCACTATAAGTTCCATGGTAGTACAGAGAATAATTCATGAAAATCCGGAAGTATAATGAGAATTTTTCCTCAATTTCAAAGCTTGGGTACAATTAGTAAGCTGTAAAGAAGCCGAAATATTAAAAAATCTGATATTTTGTGAATATTATCCCCCCACTCGCCCCCTCCCAAATAGTTTTGGAACAACCTGCATAGCGTTCACCAATTACCCTGGAAAGGTGAAATAACGCGTTTTTCCTATTCAAACACCATTCCCCACCTTAAACCTTGAAAATGGGGTGCCGTTGGAAATCTCATGAAATGGAGGATGTGTATTAACTGTGCTTTAGCAAAAACGCTGCAAATTATTACACAAAGGTATATCATTTTTCTGTATAGATCACTCGTCTACAAAGAACTCAGCTTTGCCATTGTTACCACCAACCAACATGAAGAAAAACATCGATCGCATTTCGGTCAGCTAAAATTTGAACGGGGATAAGGCTTCTTTTGCGAATCACACTTGTGTTTCTGATTTATCGTACGTCCAACCCATAAGTTCTCGTAGGATGCGAACGGTTTGTCCTACAGGGCTCCGCGTGGTCTCTAAAAATTATAAAAATTCAATACTATCCTAAATTGTTGGAAAAACAATACCTTTATATCGAATTTTTTGAGTAAGGGCGTTTTCAAAATTTCAACCCTTATTTTTCAACCCTTAGAAGTTACCGACATCAACCGAAAGCTAAGAGGCACAACTAGTTTCAATTGGAGCCTATATGTATACCAAATTTCATCAAAAACGGTCCATGGGAATTAAGGAAAGTGCCACGGACGGACGGAAATTTTTTTTCGATTTTCGGATTCTACGTACCTTGAAACGTAAACCAACAAATTTTGAGGGGGGTGTTAAAAATTTTTTTCTTGGTCAATTCTATAGGTTTATTATTGAAAATAATAAACAAAAATTCAAAAGGAAAAAAGAGGAATGTTAAACGGAATAAAAAAAGTTCCAAAATGGAAAAGTTGTAGCAAATTAGTTGTAGAATCGATTCCTGAGGTATAGCTGATTGGTTTCGAGACACCCAGTGGAGTAGAAAAATATTAAAGTTTGTACTGAAAATTCGTTAACATATTTCTCCTACAATTTTCGTTCGATTTTTCAGGATGCACAAATGAAACTTTTCTTGTTCTTGTTTTTTGTTATATTGGTTGCATAATTGAGGAGTTTTTCTCATTTTGGTCAAACGTGAGAAAAACGCGAAAAACCATAGCGACCTGAAAAACGTGCTATAAACCAATGATGTTATTTTCTATATATTTCTAAATTATAACAAATATTTTTGGAAAAGTAAATTAGTTCAAAGTTTAAAATAATTGTGAACGAGATTTGAAATATCAGATTTATGGATGTAGCACTTTTTGAACAAAATGGATAAGAGACCGCCATTGTGCTGGATATGGTACCTTTCGAAATTAAACGGAATATTCACCCTCGTTTTTCAAGGAAATAGATTATCATTTGTTCCAAAACGGTCCTAGAACCCTGGGAAAGTGTTAACTCAATTTCGATAAAAAATGGTCTTTAGTACCTTCGGAATCAAACTCCTCCATTGTTTTTCATTTCTGCGACTCCATCTGGCCAAGTGAGTTGAAAATTAATTTACTTTCTCCAGACAAAAAGAGAAAAACTCTGTCACGAGAGATATCAGCGAGTGAGAGTTTGTATTCATCGTTCAAACATTTTTGGTTTATTATTTTCAATAATGAACCTTTGAAATCGACCAACGACAACGGGGGATTCTTCTACACGGGGGGGATTCAACGTACGTAACCAACAAATTTTGAGGGGTCAAAATTTGTTGGTTACGTACGTAGAATCCAAAAATCGAATAAAAATTTGGCCGTTCGTCCGCCGTACGCGGCACTTTTGCCACTTAGCATTGACCGATTTTGATTAAATTTGGTATGTAGGCTCCATTTGGGGTCTAGTTGTGCCCCGAAGCTTTTGGTTGATGTAGGTAACTTTTAAGGGTTGATAAATGAATTTTGAAATTTTGAAAACGCCCTAACTCAAAAAATTTCGGTATAAAGGTATTGTTTTTCTATCAATTTAAGATAGTATAGAATTTTTAGAGACCACGCGGAGCCCTGTAGGACAAACCGTTCGCTCCCTACGAGAAGTTAAGGGTTGGACTTACGATAAATCAGAAACACGAGTGTGAATCGCAAAAGAGGCCTAATCTCCGTTCAAATGTTAGCTGACCGAAATGCGATCGATATTTTTCCTCATGTTGGTTGGTGGTAACAATGGCAAAGCTGAGTTCTTTGTAGACGAGTGATCTATATAGAAAAAAGATAAATCTTTGTGTAATAATTTGCAGCGTTTTTGCTAAAGCACAGTTAATTCACATCCTCCATTTCATGAGATTTCCAACGGCACCCCATTTTCGATGGTTCGATGGTTGGTGGTAACAATGGCAAAGCCGTGTTCTTCGCAGACGAGTGATCTATATAGAAAAATGATAAACCATTGTGTAATAATTTGCAGCGTTTATTTAAATGCCAAGCAAATTATTCGTTTTTGGTTTCTTGACAATATTCCTTGATAACTACACTACTGAAAAAAATGTAACAGCCCTTGTACTGTATGGATCAATAAGTAGATGAATGCTAGGGTCATTTACCTGTGAATGGGGTATTTTAGTAAATTTAAAAAAAAAATTTCAAAAGAGTATGGGTTTTTTTCATCAGTTTAAGATGGTATAGAATTTTTAGCACTTTTGAGCTTACGCGGAGCCCTGTAGGACAAACCGTTCGCTCCCTACGAGAACTTGAGGGTTGGACTTACGATAAATCATAAACACGAGTGTGAATCGCAAAAGAGGCCTAATCTCCGTTCAAATGTTAGCTGACCGAAATGCGATCGATTTTTTTCTTCATGTTGGTTGGTGATAACAATGGCAAAGCCGTGTTCTTTGCAGACGAGTGATCTATATAGAAAAATAAGAAACCATTGTGTAATAATTTGCAGCGTTTTGTCGTTGAAACGGCAAAACACCGTTCGATCTCGAAGAAAATAAAAAATTTCACGAGGAAATTTGTTGTTGATTGGCGGATACGTGGAAACCGACGGTATCTTAGCTCCGCCGTGCAGATTAATTATTAGAGGGAAGATTTGAGGAACGAAGAGAGGGTGGAATAGTTCATATTTGATATGTGCGTGGAAGGGCAAGGGGCCGCAGGGCGCATGCGCGGGGGCGCCACCCCGAGAGGCGGAGGGGCTAGCTAGAGAAAAGTAATAAAATTGAATTTCATATCGTGTTTGCACTTCCCTCCTTCCCCCCTCCTATCAAGTGTCCCCTTGCCCTGACGTCACGCATCAATCGATACTTTGTTTTGTGGATTTCAGTTGTGTGTGTGTTGGATGTGGAACAAGTAAGGGGACTCTAGCCGTGCCTCTTTCTCTCTCTCACTCTCTTTTTTTCTTTTATCTGGGTATAATCTATCGCTTTAAAATACTTTTATTAATACAGTAATTCATCCAAACTACCTCGTACTTTAAGTGTTTCCATCCCGAAGAACGATATCATTCACCTACCTCATCCGGACTGAAGCGCCAAACTGACATATCTAGTAAGTGAGTTTTGTTTCATAGTTCCTTCACCTCATGCGAGGTTAAGTCATGCGGTAAGCACTTTTACTTTCCTCTCAGTACAATGCCCTTCGGTGCAGCACACTCTGCCTCGAGCCACCCTTATCAAACTACCCATACTATCACCTTATGTTTACATGGGTACAGAACTCCTCTTATCTAGGCTATACACTTTCATTCCTTGGTTCCCTTAGCCTAACTACCTCCAAATTATTCCACGATTCCACATCACCGTGGTTATAATTCAAAAATTTGAGAGACACGATGTGTTTTCGTGGTAGTTCAACCACAGTACGGCAAATTTCTACTTAACCTGTATCAATTTCATTGATTACCAAAACTTTCTCAATATCTCTAGAATGTTTCTTGCACCATGAAATTACTGTTCAATACAACTTCGTCATGTTGCATCAAACTTCGTCATAATAACGTCAGATAATGTATGGCTATCAAATAACAAATTTTATTGGATATCCAGATGCGTACTTGTAAACCATCCGTGACAAGTTCATTACATCACACATGAACCATGTTTTTCTTTGTTTTCATTATTTTTCAGTGCATATGTAAACACATTCTTGAACTAATTTTTTTGCATATGAATTCCTGGTTTTTGGGCGGATGAATCGAGAAACTCAGTTTTTGGTTGAAAACGTGTAATAGATAAGAAGGGCGGCAAGAGAGAGGGGCCTTTCCTTGTGTGAATGTGGAGGGAGAGGGCTGGAAGTTATTGATTTGAAGAAGGCCGTGAAATTGTAAATGTATTGTTGAGCGGAGTTTTTGAGTTGGAAAGAGGGAAAGGGAGCGTAGGGCATAGGGCGGGGGGTGGAGGGCGGTGAGGGGTGGTTTAGGGCGAAGGGGGGAAGCAAACTCTCTCTCCCACTCTCCCTTTCAACTGAAGAACCCCCACTCTGGCGTGTGGTGGGGGGTTGCGGGGAAAGGAGGGGAGGGGCGTACCCCGGTAGTGGGGTGAAGCGGGGGGGAGAATCCGCGACTTTAAACCACGATCTCTTCCAGGTGTAAATATTTATATGTCATCTCTTCGTCGTGTCCGCATCACTCGTGTCCGCTCATTCGACTCATTAACATCCCCCCTTCCCGCGACAGCCTGTGATTCACCCTCAGAGCGCTACACCTTCCCCTCCCCGCACGCCGCTTCTCCCCCTTCCACCTCGAATATATTCTTCGAAATATCTCAATTTCGCGCTTCTCCATACTTCTTGTCAGACCTCCTATGTTAGGCATGAGAGAACCTCACCTCGCCTGCACGACATTTCATGCACAGTGATCCGGTAGTTGCCACATCTCAATCAGAACCTCGATCACAACCATCACACCACATCTGCTGTTATGCTCATGAAAAAATATAACATCATTCATCTTCTTCGATTTCGAGTAAGTCTTCCTCCCTCTCCTTATGTTTACCAACCACCGATACAATAGGCACACAATAAAACGAAATTATGCTCTCATCAACCCCAACAAAGCCCGATCCACCAAACATACATTGAACTACCTATATCAGTAGATAAATGACATTTTTGTCATATTGTTTCAGGAGAGTAGAACTATTTAGTAACACAATGAGATTGGGATCGGGCCGTCATAGGCTGTTCACGTCTT
The DNA here is from genome assembly GCA_009739505.2 of Apolygus lucorum. Taxonomy (NCBI): domain Eukaryota; kingdom Metazoa; phylum Arthropoda; class Insecta; order Hemiptera; family Miridae; genus Apolygus; species Apolygus lucorum. Next base: position 64,546,274 of record CM019167.2, on the reverse strand, counting down.
TCCTTTTTTAGGTGAGTGAATTTTTATAGTTGAAAATGCATGTTACTAAGTATTATAAATGCTCCACGATAACGACTCCCTCATCAACACAATCCCACAGTTTTTCTTTAATGGATTGCGAACAGCACAACTATTTCAAAAGAAACATTCTGAATGCAACCGCCTAATGTTCAAAATCAACATCCACACAAATAAAGTAAACTAAAATACCTGAGCGTTTCCTCTGTTACCAATTTAAAGCAAAATAACGGTAGGAGCCTGCTGGGATATTTAGGAAAACGTAAATAGTATCACTAATTTTGAAGATCGCCTCAAATGTACAACCACTTTCTTTGGTGATATGATCTGTTCGTCATCGAAGGAAACCAAGTTCTGTAGGGAGCTAAAAACATATGTAACATATATCGGCTAAGAATTCTTGTCCACCCCAATGTTCCATTTCAGCCCACAATGGTGGATGTCCCCTGGGATTGAACCTAAATCAGATTGTGGGCTGTGTTCAGTATTGTCAAATATGGATAACCAGTACCGCATCATATGATGAACCCACATGGTGATTCACTTTTGGTTTATTATTTTCAATAATTAATCTTTGGAATCGACCAAGAAAAAAAAATTCAACACCCCCTCAAAATTTGTTGGTTTACGTATGTAGAATCCAAAAATCGAATAAAAATTTGGCCGTCCGTCCGCCGTACGCGGCACTTAGCATTAACAGATTTTGATGAAATTTGGTATGTAGGCTCCATTTGGGGTATAGTTGTGCCCCGAAGATTTTGGTTGATGTAGGTCACTTCTAAGAGTCAAAAAATGAATTTTGAAATTTTGAAAACGCCCTAACTCAAAACATTTTGATATAAAGGTATTGTTTTTCCATCAATTTAAGATAGTATAGAATTTTTTGAGACCACGCAGAGCTCTGTAGGTCAAACCGTTCGCTCCCTACGAGAATTAAAGGGTTGGACTAACGATAAATCAGAAACACGAGTGTGAATCGTAAAAGAGGCCTTATCTCCGTTCAAATTTTAGCTGACCGAAATGCGATCGATGTTTTTCTTTATGTTGGATGGTTGGTGGCTTTGCAGACGAGTGATCTATATAGAAAAATAATAAACCATTGTGTAATAATTTGCAGCGTTTTTTGTTCCTGTTTTATTCGAGATGAGAATTCACACACACTTTCACTCCAAGCTTCACAACTTTCGGTCAATTCCCTTTTTAAAAGTTATTTTATAGGTGTACGTCATCATTAATCTTTTCAGTCTTTCGCCAATAATAACTGTGTAAATCTATCAAAATGATAATTTTGAAGACAGATTTTAAATGTACTTTGAAAAAGAAGAAATAGGGTACGTTGATGTAATTTAATTTACTATCACTAAAGCCATCATCGTAGTTAATTCATTTCAAGGCAACTATTTATTTGAAAATGTACAAAAAAAAAACACAAATAAATAAGTGATGACAGTGCTTGACAATTTAGGCTAAAACTAACACACCGGATTCGAAAGATGTGTCTTTGAAGTAACTAGTTGTGAAATAATTCTAAAAAGTAATATCTAACATCCATGACATGTAATGACAAAACAGGTGAACAAAGTAACGGTAGGCGGACCCTCAAACTGCATTATGTGCAGATACTTTCCAACGGATGAACTGGAGCCACAAAAATAATGGCGTTTGTAAAACATTAGAGAATGGGTTTCAACTTTTATATTAAAAAAACTTTTTGGGTTTATAATTTACATCATTTTGTGTTTGCTCTAATTAAGTTCAGGTTCTGATTGCAGTAAGCAAAAAATTATCTTCAATATTCATCGCAACAAGAAGACCGAATATGTAGGCAGTTAACCTCCTAGAGAAAAAGTTATCAAATTTGGAGATCGAAAGATTTGACTTATTTTCATTTGGACTGTAATGAAAACCATCATCATAGTCAGAGGTTTTGATATCATACAGAAAATAAATTTCAAGGCGATCTGAACAGCATCGGAAATAGGTACGTAGGTAATTGATTTCTCAACCCAAAAAAAATATTTTCTAGTTCTTCAAACTTATCATCACAGCAAAGCATTTCATTTTATTACATAATATGTGACATTTCCAATCAAGATTCAAGTGATTTTATTCCTGTACTTAGAGGTCCTGCAGGGGATTTATTTTTGGAGGGAAAGAAATATGAAGATTTGCAGGTGTCCTGTAGGATGATTGGATTTGGCGTCATTGTTGAAATTTACCTTGGAAGCAGAAAATTACCCGGGAAGGTCTTAGGTCTATAAGTAGTAGGTATTTTCTGACTGATTTCGAAAAAAATACCCCTAAATGGGGTGTGCGCCTGATTTTTTTTTTTTTTTAATTTTCAATCGAAAGTAGACCTCATTCTGATAATTTTGACACCAGCCGTTCTCTTTTTGGATAAGTGGATATTTTTCTATGATTTTTCAAATTTTCGAATGTTTATGACGTCACGCGCCCCTCCCACATGGTCGGGACCCCCCACCCCCAGCCCACTGTGACGTCATAAACATTCGAAACTTTGAAAAACCATATAAAAAGGTATTTTCACGCTAGAAGGTCGCGGTTGGTGTCAAAATTCTCAGAATGAGGTCTAGTTTAGATTAAAAATAACAATAAACAGTTTTTCCGACCCACGCGCACACCCCATTCGCCATGTCATAGGACGATATTTTTCTTGGAATGTTTATTACGAATCAAATTCACCTTTTGGGTTTATTATTTTTAACGATACACTTTATTTTATGGACAAGAAAAATTAATTAATAGTTTTACTACATAATAATAATATACTACATAATAAATTCTATGCAGACAGGTAAAATAATAAACACATTATTTTACTGTTCTATATAGTGTTTACTGTTCTAATAAACCATTGTATAATTTGCAACGTTTTGTGAGTGAGCGGATTTTTATATGATTGGAATGCAATTTAATATTCGAACATTGAGTAGTCAGCTCTATCTTAGTCACTCCCAGACCTTTTTCTTCCCGGGCTACTTACATAAAATTCTCTTTGAATTCTATTTCCCCTAGTGTGAACAACACTGGAGCAACCAAATTGCAAGTACTCCATTATTTTCAGTAAAAGAATTCAGAGTAGAATTCACAGAATAGCTAATGAATAAGTTCTGGTTCTGGATGAGCTAATGACAGGGTTTAGAATTTATTTAGATCGGTGAGGTTCCCAGGAGTTACGGCCAAATTTTTATTCGATTTTTGGATTCTACGTACCTTGAAACGTAAACCATCAAATTTTGAGGGGGTGTTAAATTTTTTTTTTTTTTTTTTCTTGGTCGATTCCAAAGGTTCATTATTGAAAATAATAAACCAAAATTAAGGGATGAGTCACGAACAAAATCTCGTCCGATCAAAAAAAAACGAAAAATTTGATTTTTTTTCGTTTCCGATGAAATTACAAACTAGAAGCCAACAGGATTATAAAGTTGTTACAAGTGAAACAAAAATAAAAACAACAATTTTCTCCTATGAGCCGTAAGGTCGACGGCATTTTGTCCCGTTGTCAATGACCAAAATTGATTAAACATGGGAACCATCTGAAGTCTTTTCAAAAAACGTTCGGGAAACGAAATTTTCAAAAAAGTTTATAAACTGGTGTGTCTGATCTTTTCACTAGTTAATCTGAGAGAGCCTATACTCGTGGATAACCTGATTTGCTCGTCCAATCATAATCTCGCGGGACCGTAGTCTCGCGGCAAGAAATTATCTGTCGGCATTACAGGTTGTACTACTCAGCTCCTCGAACTAAATTATACCGCCCACACTCTTTTTGGTCAGTGTACCCCCCACTCATGTGGCACGAAATTCAGTAGGAACAACACACACAAAATGGTCAAGTTTTGATCATCGCCAAATCTAACATATTGTTTAGTAATGTATGCATTCCAGGGGACGTCCCATTGGATAAGCATTAGGTCAGTTTAACCTGTTGGTAAGCGATAAAACTGTTTCACTCGATGTAATTTATTTATTACTTTAGGCAAGAAATAGTGACCCCCCCCCCTCACCATTATCCACCATAAAATTTCTAGCGGCATGGGAGCCTCGAATCTGAAGAGGATTTTAAAATCCATGATCTACAATACCCAACATGGGAATTCGAGTCTCCCCCCCCCCCCCCCCCACCACCACCGCAATAGTGCCAGTCTGGCACCATAGCGGAAATACGTCGTAACATTGAACTTTCATCTATAGTTTTAGTAGGCCGTCCGTCGAGGTTTACATCCGTATTCAAGGTGAAACACGAAAAAAAACCCACGAAATATGCGGTTTATGGTGCCTTGACACCACTATGGCACCACTATAAGTTCCATGGTGGCACAGAGAATAATTCATGAAAATCCGGAGGTATAATGAGAATTTTTCCTCAATTTCAAAGCTTGGGTACAATTAGTAAGCAGTAAAGGAACCGAAATATTGAAAAATCGAATATTTTGTGAAAATTATCCCCCTACTCGCCCCCTCCCCTTGCGAATTTTGATATTCTGGTGAAATCATGTACAACTCGGAAGTTATTTTAGTCAAACAAAAAAAAAAGAAACACGCAAATCGGTTGGAAATTGAGGCCTGGGCATAGTTTACAATATTATGCCCGCAAACGCACATTTTTTAAGCTTTAACCCCCCTCCCCCCCCCCCCTAAAAGGCAAATTTCGAAATTATGGCGACGTAGTGCACAACTAGATAGTTTTCTGCGTCGAAAAGAAAGAACCACGAAAATCGGTTGAGAACTAAGGCCTGTGCAGACGACACAAGATTTTGTCACACACACACAGACATTCACCTACGCTTTTTTTGCGGGTTTGGATTTAGAATGGTCTAAAACGGATTACTGTGTGGTTATTTTTTTTTTTTTTTGTTGAGTGTTGTCCTCCTTCACCCCAGATCGATCGCATTTGGTCGTCCTCTTACTGTGGGACGTCCTAAAAATGGGTTTCCTCTGCTCTCGCGACATTAGTTCTTCACCGTTGTTTCTAGACATTAACTTGTGTACTAGACAGATCGGGCAAATTTCAAAGGGGAATCAACGTAGGTGGTGGGAGGTAGAGTACCACCTTTCAGGCTGAATCGCACGTGGTTATTTGCCAGGCAATGAACAGGACAGCCCCCCCCCCCTACTGTTTAGGTACGTGGAAAGTAACACCGATGCAGAAATCCAGGCTTAGAGGTTGCGGACGATCTCATTTTCTGCCTTCAGGCATACTACGATTGCTAGTACAACCGAAACTCCTTTAGGCCCCTATATTTCTATCCAGGATTGTGAAGCGAGATGGTAAATACGTTTATGCATAATATTCCAACGCCAACGACCTGGAACGGGATATCGCAGACATTTAATTGACTTATAACACGACTAACCACAAATTCGTTTGATGCGAATCCAATAAACGGAGCTAACTAATTGGAGAGAGAAAAGATAAGAAACCTTGTCAAACTGGCAGAATCTCTGGGAGGGATCAATGTCCGATTTACCGCTGTTTTACGGGTACTAAAACCGGGCGAGGTGCCTCAGTAAAAATTATGGTGGAGCTCTGGAGAATGGCGACTCCCACGTATTGTTGGATCCTACAAATGAGCCTCGTTGAACCAGTTATTGGAGTCAACAGAGTACTGGAGACAAGTTGGATTTGTGGAGACAAGTTGTTGGAGTCATTTCGAGACACTCATGTCTCGATGTGAAAGTTGAATAGATACACAAATCAAGTTAAGTCACTCAATGGAAATGATTACCATTAATGTGATTGGCAACTACGTAGATCGACACAACAAATTATAGTAAGTCAAACGGATTGGGAATGGGGTCCACTGAATGATAAACTCCTTCGCCGAGCTTTTTCCTCATTTTAAGAAAGGGAAACATTTTGAACTTGACTTGAATCATCCTACAATCACCATCCTTTCATGCTTGATTCAAAAGGAGACCAATTCGAACACAACAAGACTGACTCCGAACTTATGATCGAAAAAGGTGGTAGGAAATCCAGCATGGTTAGATACTTTTCCCGTATCAATAAAGCAGAATCAGTTAGGATCAGTTGGTGAAAAACGGGCTCAATATTCATTTACCAAATTTGGTATAACAAATTTACACAGTATCCCAGTGGAAATACAGTAGGCTATGTTAGAACATAGTGCGCTAATTCTTAATAGTTAAAACGAGTTTAATGAGTATTTTTGTATCGTGCTGTAACCCCACGTGTAAGAAATATAGGATAAATGGGTGAAACTAGGTGACAAATGAATGTCATTCCTCCCTCATCTTCGAAGTCGGTCCTGGGGTAGAATATCCCTATGAAAACAAGGTGACAGTAGGGACACTAGATTGAGTGACGGTACTACTGGCATACTTCTTGTCTGACTGTATCCCGATTAGATAAGAAGTGGACTGTATAATTGATGATGATTGATTATGATTATAAAAAGTCCAGTCATGCAGTATGAGTTAATGAGCAAATTCTCAAAGAAATCTTCAAAGTTGTTAAGAAAATTGAAATATTAGCTTTATGGCAAAGTAGTCAGCCTTGGCAGGATCGGATTCGATCCTGCCAAGGCTGACTACTTTGCCATAAAGCTAAACACCGGTTTTCATTACTTATATAAATCGTTATCCACACAGAAACCTAACAACACGGTTTTTGGCCCATTTTATGAAATTTGGACTCCTTTGGGTTGTCCAAAATTCCTAGCTAACGAACTCGTCTTTTCATTTGTTATTATAAACATTTTGGGAGAAAATTGACATTTTTGCGAACAATCACTCAAGTTGTCGCTTGGAGTGACACATAAATATACATGTATGTATAGATGATTAGAAAATTTCTGGAATCGTTTTAAAATCCTCCTAAACGAATTTCAGTGGAGAAAAAAAATCAAAAACTAGGTGGACCATATAAAGCTGTCTGATGTGGGATGAGAATGTAACTATACGGTAGGATTAACGAGGCTAAGGTGTTGGGCAGTGTAACAATCTAAACCGCTCGGATGAGCAGGTTCACTGGTCAATAAGCTTAAAATACGTCAAACGGATTAGGGGTGGGGGTTCACTGAATGATAAACTCCTTCTTCGCCGTGTTTCGGAACAAAACAATTAGATAAATATACAGGTTTATCACCAAATAGATTTAATAGATACCATACAATTTAATCCTTAATAATTATGGTGGCATCTCCATAATGGCTGGTGACTGCCATACAGCTAATATTTCAATTTTCTTCACAACTTTGAAAATTTAGCCAGTAGTACCGTCACTCAATCTAGTGTCCCTACTGTCACCTTGTTTTCATAGGGATATTCTACCCCAGGACCGACTTCGAAGATGAGGGAGGAATGACATTCATTTGTCACCTAGTTTCACCCATTTATCCTATATTTCTTACATGTGGGGTTACAGCACGATACAACAATACTCATTAAACTCGTTTTAACTATTAAGAATTAGCGCACTATGTTCTAACATAGCCTACTGTATTTCCACTGGGATACTGAGTAAATTTGGTATACCAAATTTGGTAAATGACTATTGAGCCCGTTTTTCATCAACTGATCATAACTGATTCTGATTTATTGATACGGGAAAAGTATCTAACCATGCTGGGTTTCCTACCATCTTTTTCGATCATAAGTTCGCAGTCAGTGTTGTTGGGTTCGAATTGGTCTTCTTTTGAAACAAGCATGAAGGGATGATGATTATAGAATGATTCAAGTCAAGGTCAAAATGAGGAATTTCACCATATCGGAATTTCCTATTTTTTACCTCAAAATCGGATTCAGCACCTCGAAAAACCACCTACGACAAACTTTCAGCCCGTACTTCCTAATTTACGAATAAAAAAACAGTGTAGAAAATATGAACGTTTAAAAAAACTGGGAGGATGACGTCAACCAGCAATAGTTCATGTACGACCGCTTGAAGCGCTGAGATCGTGAAATCCCACTTTGTATAGTCCTCAGAGGCAACATTTCACAAAACCAGTAAAGATCGAAATCGAAGAACTGAAGAGAAAAAAATAGAAAAAGCAAGATGGATAAAATGAGGTTTCCCCTGTTTTTGTTTGATAAATTTCATCTCAGATAACACGATTTCGTAGTTCCATCGGGAAACAAGGGGAGGGAACGGCAATCCGGACAGCCAATCAGCGAGGGTTTATGCTTCACGTTGAAGAGGTCCGTTTTCCCGGTTATTTTTTCAAATCATAAATTTTGAATGTCTTGAGACTTATTTTCCGAAATCAACCCGATTTTCATCTATCCCACACCGTTAACTATTCAAGAAAAATGCAAACAGAATTCGGTGAAATTCCTCATTATGAGTTGCTATCCTCCCTAACACGGCTAGAAGGCAACTTCTAAAAGAAAAAAGATAACGACGTAATCTGCTAGGAAACTGTTTCTGGAACTCAGCTAAGACGCACTGCACTATACGTGTACAATACTAGTATGTGGCTGCTGGTGTTTATATGACTGGATTTGCCATACGAGCGGTAGGGATCACAGTGGTATGCCCACTCATTCGCTCCTCCAAGTGGGTGTATACGAGTAGATCACAGGACTTGCTAATCAAAGTAAAGTGGGTTTATAGATCTGTTGACTTAAGCCAGGTGGGTCCTGGTGGTCCCAAAACACGCAAGACAATCTGAGCAAGGTAGGGTCACACCTTTGTACTTGGCCATAAAATAACTCCGCTAGCTCATCCTATTGACTTGAGATCAAGTTAGATACTTCTTCATCCAATTGGTTTAGATCACTCGACTTATAGGGTCACGGATTTTCAGTTTCACGACAAGAAAGATCCAGAGGGTACTACAGATGATATCGATACCTTAAAGCACAAAAGCGCTATGTCCATCCATCTTCCAAATTTTTCATTTTTTTTAAATTTCAGAAAAACTCAAATTCAAGAAAACTATTATTGACCTTCTTGACGATTATAGCTTGAAAATGTGTTGAAGAGTTAAAGAGTTTAGTGTAGTAAGCCATTATTAAAGGAATTGTGCACTGGTGAAAACTTCTTTTGCGTTTTTCTGAAAACTCCGTATTTGGACATAGCGCCTTTGTGCTTTAGGGTATCGATATGATTGTACCTAAGGTATATTTATATATTTATACCTTAAATTTCAATTTAAATTCCACCTGCTCACACATTTTTCCACACTCTTTTTTTACACTCTGGTTTAATTAGAATCGGCGATAAAAAGAATATTACCACACCATTTTCATAAAATGAAGGTTCTGCAATCGTGACACATCCTCAAGAGACAAAATACGAATATTTTAATAAAAATCTGTCCAGACGTAAGAACGCATAATTGTACACAATGTTCTGATGTATCTACCTAGGTATTCTTTCCCTTGGGCATGCTGTAATAGTACTGTACAGATCATATTCTTCCCATTGATCAGCAGATATCATAGTTACATTAATTACGCTTTCCTCACCTTTATTCAGGTTATTGAGATCATCGATAGTGAGAAAGTACCGCATTCATGATGCTCAAAAATACATTTACTCTGCACTTCCTAATAAATATGCATTCCTAATAAGTAAGCTTTCCTAATAAGTATTCAATGTATTCGAAAGTTGTTAGATAATAATGTTTGGAGACGGAGGAAGCTTATCAAAGTACCATGATACTCGACAAGGTGAAGAGAGAAATTATTGAATTTGATAGAAGTTGCTGACGTTTTGATGACAATCTGGTTGAATCTCCGAATTAATTTCGATTCACAATTACATATCGAAACGTTTTAGAAATCTATAAAAGTTTTTAGCTTTGAAACTTCACCCTTTATTTTGGACCCTTGCTTTGGTCAAATAAGGAGGCTTCAACTTTCGAGTGTTAACGATATGAATCTCTTTGAAACAGCCCTGTTTTTTAGTAATACAAATAATTCAGAGAATATACAAAATAATTAAGGGACATAGGATCGTATGGATGATTTTATTTGTGTATTCATGAGGCCTCATTTGTTTTTTTTTTTGTTTTTTTTTTTTTTTGTTTTTTTTTTAGGTACATTAGTTCCAATACTCAGGATCATTCCTAGAAGGAGGAACTTATCACAAAAAACATTTAGATAACAAGGTCTCTAATACCTAAGTGAAAGAGTTGGAATTTGAGAGAAATTTAATCCTTCCAATGTTTTTCGTTTCTTCAGGCCTGTTTTTAGGGACCAATAAATAAACCGAAAAAGGATCGTGAAACATAATTTGAAGAAGGTAAAATTAATTTGATAGCCATTCACTTACACATTGGGCGCTTCATACTACCTTGTCAACCTGAAAACAGAGATAACAAAATATATTTTTTACTCTTAAATAATAAACATTTGTATTCGGAATTGAACATGAAAAAAAGCAACCCACCCTTCACCACCAAACAGAAATTTGATATTTAAGAATCAAGGTACGTTTGTAGAATACAAAATTGCAATTCGAAAAATCCGTCCTCTCATCGTACCAGGCACTATCCAAGACCAAAATTAATGGAATGTTAATTATGACTCTCATTTGGAGTCTAATTATTATCACAAGTCACTTGCAAGCCCTAGCTACGAAAGAAGTGAGTTAGTTTGTCATATTTCTTCTTTGTGTTGGCCTGTAATAACGCGTAAGTTTGAAACCTCCAAGACGTGAATGGAAAAACTTGTAGGTTAGTGATGGTCGGGTGGTCGATGCATTTTGAACTTACGAGGTTTTGAATGCAATTTGTCAGTCGCTCTGAGAACGAACCTTACTCCAGGCGTTGCTGCACGAAATTATTGTCCGTTTTGATGATATTTTAAGGATTGATGAGGCCAACCTCGAGACGCTCCCCTGTGAATTTCATCAACATCGGACAAACAAAGCGTGTGCACTAGCGCTTACGTGATTATACATGGATACAAATTTCGCAAGTCTAATAACCCGATTATTATCAAGGAAGAGGGTGGAGGGGAGAATAATTTGGAGTCCCAAACCAGGCACAAGAAGAATGCACGTTGATTTCATCGCGATCCGATCAGTCAGAGCCACGATACATTCATACCTGCACACTGTTATGGTATTTACAAACTCGTTTAATTCGTTGTCAGGTTTTTTCCTGCTTCATCATCGCATGCTCCTTCTGAGGTGTAAAAATAGACCCAAATTTCATATCAATTTCAAAATGAATTTAAAAGACAGATTCTATGCATGTTTTAACGCTCTCCCCGGAGCAGGAGTTGAGATTTTCTGTTTGGGGGCTGACAGTGAATGACATATTTCATTGGCTGAGGGCTCGTTTCACGTGAACGCCAATAATGATTTTTTTCTCATCTCAAAAAATGGTCGCAGAAGTTTTGTTTTTAGTTTATTATTTCCAATAATGAACCTTTGGAATCGAGCGAGAAAAGAAATGTTTACTCCCCCCTTCGATGGTTTACGTTTCAAGGCATGTAGAATCCAAAAATCGAATACAATTTTCTCCGTCCGAACGCGGCACTAAGCCCTGTTCTCATGGACCGATTTTGATGAAATTTGGGATATCGGCTCCCTTTGGGGTCTAGTTGTGCCCCGTAGCTTTTGGTATCGTAAGTCACTTCTAAGGGGTAAAAAGTGGGGGGAAACATTCTTTTCAAAACGTCCTGGCTTTCGATACACAGGTATTGTTTTTTATTGATTTAAAATAGCGACGATTTTTAAGCATTTTTTACACATCCCACAGCTCCGTACGACCAATCGTTCGCTAATGAGGACAAATTACTACCAAATAACAAAATCAATTTAGGGTAGTTTTCAATTTTTAGAAAAGAATGAAACTACCAAGACGATCAACAATAATTATTAAATACGCGTTTATTGTGAAATTAATCAAGACACGTGGGCCCTGCGAATCCAGACCCGAACTGAGTCAGAAACACGAGTGTAAATCACACATGAACGTTCGCTATCGGCAGTGAAGAAGTTTCAGCTGATCAAATTAAATATTTTCTCGTTTCTTCAAATAGAATTTCATATCAACCAGTTGTACTTCCCTAACAACTAAGATTTAGAATCGAATGAGACCACCCAGAACACTGTAGGATAAACCGTCGGGTGAAGTCAAAGTCCTGTGAGGACTTGAGGGTTGGATCAGCAGATCAAATGCAATCATTGTTCGTTCCTTTGAATGAAGTTACGTGTTGCACTCAGTTGTAGCACCTCAGCAACTAAGAAGCAAATTTCGTAATGAAGGTACCTATGCCCAACTCTCGAATAGCATCTCTCCTTCTCGGATAGCGACGTTATTTCTAGTAGGTAGTGTTAATGGTAAAGTCCATGCAGTCGGGTGATTAACACAGTAAAATAATAAGGTTAACAAAGTAACTTACCAGGTATATTAAGTTGACAAATGATTGTTAATGAGAGTACATAACTTTGACAACTGTACTACAACAAACGTGTAAACGCAGCAGTATGTTTTGCAAAATGTTCGTGAGCACGGAGGCAAAGGGAGTAGATTTACGTTTTATCAGAATAAACCCTCTTTCATCGCCACCACCCGTTCACGAGATCAGTACGTCTCTCCGCCCTTCTGGAGTACATACCTGTCCTAAGTATATTCCCTATGGAGTTTAAAACGCGTTCACGATAGAACTATTGATAGGTCTAGTAGTATCTGGCAAGAGGTACATTTTCTTCTGTCTATCAGGAATTCTAATTGCACAATGGATTCCAAATTATTGGCATTCTCACAATGGGCAATCAATGTGAATTGGAATATGTTGTTTATGGCCTCACAATCGGATCCATCTCCCCCAAAAACCACTAACCATACAGTTCAGCTCCGAAATCCTAATAGTTTAGATGAAACAAGCAATAAGTAAAAGCGCATAAAAACGTTTAAAAATACCGTCAAATGTGAGCTTGTCCCTCTCAGACGTTCAGCACAGATGTCAATTCATTTTTTACAACCCCGTCATTTCCGACCTATCATATTACACCTGTTTGGAAAGGCTTCCGTTTGAGCTATAATTTTTGGGAGATAAAAACGTAGCCCGAAAATTCCCCATTCAAGTTTTTTGTGGGTTTCGGTTTTTTCCGAAAGTACTTTCCCACATGGTGGAAACGAGTGGACAGTTTATAAACATTTATGTGTGTGTATAGATTCTCAGACTTATTTTCTCCACACATAACAGTCTTAGACTCATCATAGCTTCCATTGCATCAATGTAATACACACTTTCGATAGGTAGATGGTGAGTGATTAAATTAATACCATAATGATACTCGCGATCATCCTGATTGATTTTCTAGATCGGTAAACGTCAACACAAATAATTATTTCACATTATGTTAACTTTTGATGCTTTTCGATTCTATTGTAATGCAATTCATGAGCAATCATCTTGAAGCCAGCCTCCAACAAAGGTGATGAGATGCGCGGAAGCCAAATACTGTTAGCTTTCTCAGACTTTGGTATTGCAGTATAATGTTTTTCATCTAATTTGCAGAACATTCCTCATAGTCTACAATCGATCTTCTCGAAATAGTCTTTACTAATAAATAAATCTCTTTGTATGTTGGTGTTGAATCAATTTCAGCTAAACGGCTCAACCGATATTAACTAAATTTCGTACTTCATACAGCATGCCCTATGGAAGGGAATCAGCTATTTTACAATTTTTTGGGAAATACTATAAAACCCATACCTGTCAAAAGTGGCAGACAATGGGTCCTACAATTTCAACTCTCGGTCTCTTAACAGGTGTAAACAGCAGAAAAAATCACAAGGCTGTTCTCATCAGCGTCCAAAATGCATAATTCCCCATTTTTAACTTACATTATAACAGTATAACTGCAATTCATTATTGTCTGTATTTTCGTTTGTTCCTCTATCTGGAACCGATCGAACAATACCCATTGAGGATGGTGGCAAGATAATCCGAGGGTTCAGGAAGTAAGTGGTATCCTGAGCTATAAATTCTAAATGAGAGGAATTTTTAAACTGTCCCTACCGTAAGGATTTCCTAGATCCTATAACAAATCAATACCTACCCCCAGCTCTCAAAGCCGCAGGTGGTGTTAAAAATTAAGCTGCACGCACTGTATAGGGATCGATTTCCAGTTCAGGAATTAACTTAACACATTTTGGGAAACATACGTCTTATGCAGCTCAGGTTCATTACTCGAAGTTAACGTTTTCAGAGAAAATAGTTAGTAAAGCACTGCTGGAAACACACATTCCAGACTAGTTCAGCCAATTGGTGTTCAAAAATTACTTTCCGTAACAAAATCAAGAAAGTTTTTTCTCAACGGATCTATATGTTTTTTGGTAAGCTGAATCCGGAGTATGAAGTGTGTTGCCTCCTCCGAGGTCGGCTTCACACCAACAAATGAATAAAACCTCAACATTTTATTGATCGGACATAATAAAGAGGTTCCAGGGGGTAGAAGTGGGCGTTTTCGACCTTTTCGTCGAAGAACCGAAAAAATCGCTGTTTTTCAAAACGCTGTATCTCCAAGCCACCGGTTAAAAAACCAATTTGACCACTACTTTTTAAAGAAAATATTGTCTACTTTGATTTTCTATGGTGTGGTCATCTTCGAAAAACGCAGTTCTAAGTATATACTCGTAAGCAAAAAACTAAATGAAAAATACCAAAGAATAAAGAAAAATATCAAAATTTTGAGGTTGGCCTCGGAGAACGCAGCAAACTTCATATTTGGATTCAGCAACCCAAAAAACAAGGTATACGACCTAATTGGTAATATTGATTCTTCAGATTAGTACCTGGTTAAACGCAACAAAAATTAGTATTTTTTGAAACTAAGAGAAATATCAATTTTTAATAAAACCATCATAAAAATTATTCTCACTAATAATTAAACATTAATCCCCAATTTTGACAGATTTTGGGGAAATTTATCGCGGTTTTTTTTATTCTTTTCAACAGATTTAGCACGTTAAAACTTCCGCTTTTTAACTATTTTGGTGGGGTACAGAATCTACCTATTTCTACCAGGTTTTTGGTCAGACCTAGCAACCCCAAACACGGACATTGCTTCAACGGAAAATTATATCGTCCAGATGTAATTTCTGAACATTGTTCGTTTTCGTGGATATTTTGCTCTGCGCAGAATCGACTTTTGATTAAAAACAATTTCAAATCGAAAAAAATAAATAGATTTTTCCATCGTTTAATCCTATTGTATTCAATTCAGTGATACTCATAGGAAGTAATGAAACTAAAGCATTCTTATTTGATAATCCGTTGACTCAATTTATAAAACAAGGTTGAGAAAAATAATTAACCGAAGAGCTTAGAAGGTCCGAAACGTCTTCCGAGCGAAATTCTTTAATAATAAACGTTCGCCATTGACAAAACAATTACGAGGTATTGACTTTTGAAAACCATGCTCTAATTATTATGAACGCAGAAATAAGTATCGAGGAAACGCAGTCCGCTTAGACTTCTAATTTGAGCGTTTATGAACGCCAACGACAAGAGTCTAATATTCATTTACAATAGTTGATTTTAATTTTCCAATTATTCAAGTAGACTAAATTTGTTAATTGATAGTGATTGAGTGGGAATTGTGCACATCTCTGAACGAGTCAATTTTCAGAGAAAACTAGCGCGTTCCACGAAGCCATAAGATCCATGGTTGGTTATCTTAGTCAATTTTTTGCTCCGCTCGCATGGTCCTTTTAGAACAGTGGGTTGTTGCGCACTACGCACCTTGTTCAAAAATAGCCTATTCCCTTGTTATGGACAACCTATAGTATTTTATCATTTAGGTAAACCTTTTTCAATTTGAATTCAAACTGTTTTACTTTGAATTAAGAACTACTTTCTACCTTGCAATCCATAAAAAATTGAGATAGATATAGATGATCCGATGCACATTAGTTGATCTCAAAACATCAATCTCTAAATACCTTGCACTACCTTCATTGAGGACTCTACACGTCAACCGGCACAATCTCTGAATATTGTTGGACGATGCAGAAGTTATGGCTGTAGCAAGGATTTCACATTTGCGCATGCGCAGCGGCTACTATCAGTCCGGGGGCGATGATTTTCATAGGGGACCATCTACATGCTAACCCGCAAAACATCCGAAAATGTCGTCGAAATCGGATGAGAAATGTGGAAATTATGGTTGTGGCAAGTATTTCACGTTTGCGCTTGCGCAGCGGCTACTATCAGTCCGGGGGTAATGCTTTTCATAGGGGACCATCTACACGCCAACCCGCACAATTCCTGAAAATGTCATCGAAATCGGACGAGAATTGTAGAAGTTATGGCTGTGGCAAGGATTTCATGACAGACACACAGACAGACAGACACGGAACCAAAATTGTTCAGAAAGGTCTGAAACGTAAAACGCGAGTGGAAATTTCGATTTTGGAGAACTTTTTTTTTTCAACCTTGAAAAATGAAAACAAAGCTTGGTAGACTCGGAAGCAAAATTCAAATTTTTAAAGGTGGGGGGAGGGGTTAATGGGTGAAATGTTCAAAATGCCCTAGCTTGAAATCTTCCAATATAAAGCTGTTATTTATTCATCAATTTAAATTAGTACTCAATTTTGGAATTTAATGAGACCACCCAGATTTACGAAGGACCAACCGGTCGCGTATAATTATAATGTATAATTAATCCGAATCACGAACTGCGATTTCTCAATTTGCCGGCCATGACTCGCCACGAGAGTCTGGCGTATACCCATGAAGTGTTAGTTACCTCTCTCTGCGCTAGGATGCCGCAAATTATTGAAAACTAGCTGAAAAGCCTACTAAAAGCTGGCAAACACGATTCCTCCGACTCTCCCCGCCACCCACTCACTCCAACTCCTCCCGATCGGCGACGTGCATACGATTGGCGTTTTATGTACATAGATATAAAAGAAGATTATTGACTAGATTTTTCTCAACCCAGTTCACAGTATTAGGCTAATTAGTATAGTTAATTATTACAACTGCAGTGTGCTTGCTGTGTTAATACTATGTTGCATACGTACTGAACTAAATGAAACCAACTACAGCTTTCCAGGCAGATTGCCTCAATTTTCAACAAATTTTAGAAATTTGATGAACGGGAGAAATTTTCGCCTGAAGCTCAAAGGGAGAGTTTTTATCAAAATAATCGTGATTGGAGTTTTGCTAAACTTAGTTTACCTCAAGCGGTATCAACACCTCGAAGGTCAGGCACGATTTCATAGGAACGGGTATGACTATAAAATACACCCCACCCCTCCAAAAATACGCATCCCCACCTCGCAGAATAGAGTTAAACCGAGTTTATTGAGTTATCCGGTCTGAAATAGCATCATTATTTTCGAAAACCTCGGTGAGATATTCAACAAATGCAGAAGTTGCTAGGATTGCAGAAGATACGATCAATTCGGAATGTTTTTTCATTAGAACGATCAAGTTCCTCGAAATCAATAAATAATCAACTCCATCGTGAATAACTGAAAACAGCTGCACGAACCTAGAACTCGACAACCTTCAAATATTTATCACGAGCTTCTCTGATGCTTAATACCATCCATATTTAATCTGGTCCGTTCTCTCGAATAGCTGTATTTTGGTTTATAAACTAGCTAGCAACAAAATTCGGGGATAATTAAACTTAACCCTGTACTTGTTGTAGAAAATATGCAGGCAACATGTAGGTAGGTTGACGTTGTTCGATTTGAAGTTAGTCATTTGAGGAAGAAATTCTGAAGGAAACAATTGAATTTGAATCCTATCAAGTAAAACGAGCACCATTTTGGCTTATTTTTTCAATAATGAGCCTTTGGAATCGACCAAGAAAACTTTTTTTTTAACCCCTCCTCAAAATTTGTTGGTTTACGTTTCAAGGTACGTAGAATCCGAAAATTGAATAAAAATTTTGCCGTCCGTCCGCCGTCCACCGTACGCGGCACTTCCCCCACTTAGCATTGACCGATTTTGATGAAATTTGGTATGTGGGCTCCACTAGAGGTCTAGTTTTGCCCCGAAGATTTTGGATGATGTAAGTCACTTCTAAGGGTTGAAATTTTGAAAACGCCCTAACTTAAGATGGTATTGAATTTTTAGAGACCACGCGGAGCTCTGTAGGACAAACCGTTCGCTCCCTACAAAAATTTAAG
This sequence comes from Apolygus lucorum, assembly GCA_009739505.2. Lineage (NCBI taxonomy): Eukaryota > Metazoa > Arthropoda > Insecta > Hemiptera > Miridae > Apolygus > Apolygus lucorum. The sequence continues at coordinate 64,528,158 of CM019167.2, read as the reverse complement.
GGTTGGACTCAGATCAGCACTCATAAATCAGAAACACTAATGTGAATCGCAAAAGAGGCCTAATCTCCGTTCAAATTTTAGCTGACCGAAATGCGATGTTTTTCTTCATGTTGGTTTGTGGTAACAATGACAAAGCCGTGTTCTTTGCAGTTATCTATATAGAAAAATAGTAAACCATTGTGTAATAATTTGCAGAGTTTTTATGTACGTATGTGTTTCTAAATTATGTAAAATTCATATCAGGAACACCTTGGTAGGGTTTTGGTTTTTCTTCCCAACTTGGTCGGGTGCTGGAATTCTTCGTTTTCGAGATGGGTCGTTTCAACTTTTTTAGGACGTCCCACAGTAAGACTTGGGCGTCCTTATGCGATCGATCTGGGGTAAAGTTGGACAACACTCAACAAAAAAAAAAGTGATCACACAGTAATCCGTTTTAGACCATTCTGAATCCAAATCAGCGAAAAGAAACCCATAGGTGTATGTCTGTGTGTGACAAAATCTTGTGTCGTCTGCACAGGCCTTAGTTCTCAACCGATTTTCCTGGTTCTTTCTTTGTTCGACGCGGAAAACTATCTAGTTGTGCACAACGTCGCCGGAATTTCGAATTTTGCCTTTTAAGGGGAGAAGGGGGGGGGGGTTAATGCTCAAAAAATGTGCGTCTTTGGGCATAATCTTGTGTCGTCTACCCAGGCCTTAGTTCTCAACCGATTTTCGTGGTTCTTTTTGGTTTATTATTTTCAATAATGAACCTTTGGAATCGACCAAGAAAAAAAATTGTTTAACACCCCCTCGAAATTTGATGGATTACGTTTCAAGGTAGGTACGTAGAATCCAAAAATCGAATAAAAATTTGGCCGTCCGTCCGCGGCACTTTTGCCATTTAGCATTGACCGATTTTGATGAAATTTGGTATGTAGGCTCCATTTGGGGTCTAGTTGTGCCCCGAAGATTTTGGTTGATGTAGGTCACTTCTAAGGGTCAAAAAATGAATTTTGAGATTTTGAAAACGTCCTAACAAACTCAAAAAATTTTGATATAAATCATAAACACGAGTGTGAATCCAAAATGCGATCGATGTTTTTCTACATGTTGGATGGCTGGTGGCTTTGCAGACCAATGATCAATATAGAAAAATAATAAACCATTGTGAAATAATTTGCAGCGTTTTTTGTTCGACGCGGAAAACTATCTAGCTGTGCACTACAGCGCCGGAATTTTGAATTTTGCTTTTTATGGGGTGCAAAGGGGGGGGGGGGTTAATACTTAAAAAAGCATAGTCTTGTAAACTCTGCCCAGGCCTCAATTTCCAACCGATTTGCGTGTTTTTTTTTTGTTTGACTCAAATAACTTCCGAGTTGTACATGATTTCTCCAGAGTACCAAAATTCGCAAGGGGAGGGGGCGAGTGGGGTATAACATTCACAAAATATCTGATTCTTGAATATTTCGGCTCCTTTACAGCTTATTAATTGTACCAAGCTTTGAAATCGAGGAAAATTCTCATTATACCTCCGGATTTTCATGAATCCCCCTCCCCCCCCCATCCCACAAATAACCTCCTCACCGGGCCAGAACGCAAATATGGCGCCACAACGGTAAAAGGGTAAAACAATAGGACTTTCATCGATTGGTTTTGGTCAGTTGTCCGTAGAAGATCACATTCTGTATTCAAGGTGAAACACACTAAAGTCCACATAATAAGCAGTTTCTGGTGTCCTGGCGCCATGTCCACAGCGGCACAAAGGCTATTTCATTAAAATAAAAGATCAATTTTTCATCAAGATAAACTTAGAATCTTCCCTGATTTCAATGCTTGGGTTCCATGAATAAACCTTAATAAGAGAAGCAACATTGAAAGAAAAATTGTGTATTTTGTGAATATAATCCACCTCACCAGGCAACTTTTGGTACTTTGGTGAAGTAATGTGCAGCAGAAAAGCATTCTGCGTGGAACAAAAAAAGAAACACGCAAATTGGTTGAGAATTGAGGATAGGAAGCTCGCTAGAGTTGTCAGAATGCGCCTTATTTTCAGTAAATAACCCTTCCTCCCCCTTAGACAGATAGTTCGAAATTCCAACGACGTAGTGTACAACTAGATAGATTTCTGCACCGAACAATAAAGAACCACAGAAATCGGATGGAAACTAAGGCCAGGGTAGAGTACACAAAATTATGCTCGAAAACGCAAGTTTTTTTTTTAGCGTCAACCCCCCCCCCTCCCCCTCATCCTCTTCACCATTCAAAAGCAAAATTCCAGCGACGTAGAGCACAAGTAGATAGATTCCCGAGCCGAACAATAAAGAACAACACAAATCGGATGGAAACTAAGGCCTGAGCAGAGTACACAAGAGTATTTGTCACACACAGACATAGGTACACCTAAGGATTTTTCGGCGGGTTTGGATTTAGAATGGCCTACAACTGATCAGTACGTGGTTATTCTTTTTCTCCTTGAGTGCTGTCATCCTTCACCACAGATTAATCGCATAAGCACGCCCAAGTCTTACTGTGGGACGTCTTAAAAATTATTTGTCTTTATAAGGAAGGTTCGACATTTCAACTTATTACAGACGTTAGATGAGTATACTATTGTTAATAATTTTATTAAGAAATCCCCATCAGGAAATTCTTGCCAGAGGCTTCGGAGCATAACTTACAAAGATTTTTTCACTTAATGTTTTATGATTTGAGGTACCTATCAAACTGACTCTAGCCGCATACTTCCCCTCCAACCAGACAAATGCTAACTAGAACCTTTTTTAATGAAGGAGTCAGGATGTGTAGAGATTTGTTTCCTTTAATGGCTCTGTATGCATGTAAATCATATTAATAGCTGATGGTCGAAAAATATGAAATTATTATTCTAAATATTTACTAGACATTTTTAGATACTGTGAGGGTAACTTCAGTGACTGAAAATTTGTATCCACTGTTGTAATTGTTGCCGGAACAATGTCGTCCACTTCGTATTCAACTAACCGAATAATACTTACGATTTTTTTGGTTTATTATTTTCAATAATGAACCTTTGGAATCGACCCAGAAAAAAAAAGTTAACCCCCCCCCCCTCAAAATTTGTTGGTTTACGTTTCAAGGTACGTAGAATCCGAAAATCGAATAAAAAATTTGCCGTCCGTCCGCCGTACGCGGCACTTTCCTTAGTTCCCATGGACTGATTTTGATGAAATTTGGTATGTAGGCTCCATTTGGGGTCTAGTTGTGTCCCGAAGCTTTTGGTTGATGTAGGTCACTTCTAAGGGATGAAAAATAGGGATTGAAATTTTGAAAACGCCCTAACTCAAAAAATTTAGATTTAAAGGTATTGTTTTTTCATCAATTTAAGATATTATTGAATTTTAGAGGCCACGCGGAGCTCTGTAGGACAAACCGTTCGATCCCTACGAGAATTTAAAGGAGAATCTGTCCCCTAAATTCTCTCCCTTGAATCACATGGTCGAGAAATATTTTTATCCAATCACATCGACCTAATCTCATCGGTTTATTATTTTTATATTTACTTGCGATCGATGTTTTTTTTCTTCATGTTGGTTGGTGGTAACAATGGCAAAGCCGGGTACTTTGCAGGCAAGTGATCTATATAAAAAACCATTGTGTAATAATTTGCAATTTTAAAATAGCAGTAAGAATTGAAAGACTCGCGACGAAGTTGTGGAAACCCATTTCAATAAAAACGGAGTCAAGTAGAACGTAGTCCATTTCCACAAAAGTAATGAGATACGAAGTTAAATCGATTTCGACGGCCAGGTCATCATCAGTAACAAACAAGAACTTTTTACTTGTTTGTTACTGATGATGACCTATAGGTCTGCCACAGAAACTTTGCATCCCTTTGGCGCATTCTTCTGGAGAACATAGAACTAATTATGTCTATCATCAAGCAAACAAAAGGAACTAAAAAGGGACTTTATTTCCCTCCTACTGCAGCTTGAAATTCGTGCATTTCCGAAATTGAAATTTCGTGGCTCTACACGAACATCAAATTTCTCACGTCTCCGTGTCAAGGTTTCACCATGGAAGGTTGACTCGATCGTTATAGTTCGCGGATCCGCCACCTAGGAGGCGCCACACGGATGCTAAGTTTCTGTGGTAGACCTATAATCGTCGAAATCAATTTAACTTTGTAACCCATTACTTTCGTGGATATAGTCTAGGTTTTATTTGACCCCGTTTAAGGCCGAAAGCAAAAACGTGTATTTCTACCATTCTACGAGTGGTCTGTTAAATTCCCCAAGTTTTTTTAGTAGTTAGCTCATAGAACGTATTGTATACATTTCAATTTATCTATTACATCTACTAAGGATACGAGGAAACATAATAATATATCGACCCAATATTCCAGACGTATGTTCAGAATATTTCATACTTTCATATACTTTCAGTTGGTCGATAAACAGTCGATTGACGAAATCGGGAATCGAGTGTCCCAAATATTACGACGTTCCTTAATATGATTTTTCAATATCGGAGAGAGGAAAATGTCTCAAGGACTCCGACAAGCGAGCTAAGAGGCTGAGGAGGCACTAGTATTTGTCCAATAGCCAGTATCTAAAGAAAACCAGTGGACCAACGCGTATTTCTTCATTTATTTTCAATCACACATAAAATTGTGTGGAGACTTTTTACAATTTGATTTGATTGATCGCATTTGGAGCCTCGAATTCTCCATGTTTCAGCTTCGAGTTGGTCCACTTCAGGGAATCACTGCACATGCGCAACCGTAAAATCCTTGTCGTAAACTTCCACAAATTAAGATTCAAAACTGATGAAATGTATGGATCGGTCTTCCACCAATTTTTAGTACTCAGATCATCCCAGAACATGTCCGAATGTCTCAAACTTGGATGGTACTTAGCATCAGGTCGTCATGTATACAATTATGTTATGGATACGGAAAGCTATGTGCCACATCCACTTGGCAGATTTTTTTTAAAGTTTATCCAGATCGTGAATAGTGTAATTTTTGTGGTAAGTGGTCAAATAGTTCCACCCCTACTATACAGGGTGTCTACAAAACAAGTCTCATTCCATCAAGGGGTCGATTCTACAATTAATTTGCAACAAAAAATGTCTCTTAGCAATTTTTTTAGAAGCTTCTTTTCCAAATTATTTAAATTTTAAAGTTTTTTTCTCGTAATTTTGACCTACTGTCATTAAATTGGCAATAACTCCTTTAATTTGCTGCAATATTTACTTTTTGATGATACCATTGGAAAGAGCGTTACATTTCCTATCTCCCTATTACCAAATAAATTTTTTTCATTTCAGAATCTCAGCTTTCCAACGGTGTAATCAAAAAATATTTTACAATCGAATTTAGGGGAGAAATTTGTGTTTGAACGCAGAAAAACGTGATTTTTTTCATCGAAATCTACGGTTTAACGGGGAGACTCTGGGGTCTACACCGCCGCGCCACCGCTCCCCCCGAGCACCGAGTCCTCCCGTTAAACCGACGATTTCGTTGAAAAAACGCTGAAAATTATTACACAATGGTTTATTATTTTTCTATATAGATAACTCGTCTACAAAATCACCAACCATCCAATATGGAAAAAAAAATCAAAAAAAAAAAAAAAAATCAAAATTACCAACCATCGATTGAATTTCGGTCAGCTCTAATTTGAACGGAGATTAGGCCTCTTTTGCGATTCACACTCGTGTTTTGATTATATATATATATATTTCAATATAAACCCTTAAATTTTTGTAGGGAGCGAACGGTTTGTCCTACAGAGCTCCGGGTGGTCTCAAAAAATTCTATAGAATCCAAAATTGAAGGAAAAACAATACCTTTATGAGTTAGGGCGTTTTCAAAATTTCAAAATTGATTTTGGAACCCTTAGAAGTGACCTTCATCAACCAAAATCTTCGGGCACAACTAGACCCCAAATGGAGCCTACATACCAAATTTCATCAAAATCGGTCAATGCTAAGTGGCAAAAGTGCCACGTACGGCGGACGGACGGCCAAATTTTTATTCGATTTTTGGATTCTACGTACCTTGAAACGTAAACCATCAAATTTTGAGGGGGTGTTAAAATTTGTTTTTTCTTGGTCGATTCCAAAGGTTCATTATTGAAAATAATAAACCAAATTCATGTTTTTGATTATACCGTTGGAAAACTTATATTCCGGCGCAGTTTTTAGGCTTTCCGGCAATAGTTCATTATCGGGAATTATTTGGACATTACGGGCGTTGAAAAACGGAAAGGTTTAGAAAAGTTACTAAGTTCACTTTTTAGCTTGCTTTATTCCCCGGAAAATTCAACTGAAAAATTTTTATTTGGCATTAGGGAGATATGAAATTTAACATTCTTTCCAACGGTATCCTCAAATTGTAATTATCACAGAAATTTAAGGGAGTTATTACCAACTTAATGACATAAGGTCAAAATCACGGAAAACAACTTTAAAATTGAAATAACTCGGAAAAGGAGCCTCTAAAAAAATTGCTAAGAGACATTTCGACAGAATCGATCCCTTGAAGGAATGAGACTTCTTTTGTAGACCCCCTGTATAATACAGGATACCCAACGAAATTGCTCATGTGCACAACGTACACTCTACATCGTTGATATATTTTGTTGCAGGTTCCTGGTACGGACGGAGTGACAGAGATGGTAAGGGACAATGCAGTCTGTAAATAACAAACTAAATTCCAGTTAAATGGCTTCTGCTTTATTGCATATGAATCTCGCACAACTGAAAAATGACGGTGTACTTGGAATGGACAGTGAACAAGTCTTCAACAGAGAAACATTCAATAACAGATTCGGCAATGACATAAAGCAAGTCAAAAGGGACCACGATGATGACCTAGATAGATGCCAAGTAAAGAAAAGGCGAAAACAGAGCAAACCAATAAGAATAGCTTCAACTGAATCACTTTCTGATGAAACTGAAGGAAATGGGAGAGCAGAAAAGTCTTCCGAAGATTTTTCTTCCGAAGGATGTGAACAAATCAACCAAAACGATGAGAAATCTTGTAAAAACGAAAGTGATGGAGATGGTAGCAGCGAAGAAAATGGACACGAACCTTTTTTCAGTGAGTCGGAAGTCAAAAAAGAGTTTTCGTATCCACTAAATCTGTCTCATCCGAAATCCCCGTCGCCCAAAGACTCCATAGAATCGTTCCCAGTATCGAGCTGTGAAGAAAAAAATTGGTACAAACCACCTGAATCTGTGACTACGTCATCGCTATATCCTCTTTCCTTCATTGGACCATTCTTCGCTTAAATCGCAAGTGTACCCTTACAACTTACTACTTCCTTCTCAGAACCCAGGACTTGTACCTCCGAATTTCAAGAGAATTTTTGTGGGGAATAATGAGAACCAAATAGGGTCACCCCATAGGATATTCAATCCAGAAGCTTTCTGTGACCTTTGTAATAAAGAATTTTGTAACAAATATTTTTTAAAAACTCATAAAGCCAACAAACATGGTATTTACACCGATAATATAACCCCAAACAACGTTGACAGTATGCCAACCCTACCTATCATCACGTATTTTTCTAATAATCTCACAAACTTGCCGATCCCTGCATCTCCACTCAACAAAAAAACAACTGCATCTTTCGGGAACAACATGTCGAAGGTGAACAGCAGCAGTATGAGAGCATTTTGCAACATTTGCCAACGGGAATTTTGCAATAAATACTTTGTAAGAAGACATAAAGCCAAGATCCATGGGATAGTTGAGAATACTGAGGATACTTCTCAAGAATACAAGCCACCATCAACTAATGATAAGCAGGATGACGTTGGACTACCAGGACCATCAAGTGGAAGAACACCAGTCGACATTCAACTGAATTCGGGTCATAAAGATAATCCTGACAGCATTTTTGAAGATGACAAGTGCAAAATAATCAAGGACCAAGATATCGAATCAGATGTTGCTGACAGTCCACAGAATAATTTCAATTTTCTCGTATCACCATGGAAAATTGAAGAAAGTAAGGACAGCTCGAAATCTCCTGATCGGACGAAGAAAACCTCTGGTTCAAACAACAGTGCTTTTTGTGACATTTGCTGTAAAGAATATTGCAACAAGTACTTTCTTCGAATCCATAAACAGAAATGTCACGGCATTCAGATATCCGAAAAGGAAGAAAAATGTAAGGAGACTAGTGGGACTGCAGTAGGAAACGCTTGGAAACCAGATCAACCCATGCCACTAAATCTCATTCTGAGAGAAACTAATCAGAATATTTCCGACGAAGAAGTGATGATCAACTGTGGCCAGTGTGACATGTCATTTCCTGAACAATATTTGCTGAAAATGCACTACAATCTAGTCCACAATCTCAAGTACGACTCCCAAAATATTAACTATAGTCCTCTACTACCTTCAGACAATAAGAGCTGTACGGAATCATCTTTTAAGAACTCTTTTGATCTACTTTCAAAGCCATACCACCAAAACGACTCCAGTGAAGTAACAAAATACTTCAACACTGACGTCAAACGGCTCCATGCAATGATAATGAAACTCAATCAACAAAACCCGCTTGATAATTTCTATTGTGATGTATGTAACCAAGATTTTGGAAGAAGTACATCATTAGAGAACCACATAATCAAAGAACATGCATCCCTCTTAGAAGAGATTAGCAATGGATTCTGTGAAGACAATCAAAGCTCTCAAGCATTAGGTAATAAATGGGAATGCACCAAGTGCCCATCAACTTTCCACAACTCCACCTCATTGGATGTGCATTTAAACGAAAAACATGGCACGTACGAATCAAAAAATCTGCTAAGAAATGGCGAAGATGATTTGGGGAACCATATATCAGCAGCTGGTGAACGTTCGGTACCCCATACTCCAACGAGCAGTTTCTGTGAGATTTGTAAGAAAGAACTCTGTAACAAATATTTCATGAAAACTCACATGCAAAGAATGCATGGTATTTCTATTGAGAATGGAGCACACATCGGTGGCGTTGTTTGCGATATTTGCAATAAAGAGTTGTGCAGCAAATATTTTTTAAGAGTTCATAAGCAAAATTCTCATGGTATCGTCGAGGAGGCCTTTCTGCCTCAGATAGGCACCGATGTCAAAGGCCAACTGTTGAACACTGATACAGCCCTGAAACCATCTGACAACGAGCTATCACACCGCTATTTCAGCCATTTTACTGAAGTATGTACGATTTGCAGTAGGAGATTCCGAAGTGTTAAATGGTTGAAGACACATCTGTTGAACGATCACGGGGACGAAGGTAAAGAGAAATGGAGGGAATTACAACAACAAAATGGTACGAAATCTGAGAAATCTTTGATAGAACCATCTAAAAAGAATGACTTTTGCTGCCCTCCATTAAAAAACTCAACACCCCCTGATATCAAGTCCAATGAACCTGGAACATCATTTCAACAGTGTGAAGCTATAGCATCAATGCTGAATAAAAATTCTTCATCCAAGAGTTATCAGTGTTCGTACTGTTCATTTTCGACTCAAGTACTCGCTCTTCTATTCGTACATGAAAGGTCTCATTTCCCCAACTCAACCGAAATTCAAGACTTCAGAAACCCCTTGAATATGTCTCCCAAACCAAATCCAGAAATGAAAGAGCAACATGTTAACTCCAATCACACTATGGATTGCTTCCCTAAAGAAGCCCCAGCAAATTTTAATACAAACTACGATCAACACACAGGCCAAAACGAAAAAGATGGATTGATAATTGATGACAATAATTGTTCTGAGACTAGAGACACAAAGGCGTACAAAGAGGGAGAATCTGGAATGAGATGTTTGAAGTGTCCGTACACGGCACCGCAGTTAGAAAACTTCCTCGAGCACATCCAAAAGGAACATAAATGTGAAGATCCAGGAATATACCTTCAAACAGTCAGAGATGCACTCCTTCATCTAGCATCTACCTCATTGGTTCCTGCCTCCTTCGCACTACCATCCAACGTAGACAACAAATTCACGATGCAGCCATTCGTTGTTGAAGACAACAGCAACAGTACGTTCTTTTCATCAGTGGTGTTCCTTCCAGTGAAAGAAAAATTGAGCACGCCAGTGACAGCCTCGTTTAGGCTTACTCCAACTTAGTCTGTCGACAAGAAAATGTAGCCCCACCTCAATCCCAAAGTTGTCTGATGCCCTCTCTACACAATGTGATATCTTATAAGAATATTATATATTATATATTATATAAAGAATTATCTAGTCTTCAAACAAAGTCTGTGATTTACAACTTGTTTCATTGATCAACTATTATATTTACTTTTGTAATAGTCATGAGTAGAGCACATTTTATCAAATTATCTGAACTTACATGAAGCTACTCAAGTACGGTTTTTATTGTATAAAAACTGGAAGAATCCTCGCATTTTTTACTTCATGTTACCTTATTTGTGGAAAACGTAACTGTTTTTTACATGGACTTTTAAATGTATATTGACAATTATTATTATTGACCGAGTGTAAAGATAAGGGTATTTCAGGCAGCGAATGGGCTGGGGGGGTTTAATAACTCAATGTTCCTATTTTGTTAAGAATTTAAATAAATGAAAGATATATTGTATGATATAGGAGCTTCTACTGTGATGGCGTTGAGATAGATTGGCTCTTATATTAATATTATCTATGAAAATATTATAGAATTATATAAATGTATAACTATGATTTTTATAGGAGAATGCATGAAGGTCTTTAGCTATTAGAAGTTGGTTTGCGGAACATTAGCTCACTTTGAAAAGTTAAAATTAAAATAAATTTTCCAGTGTCTAGAGAGTGAGAGAGTAACACAAAATTTATTGAAGTGGTGCCATGTTATCCCAAACCAACGCCTTAATTCGGAATCCAGAAACCTCATGAAAAAGACTGAATCCTTTTAGCGATTCTTCAAAGGTTCTGCAAATATAATTTAAAGAATGAAAATAGGTATAATGACGACAAAACGATTTTAAAATATATTGTACAATTAGATTCATCGGTGATATATACAAAAGTTCCTATTGAGCCTTCATACTCTTCATTAAGAGCGCAATTTCGTGTCAGTATGACATTTTAATATTTTCTGCTCAATCGTACAATTTATAAAGAGAAAATACTTGCCGGACTTCATTTTGCAAACAATAGTCCTATACTACTCAGGGTTGCAGTACAGTACAATAGTTTACCGTAGATGATCATTAGCAAATTTTATTACAGATACAGTTCCTTTGAGGTTTATTTTAAGGTAGTTTTGGATGTATTTTAACCTAATAAAACGGAAGTTCCTACTTTAACAATGTCCAAATAAAGATGTAAGTGTATTGTTTTACAGTTTAAAATTATATTTCACAAAATAATAAATATTGTAAATAAATAATTAAGTGAAATGAATGTTGAATCCTAAAGAGGACAACTATGAAATTTTATAAATCAATATTCTTGTGTTGTTTAGTTTATTTGTGCAGGGCGATTGCCTCCTTAGTGCGTCCACATGTCGGATATCCAAGCCAGAGTTAATATTCTAAATTGCTGAAGATGTGGCTGGCCTGGGAGGGGATGCCCAAGCATCAAGTCATACATTATAGAGCATAGAATCTTTTTGGTGGTTGTAACACCATTTGATTATAGATTTTTTATTATAGAAATTTTGATATAGGAAAATGAGTACCTATATATGATTTTAATCGGAGTTCTGCTGAGTTTATCATAGTGGAATCTTCATTAAAACACTTTCAGGGAGAATAATCTGTACAAATTACAAGAAGGTCCATGTCGTTCATATTTCATACAGTTATTTTATTATCAATGCTAAATGAATAATGTTAGTGGCAAAAATGTTTTACAATGTTACGCCAGAGTTTAGACCAACCTTGAACAAACCAAAAGTACAATTGAACGTACCAATTATTGTTCCTAAACTAATTGATCTAGGCTTATTGTTACAGGATATCCGGTTTCAACTGTGTTGACAATATACTGTTATAATGATAATATAGTAAAGATAATTAATTATTACTTGCCACCAAAATAATTTTAAATCCGATCTGTAAGCTTTTCACTGGTTCGCATGTTCTCTGGTTCAGTTTGTTAAGGAGTCATTTTTAGTCGGTTTTCACTAGTAAAAGGGAGAAAAACTTCTGAGTGTTTTACCGTATCTAATATTGAAAGAGTAGATTTTTGAGTTGACCATTCGAATAGACCATTTCAAATATACTAATGTGTCAGGGAGGGGAATGTGAAATTTTTCAACGTTGTTTTATAATAAAAAAAGTCTAGATGGATAATGAGGGAAAAAATCATATTGAACAGTCGAAAAGTAAATTTAATAAGTAAAAATATAATCGAATGTTGAGCTTTACTTCCCTTCACTGCATAACTGAAGAGAAGTTTACAGAAAGGATTTGAAATGTACTGCTTCATCGTGTTCGACCTCACAATAAATAGGTACCCACTTTTTAAATCATGAAACATTTTTGTGATGAAGACTACAAAACGCACGCCAATTGTTAGTAAAGTTGAAAGGTAAAAAGTTCCTCTTTGATTTAAAATGGTACACCAGAACGTTTCCAAATAATGGAAGAATATGACTCAGTTACCTACCAAAATCCATTTTCCACATGAATCTACTTAAATATTAGGATGAGGTGAAAAATGGTCATCTCTCTTGCTTGAATTTCGTATATTTGGGAAGACAAGTTTTAGTATTTGACTATCTTTAGTTCCCTTATGTACGGAGCAGTTTTGCTAGTGAATGTTGCGCTGAAGTTTGAAGGAACATTCAAAAGCAAAACTACATAAGGGAACTGAAGATGGTCAAACTGATACTGGTCTGCCCAAGTATACAACATGCAAGCAAGAAAGTTCATTTCTCACCTCATCCTGAAAATCAGCTCTTGCACCATCAGGCGGAAGCCCCAGTAGGTACTTATTTTTTATTCGATGTTCACAAATTACTTAAGTTATTCTTTCTTGAACCTATCAACTTGTACAGCTATACGAGTGTACAATCTTACTTCCTTTTTCATCTCCAACATTTACTTCCTCCCTTTGTTGGCAGCTATAAACCTTCGTTAACTAGATTTATTGGGGCAAAAATTTAGATTGAAGAGGATTTTGTAAAAGTGATGTGTAAACTTATCACATAATTCAGCCCATTCTAAGAGGTACTGGGGTGGGACATCCACATAAGTGGTAGTGGGTGTTGTAGAAGCCAGGTAAAAACTTAGAGCTTACTGTCAAGATGACTGCTATGTACCTACTGTATTTTTGTCTTACTCCTCAGAATTGAATTTATAGTACAAATATAAGCTACTTACATACCCACTGGTTCTTTCTAAAGTTTAATTATTAAATCGGGTTTACACTAAACAAACTGTTCTCATTACGTCGGTAACTCTTTGTATTTCCCAAATGATATTATTCAATATTTATTTGCTGAACTATGATTCAAATAAGCGTTAACTTTCTACATCTGTGTTGATTTAAATTATTTTCTTTTATTTTCCATCATAATATATACATATTGCTCTGAAAAGTATCCATGGAGTTGCTGGAAACTGTAAATCAAAACGAACTCTTACCAAGTTAATTGACTCCAAAAGCTCAAAATGCATAGTAGATCAATTATGAAAACCTGGGATGTTAGCTGAGAGTAGTGTTGGGCCACTCAAAACTCAAAAAATGCCACAGGTGGTCAACGTGTGCCGTAAATGGTGGAATCCATTTCCACGTACTGTGAAAGGTATGAGAAAAAATCCACCGTTTAGGGTTCCTCATGTAACGCAATCAATCAAATAAGGCCTACCTTGTTCAAAAACTCTATCGATCCGAACCACAGTAGGTACTAGGAAGGTATAGTTCATAAGTCCCAAGTACCTACTAAAGCATATTTACGTATCTGGATCCCCCAAAAAAATCAGCATTTCAAGATCGGTAACTAACTGTGAAGCAACCGATATTAACATCAACATTGCTCAATAAGGCGCGCAACTGCTGATTCATTCATCTCATTGTCATCAGGTTGACAGTATCAAGATTTCCACCTTTCGCCCCTAAAATCCATCCAAGGAATAATGTCATCCCTCTCAATTCACAGGGTTGATAAGTCCATTTTTTATAGGTAGGTAATTCGTCATTTGCGGAGAGCCATTCGATCGAGATTTCTCCAACACCCTATATACGATTATTGGGAGGTCCAACATCTTCAACAACCTGGTAGTTTAATAGCTTTTTCATAGCTGCCTTAAATCAAGATATTATTCTATTTAATGTGATGACCAAGTGTGATTTTTAAAATCAAAATAATTGTTTCTTTAAGTTATATTGATTAAAGATAAGTTCATTCAACTTTTAAATTAGTTTATTACTATAAATTCATTATTATACCTAGTTCTTAAATCCTTGATGTTTTTTCCTATTATACATATTATTTGAATCATTGTAACGAAAGATGACCCCCACCTGCTAGTGAACTTACATTGTAGGTAGGTGTGCATTATTTCTAACACCTGAATGAAAAGAGTCCCTTTCTCATTGTGAACTGAACAAAACAAAAAGCCAAAACGACCTGGGGTGAATACAAGGTAACGTAGGTAGGTAATTGTTATGATTAACTCAATTTACACAAAATTAAAATTACTCATGTTTTGTTCTCTTTGTGAGTTACGTACAGAGATGGATAGGTTTTTAATTTGAGGCAGTTTGTAAATAGTTACATGAATTAATTTGTTTATTTCGCACAAATCAAAATCACATGTTGTAGAGATTATTATGAAAGATTTATAACACAAGTTATTAGTTTTGGGTAGTATATGAGTTATTATAGGCAAAATATGATAGAAACATGAGTTAACATTTGACATAGTTGATGAAGTTTGTCTATATGTTGAACCATGAATGCTTGATGTGTTAAATAATTAGGTGCATTATTATGCCAATTATTGTTTATAAAAAAGCGGGTAAAACACTAAAACACATTGGTTACAAAAGTGTTTGTACCACTGTTATTTGGTTTTGTATACTAATATCCATTAATCAAACATTTTAATTGTTTAATACCTACACGTTGGGAATCTATAATGAGGAACCTTCAATCCCAAACTCGAGAAAATCAAAACAATACTTAAGTTTTTTGTTTTATTCATATTCAGAGTTATGATTAGAAGATTATTTTGTAAAATTGAAAGACTACTAGTATGTTGATCATTTAGATTTAAGACCTACATTTATGTGTTTTGTACGATTGCATTTTTCTGAGCTCTTGATACAAGTTTATAACGTTATGCTTATTTTTCTTGATATAAGTTTATAACGTTATGCTTATTTTTTAGTCATATGTTCGAGTCATTTAATTCAGTTAAACACCTAGTCGTTGGAGAAACCATCCTAAACACTAAATCTTCCTTATTCAATAGTTGATGTGTATATATATACCTAATTTCCTTCCTATTTGTTTTGACTCACTTTTTCCAAGGTATCATGTTCCTATCGAGTTCAAAAATACAGTTCATTGTTTCTTCGATGGCTATGGGGTATGTAAAATGCTAGTGCTAGGTAGGTACTTACTGTTCTAGATTGATTGGTACAAAACAATCTTTTGTTAATTATTGACTGTAAACAAAATCAAAATTAAAGTATCTAGCTTATTTTACTTGAATGATAGATCTCCGTACCAATTCAATTTTCATAAAGTTCATCTTCAAAAGTGAATCTTATTACTAGATGTACCTACCCAGAGCAATGTTCATTATAACGAAACTTCGTTTCTTCGATATTGATTTTTTAATTGTGAACTAGCTACTCTTCTGTTATATATAATTATGCATCCAAATGCATAATCATGTATGCCGTGCTTATATGTTCAATAAATTTGATGAAGACTTACTTCGAATATATTTATTTACTCGAATGCCTCTTCACTACCTACAAAGTGAAAAACCGACGACATAGAACATCACGAATTAGGTAAGTACTTCTTCGGATAAGAAAAATAGGGTAAGTAGCATCTAAAGGGGTCATAATATGTTATATTATAACATTGTTTTTTATTTTTATTTTCAATATGGGTTAGGAACTCATATTTTTATAGCAGATTCGGATTCAACTTAAAATTACACGAACTTTTGAGTGCGCCAACCCTTACGAAAGTACACTCTAAGTGTGCACTGAATGTGTACAAAATACCTACAAAGTAATATACACATTTTTCAAGTATTTAGACTTAATGAATTACGTGAAGAAATTACTTTTTCAATTTGTAAATATACCTAAGAAATAATCGACTAAGTTTCAAGAAACTGTTCCAAATATTGATCGAACTTTCCAATCAAGGAGTTCTATCGGATTCTACTTGGAATTTCATGACTAAATTAATCTTCACTCAAATTTTTGAATACCATAAGACAAATTGTCTAAAACCTGTTTTTAACTTTCTGAAATTTGCGTGTCACGTGATTCTATTAATTTCATATTAAAGATATTTCATGTAGAATTCAAACCGCGATGAACAAGTGGGAATGCCTACCTAAAATTACAGATTTCCGAACGGCACCAGAAAAATTGTTTGACGGAATGAATTCAGTGTTAGGGTGAATATCCCGAGAAAATAACGTGACATTTGTTCGTCGCTCTTATTAGGTAAATTTCGTCGAAATTTTCTCTACTTGAACACCATTATTTAGGTTGTCTGACCAGGGTTTTCTTGATCTTGGGTACTATGATACACATTTAGGAGGCTCTTGCTTTTCCCTCGTATGAACACTAGTTTTCATTGAGACACGGGAGATCATACTGACCGTGTGACATAAGACGATTTTCTTTTTTAAATGTTAAATGTAACACCTTGAATTTCCTCGTCTGAATCTTTCTTAAATTTATTCTCCCAGAATCCTTCACTGACCCTTTTCAACCAGATTTCATTCTTAGCGTAGTAACTCGTTGGCGCACCATAGCTGTTCACCATCGATGCTCGCACCCTAGCCGTCACAGCGAAGTGAAACAAATACCGCAATTTCGAGAGCTTTCATATCGAAGCACCTCCACTACAATGTCACGAGATGCTATCACCGCACCATCGACGTCCACCCTCGCTGTTCAAAACGATATCGAAAAATTGAAATTTGATATCTTCTCGCCATCAGCGGGGAAGCATCGATGTGAGCTCATTCGTGATGGGCCGGGAGACCTCCCTCTTCCTTCCTACTGACTTCCTCATACCAAAAACAATGTACACTCCTGCTCAAAATTAGCGCACCACCATCCATTTTTTCGTTTATCTCTTTCCTTCTTCCCTTATAAATTTTGTATCCTGGACTGGCTACCAAGGAGCCTAAACATGAATCCGATAGAGCATGTTTGGGACATGCTGAAAAGAAGAATTCGAGCCAGAGATCCACCATCAGACAATCTTCAGTAGCTGGAAACAGCAGCGAAAGAGGAATGGGACAATATCCCCAGGAAGGTATCCAAAACTTGATTAGAGGCATCGGTCGATAGCTGCAAGCCCTCATCCTAGCTAGAGGAGGTAATACCAAGTATTTAAAAGCTAAACTGGCATAATTCAAACCTTTTTTTCAATTTTTATAATTTTACCACAAGAAGTATATTTTTCTATAATTCATTAAAAACATATTTTTTTCTCGAATTTGTGCCTTTTTTGGTTACATTTTTTTTCTGAGTTTGCAAACAATGTGTGCAAATAGATAAAAACTTGATAAAGGAAAAAATACGGGGGCAAACGAAGAAATAGATGGTGGTGCACTAATTTTGAGCAGGAGTATAATTGACACAACATAACAACATATGTTACAACATTGTTAACATTATAATTTCATTCCAATTAACCATGGTTTTCAACACAATGAGGAATTTCACCGAATTCTGTTTGCATTTTTCCTGGATAGTTAATGGTGTGGGATAGATGAAAATCGGACTGATTTCGGAAAATAAGTGTCCTGTTATTTTTGGGAGACAATCAAAATTTTTGATTTCAAAACTAACCGGGATAACGGACGTGAAGCGGGAACGCTCGCTGATTGGGCTGTTCGGATCGCCGTCTCCTCCCAGTGTTGCCCATTAGGACGACGAAATCGTGTTTTTTAACCCTGGAATGGAAGAATAACGTTTACCCCCTTCATTGGAAGAATTAGGAGTCATTTTGACTCCTGCGTTTTTCCGGCGTAAATAATATTTTTTACCTTACCAAATGCATTAGCTTGTGGTTTTTATAGAATTTAGGAAGTTTTGGGGAGTTACTTACCCCCCTCTGCATCATTTTACCTACGATTGTCGATGAAAATGATCATTTTTTGATGTTCAACCACATTTCTTCACGTCAAATCAATCTAGGTACCTACCACGAATACAACCACAAACGCAATAGTTGGTAAATATATTTCATAAAAATGTTAATCAGTCTGAAACAAAAATCAGTCGGACTTATGGAGGGATTATCATCTCTACCATGACTGATGTAATTGGTGAATCACATTCCTTTTCGAGGACTATAGGAAACATCACATTCCTTTTCAAGGACTATAGGAAACTTAAATTCGTTGAATATCATTCGTACATTACAATAAAAAAGAGAACGGTAGTAGAATGGGTGGGTACCGCAATAACAAATGAAGGAACTACGAGAGAAAGGCACAGTGGTACCCTACTCACCTATAATAAACCCATCACATAAAAATCACTTTGCCAAAACCTACAAATATGTGACTTCCTACTTCATGTTTTATCACATAGGTTGAACATAGGAATATAAAGTAAAAATATGCGAGTAAAGTATATAAAGTAAAAATATGACTGAAAATATGAGTAGGTAAAAATATAAAGTAAAAATGGCCGAATCTGTGCACCTTATTGCAAGAATGAGTCAATCTGACTAACTTACCGTTTGAATGCACCCCAGGAGAACATCACGGCGCAGTCACCATCGCAAAATTGGTGCAACAGATGGGTAGATGCATACCTGGAAGGAGGAGCTAATACCACTTCTCCTTCCCCCCCTCCCCAACGTTTTAGTGTGGCGCGGAGTCAAAATGACTCATTCATCCATTCCAGGGTTAAGAGAAAAGTTATCAAACAAAAACAGGGGAAACCTAATTTTCCCCATCTTGCTTTTTCTATTTTTTTTTCTTCAGTTTTTCGATTTCGAACTTTACTGTTTCGTGAAATGTTGCATCTGGGGACTATAGATTTTTCGATCTCAGCGCTTCAAGCAGCCATAAATAAACTATTCCAGGATGACGTCATTTTCCCGGTTTTTTTAAACATTCGTATTTTCTACACTGTTTTGTTCATTCGTAAATTAGGAAGTTCGTGCTGAAAGTTTGCCTTAGGAGGTTTTTCGAGGTGCTGAATCCGATTTTGGGGTCAAAAATGGGAAATTCCGACATGGTGAAATTCCTCATTATATGTAAGTAACGATCATTTGAAAATTACGATTTCGAGAACACATATATAAGTAAGTACATGAAAAGTCTATAGAAAATCGTTCACTTGGTTGTAGGTACTTTTAAAAATTAAACTTCAATAAATTAAATTCACATTTTTGGATCCTATGATATTTGGAATTTTTCGAACCTGATCGTCATCACAAGTCGTTCCTCAACGAAAATTGGAATGGCGTGACGGTTTTGTACACTTTGACGTTCAAAAGAGGCTCAACTTTGTCGAGTTTCTCTCGACATCCTCATGAACTTGTTAATCCTCTCTTCTACTTCCTTTAATTAACAAACCTTCACGGTTTGTTCGAAGAGGCAGTCCCGACGGGTTCTGGACTGGACACGCCCCTTTTTGGCTGTTCGGAGAGACACAGAACTACGAGCAAGTTCGTTGTTCGGAGAGGCAGTCCCGAACCGTTTTGAACCAGTCCAAGTGGTTCTGTATCTTTTTCAGAACTTCTAGTTCGAGACATGCGCAGAAGACTTTTCAAGCTCATCACACAAGATTACCGATTGATAAGTCTCCCGCCTCAGTTCAAGTTCCTGTGTGTCTTCTCTCTATTACCTGTTGTCAACTGCCAACACATCCCTAATAGATTTCCGAATCTTCTGATACCGCCCGAGTTTTAAGTATTTTTCCCCGCTAAAAATGCCACTTTTTTCACTTGGCATTTTTTTCATGTTTTTGACCTTGCGACACGAAAATGTTCATAACTTCCTCATTTTCCTGGCAAATTCAATTGATTACACCTTTGGAAAAAGCTTAAAATGTCCCATTTGATGACCTCTTGATCGGTTAAAATAACTGTAATCTAGGATAGTTTTTCTATCTACCTCAAAACCTCAAACTTCAAAATTCGTCAATTTTTGTTTGTTAGACATTTTGGTGTTTTTTTTTTTTCAAGGGTTATTGGTGAAGTTCTATTACAGTATGTCCCGAAATCAATCAGCAATATTTCAGCAATCGGTTCTATGAGTAATTTGTAACAACTTTTGCCTCTAAGAAAGCACAACTGAATGACATAAAACGGTATTCAAAGAAACAAATCGGTTATAACTGAGATTATTAATCAAAGAATTTGATCAATTGAAATTTTGCGATTCACCCTAGTATTTTGGTTTATCATTTTCAAAAATGAACCTTGGGAATCGACCGCTGAAAAAACAATTTCAAACCCCCCCCCCCCCTCAAAATTTGTTGGTTTACGTTTCAAGGTACGTACTAATAATAATAGTAGAATCCGAAAATCGAATGAAAATTTTGCCGTCCGTCCGCCGTCCGCGGCACTTTCTCAAGTTCCCATGGACCGATTTTGATGACATTTGGTTTACGGGCTCCATTTGGAGTATAGTTGTGGCGCGAAGCTTTTGGTTGATGTAGGTCACTTCTATGGGTTGAAATTGTCAAAACGACCAAGCTCAAAAAATTTGGATATAAAAGTAGGTATTGCTTTTTATTAATTTAAAACAGTATTGTACTTTAGAATGCGACCACTCAGGGCTCTGTAGGACCAACCGTTTACTCCCTACGAGAACTTAAGGGTAGGTAGGTCTTACGATAAATCAGAAACACGAATGTGAATCGTAAAAGAGGTCTAACCTCTGTTTAAATTTTAGCTGACCAAAATGAAATCGTTGTTCGTATCTTCAAGTTGTACTCAGTTCTTCGTCCTTATCATGGCAACCACAACTACTTATTTCTCCGCATTGAAGCGTTTATTTATTCAAAATAACATTGATTGTGAAGCCAAAATATGATTGGTAGGTAGTGGCAATGGTAAAGATGTGTTCTTTGCAGGGAAGTTATCAATACAGAAAAATAATAAACCTCTGAGAAATAATTTGCAGCGTTGTTGATTTATTGTAAGCCCCTCATTATAGGAGGCGAAAGGTTTGTCCTTCAGAATTCTGGGTGGCCTCATTCGATTCTAAAAATTCAATGCTCTTTCAAATTGATGAAAAAAACTTTACATCGAGAGTTTTCGAGCTAGCATGATTTTAAAAATACAACCCCAATTGTTCACCCCTTAGAAGTGACTGACACTAATCATAACCTTCTCGGCACAACTAACAAACACAACAACAAATATTAAACAAAAAATGGTTTATCGTTGGAAATCTGATGAAATGAAACATGTTGTAAGCTCTGAGAAGAAAACCGAGCAGGGGAAAAAGCAACAAAATGTTCGATAAAATAGAAATTGAAAAATTTTCAAGTTTGAGGTAGAAAGACCTACCTACCTACTTAGTAAACCGATTTTCTTTCGAACGATATAATGAACTTTGAATTTGCATGGGAAATAAAGAAGTCGTGACCATTTTAGTGCCGCAAGGTCAAAAACATGTATAACAAATTTAAAAGTGAAAAACGCAAATTATTACACAATGGTTTATTATTTTTCTATACAGATCACTCGTCTACAAAATCACCAACCATCCAATATGGAGGAAAAAAAAATCAAAAAAAATAATAAAAATAAAAAAATAATCAAAAAAAAATCAAAATCACCAACCATTGATCGCATTTCGGTCAGCTCTAATTTCAACGGATATTAGGCCTCTTTTGCGATTCACACTCGTGTTTTGATTTATATATATATTTCAATATAAACCCTTAAATTTTCGTAGGGAGCGAACGGTTTGTCCTACAGAGCTCTGCGTGGTCTCAAAAAATTCTAAAAATTCTAGAGAATCTTAAATTGAAGGAAAAACAATACCTTTATATCAAAATTTTTTGAGTTAGGGCGTTTTCAAAATTTCAAAATTGATTTTGGAACCCTTAGAAGTGACCTACATCAACCAAAAGCTTCGGGGCACAACTAGACCCCAAATGGAGCCTACATACCAAATTTCATCAAAATCGGTGAATGCTAAGTGGCAAAAGTGCCGCGTACGGCGGACGGACGGCCAAATTTTTATTCGATTTTTGGAGTCTACGTACCTTGAAACGTAAACCATCAAATTTTGAGGGGGTGTTAAATTTTTTTTTTCTTGGTCGATTCCAAAGGTTCATTATTGAAAATAATAAACCAAAAGGCGACATTTCGAGTGGGTTCCGAACTAGTCCGAAAACTGTTCGAACAGCAAGAGTTGGGACGCCTCTACCCCTTTTCCAGTTCTATTGGTTGTGGTTCGGTTCCGATCTGGTTCGGGACTGCCTCTACGAACAAATCTAGAAAGTAAAATTTACTAGGTACCACCATTTAATGGTACTCCGCAAATGTTTCCCTCAAAAATCATTGACTGGGTAGGCCATGAATCTTCTGTTCGGAAGTAAGCTACTCACCAACTAGGTACCATTTGGTTGCTGCCGAGGAAACATCTTGGCCGCTCTCACTCGAAAACATAATAGGTAGGTAAAAATCACACAGCTCGAACACAACTGACGACAGGTACATAAAAATCTTTGAAAAGTAGAAGGAGAAAGTCGATTGTGAACGGATCACTCACCGATGGTTCATCGACAATGCAAACATCGAGGTAGGTAAATGCCTAGGGTGCGAGCATCGATGGCGAACATCATGGTGCGACAACGTGTTACTAGTTGGTGCAAAACATGGCGAAAACAGTTTAAAAACTAGATGGCTGTTTCACGATAAACGGTCCATCCCTACTGGAGCCTGTAACTCCAATACAGAAGCTGGTAGAAAAAAATACAAACCTACCGGCTTGAAAAATATTCAAGTGGACATCTCAACCCTCAAAAGAGTTTTCAGTATGTGGCAACAAGAAGGGAAAAAATTTGTATCTTACTTGGCTTTGATGAATGTCTTCACTGCCTGCAGGAAATACCGCAATGCAAAACTTGTCTTCACAACGTACCGCAATGACCAATTCAATACCTACTGAACACCAAAGAAATCAAATGACCGAGATTTCCAGAAGCTGGAATAATATCGCGAGAAACTAGGCCCGTAGGTACTCCTGGGAAATTCGTAACAGACTGATCTAGAATACGCCCACAACATGTCCCAAAAACGCTCTCTAGCCCGAACAGTCTTCTGAAAATTTACCACGTTTTCAGTCATGTCCGTGTGACGTCACAGAGAATCGATGTATTGACGTCGACCGATTATTCGACTCTCGCTCAAACGCTCAAAAGTTGCCATTTTCCCATTCTACTTATATATGTATAGTTTAATTATATGTATATTATATTTTATTACTTGTATATTTTACTTAAATTTATTATACCTACTAGGGATGTCAGATTCTTCAAAATGAATCGATTTAAATTGTATCGATCTTTGAGGAAAGAATTTAAAAAATCGTATCGATTTTTTAACAATCGATACTTTTTCAAGCAGAAGTTAGACTTGATTAGGCCTACTAACTTTTAAAGCCTCTGGAAAAGTTCACTTACATTGTATTAAGTTTCAAATAAATATCTTCTTGTATCTTTCTTACCGACGTCTTTTTTGTGACATAAATTGTCCATCACCAATAAGACGAAGTTGACAACCACAAGCTATTGTGATAACCACAAGTTGACAAACTTTGTTTTCACTTTTCAAGGTTGAAAAGAAAAAATGTTCTCCAAAATCGAAATTTCCACTCGCGTTTTACGTTCCAGACTTGCGTAACAATAAATTTTGGTTACATGTCTGTCTGTCTGTCAAGAAATCCTTGCCACAGCCATTTCTCATCCAATTTCGATGAAATTTTCAGGGATTGTGCGGGTTAACGTGCAGATAGAAAAATCATCACCCCCCCCGACTGGTAGTAGCCCACCATAGGTGTATGTCTGTGTGTGTGTGTGGAGGGAAAGGGGTTAATGCTTTTTAATAAACGTGGGTTTTTGGGCATCAAAACAAACGGGGGGGGGGGGGGATGGTTGAGGGTTTTCTGCCCAGGCCTCAATTTCCAACTGATTTTTGTGGTTCGTTTTTTGTTCGACTCAAAATCTTCCAAATTGCACACTATTTCACCAGAGTACCAAAATTAGCATGGCGAGCGAGCAAATGGGGAGATAATATTCACAAAATATCCGATTTTTCAATATTTCGGATCCTTTAACGCTTACTGATTGTACCCAAGCTTTGAAATTGAGGAAAAATTCTCATTATACCTCCGGATTTTCATGAATTATTCCATGTACCATCATGGAACCAATAATGGTGCCATCATGGTGACTGGCACCATTGGTGCGGGGGGGGGGGGTGAACTCGAATTCGCATGTTGGGTGTCGGCTCGCATACCATTAGAAATGTTTTGGTGGATGCGGATGAGGGGGGGGGAGACAACTGTGTTTCCCTGAATTAGTAAATAAATTACATCGAGTGAAACAGTTTTATCGCTTACCTAATGGTTTAAATTGAACTAATGCTTATCCAAGGGGGCGTCCCCATAACTTCCAGATGTCCCATCTGATTTCGATGAAATTTTCAGGAATTATGCG
Source organism: Apolygus lucorum (assembly GCA_009739505.2). Classification (NCBI taxonomy): domain Eukaryota; kingdom Metazoa; phylum Arthropoda; class Insecta; order Hemiptera; family Miridae; genus Apolygus; species Apolygus lucorum. The sequence continues at coordinate 64,503,341 of CM019167.2, read as the reverse complement.
AGTTGGGGTGGAGATAGTCCCCTATGCCATAACTAAGCCATAACTTCTATATTTTCCAACAATATTCAGAGATTGAGCGGGTTGAAGTGTAGAGTCCCCTATGCAAGGTACCTACTTAGAAATTGATTTTGAGAATAACAACGATGCATCGGATCATCGATACAATCGGGTTATGGATACGAGGAAGCTATGAGCCACACCCACTTGGCAGACGTTTTTCTTCATTAATCTTCCATAAATCAAAGAAATGGGATAAGTGAATGACGCCATTAATTATATATAAATCTGTAATAAGAAAAACAAACATACGAATCAATTAAAAACCAATACTAGGTACCTAGGTACCCATTTTTCGGAGGCTAGCCAGTACTACTTCCTTGTATTTTCCTTTTCCATTGTTGTAGTGATTGTTTTTATAGATAATTAATTATTTTCCTCAATCACCTGCTAAAAAGAATCGGGCCAATTTTGGAAGTTTTGAATCGTTTTTCTGATTCTTCAGGTGGCTAAAAAAATTTAAATGTCGATAGTTTTCTTTTTTAACACGTTCACTGCGGGTCTGATTTTGTAAACCTTCCCACCAAGCGGAAAACTTTTTTTTCGCCTATCGCCTCAGAATGCTTCAAATATATGTGATATGGCACTAAAAAGTTGTTATTGCTATGATTTCTTAGAAATTTGCTAATGACGCACCATATGCGTCATCCGCCTGGCAGGTGTGATCAGTGGGTTTCCAAGCTGTTTAGTCACTCATTGCCACTTATTGCAATGAATGACTGAACAAAGCTCAATCATATAACACGGAAGATTATATAATTATACTTTATATTTTCAACCCAAACATTCACAAAAAAGAGCAGTCAAAAATGGAACAGCTAGGAAAACAGAGAAATTTGCATACAAGAATAAAAAATTGAACAATTGAACAAAATTTGCATACAAAATAAAAACTTGAACAGTCGAAAAAATAATAATGAGATCAATTCGCCTAATATTTTATAGGTACTTGCTACCTACCTGAAAAATATAAAAGCTGTGAAAAAATTAACTAACTAAATTGACTAAAAAATTGACTAACCTTGGAACTTTGGAGGATGATGGCCCATCAGTCATCTAGAAATGAATTAGGTAGGCACCAAACGTTACTAAAAATTCAGTAAAAACACTTCACTATAATAACAGATCAAAACCGCGATGAAAGTTAGTTTATTCGTTGAAAATAGTCGAAATGAAACAAGAAATCAAATAAGATAACAACGGGAAGCTGGGCACCTACCGAGTGCACACTGACGGACTACAAAAATCGAGGAATATAAACTTCCTACACATCGAATCATGCTTTTTGAAGTATATATTACAACTTACCTTTATTATTTCACGTTTCCACGCCAAAAATCCACGAAAAACTCACAAAATAAGGTAATAAATTGAGGAAAAACCAAGATCACTTGCAAACGAACCTGCTGTGACTGTAGATGATAAAACAATGTGAAAGCCTCGTTCTTATCACAAACGACGCTTTGTGTGGGTAGTCTGGACCCATTTCTTGCAAGTAAACAAGCTTCGGAATACTTTCCTGCCAGGCGGATTTTAAGAAAACATTCTGAAAACGAAGGGGCTCATGACGCAACGTATGCGTCTCCCGCCTGGTGGCCCCGACTCGCATGACGCAACGTATGCGTCTTCCGCACGGGACGTGTTAATCGATTTTCATAAGAACTGTTACTTTTTTCCGTCTTTAATTTAATAACTTCTAATACCCACCAGTCGGTTTCCGTTGTAAACAAACACAGTTATTTAGAGTGTTTTCTTTATTTATTCGATTCGATTATTGCCAATTTGTGAGGTTGTAGGATGATCATGTCTACCCACAAGCCGTTTTTCTCTCCATGGTTTTTCCACTATCGATGCGGAACCTAGCAATAGATTCTGGTAATAACTTTTTTTCTTTTCGAATGGATTGCTTTCATGAAAAACATTATTTTTGACAACAATATGAATCATGCCCGACCTAAAATTGAATTCCAAGTGTCAAAATTCCCCGGGCGGCCGCCAGGGACGGGGAATGTGTTTCGCGATTATCAGGGTTCTGGGAAAAGTGGCAAAAATGGGGCAAGGAATCTAGGAAAAATAGTTGTAAAGTGAGAGACCCCCTCCTTAAGCACTTAAACGCCGTTCGCCCATACTAAACTCGGAGGGCGGCGGGACTTGGACGTTTTCCGGGGATGCAGCCAGCAATAACTTTCGGACTTGAAAAATTTTCGTTCAAAATCCCGTTTTTCAACTTATCGACTAAAAGTGTTCGGAATGACGTAAAACGTGGAAAAACGCGAATTTGAAATTTTAAAATTCGGTACCCCCTCCCCTACGGCCGCCCGGGCAAATTTGACACCACCTCTTCCTACCTACTCGGCATGCTGCCCGAGTTTCAAGGTGAGAGACCCTTGATTGGGACGTTTACGGGAAAAAATCATTCTCGACTTTTCTGTCTTTGCAATTCAATTTTAGGTCGGGAATGATTCATATTGTTGTCAAAAAGAATGCTTTTCATGAAAGCAATCCATTCGAAAAGAAAAAAGTTATTGCCAGAATCTATTGCTAGGTTCCCCATCGATTTTTTCTTTCGCTAACTTCACCCCGGTCCCTTCGTCGTACTGCTGGGCAACTGACGGCAAAGAGGACCTCAGTTGTTGTAATTATTGGTACTTTTATAATAAATTTGGTGCTGAATCCGAGTATACCATATATTACTATTATTGTGGTTGTAATGTCCACAAAAACCCTAAAAATTTTTGAAATTTGGATCCCTTGGAGTTGTCCAAAATTCCTGGCTCATGAACTCGTATTTTCGTTTGTTATTATGAACATTTTGAAAAAAACTTGAAATTTTTGTGAAACAATTACACACATGTATTTTCCAGTTATACATGTGCTCTGGACGATAAACTTGAGTAATTATATCGTTATGCATACATATGATTTTTGGAAAAACTTCAGAAAATATTTCAGAACGTTCCAAAACGGATTTCAGTTAGCATTTTTTTCAAAAAAGGTCCATGCTAAAAAATTTGAGTTCATTGCAATAACTTATTTTTCTTGGAAAATTCGCTAAAACTCCATAGTCTTCTCTCGACACATGAACTGAGAGACCGTTTTCATCAGGATTTTTGGATATTTGAAGTTGGCCAAAAATCGGCTGTGAATGTGAAGAATAACGTGTCTACCCTCCGTTAGAATGAATGAGTCTGTGGTAAATCGAAAGAACAATAATCAACTCGGGGAAAACATAGCTTCTCGAATAATGTGATAGGTACTTTATTGAGGTCATAAAATGAAAGTAGGTAAGGTTTGAGAATATTTAAATTTGACAGAAGCTCTTAATTCAACAATAATGGTCTAACAACATGAAGATGAGGATGAACTCGTACAATACTACCAAGTTAATAAGTAGCAACACAATAATTACAAGGGTGGAAATAGTCATTTGAACTATATTCACGTAAAGATTTGCAGATTGAAGTTGCTTTATATCACAATACCATGAATTTTAGCGTTCGGCACAACCACATACCAACGAGTATTATTGGCTTGACCTCTTAAAAGTTGACAACATTTTTCATTCTTCCCGGTATTATTTTTATGATGCGATAAGAATAAAAAAAAGATACATTTGTACAACAGGTAAGTGACATCACCTGCAATCGTACACAAAATGCGTCACAGAAATGATGGTGAATAACAGTGGACAAAGGTTACACGAATATACTAAATTATGCATCAACTACAAATGACAGGGGAATGATACATGATTCACAATGATTAGTAGGTCAAAAGTGAATGGGAAAAAAGGGGAACAATGAGATCTCCAATTGACAATTTGTGTTTTGGTTACAAAATAGGCCATAAATAGGGTCGCTAGGTGTGTAATAAAATTATCTCAATCGAATAATCATCTAGAAATTTCAAATTACAAATTTAATGAGACTATTGAACCAACTGTAATTCATTCTTTATATAAGTACCATAGACATGTACAGCTGTACTTTACAATCTATAAAACATCGAAGAATTCTAATTCCTATTAGTAAAAGTTTGATAAAGCTAAAAGAAGAAGGTAGTTGCCATACCAACACTGTATATACCTATGTGTTCACATTTTTCATGCTGAGCACACCAGTAAAGATTGTATTTTTATAATTTCACTAGAACATCAACATGAAAAGTAAGAAAAGGCAAACAAATCTAGTAACTGTCTACAGATAAACATAGTCCAACTGCAATAAGAGGAATTGTAAACTAGCGCTGGACGTTTTGTTTTTGTAACTAGTTTTTAAACCCATTCCTTAAAGGTTTAAACTTGTTTTTTAAAATTTACACAACCTTTACACCTGACATTTAATATCATGCGCAGGTTTGGTGCTTTTTACAGACGAAAACATCCGCAGATAGTATTGGGGACATGCTGGTGGGGTCAGTTCGTGTAACTGCTGCTTCGAGCGCTAACCAAGATTCTTCTCTTTGGGGAATAACTATAGCAGAATAAATCTATCATTTTCCAACGTGATGAGCTTATTTAGTTCAAGAACTATTCCCTAGGTTAAGCTAATTAAGTGGTCTATTATTTACAAGTTTTGAAAAACCTGATCAGAATAGTCGGATCCCTCCTAAACTGGGATAGATTATACATTACACTCCTTCATTGAAGAAGAAAGTCGATTCACTAACCAAATAAATCTATTAGATAGGCACTATTTACAAGAAAATGTTATTGAAAGGTTGAATGAAGCATTGCTAAACAAAATTGATCATGTTTACTTTCAGATAATTAAATTAAATCACAGCCTAATATTATAATATATAATATGGTAATAAATAGTTACTGTGTAGATCACAAGACAATACAAATCAATAATGTAGGTCGTTCAATTCTGATTTAATTCGCATAATCTCAAATTATTTGCACCAATTTTGTTGAGATTTAAAAATAAATATCGAATGTGGAACAATTAAGTTACAAAGAGCAACGTTAAGAGGATACTTATTAATTAATACAAAATCTGACACGACATGGTTTTGGGCAAAATGTTTGCTTACTGCAAGAAGTAGGTAAAAATTAAGTGCTTAAAAGATGGCACTAAAAAGAAAATGCTATGAATAAACATCAAGACAACATTTACAAAACGAATTTCCATTCATAAGATACATCAAGAACTGATTTAAACCTTAGGAACATAGTCTCCATCTAGTGTTGAACGTTCAACATTTACATATCCAGAAAAACTTCGTATATACAACCATCGGTGAACAAAGTATAAGAAACATAACAACTTCATTCACTCTATCAAATTTGAATCGTTACAAACTCATTGCTACTTCATAGTTCGTAACTCATCAGACCTTGTAAAGTTCCTACACTCTACGTAGGAGTATCCTCTATCATTTCATCTTGAGCATAAGCGGTATAAAGAGAACGTGTTCAATTCTTAACATTGAAACAATGACAATTAATTTCCAATCAATAAATACCTAGGACTTTTCAATCAAGGTATACTGGTGTCTCTGAAGGGTAAGTGAAAACTAACTTCACAGCTAGATGTCAAAGACACAGTTCCATTCTTTACCAACTTCATGCGTAATAAGGGAATGCGCACATTGATAGCTATGTTATAAGCAGTAGCAGTGACTTGCTATTGCTAGTCATTTCCTGCAGGTAGGGAGTAGATGTTCAGGATAACTACTCTAACTTGAGATGATGGTACTCGTCCATCCTCACTCAATAAATGGGGTAATCCCAATGAGTCGAAATTTTGCATTTTCGACATCGAATTCGGATTCAGCACCACCAAATGACGATGATGATGTTTTGTCTGTTTGGTTTTCTTGTTTTGACGGTGATGATGTTTTGTTAAACCCTTTAATCGTCGTAATTAGAAACAAAAAATACAGAAAAGTGGAGGAAAATTTGTATGTCCTCTGAATCCGAGCTGAAGCAAGAGCTGTAGCATCGATAGTGTGTGGATGCCACAGAGGGCTGATTCTCAAACTAACTTGAGATACGTTTTCCAGGGCTTTGCAGCAGGCAACATCCATTCCTTTATTCAAACTTTCAATGTTTTAATAAACATTTTTTCAACGAACAGACCCAATTATCGTTGTTCTCCAGCATTCATTTTATGCGTACGAGTATGACAAACACTTAGCAGAAGCTTTTACAGGTAACCTAAGGCTTTTCATTTCATTCAACTTCTTCCTCAAGCAACCAACATACATGCCTCTGAATGCACACTTTACTTTCGCGATTAACAAACGATCCACGAGACTAAAATCGGAGTAGTGTCTCAGAGGATTCCAAAAATAATTTTTGTCTTGGTGAGATCGATCATAGTGGCTGTGAATGCTCAAATGTGAAAACAAATGCGCATTAATGTAAACCGCCGGGACCTAGGACCATTGCTTCCAAAGCAATTCAATTTTGATTGTACCTAGTTCTTTCTCCTGTACCCAGGAGTAGAGCGGTTTGAGGGCAGGTACAAATTCTCTGCCTCTGAGCCCACCACCTGGGGATAGCAGGAATACCAGTAAATCGCTCATTCCTCATACCAATTAACAGTACCACGGGAGGGGAGAGCCCTGAATACTGACACAAAAACCTCGGTCAGGAATTGAGGTTGGAGTCATGGTGGTCGTGGTTGAGCAAACCCTACTCCATGGTCTTGGAGGCGGCATCCTCAAGAGGATATCCCATGGGAATGTCACTGGGCATGTGAGTTCTGCTACAAACTCTAGCGCCAACCTGTCATGTTGGTAAAACTTTAGCTAGAAAGTTCGGTCTGACCTGTGATGCTTTGCAAACATGTACCCAGATGAGGATGATGGTCTTGAACACCCCTCCTGGGGCTCCTGAATGGTGAGCTCCTTCCACTTCCTCCGGATCCCACTTGGACACTGAGCGGTTCTTCCATCTGCTCGTGGGCGGAGGGAGTTACATGGTCCTGATTATATCGATTCTCCCTCAATTCAAAATAATAGTACCTAATTTTTGGTTGAGCCACAGGTAGAATGCATATTTTACTTTCCCAAGTACCTACAGTAAACTCAAGGAAGCTCGAAATGAGCGAAATTTCGATTCCTTTGAGTGTACGCAAGCATTTCAGCAAACTACTACAACTACGTGTTTAAAAACACATGGTTCCAAACAGATTTCGACGAGATGAGATCAGTCTTACTGGCTTTCGAACGTGTAAATGTAAATATATATGCGAATTAATGCGTACAAACCATAGCCATTCAAATTTCTTCTGATTTGTTTTCCTATCTTGTTCGAGATAGGTGACAGGTTGATGGTCCCATAAGGAATTCTTTGCCATCAGATCAACAGGAAAACTTTCAACTTGTTTAACTCACGACATGTGCATCCAAAATCACTCAAATTTAGTTGATGGTTCGGGGCTAGGTCTTTGAAAACTACGTAGGTATGGATTTCGTCGCAATGGGATTCACACAACCAAAAACTAGAACATAAATGCTAACTTGCTAGCAAACAACTTCAGTTCCTCTTCAGGCGAACCAAGACGAAGAGACTAAGAAGTTTACATCTTTATTCGATACATTTGAATGACACAAATAATTAAAATAACTGTATTCTGCGAACCAACAGCCATTAATCAAGATCGTAAAGATGAGTTGCAGGTTAAAAAGAAAAATTACTTTTTTAGATAGGTACTTCAGTTCAGTGTTGGTAGTACTCAGAGCAGAATTCAAGCTATGGAAAAATCAATCAAGACCCTGGTACCCTACAATCCAGTTATTCTATTAACCACATCGACACACCACTAATGCATTCATTCATAGAAAGAGTCCGAACACTGTAGAACCAAGTTCTAACGTATTTCAAGGGACCTTAATTGTTCAAGTTAAAACACATTACTACGTATGAGCCATGAGACTATGATAAATGAATTTGTAGGTACAAAATGTATGTACTTCAGCATAAATAATAAGGTATTAACCATTGTTATCTGAATCTGGACGTTGCCATCCCTCAAAAGATTTGCATCACAGTTGAAGATTCTTGCCCTAAAATTATCATGTTACACACTTTGTTCTCTCCAGACATGAAAATATTTACGTCAAAAACAGGTACGGTAGATCGACGTTCTACTGCACGTATTGAGAACGCCATATTCATCAACTTGTGTAAGAATGAAATTACATGGAATACAAAGAAAGAAAATTCATTCTATATATTCTAAAAAGTACTAGATAGAAACGTAATAGAGTTATGCTAGTAGGTATCACACAATCACTGCTGTACTTCCAATTATTGTATCTACGAGATAGTTCATTCTACAAGAATTGTAAACTAGCCCAACACTGTCTAAATGAAGTAATTTTGAAACTCCTAAAACATTTCATGTTCCATCATGGTTGGAAATACGCAATACTGACAACTAATTACTAACTATATACATCACAGCTATTACCTCCACATTAGTTAACAACAAACATTTCATAAACCTATTATTAATACACACAAATAAGGTAATGAATTCATCATATCTTCGAATTTATTTTTCGGTGTTAGTATTAGAGCAGTACCGTTTTATATGATACAAATTAACTGAATTTGCTAAATTCAAATTCGCTGATAATATTCTCCCTTGCCAATCGTTGAGCAACAATAGGTATTGTTGATTCTAAAGATTTCATATCAATGCTTTCTAATAATAAATATAAAATGTTTGCTGGTAGTTTGTGTTATGGCACGGTTTGCAATGAAACAAATACCTACCTAGCATGGTTAAAATGTATTACCATGGACATTATAGGATACGATTTTTTTTCATTGTTCACTACAAAAGTTACCAAGTCATGTTTCCACGACTCCCGTACAGGTATTTAATAAATCAAAGAATCCTAATCATTTTCCATCCATACCTGGATTTTCAATATCCTGCTCAATCACAAGAAGAGAAACTTGTACCGAGTAGGGCTTACCATGATTACCAATGAAATCAACTAATAAATCGTTCTCCTCTACAATGAGATCTTTCATCGGCAGACATCGAGGGTAAACACACAAAGACTAAAATAGTGTAGTTAATGTGTGGTACCAAACTTAATACCTAAGATAATATTACAGCAACAATTTAACGGCATAATAATTCATTTTGATAATCACATTAATAGATGTGATTAATTTCACTTCATCCACAGTTTGATAAATTAACGAATAAATAAATAAATATTTGCGAAATACTCTAATAATACGATCACGGGTAGACTTGAATATTTGAAAGCATAAAAATAGAAAAGACCCTCAGAGTTTACTGAAATTTCATCGGAGCATCACTGGATGGTTTTTGTTTGGAAGTGGATTGACCCAAATCCCTTGACGAATCTTTTCTATTCTTTTTGGAGTGAAAATTTTTGGACGATTTGGCTTTTGATTTCGGTTGTACTTCTGAGTCTACTACGGGTTTTGTGATACTAGGGGGAAAATCCTCCTTAACAGCAGTGGGTGAGTCTTTTTCTTCTGCAATTCTAGGTAGAGGTTGTGATGAGGTTGATATTGGGAGATAATCGGAATCTGAGTCTACTAAGCTCATGTGTTCATCAGGGTTCCTTCTTTCTTTATCTTTGAGGGATGGATGTTCGGGAGGTTTGGACTTGATACTTTCACATTCTACATTTACCTTGTGAACTGGGGGTGATTTTGATGTTATTGTGACACGAGGTAGAGATGATATAGTAACCTTCAAAGCGGGATCACACAATGGTGAAATAGTAGTGGGGCACGCTTTAACTTTAGCTTCAGCACTGCGAGGGTGAAGCCGATCAGGTGACAAAGCTCTCCTCAAAAGGGGCGAACCTGGTTCAGCACTTTTAGGACGGTTAAAACCCTTCTTAGTACCAGTTGCGCTTGACCCTCCTGGACTGTAGGATTGTGTGGTGTTCGAACTCCCAGGCTGGTGTCCTGGTGGGAAAGCAAGAGGACTAGGAGATCGGGTAGGAGATGAGGGAACAGGCGATGGGGATGGGGTGCGGGCTAAGGGTGATAAAGGTATATGGCCAACAGATTTACGCCGATTTGGGGAGTGAATAGTTTTAGCAGCAGAATGTAATTTGTGTTTTAAACCATGTAAAGTAGATGGTCTTTGATAATGAGAAGTAGGCACGGCAGGGCTTCCATTTGAAGAACTAGAAGAACTACCAGAATTATCAGACGGACGTATAGCAGGATCAGAAGGGCTCATTAGAAGCTTTGGAGTCGATGGGGATCTTGAAACAGAATCACCATGGGATGTAGACAGTGATCTAGTCAAGGATTGGAAGCTCCTACTGGGAGTTACAAGTGATGGTGAAGCGACGCCCATCTGAAAAAAATTAAAGAACAACAAATCATCATAAAGAATTTCCAGGCTGTTCATGATACAATAATACCACAGTTGTTTCCAGGGGCGGCTACTGATAGGAGCATAGGCGCATGTGCACCCCAGCCAATTAATAAAAAACAAACAAATCAAAGTTCGTTCCTATTTGTTTGAAGAGTAAGTTGCTTAGTGACAGAAGACTCGATCGTAAGTACTGTGCTAGTTGAATCTACGCGCGAAAACAGAGGCGGGGAGTCCTTCTTGACCCATCACACATTCTTGAGCATCCGTTGAAATGTGCTCCGATTTGGGAAGGATGACGTCATGGGATGAAGTATTTCGAGGGGGCAGGCACGTGAGATTGACCAACCAGAGAGCATGAAAAGTGCCTTGGGGCGCAAAACTGAATTGATGTGCCCCCGTCAGAGTGCTCTGCAATCTGGGTTTTCTTATCGAGTAATGAGTAAACACAGTCAAACCAGAGTCAAACAAAACTGATAAGGGATTTCCATTTTTCGTTTCCAGTCCACCGTTTTGTTCAAAGTATTGTGTATATTTAGGAGTGTTGTAGGTACGATGAAAAGTTTACATTAAAGTAAAGTAAACTATTTGCGTTTGTCGATTGTGGAAAAGTGGAAATTCGAGAAACTGGCCGCCCTTTCCCATCTCTCCTTGGACTCCAGCAGACGTTGAAATTTAAAAACCGTGCAGATTCGTACCGTAAGTTTTAATGTTGACTACTATAAGAAGATAATTTTGCTTTGTTTGCCTACTTTGTTCTACCAACCGAAATGAGGCTTGAGTTAAAGACCGCATACTTGCTCTGGTAGGTATATTTGCGTATACTGGGTCGTAAAAATATAATGCAACAACTCGACAGTGCATATCGTCTTAATCTGATGCAAAAAAACGAAACGGTTAAGAAAAATAGGTACATTTTATCTCGAATCATTGATTGTATCAAGTAGGTACTGTGGTGTTTTCGAGCTAGCCATGCGTGGATGAGAGGGAAGATTCTTCACATCCCGGAGTCTTCAAGGGGCTCGTTAATTTTTCTTCCGAATTGGACGATGTTTTGAATCGTCACGGGCAAATACACATTTCAGCTATTGCAATAAGATGGGTGCATTTCTTGGGTTTAAACCTTTGATGATTTCAGAATTCAGAAGTATTTCAGAATTTCTGTTAACCACTAGAGAATATTTTTCGTGTCCATTGCACCTACGTATTTAGTACCGTTTGCAATTTTAAGATGAAACAGTTACCAAGATTTATCCCATTTGCACATCGTTGAAATTTCTATTTGGCAGAGAAAATCACCTATTCTGTCCCTTCTCGATAGCCTCTCCTGATCTCTGTGCACCCCCTGAGTTTCGGGGCAGAAGCCGCCACTGGTTGTTTCGTTAATAATAATAATAATTGTTTTGATTTGTAGAAACCAGAAGGTCATACAAACGTCAGTGCAAAAAAAAAAAAAAAAAGTAACACTCGAATCGGTAGGAAATTGAGGCCTGGACGGAGTTTAGAAGATTATGCCCGAAAACGCACGTTTTTGAAGCATTAAACTATTATTTCCCCCCTTAAAAGGAAAAATTCCAAAATCCGGCGAGTAGTTTTTCTTTCAAACTAAGCCACGGCACAGTTATGGCAATAGTGCTATGCGCTTTCGAGCAGCCCCAGTAGAGCCCAGCTGTTCGTATTTTGGTGGTTACCACCAAGATTGCAACCTGGGATTCAATCAGCATTGCAATGTTTGGGGCCTTCACAGCAGCGATTCTCGTCAATGCCAGAAGACTAGCTTTTATCTCGCTGCTAGTAGCAAGGCAGCAGACCTGGAAGTCACCGCAATAAAGACGATGGCTCCTACACCACCACCTGTGATCACTCTAAGGGCTTTGTTTTGGGCTAATTCCAACTTTTCTTTGATTGTGTTAGAGGATGTTACGGTGAGCTCCATAGCTCTTTCACTCAAGGGTGAGGACATCCTGGTCCATTTTGTCCCTACTAGTCTTTTGAGGAGATTGGAGCGTTTTATGTCCCTTCCTGCCATTGTCTCTGTATGTTTTGACTAGGAGAGCCTTGTATCGAATTTTAAACTAACAAACTTCGTAAACATTCCACAATAGAAGATTTTAAAATTTGCTTTTGGAACTTGAATTTGTTGAATAACGAAATTGAAAATGACAATTTTCACATATTTTGCCTTTCAGAAACTTGGCATTAAAACAGTAATTTCATCAAGACCTCACTGTTTCCTGAAGATTGTGTTACTTTCGGTTCACCTGCTACCACGGATCTTCGTTCCCTTCTAGAAACGAGGAAAATTGGCGACCTTTACCAGTTTACTCTGAGATCTCTCATGTTAAGAGCTTTTGCGAACAGTGAACTGTAACATCAATTTCCTCCCGCCGCCAGTGCTATGTCTACATTGATTCGACCACAGGCGAGCTTCTCCAGAAGAATAATATTCTTCTGCAACACACTTCCTCAGGAGTTGCTTCAAAATGAAGAGTTCATATTATGAACTCTCCATTTTGAAGCAACTCCTGAGGAAGTGTGTTGAAAAGTAGTGCCCATGTCAAGTTTTACTAGTTTCCAGCTTGTGGCGCAGTTATCAGCAAACATAAATAGTAATTAATAACTGATATTAAAATTTTCTGATATTGCATTTCTATTCTGTTGTTCTTACCATGATTTGCTGGAAGCAGTAGGTACTTTTCTTTTGATTATGGTCTTTGGTGGAAAAATAACTTATAATTAATTAATTTGATGTTGTGAAACAGGAATGAACTGTTCTGTTAGATTCGTCACATTTTTCGAACTCCATTGTTACAATCATGTAAAAATGATTTCTACAAATAAAATGATTTGATTGGGTGGATTGTATTATGCCACAATTCAGAGGGTAAGGTAGCTCAATATAGCGTGCTACCAACTCAGCAAGCTGACATCTGAGTTCAGGAAGCATAACTATCATGTAGGGGCCCACTCCCTTGCTGATCCCCTCTGAACTGCAGAAACTACCATTTGCTTGATACTACAGGGTACACGGTCATGCTTGAGTCCCTCCCTTCCAAACCAATGTGGAAGGGAGCAACTTCTTAGAAATGGTAAATCACGACTGCCAACAATAAACGAGAGGGCAGCCCCCCCTGACGACCATTACCCCACATTACCAGTGTAGAGGAAAGGCACGTAGAGGCATGGCTTGTAGAGGAAAGGCATGTGTGACCCCATTGTGTGGGTCATGCTTGAGTCCATTCACCAGCAGCCCAGGTTGTTGTAGGCCCAGAATGACAACCTTGTATGTATGCTGCTGTTGATAACACTACCCTGCAGTGTCCTAACACTCAAATAGTCCTCTAGTCTCGAATTCAGCCAAAACCAAATCGTAAGCCAGAAGGATCTGGATCATTCTCGGAAATACTCAACTGACACGTTATTTTGGATGCAGAATAAATTGGGGAAGCATAAACCAGCATTCATATGTCGCCAGTCCACTTGAAAAGGTACGTAGGAAGTGCTCATTAAAATTAATTATCAGAGAATACAACACTAGTTTTTTTAGAAATCCTGTATAAATAAGAGTAAATGAATAAGAGTAAATGTTCTCATTACTTATATTCAGTCTTTGTAACCCATAGGCATTCCACCATTCCCATTATCTTGTTCATTAGATGTCTCCTTAAGCAATGAACCTGAACTAGATAAGCTCACTGTCAACTACCATATAGAAAGATCACCTTGGAACGAGGATAGTCCACGAAACAAAACTATGGACTCCTAGAGCTACAATTAAGGATACTAAAATCCCTAAACTTACTAATAAGAGAAATGTGATTCAGGAACATTTTAATACCAACCTGTTGCATTTCTACACTTGCTCTTTTGCTACTTATGCGCCTAAACAAAGATGCTCTCCTGCGCTTTTCACCGATGTCTCTTTTCTGCTTCTTCTGCTTCTGACTGGTCCTGGTAAGAGATAAAAGAATTTATGAATCTAAAAAGGATAGGCAAAACAACAAACTGTTTACGAAACAGTTAAAGGCAGGAATTCATGAGCCAGGAAAACAATCAATTTCAAACCCAAATAATTTAAGATATGGATTAAACGATCAAGGTTGACTGCCTGGTTGTGAAAAAGGAAAAAAACCGCTGAGGAGAGTTTGAACGATTGCTTTCAGAGTGGATAATCTCCTTTTTTCTAATCATTCATTAAATTGCTGTCACTTACATTACGATAACAGAATGAAACAGAGAAGCTTCATAGAAAAATTGTCAGCGAAATTCGAAAAGCTTCAAAAACGTATCAAAAACTGTCCTTAGAAAATCCACTTCGTTCTCTACAAGATTATACTGATCAAGTTCTGGAAACTTACCTCTTTGCTAACTTGGACTGCCACACATCTCTCTTGCGCCCGCCAGTTTTAATTGATGTGTTTTCGAGTGGTGTTGATCGTAGAGTAACGTGATCTGTGCCAGCAAGTAGTAGCTGAAGAACTTGTGTATGGAATAGGCCCTGTACCGGTTCTCCATTTATGTGGGTGATAAGATCGCAAGGTCTTAGCCCTGCCTCAAATGCTGGACTCCCTGGCTCAACAGCCTATAACAAAAACAGAAATTATACTTTCTTTCAGTTACCTAAACAAGAAGCTGAGTACTTTTAATTTTTCACGATACATGATTCAAGAAATTTGCTTCAGTGATTATTTAAATACTCACCATGACCAGGTGATGCATTGTGTAAAAGTCAGTATCACCGTAATAAACTCGAATTGTGTGGACTGTGAACCCGAATCCTGATGGGCCTCTCCTTATTATCACAGGTGGCTTCAAACTGTTTACCAAAGGAGATAACTCCCTACATGGAGAGTTGTCGCGTGAGCTAGCAGTGCTGGATCCTCCTGGAGATTCCATTTGCGGGATTTCTTCTGTAATGAAAATGTATGGATTTACTTTTCACCTTTCATGAAAATAAGTGAATATGTTCATGTTTCACTATCCACACAATAATATTTGGACCATTTTATACGCCCTCATACCTCGACTAGATGGAATAATAAGAGATAGACCAGATGCACTAAAACTTTTAATAACAGCCCTTGATCTATGTTTCGAGATAGGATAAGCTGGAGCTACCACCCGAACAGAACTTGATCCAGGTTGAACGTGGTGGTCAGATCCAATTTTCCGAGGCTTGGATGAAACAGGAGAGAGATCAGCAATACTCCTTTGTTGGAAGCCACAAGACCTAAATATGAACAAAAATGTCAGTGAGTATTACGAATAAAAAATCAATTTATGTTCAAAATATGGTATAAAATGAACAATTAAAGCTCAAGACTAGCTACGTAGAAGAGCTAACCCAATCTAGGAGCGAGAGTTCAGCTAGCGAAGAACAGTTGTCAAAAACTTACATTACTTATTTCCCATTAAACTTTGAACTAGATACCTACTAGTAGAACGTGCAGGAAAATGTGGACATTTCTGTCATATCCACATCGAGCGACCTACTCATGCACTATCCATGCAGTAGAACACACTCAACATCCTAACTAACAGATAGGTCTACCCCACTCCTGCAACAATGGGGGGTGCGCGCCTGTTTTTTTTTTTAAATTTTGTAATCGAAAGTAGACCTCATCCTGAGAATTTTGACACCAGCCGTTCTCTTTTTGGACAAGTAGATAATTTTCTATGGTTTTTCAAAGTTTCGAATGTTTATGACGTCACGCGCCCCTCCCGCCTGGGCAGGACCACCCAGCCCACTGTGACGTCATAAACATTCGAAACTTTGAAAAATCATAGAAAAAGGTCTTCTCACGCTAGAAGGTCGCGGTTGGTGTCAAAATTCTCAGAATGAGGTCTAGTTTAGATTACAAATAACAATAAACAGTTTTCCGACCCATGCGCACACCCCATTGATTCTGAATAAGCCTACTTTTACATTGCAAGTCTGTGTACTTACCTAGATCATTTATATCCAAAGAACAGTACAATTTCTACAATAATTTCCTAGTGATTTTCTTTGTTCCTCAAAATTGCAGGTCTGATAGAGAGCGTCCCGAGGAGGTGTAAGATCAAGAAACTCGAGTATGTTAGAATCTACTTAGAGGGAGATTGTTTCTTTGACGTTGCGCATTCAAACTTTTAGCTCATCTTGGCTAAACTACTCGGATTTTGGAGCTAAAATTGTAATACAATGGTTCTGGAGGGCGCTGAATCCGATTCTGAGGTCAGGAACACCGAATTCAGACTTGTTTATTCCTAATTCCTTTACATTGGGTTAAACTTTCATCGTATAATGTTAACGGATTGTTTACAAATATTATATGGTTTACCAACAACAACAACATAGCTCTTGAAAAAGTAGTGAGAGACGCACATTTGCAAAGTAATGATAATATATTCCATGGTCCCGTACAGCTTCTGGCTTATGCAGATGACATCAATTTCATGGCTAGAACTGTGAGGGATCTGGAGTGTGCTCTCTCATCGCTAATGTTGGCAGCGGCAAATATGGGGCTAACCATTAATCAAAGCAAAACAAAGTACATGGTCTCCAGTAAAAACTATAATGAAATAAGAACGCCAGACATTCTCCTGGGCCCGTACTGCTTCGAAAGGGTTGATGTTTTTAAATATCTTGGTTCCTCTGTCCACGAAAATAATGATTGTACGATCGAAATAAAATCAAGAACACTAGCTGCTAATCGATGCTATTTTGGACTATTGTCGCTCCTGAAATCCCGAGTACTCTCCAGGAGGGTTAAACTCACCTTGTACAAGGCACTGCTTTGCCCCGTCCTGACATATGCTTCAGAAACGTGGGTCTTGACAAAGCAATCTGAGAATGCCCTTAGAATTATTGAGAGAAAAATTCTTCGGAGAATACAGGGCCCAGTGTTCGACCATGGACAATGGAGACGGCGCCACAATGAAGAGCTCTACCAGCTGTACGATGATTTTGACGTCAAATTCGTGAAGTTGGGGAGATTAAGGTGGGCCGGCCATATTCTCCGAATGGATGATAACGATCCGGCTAAGCAGCTCCTGTTAACTCGCCCGAATGGTACAAGGAAGAGAGGAAGGCCACGATTAACATGGAGTGACAATTTAGAAGAAGACACAGCACGGCTCGGGTGCTACGACTGGATGACAACGGCACAAGATCGTTCAAGCTGGAAAGATGTCCTAGAGGAGGCCAAGGCCCACCCTGGGCTGTAGCGCCATCTAGTTAGTTAGTTAGTTATATGGTTTACTTACGATTCATCATCTCCAGATATGGAAAATCGCGGAACATTCTCCCGCAGACGTCTTTTCCTTTGGATTTGCGGGGAGACATCATCACTTTCTGTTTGAGAAGAATCAGGAGTGGGAGGATTGTTATTGCGGTGAGTTTCCAGATCGTCAATTCCATCTGCGTCACACTTTTCATCACTACCTAAACCTATAAAACGGAATCCTATTATCTCAGCATCTGCGTTTCCTGTAGAACATATTAGAGAGGAATAAAAACGACTATTACTTGATAAAGAGTTGTTGTCGTTGTTCTGTGATGTACTTTCATTTCCAAACACAATTTTCTTAGCAGCATTCTTCACGAAAGAACTTTCAGAACCAGAGCCGGAGCTGTTCAACGAAAGAGTTAATTTTGATTGCACTTTTCGGTACTGTGGGGAACAAGATGAGAATCCTCCAAGCAGCACAGTATCTTCTGTTTCATCACCACTGGCATCATGACTGTACCGATCCAACCGACCTTGAAAAAAACTCATGATAGAGACGGAAACAAAATCAACGATTAAGATAAAACGCATCGAAACCGACAGACCTTAACACATAGAATAAATTGACTTTAACAATAATCCTTCACTTGAAAGGGGTAGAAGTTAATACATTAAATAGAACTTCAGTCGGAAACTTAATAACGTACTATCAAAATAACTTGTGTCCTCTTCATTGTCTAGCTGAGGTACGAATTCTGCTTTTTGCCTAAGTAGAGAGTTCCAGTCCAGATTGGCAAAGTACGGATGTTCTTTTACTTCGTGTGACCCTCCAGTTCCCAATCGATCGCGGGCATTTTGTTGTAGGAGAGATGAAATGATGTCCTTGGCCTCTTCTTGTACAGGCCAGTCATCGTCATCTGGCCACTCTATGTCATCTAGCATACAAAAATAATTTCGAAAATAAAAACATACACACACACACACACACTTTTAAAACAAAATATACATTCTGAGGAATTTAAATCTCTATTGATTTCTCCTGACCAAGCAAAAAATGTCAATAAATGTAATACATCACTAACCATTAACGGTATGAGCAAACAGTTCTTCGGGCGTTTCTCCGAAAAATGGGACACAGCCAACAAGAAATTCATACAAAATTATTCCCATTGACCACCAATCGACTGGTTTTCCGTATCCTTGCCTAAAAACAGTAAGATCAAATTGAAATAACAATTACAATTTCATGTTGTACCTCTCATGTCAATATTAATAAAGTAACTTGAAAACTTAATGGGAGGGGGTGGGGGTTTGATGTGGCACAGATCGTTTATGAATGCGTTCAGAAATGAAAAAATTCACCTCCAAATCACGAGATGAAAAAAGTAAAACAAAATTTTTGAATAATTAAAAACTTTAAAAATCCCTCTAAAGCTGGGAATAGTTGTGAGATATGTAGGTTTCACTATTAATAGGATCAAAGCAATAAAAATTAAAAAAAGTCTGCCAAGTGGGTGTGGCACATAGCTTCATCGTATTCATAACCCGACTGTATAGATGATCCGATGCACAGTAGTTAATCTCAAAACATCAATACCCAAGTACCTTGCACTACCCTCATAGGGGACCTATGAGTTTGCGTATGCACAAAATACTTTCAATTGGGGGCCATGATCTACATAGGGGACCATCTCCACCCCAACTCGCATAATTCCTAACAAATCAGTCTAGGGGCAATGGTTTTTATAGGGGACCATCTACACGCCTACCCACACAGTCTCTAAAAATGTATGGCTGTGGCAAGGATTTCATGACAGACAGACACGGAACCAAAATTGTTCAGGAAGGTCTGAAACGAAAAACACACGTGGAAATTTTGATTTTGGAGAATTTGTTTTCAACCTTGAAAAGTGAAAACAAAGCTTCCGCTACCTTGGGAGACTCGTAAGCAAAATGAGATATTTAAATAAAAATAATCATGAATTACAATGAATCTTGACGAGTGAGGACGGTCCCACTTCCGGGGAAGTAATGATGAGCAGGAGGCGGTATTCGCTTTGTTTCAGCTGTGTATGTGTGGGGGGGGGGGGACTAGTGGGGTGTGTTTTTGGAAGGGTTGAAGATCAGGGGTGTTAAGGCCAGCGGACGAAACAATGAAGGGGGAGGCACTCTTTAGGGTCAAAGGTGCCTCTAAAGCAATAACAAGTGAACTGGGGCGTCAGAGGTCAGAGTGATTACTAAGAACGGCTCTTGGAAGAAATTATTTTGTTTTTCAAATTACATAGAACCTGGTCGGTCGCTAAGGCGTCAACCCACAAGATCTCTAACGATTTCGTTGAAAACAGGTGGAAAATATATAACTTATTTCTGTTACAAGTTATTACGTTTGCCCATGCGCGGTGGTTAAGTACCATAAACTTGGGAGCCATTATTTTCATTGAGGACAAGCGCAGTGGCTACTATCAGTCCGAAGGTGGTGATTTTCATAGGGGACCATCTAAATACTCATCTGTAACATCCCTGAAAATTTCATTGAAATCGGATGGAAAATGTAGAAGTAATGGCCGTTACAAGGAATTAACGTTTGCGCATACGCAGTCGCTTCTATCAGTCCGGGGATGATGATTTTCATAGGGGACTGTCTACACACCAACCCGCACAATTTCCGAAAATTTCATAAAAATCGGACAATAACTTCGTATAGTTATGCTCGTTACAAGGATTTCATGACAGACACGGAACCAAAATTGTTCAGAAAGGTCTGAAACGCAAAACGCGAGTGAAAATTATGATTTTGGAGGACTTTTTTTTCATCCTTGAAAAGTGAAAACAAAGCTTCCGCTACCTTGGTAGACTCGGAAGCAATAATGTGAGCGTTGGCATTGTCAGAAAAACCTTAAAATTTGGACCATAGTCAACCCCATTTTACGGAACTTAACTATGTTCCCCATAAGCACTAAATTATCTTCAGGCAAATTAACATTGGAAACAAAGATTTTGATTAATTGTAGCTCTCAAAATCTAAATTGTGTATATTCAAGGGAATTCACAATGTACTCACCGAAGTATCACTTCAGGAGCAATGTACTCAGGTGTGCCAAATACTTGCTTATCAGAAAACTGTCGCGTGTCTCGATCAATATAAACTTCGTACAAATTGGTGGCCACTAAAATGACACAAAATTGGTTAATAAGGCATGGCAATTTTCCGAAAGAGAAGAGACTTATCATAATGTACAAAAATCTATAATAATTTATTCTATAGCCAACTATGTCAATGTGAGGATCTATAGCCTACAACAGTTCGTATAATAACAGAGGGGAGTAGTTTACTCCGAAATACTTACATGACATCAGTCCCATTTTGCTCAATCCAAAATCGGTCAACTTGATGTGCCCAAGGGCGGTGATTAGTAGGCTGACGATTAAAAAATCATAAATAAATTATTGCAATTACAAAATTCAAAAATTACAATTATTTTAATGGCCAATTCGTTGTTTTTCAAATATTTTTTTTTTTTGGATGAACATTGACGGAAACTGGATGCATTTCATCTTAATTGATATACAAATTTATGTGCACATTGAGTGCAAAGTCAGATAGTACATAAATGAGAATAATTCAAGAAACTGAAAGCTCACTTGTCGGGTTTCAAGTCTCGGTGTACAATTCCATAACTATGCAAATATTCAACTGCTAAAACGGTTTCTGCGAAGTAGAATCTAGCCATATCAGGTGGTAAAGGGCCAATATTTTTGACTAGAGCAGCACAATCACCTCCTTCAACGTACTCCATTACCAAACATAGGTGCTTCTGTAACAGATTAGGAATAACGGTTTGAATTTCAATACAGGAGTGCAATAAATTGTAAAAACACATAGATTGCTAAAACAGTAGTATAACCATTTTAAAACGCTGCAAATTACTACACAAATGTATATTATTATGTTTATTATTTTAGGTTCTGTAAAGATTAATCGCCTCCTAGAACTCGGCTTCTCCATTAATACTACTTACAAGCAATAACATCGCTATCTGAGAGCTGTGGGTGTCTTCATCACGAAATTTAGTTCTTGGTTGCTAAGGAAGCCCGAATGAGTGACGTGAGACTCTATGGTAAGAAACGATTCAGATCTAACTGGCCAACTCTATTTGATCAGCAGATTAGGTCTATTCCCGTCAGTGAAGAGTCTTTTGGGATTCACACCCTTGTTTCTGATTTATTTCAAGTTCAACGCTCAAGTCTTCATAGGGAGCGAATGGTCGGTCCTACAGAGCTCTGGGTGGTTTCATTATATTCTAAAAATCTAATTTCATTTTAAATTGGTGGAAAAAATACCTTTATATCGAGAGTTTTTGACCTGGGGTGATTTGAAAATAACCCCTATTTTTCAACTCTTAGAGGTGACTGACTCTAAACAAAAGCTTCGACGAACAACTAGAACATTAACGGAGCTCATATACCAAATTTCATCAAAATCTTCTTGGTAACTAAGAAAAGTTCCCCGTGCGGCGGATGGACGGAAATTTTTTGATTTGATTCTTGGATTATACATACGTTGAAACGTAAACCATAAATTTTTGAGGGGAGTTGCACTTTTTTTCTTGTTCGATTCCCAAGGTTTATTATTGTAAATAATAAACCAAAAATCGTATCTCAAAGGGCCAGTTTCTCCAGCGCGTATGAACTTCGGATCATCTTAAGTCAGGATTGAAAGTTGATCTGCGGATACAGATGGTTTCATGAAAGATTTCATTCATGGGTCATGCGAACAGGGGATTAAAGCTGGTTTAGGAATTTAGCAAGAGAAAAGCCTTTCCTTGAGTCTCTAAGTATCATTCAGATCAAGGATTATGTCATTTCGTCCACAAACATATTGTTAAGTAATGCATGCATGCATGCATTCATTGTTGTGAGTGTTGTTGTACTCACTTTGGTTTCAAAGCTGCAATACATACTGACAACGAATGGGTTGTCCGTGAAACTCATGATGTCTCGTTCTGCAAAGACTTGTTCGATCTGATTCCTTAGCATCAAATTATTTTTTATGATTCGTTTCATAGCAAATCGTTGTCTGCTTTCTTTGTGTCGAACCAAATAAACAGCACCATAGGCTCCATTGGATATCAGTTTCACAACTTCAAAATCGTTTTCAGATGGAGTCTAAAAATGAAAGAAAAATTAAGTCTTACTAAAAACTCTTACTAAAGTTTTACTTACAAAAGATTGAAATTAAATGAATTTACGAGTACAAAACAACCAACCTGAACCGCTTGTAGTACAGGAAAATGATTCCAACAACAATACGCAAGGATTGGAAGCATTTTTTGAAGTAACTGAGTATTCAATTGAGAGTTAGAAAGACAAGAAACTAAGAAAACAAAATAACTTTAGTAGAGGTCATACCGCTACTTTTAAGATATAATTTTGGGAGATTTTTTATTTTTAGTAACAAAAACTGTGTAAGTAATTGTGTGTAACTGGCTTAGTTACAGATAGTACAACACCTAAAGGATCAATAACGTGGTTCACCTACCATTTTAATTTTCCCAAGGTAATAATGAAAATGATTATTACTAGCCCCACATGGTAAGTAAAGTAAGCAAGTAAAGTACAGTTAACACGTTGGCTGCCCATGACGCACACGTGTGCGTCATGAGTGGTTTGGCCAACAGTGCCCATGACGCACAGTGTGAGTCAAATACTCTTCGTGTTTCAATGAGAGTTTACAATGAAGGGCATGGCAGGTAGGTTTTTCCAACGAATGCATCGTGGTTGGGACAATCTCTGGTATGGAGAAGAAGCATTGGTTCAAACTTCACCTGATTCTAGCCCCAGCTTTGCAGTTCTTTTTGTCTCAATGTCGTGTTGAGGTTAGGGACCCGTGGGCCCTCTGAGCAATCCCACGATTGGGATTGGGCAGCCAACGTGTTAACAACCATTTCAGCTTGGATTTTCGTCTAACTGCCATTCCTGGTGTCGCAGATGTCATCAGCTGTCTACCAAAGAGAAGATCAAAGATCAGGATTTGTTCTGATGATTTCGCTCATGGCTTCCCATTGCCTCACTGCCCTGGGTTGGGACGAGGGAGGCGATGAGCCACGAACGCACGACCCCGACGGCGAGATTCGAACCCACGGCCCCAACAGAAGTCGGCTCGAACACTCGGCCCCCTAGCCCCACATGGTGTTAATTACGAGTTGACCAGAACTCACTTTAGAAAATTTTACTTCTGATTTGGGTGTGGAAGTTTTCAATGCAGTACTCTTCATTTCATCGTGGCACGGTCTAATGTGCAAGTCGCGCAACTCCTTCAAATCTAAAACACAATATAATTATGATGTAAAAATTCTTAATTGGGTCAACTGCAGGTCAAAAAATGGCATGGCTCGATGAAAAATAGCTGAAACAGAGGGCACTGACCTTCTATAGGATCTCTGTGTAATCCTAACTTAGCAATTATGTACTGAGGTATATCATCTTTGATGCCCTGGCATATTTTCGCTTGTCCTTCTGCCTGCTCCAATAAATGATAAAACTCTTCAGGATCGAATTCCAAACACTCCAACAAACGAGCAGGACGTGATATTATTAAGAGCAGTTTCCTTATAAACCCAGCTGATTGTAGGGCTGCTTCGGCACTCTTTTCATTAGTCTATAAAACAATAATTTGAAGTAACAGTTCAATTAAATTATAACCAGAAATCAATCAAATTAAAAAGTGTAGGTGGACCAATTAATCAACATACTTCAATTAAGAGTCTTTCCAGGCTTTCTGACATTTCATAAAAATATCTTCTCGTGATCAGCTTTTCTTCAGATTTTTTCAAACAATCTCTCGCAATTTCGACAACTTGATGATGAACAAAACGGACGATGGGTAACGCATCCAAATCATCAGAGTCGATGTGTTTATGTTCATTTATGAAACTTTTCAACCGTTCCTCCATTTGCCTGGTTGCCTGTAGAACAACAAATCACCACAATCAAGTAAACACAACATAGTGAACTCTCACTCAGAAGGCATGAATGACCAAATTTTGACTATTCCACAAAATTGGTAGTACATACTGACAATGCACAGTAATGATTGTAAAAATGCGAATGAAATGAATTCAAACCCATCCTAACACTTATAATAATTCATTTCATCGTAATGCAAATCTTCAATTAATTATGGTTATTAGTAAAAAATAAGGATTAAATTATTCCTATCTAGCCATAAAACAGACTGTTTAACTTGATTCTTTTCTAATCCACATACCTTAGGGAAGCGCTCTTTGTATAGCATGTTCATCATCACAATATCGTTATCCATAATAGGAGATCTGCTGGGACTACTGTGAAAACATTAGCTATGCGTGAGAAATATATGCAGCACTCAGAACAACAATATTATCAATAAACATATGCAATAATAATATGCATAATCCAATGAAGAAAGAGAAATCCGACCTTAAACTTCTTGATCTGGGCCGATTGAAAGGGCTCTTACGTCCTTCATCTTCAGCACTCTCATTCGAAGAAAAATGCCGGATTAAAATATGCAATTCATCATTAGTGGGGATGTTGGGAAGCTGGTGTAAGCGTTCTTGGCTCGAGCACAA
Organism: Apolygus lucorum; assembly: GCA_009739505.2. Lineage (NCBI taxonomy): Eukaryota > Metazoa > Arthropoda > Insecta > Hemiptera > Miridae > Apolygus > Apolygus lucorum. The sequence continues at coordinate 64,478,129 of CM019167.2, read as the reverse complement.
TGACTGAAACATTTTGATAACAAGTTTAAAAAACGGACACCTCACATAGATGAAAGGCAAGTGTTGAATCAAGTGTAAGCCCTTAAGGGAGGGGGGGGGGCTAGAGATTCCAAACTGGGTAACTTTAGTAGGGGTACCTGACTTCAGTTACTTCAAAGGAAAATATCGAAATAGATTTATCAAACAAAAGACAGAACAATGTATTAACAGCTACATGAAATCGGCGTACCGCCTGTATCAAGTATAGTATTGGCGTAACACCTGTATCAAACAAGTATGGCAATGGCAAACCTGAATTGTGGTAGAGTGGTTACCAGACGTGGTGGAAGAGTAGCTCCTGGGAGCCGTCATTAGTAGCAGTACTCACCGGTAGCCAACTGGTAGGTGCCCTAAGACCTCTTGAACAATTAGCCAAAAGGGGGGGAACCACAAGCCCAGAAGTTTTGCTTGCAGCGTTAGATATGAGGGGGAAAATGACATATAGTACCACTCAAAATGTACTTTAAGTACTGACTGGGTCCAAACAGGCTCAAACTATAGGCAGAGATGAAGGCTGAACAACTAATCACAAAGACTTCTGACAAATAATTGAAGGGAGGAGGGGGGGGGGGCTTGGAGCTGGAGCGGCCACTCCCATCCTTCGCTTTGGCCAGGGAGCCTTGGAGGGTGGTTGTACGTCTTGGTGGTGGGAGGAGGAATCCTGCTCAGGGGGAAGAAGGGGGAAGGAAAACAGGCGGAAAGGCTTGTTTGCCCTGCCTGGTGGCCTCTACCCCCAGCTTACACCAGATAATGATGCCCTCAAGGTGTAAATAATGATATATTTTAGAGATTAAACAAATTATCGGAGAGGACAAACAACATCGAGATGAGAGAAACGCACCTACAATATTTTACTTAACTTATTTACTCAAAGTTGGCCGACAGTGTAGATTTTCATGGGGATTTTGACTATTCTCATTGTAGGGACATGTTTGGTATTCACAGGTGAGAAGTGTGACTCAGGTCACCACAATAAGTATATTTAGTCTCCCTCTCGCAACCCCACTTAGTCTGGGCTATGGTTCATCAGCAAATAGGAGAAGAGCAGACCCAAATTCTACGCATCTGAGCCTGTTACTAGGTAGGGCATACGAGAATAAACAAATGTCAGTTAGACAGAAATTACCAATTGAAATGACCGGGAGGAAGGAAGCACTTGGACTACAAGGACACAAACTTTGGTCAAGTGCTTAAATATAATAGTAATAAATCCCATGGTAATGTAACTTGTACAAACTCTAAGGCAACATCAAACTGGAATGGGAGACAAAGCTACTCTGGTTTCAACTGTCTCAAATGGAGAAGGGCTGAACTGAAGGAAGATAAAACTTACAGAAACATTCGAACTTCCTGGTGTTGTTCCATATCCAGATGAAGGTAGAGAAGCTACCGACCAGCGCCTCCCATCGCCCCTCCCATCATTACTAAGGTGGTTATACGGTCTGGAAATAAAGGAAAACATAATCAATTTCACCCAACGTTATGGAATTTACACTCCTGAACCAGGGATTGAAATAATTTGTTGTGTATACCACCTTTGAACCGTCAATAACCGGAGATGGGGTAAAAGTTAGATACAATGTCAAAAAAGTGAAGAAATTGAAAATTCGCTAAAACAACGAAAAATGAGCAGTTGATTGAATAATTATACAAAAATGGTTTTGATAACCTTTCTTTATACTTCTTATTTTACTTTGGATTCTTCAAAATACGATGTTCGAGTTGAAGAATCAGGACCAAAAGTCACTTCAGGTGCATGAGTGAAAAAACTTCAAAAGCTTCTACTGAACATTTACTTTTTCAAATATCTTGGACCCTTATTAGCACTACCAAAAATCCGATTTTGGAGATAGATAAAATTCAATCCAACTAATTTAACTAAATGTAGTTGTGAATCATTAGAAAAAACCAGGAAGACTCCTGAGAGTTCAATAAGGGAAAAAGAGACAAATGAGAAAAAAGTGAAATTTTTCATTAAAAAAGATGAACCTTCTACTACAAGGTTTGTTGTTGTGACCAATTGACGAAATTCGACACATTTTGGAAACTCGAGTGCCTGGTGGTTCTAATGGCATGTAATCAAGTTATTTTATGATTACATTGACCGAATTGAATAGTGGGTTATGTGAAACAATATAGTTCTGAGAAGTGCCGAGCGGCTGGGGGTACCCACCCCTACAAGGAGTGTGTGATCTCGTCAAAGAAACCACACTGGAAACATACTAGTTTGGCTTTATTATGCGATTCATTAAATTCATTACCTTTTGAGAGGAGCGAATGGAAAATGCTGACTAGGCGACATCCGAGGACTCTCAAGAGGACTTCCAGCTGAAATAAGAGAGCCGAATTTGAATTACGAAAGCCTGATATCAAAGTACAAAACAGCATTATATAGTAAACTGGTACCTCTGGCTCTATGAGGGTACCAATAAACTAACCACTGTAGGACAAACAACCTAAAGCACTCAATTTAGACGCTATGAATTTAGTATAAAAAAATGCATGATGCATTAGAAGGCGGAAAATTTAACGTTATTTACAATGGAATTTTGAACATCATCTTCATAGAAATCTTTTTGTAGCTAGACAGATTTTTGAAGAGAATCTGATCTTTTCACAATAATGTAAAAAACGTATGCCAAGAAGGTGTGGCACATAGTTTATTTGTATCCATCACTCGGTTGTATAGATGTGTTGTGATCAGCGACCTATTCGCATTTCTGTCCATTCACTTCCTTAGCTCATGTGGTAGGAGCTCTGATTCAGAATCGGAACGATAGGAGATCGATCCCCAGTCGAGGGAAGTTAATTTTTGATGATTCAACAGATGATCTGATACATAGTAGCAAATCTCGAAACATCAATCTCTAAAGCGCCCCATAGACTATACGATTGCCTGCAGGCCATCGCATCAACAGGCGAACGTCCGGCCAAAATCGCCGAGCAACATACATCATTATCAACATTATCAGTCAACCGCCTGCAGGCGGACGTACAGATGAAGTGCTCGCTTGCAGAAGATGTGCAAATGATATTGTGTGGCGGGGGGCCCCCTTGAGATCATGGCCTGACAGACTCATGCCTGTCGCCGATCTCACGCAAGATCCTCGCCTGGCCTGTGGCCACACACCTTCAGTTTTCACGGACTGCAGTCCATGGCCTTCAGATTAACTGATAATGTGTGGGTAACCTCAATCAACGGCCTTAAGATTGCCTTCAGTTAAACTGACAGCGTGTGGGCGCCTTAACAATTTCCATGCGGGTCCCAAAACGGCGATTTTATCACCAACAGGGTGGTCTTCCCGACAGAGCAGGGTGCCTACCGGTAGGCACTTTTTCGCCGCTCTACTGCCATCTGTTTCTTCTTAGTTGAACCAGTTGGTAATTTTTTTCAACAGGATTTCTCCATGTGATTTCGTTTAGTAATACCCGTTCTCCACTAGGTTGCGTTCGGGGTACAAAACGGGTTGCAATTTCGCCCGAAATTAGTAGTTCACACAACGTATAGAAAGCGCTCGAAACGTCAGTCGCTCAGGGGGCGGGATTTTGTTTGCCTACCGGTAGGCAATCCGCGCTGGCGAGAGAATTACTTTTGCCAGCCGGTAGGCAATCAGCGTGTGGGCGCCTTAAGCACCTTACACTACCTATTAACTTTGAAAAGTGAGAACAATGCTTCCGCTACTTTAGTAGACTCTGAAGAGAAACCATCATTTTCAAGTCAAATGAAACTTATAAATATGTGGTTTATTCTGTTACCTGACAATGGTGACTGACATCTCGGCATAGTGGGTGATGTATTTGCGATGAGACTTTTTCTCTGTAGCATCCGGTTACATCTGCGGCCGGAATTCAGATCACGCTGCAAAGTAAATAAACCTGTTATAAAATTTACCTTTTATTGTGATAGCAGAATCAAATTCCTTTAGAAATTTCAAGAATGATTCATGACCCACCCTCAAGTTTCTGGATTCAATCATGAGAAACAAATCTTATAAAATTATTGCGGTGAGTTGCTATTCCACAGCTCTGTGAAGGTAGAAAACACGGATAATTCTTGTAGTTCCAACTAACGGTTATTTGGTAAAAATATTGATCTAAATGGGGATCTAGGTACACTATTTTCAATTAAAAATATAAACTAAACATGAGGATATTCTATCACAGTTACATCATCGAGTAGTAGAACAATTTCAAGCAGATGCAGAAGTAGGACGATTACTTTTCCGGATTACAAAAGACTTCACTCTACTATATATCTAAGCACAATATGAGCCCTAAAGTTGGGCAGTAATTTCACATCGGCGAAAAATCTAAACTAATTTCATTTTCGATTACTTTGGTGCACTGGATAAGCTTATCCTTTTATTACCATTGGCAATACGAGGCCGAAAAACTCCAAATCGTGGTTTTCAAGGTTCAATTATTTCCAAAGTACCTACGTAATTGCAATACGATAGCTACCTAATTCGTTCTTGGATAGTTACAACTCCTAATTGAAAGCGCGAGTAGAATAATAATAAAATTTACATTTTGCCCAGCTCATCTGTCCAACCCTCGGGGCCAATGAGGAATTTCACCGAATTCTGTTTGCATTTTTCCTGAATTTCTAAGAGGAAAGTTATCAAACAAAAATAGGGGAAACCTAATTTTCCCCATCTTGCTTTTTCTATTTTTTTCTTCAGTTTTTCAGTTTCGAACTTTACTGTTTCGTGAAATTTTGCATCTGGGGACTATAGATTTCTCGATCTCAGCGCTTCAAGCGGCCGTAAATGAACTATTCCAGGATGACGTCATTTTTCCGGTTTTTTTTAACGTTCGTATTTTCTACACTGTTTTGTTTATTCGTAAATTAAGAAGTTCGGGCTGAAAGTTTGCCGTAGGGGGTTTTTCGAGATGCTGAATCCGATTTTGGGGTCAAAAATAGGAATTTCCGACATGGTGAAATTCTTCATTACTCCAGATGGGTAACATCAAACTATACCACATAATATATCTTAGGCACAACTATATCTTACCATGCAGCTTGACAAAGAAGGGGCTGACTGACCAAGAGCAGAATTCCTCATGTACATCAAGTTCGATATATCTGGAAATAACAACATCAATCAGTAAGGTATCTATTCAAGTATTGTTATCAAACCACCTCAATGTTACAAGTAGGGTCCATTATAGGATTCTGCCAGCAGCTCACTATTAGTACAGACGTGAAGCCGTTATTGGTTAATCTTTCAGGCTCTTGAAGATCGACACTCCATTCCCTCACAGGTTTTACCTTACATTGTCTTTTTTAAATATATAATATGCCGATTTATTACCTACTTAATTTATCATTTGTGATTAGGTTATTTATTTATATTCAACATTTAACTTCGCTTCAACTTTAGCAGCAGTTTTGGCAGGGACATTCTGCTGGAACTGCCCACACTCTGAACGTTTCTAAAATTGGTTCAAGCTTTGGAACGACGCTTTGGCTTTCGACAGCACGATCAGCGATTTATGACTGAATTAGTAACCAGAACACAACAGCCTAAAGAGGGAGTCAGTGCATATCACCAAGCAATAAGAAAGTTAGCTCAACAAGCGTGGCCTGGCATAGTAACCACAGCACGTTGGAGAGCATGGTGAGGGGTTGTGTAGGGTGTTGTTATGAGGGGTTTTGAGAGATTCAGGAATACGTGAACGTGGTTGTGGCCCAGATCCTTGGCTGTAGCACTTGTAATTGCAATTCGATTTGAAACATTAGCAGAATTTGCTAAACCAGTTTCCACTTTGGTGGCAGAGACTGTCGAGGCAGTTCCATTGAACGAAGATGCAACTGAGATTCCTAGTAGAAGAACCAACTTTTCAAATCAACAACCAGTTCAGTTGAGTCATCAACATAGGGATCCTCGTAGAGACCCAAATCAGAGGAGGGAGAGGGAAATCTATTACTGGCATTGTGCTGCCCCTGGTGATATGGCTCTGGCTTGCCCTCCCGCCAGTGGTTGCAATCGTCTTGGAGTAGAACGATTCTTTGGCAAACCATCAAAGTTATAGCAACGTGGTATTTAGAATAAAAACACCGAACAAGAAACTATTTGTAATACACACTGATAATCTCACACTCTACACCAATCGGGAGGAAAAAGAAAAACATGGTGGTGCTGTGAGCGCCAAGCATCTATTTTGAAAACCTATTTATTCTAATAAAATTATCACTTTTCGTTTTGAGACTCAAGTAAAACCAGCGCGGATTTTTTGTAAAACTATTTGGCAATCTAACTTTTGACGACAGTGCCATAAAAATACATAAGTACTAACCTAGGTACCTACCTTAGGTAGGTACATAACAGCAAAGCATGATTTCGACCAATAACTGAAAAATTCGTTCATTTACAATAAAGTTGACCATCATTTTCAAAATATAAAAACTACGTTTATGGGTCATAGAAATTCGTTCAGTAAACTAGAGCGTGATTACCTGTTTTTTTTTTTTTACGTCCCCCAGTATAGAAGGGACTCAAAATCCGTATGCGATAGATCTGAGTTGGAGCAGAGAAAAAATAACCACGTAATTACCTAGGTTAATTTCAATCCGCTCTAGACCATTCTAAATCGAAATCCGCGAAAAACCCCTTAGAAGTTTGAGTGAAAGTTCTGATTGAAATTTGATAATCAAAGTTGATAGACATGAAAATATCTAAACGACCAATAAATTGTAATACTTTAGTCTGTCGATCAGATTCATTCTATTCAATTCTTATCAAGTGAAAAAAGTCACACACTTCGATGAGTGACTCTTCATTGAAAGGACCAGTATTCCATCAAGCTAATGGGCAGAACAAGCTAATATTGAGGCAGGAAACAGGATGTCCCTGTCACTAATAAACACAGAGCATAAAGCTAACGAAGCTAATCAAGACAAGAACTATACAAATAGTCATGAATTTTCCCATGCCGTAAATTCAGGGAAAGGTCAAAAGTCAACACCACTTGACCAAGAAAAATGTACAGTGCGTAGGTGAAGAGTAGGTCATAGGTACATAATGATAATAATTTCATGTATCTACCCGATTTGGAAGTGGTTTTCTGAGGCCTGTCTTCTGAATCAGAAAATCTTCTATTCCCTGACTCGTCAACAGATTTATTCCAATTTTCTTCTGCTGCCAAGCCTAAGCCCGTCCTCAAGGAGAGACCTGGGAGTCTTGAGCCAGGTCGAGATGGTCTGCTTCTACCGTAATCCATTCTAGATGCTCAACACAAACACTTTGGAACGACGAACAAAATATTGAACTCAAACATAAACACTCCGAATGGCGAAGTGAATATCCGTGCCATTGCCACAGTGAGGAAATACGAAAACATTGGAGTACGAACAAAATTGAACTGGTGAGTGCGTCATAGATTCGTTATGAGCGATCCCAGGGGTGAAACCCATCGCGAAATTACTTATTTATTGAACCGAGTAGCCCTTAACATTGCGCATCCGTACACGGAAGTTAACGATGACTAAATTCATGGTGTTACTGATCAAAACTAATGTAGGATCATGGCTGGACAGACTTGTTCTTTCAGTGCCTTTGTCAACATTCTTCCTCTCGATCTTGCATTCTTGTTCTTCCTCTGCCACCATGGACCTAGGGATATTTGGTCCATGTCTGCCACTGTTTATTTTACCATGGAAGTAGGAATTCAGTGATGCTCTCTAGTCATGGAGGTAGGTATTCTACTACTACCGTGGACACTATAAAACGTGGATGGTTTACACCATGCTACTACTCCCATGGACCTAGTATGGACTCCCCTACCAGAACATTGGACATGGATGTTTGTGTGAAATATATACTAGGTCCATGAAAATACGCAAGGATTGGTGGTAGAAGTCATGATTAAAGATGTCATGGTGAGGACATAGTACCTATGATGGGCATGGACCTATTAAGGATACTAGGTCCTTGATGATAGGTCCATGGTGGACCTATTATGTAACCTCCATGAAGTAACGTTCCATGACTTTCATGGAAGTAGCACTAAGCTTTCGTACTAGTCCACGGTGTCCAGATTCTTTTTTTTTCGTCAAATAAAGCAAGAACGAAGAAGAAGAAGATTCTTTTTTTTCTCCCCTGTTGATCTACTGTTACTGAGTAGCCGAAAGCCGAGCCAAGTAACCGATTTCGGAATCTGGAGTGAATCAAGAATTGAGGAGTCAAAAATTGAAACTAATCCGAATTATTAGTATTTTTGAATCTAGTAGACTTCGTTCTACGCGAGTGTTCTACGTTTTCTAGATTTGGTAGAAATAGTATATCCTCCGTTTCGTAAAGCAAGTAAGGAGCATCGTTATGTCTGTAATAGGGAAGGTAAGTAGTTGATCATCACACGTACTCTCATTTCTTCAAAATTACAATTTATATCTTGAGTCCCTTTTTAAGACACTTGAATAGATAGATAGGAAGGCACTAAATACTAGAATGTCCTAAGTGTCTACCCAGTATTAAAGGTATTATGCAACAAATTTGATGACGTATCGTTATGTTTCCATTTGTAATATTTTTCTTCTTCTTGATTCAATAAAAACATATTTGTTGTTTTAATTCCTCTCCTCTGCAGTTGCTTTTCAAGTTTGGTCTCAATACCAGCTCAAAGCTGTTGGGCCTAGAAAGTATTCTGCCCTGTAGATAACTTGATTCATACTAAAAGCTAGAAACAGATAAGGTGCAGAGATAGCTTATTGAATCTTTGTAAAGAAATTAAACTTCTAAACTTCTCTCAATAATTACGTTGACCCTGATCAGCCGATAGTAATATTCATATAGGTATCTAATATTACACTCCTGCTCAAAATTAGAGCACCACCATCTATTCCTTCGTTTGCCCCCTTCTTTTTTCCTTTATCAAGTTTTTATCTATTTGCACACATTGTTTGCAAACACAGAAGGAAAAAGGTAACCAAAAAAGGCACAAATTTGAGAAAAAAATATGTTTTTAATGAATTATAGAAAATTTTACTTCTTATAGTAAAATTATAAAAATTGAAAATGTTAAAAAAGGTTGGAATTATGCCAGTTTAGCTTTTCAATACTTGGTATTACCTCCTCTAGCTAGCATGAGGGCTTGGAGTTATCGACCGATGCCTCTAGTCAAGTTTTGGATACCTTCCTGGGGATATTGTCCCACTCCTCTTTCGCTGCTGTTTCCAGCTGCTGAAGATTGTCTGATGGTGGATCTCTGGCTCGAATTCTTCTTTTCAGCATGTCCCAAACATGCTCTATCGGATTCATGTTTTGGCTCCTTGGTGGCCAGTCCAGGATACAAAATTTATAAGGGAAGAAGGAAAGAGATAAACGAAAAAATGGATGGTGGTGCTCTAATTTTGAGCAGGAGTGTATTTTCCGTTTCGTAGACAACAATGAAGCCTCTACTTTGGACATCAAAGTAGTAGCCAACAGCAGGGAGAAAAGGTTAATTTATTTTATAACTTCTAGAACCAGACTACGTTGCCTCAGTTTACTTCGGGAGTAGATCACCAAAGTGCCTACTCACTACTTTTTTCGCTCCAATTACATTATACTGAATTTATTTAAATTGTTTCAACTGTTCCACAATTTTTCAAAATGCCCTTTAAGAAGAGTGACCGAGTACTTCCTAGTCTACCTAGGTAGCGGGAGCATTGTTTTCACTTTTCAAGAGTGAAAACAAGTCCTCTAAAATAAAAACTTACACGTAAGCATGATTGGTATGACTGGTTAGCAAGGAGTGGTTCTGGTGGCTGCATTCACGATATATATCCTCTCTATAACCCAACTTTCGTCCCAGAGGCTTTGTGCACCCTTCCTTACCCGTGACTGGGCAGGGCACAAGTACGATCTTACCAAATGTGAAACTGCCGAAGTGTACGATAGAGGTGACAAGTGAGCAGTCTCAGCTCTCAATTCCCCATTTCAGTGGGAAAATATGTATCTAGTGGAACCAAGAGCAATCAAAGTTACGATGTAAACTCTTATTTTCCACCAATTTTGGGATGCACACAAGTCTGGTTAATGTGAAAGTAGGTATAGAAATTGGAATACGCAATTTCTTTACTCCGCCCTACATTGACAACTTTTCCACAGAAGCTGTCCATCTCCCTTTAGTACCACAAGAGTAAATAATACATAATCATTTATGTGAGTACCTACCCGCCCACTTTTCTATTTTACGCCTGGTCTATTTTTCAGCCGCTGCTGTACTCTTACTGGAGGAGCTCATGTTCTTGGAGGGTTCGTATAGGTAATGAGAAATTATCACTGATCAAGATACGTATCTTATCACCTATTATTGTTTACTTTCAGTATTTTAAATCAAAAAGATATCTTTGAAGATTTCTTTGAATGGCCAAGAAAATCGAAAGTATTAAACATGAATTAAACCTGAGATATGTTCCAAGCAATCAAATATTCGATTTGTTCCAACCGAGCAAATATTTTGATTTATTATTTTGTACGTATTCCACATTATGTAATGTTATAGATTTCATATTCGATATTTTAGTGATATAGAAGGATTATTACTGAACAGAATATTTAGTAGGAACGCGGAAAAAATTAAAATTCGAGAAATACCTATTGGTAGGCGCTGAAGAGGCAATGGGGGGTGCGCCTTGATTTTTTTTAGATTTTTAATCGAAAGTAGACTACATCCTGAGAATTTTGGCTCCAACCGCGACCTTCTAGCGTGAGTAGATCTGTTTCTATGATTTTTCAAAGTTTCGACGGTTATGACGTCACGCGCCCGTATTGCCTGGGCGGGACCCCCCAGCCCACTGTGACGTCATAAACGGTCGAAACTTTAAAAATTCATAAGAAAAGATTTACTCACGCTAGAAGGTCGCGGTTGGTACCAAAATTTTCAGAATGAGGTCTCCCTTAGATAAAAAATAACAATAAACAGTTTTTCCTACCCAGGCGCACACCCCATTCGATAGAAAGGTAGCAAAAAGGTTTCCTTTTGCATTCGTCGGTAGATGGTCTGTTCGGAGAGGCAGTCCTAAACGGTTCAGAGGGGTTTGGTCCATTCGCCTCCATCCCCTCCCCTTTTCAGTTCCAGATTGGTTCCAAACTGGTTCCGGACTGCCTCTCCTAACAGACCCATTTTTAAGGGGACACATATGTCAATTTTTGGTCCGGACGCACAAAAATTTTTTTTTCTCCATAATTTGTAAATAGACTCAATTCCGGAAATTTCAGAAAAAAAAATTTCTAAATCCGATGAGTAGAAGTGCTGTAAATTTGGGTTATAACTGGAGTCACTAGTGCTGGGCAGCGCTCGGAAGCCTGGTTCCGTTTCCATTTGATTGAGAGAAGAACTTGGCTTACGTTCGGCAGACTGCTCAACTGACCTAAAAATACTTCCCTTGAACACTTTCTTCCTTTTTCTAAAAATCCGCGTCGATCTCGGCATTTTCGACTGAAAACTTCAACACGAAACACAACGAGACACAACATGAACGAGACGAGACACAAAAATAAGACGTGCTCCTGTAAACATACACTCAGGCTATCATTCTTTGAGGTTTCGATGCTAAACGATGTATTCTATTCGATATATATCGATGTTGAACTATCGAGAGTTGATACCGCAATTCCATTGGTTGAAAACAGGCAGGAACAGTCATTCAAATTTCGATAAACCTGACCGCCCAAACTCGGCCGGGCGTTTTTGATTCAAACCGCTCTCCTGTAAAATTACGTTTTTGAGCTTATTTGTTCCTTTTTCTCAGGAACTATTCATCCGATTGGATCCAAATTTTTACAGGATGTTCTTCTAGTATGTACCTATAATTATGATGGAGGGTTTTGCCGAATAACGCCATGGAGCCTAAATATGAGTGTGTGAAAATTCAAAATATCGCTAAAAATGTAAAACCCTCATAACTTTTTTTCTGTGAACTTCATAAAAACTTTGTCAATCAACTTTGCTTCAATAAGTATACTGATGGTGCTGTCGAAATTTCAGACCGATAGCTTGAGTATTCTGAGAGAAAAAGGAACATTTATATCAAAAAATTAGGTTTAGAACAGCTCAAGTTTGGAATTGTAACTTTTTTTTGGATGGTCTGACTGAGTTCAGATTTTTACCATCCAACCAGAATATATTGAGGATTAGTCCCTTAAAATGTCATCAAAATCGGACGAACCATTGAACAAATATCGCGAAAAAACCAAAATTGCTGCTGTAGCGCGGAAATGACATATGTGTCCCCTTAACAGGAATGAACTTTAAGGTTCAAAATATTTCAGAATACTAGAATAATATCCTTGAATACGATTTGGTTGAAACCGTATAGCATCTCCTATCTATTTGAATGTTTCGACTTTGAATGGTTGGAAATTGGTTTGAAACTTTAAATACCAAACGGAGTAGTATTAAAAATGTTGTATTATACTACTCGGCTTAAACAGGGTTTATTTGTTTGTGTTGTCCAAATATGTTTTTTTTTTTTAAATCTTAGTGAGGCTTCTTCTATCATTTCTGTAAGCTAGTTATATGTGATGGATTGATGAAAACGAAGACTCAAACCCTGATCGAACCTGATTGAACGTCTACCATTTTACTTGCATTATCATCAGATTTACTGACATTGTTAATTTAGACAATCGTTATTATTTTAAACTCGAGAAACACAGTAGTGTCGTCACAAGCTGCTCACAAATTCCTCGTGACGGGTTTTGAAACTATTGAGAGAAGAGAGGGGGCACCTGTTAAGCCCTCCTCTAGTTCTGTTCGAACAGTTATTGTTGTAGCTCGCTTGAGTGTGAACCTTCGAGGTGTCATGTGATCATTTTGATATGAAATTTGTAGTAAATGCTGTCCGAGGGGAATATCGCTAACTCGAGTTCCGTTTCTGAAATAGTACAGTTTCTTTAGGTAATAAAATTAGTTTACAATTCGGAATTTTCTCCTTTGCAAATACCATTTCTTCCGACAAAGAGGGAGGTCAGCTTCGGGAGGAGAAACCCACCATAACATATAAATGTTACATTTATATTTTATCTGTTACAGTATTAATTAATTATTATGTTACATTTATATTTTATCTGTTAGTAGTATTAATTAATTTGTTACAGTACAGTACTGATTGGCTCATTCTCGAAGAAGAATAGGGGGGAATGGGATCAGAACGATACATATAATAATCATGGCTGCATTATGTCTTAAATATTCTATGGATGATGATAGCTAGACTTAACTTTCTTCCATCTTTTGGGCCCAGACAGTGAAAATAAACTTTCCTGTTGATTTATAGGCATTTTCCCGTTCTGACCATTTTCTATAATCCGCGACATTTTGTAACAAACTGCCCAGCTATTTAACCTATGTTGATAGTCATATTGGTTTCTATGTATTTTTTTTACAGCTCTGAATCTTAAAGAAATTCCGTATGACATCAAGCCAATTAGTCTCATCAAGTCGGGAGGCGAACAACATTACAATGAATACCGTGAGATAAATCCGATGGAGCATGTTCCCGCTTTGCAAATTGATGGTCACACTCTAATTGAATCGGTGAGTTTTATCTTTGTTATGGAAGAATTTAGGCTAATCCACTTGAGTGGAAGTCATTAAAAACGCTGCAAATCACTACACAAAGGTTTATTATGTTTCTGTATTGATCACTCGCATACTAAGAACACAGCTTTGCCATTCCCAACCATAGGTACTACCTACCTACTTCACAATGTAGCTAATTTCTAAGAAATAAACGCTTCACACACATTCGATAAAATAGGGAGTTGAGGTTGTCCCAATTACTAGGAAAACCATTGTCACTACCCACCAACTAAGTTTTTGCTTCATAATCAAGTTTATTTAGATGAAATAAAGCTTCACACTCCATTCGAAGAAATAAAGAATTCCTTCATTTAGAAATTTGATTACTGGTTGCTAAGGACGCAAAACTGAGTACAACTCGTAGAAAAGAAAAGCGATCGCATTTTGGTCAGCTAAAATTTGAACGGAGATTAGGCCTCTCTTGCGATTCACACTCATGTTCCTGATTTATCATAAGTCCGACCCTCCAGTTCTCGTAGGGAGCGAACGGCTTATCCTACAGAGCTCCACGTGGTCTCTAAAAATGCAATACTATTTAAAATTGGTGAAAAAAAGATACCTTGATTTCGAGAGTTTTCGAGCTACGGGGGGGGGGGGGGGGGGGCTAATTTCAACCTTTAATTTTCACCCCTTAGAAGTGACTGACACCAACCAAAAGCTTCGTGGCACAACTAGACCCCAAATGGAGCCCATAATACCAAATTTCATCGAAATCGGTCCGTGGGAACTAAGGAAAGTGCAGCGTGCGGCCTTCAGCTGACCGACGGACAATGTTTTATTCGATTTTCGGATTCTACGTACCTTGAAACGTAAACCAACAAATTTTGAGGGGGGGATAAAAAAAATTTCTTGGTCGATTCCAAAGGTTCATTATTGAAAATAATAAACCAAAATATAAATGTGATAATGTTAATAAACCTGCCACCTACATCAATAAGGTGGTCAATCATTAGTCATTAGACGGAATATTACTGGTTTCCTTGCGGTAAACCGATACTCTTAGAAATCTCAACTGAAATCTGTGAGGGGTACTGTCGCTACAGCGAGAGTAAAATATACAATATAATATAATATAAAATACAGTAGTTTGTAAGGGAGGACGAACCCAGGAGAAGGAGGGGCTTCCTAAAGGTAGAGTGGTGGGGGAAGACACACTGAGGGATGTAAGACAGGCGAGCCGACGCCTTTTGTTGTGCTCTTGGAGGCAACCAGAGAAGGTATCTGTGAGTAACTACACCTTATACTTATTCGATCGATCGATTATACCTATACCCTCTGTATCAGCAAGCTCTCCCCTTGTCTTATACTCTATACCAAACACACAATACCTCATAAGACACAAGTTATGGCTTATACAGAAGCCTATAACACAGTATACTTAGTATAATGTTGTACAGCTTGGTGTATAACTTATACTTCCCATAATATGACGACACATGTTATGGCTTATACAGAAGCCTATAACACAGTATACTTAGTATAATGTTGTACAGCTTGGTGTATAACTTATACTTCCCATAATATGACGACACATGTTATGGCTTATACAGAAGCCTATAACACAGTATACTTAGTATAATGTTGTACAGCTTGGTGTATAACTTATACTTCCCATAATATGACGACACATGTTATGGCTTATACAGAAGCCTATAACACAGTAAGTATACTTAGTATAATGTTGTACAGCTTGGTGTATAACTTATACTTCCCATAATATGACGACACATGTTATGGCTTATACAGAAGCCTATAACACAGTATACTTAGTATAATGTTGTACAGCTTGGTGTATAACTTATACTTCCCATAATATGACGACACATGTTATGGCTTATACAGAAGCCTATAACACAGTATACTTAGTATAATGTTGTACAGCTTGGTGTATAACTTATACTTCCCATAATATGACGACACATGTTATGGCTTATACAGAAGCCTATAACACAGTAAGTATACTTAGTATAATGTTGTACAGCTTGGTGTATAACTTATACTTCCCATAATATGACGACACATGTTATGGCTTATACAGAAGCCTATAACACAGTATACTTAGTATAATGTTGTGCAGCTTGGTGTACGACTTATACTTCCCATAATATGACCATGGCAGATGGCATATACTATACACATAAGAACATAAAATGGTTCTTATGTATACAGCTGGTTATGGGCAGCTATACATCTAAACTACGCTGCGGCGTGGTTTATACAATACCAATACTATACTGGGCGCCTTATATACCTATACATACTTATACAGAGGTCAGGGGACGGATAAGGGGTCGTTGGGGAGTCCGTCATACACAAAGAGCCCAAAGGGGGAGAGCTTGGATCTATGTTGACATTTACAATACATGTGATACCTATTTATACCATTTACATATATGTGGCAAAACATACATCGATTACATGAAATATTATGTATTTATGATATTAATTCGTACGGCAGACGGCCGTGACGACAGGTACCAAATTATCATATTTGTGTGGAGCAGAATGTGCCATTTTCACTGGGCTCATTCTGTTTGATGGAGCTGAGCATGGGTATGATGAAGTGGCAACAGCAACAACTCCGCTCACCCTACCGTTACTGTTGTATTTTGATTTATCGAAATTTCGCGTTAAGTCGTTCTGTTAGTTTTAAAGTTTAATAAAGTCAGTTACGAACGAGTAATAAATCATTTCATTTAAATACGAATCATAGTGGATGAGTAATCTCCCTAGATAGCAAGAGTTACTTGAATCAAGTCCTTCGTTGTCTTCCAGTAGCCCCCTCATTTTCTTCTTTTTTGTTTTCTCCTTCCCAAATAATGTTCTTTCTTCTTTGCAGCTAAATATTATGCATTACTTGGAAGAAACCCGCCCTCAACGTGCACTGATGCCTCAAGATGTGTACAAGCGTGCTAAAGTAAATATCAATTCTATATCACAATATTAGTGCTTATCAATGAGTCATGTTATCATCGTGAACACAATGAATAAAAATGTCCTAGTTTCTATTGATCGCACCATTTTTTTATAAACGAACTTTTTCAGGTAAGAGAAGTTTGTGACGTGATAGCTTCAGGGATACAGCCTCTACAAAACTTAGTTGTCCTAATCTACGTTGGAGAGGAAAAGAAGAGAGAATGGGCACAACATTGGATTACACGCGGTCTCCGAGGTAGTTCTTTATTGAAAAATGGATTAGGGCCTACATTTGATGATACCAAATGTTGTCTCAGCGCCTCATATGGGGAAGGACGATACTGGTGAAAATAGGCAGGAAGAGGTTTATACAGTTGTTGAGAAATGAGTAGCGCGTCACAAATTGTCAGCGAATTTCACACACATTTGAGCTTAGCAATGGTTCAAACAAGTAGGCAAATTTCTGAGGTTTTTCACCTGGGAAATCCATTTCAGAGCACAAACTCGTCTGTATGTCGTACTATAGGAGGGTTCCTTTCTCCAATGCTGTTACATCTTGAAGAATGTTGAGATGATTTGTTTATAGATCACACAAGGGAGTTTCATTTGAACTACTTATCACCATAGATTTCAGACTAAATATCTCTAATAATTCATTTCCATCTGCCTTATTTTCAGCCGTTGAGAAGCTATTGTCTTCCACAGCTGGAAAGTATTGTGTTGGAGATGAGATAACACTTGCAGACTGTTGCTTAGTTCCACAGGTTTTCAATGCTCGAAGGTAACACTTTCAATCCTATTTTCTTAGTAAGTTAGTCAAAATCTCACAGCACAGTTACCTGTAGGTCAACTTTTTGAAAAAAATTCCTTTCCAAGTTTTGTTCTTTTTAGGACGTCCCACAGTAAGACTTGGGCGTCCTTATGCGATCGATCTGGGGTGACGGAGGACAACACTCGACGGAGAGAAAAAATAACCACACAGTAATCCGTTTTAGACCATTCTGAATCCAAATCCGCGAAAAAAACCATAGATGTATGTCTGTGTGTGTGTGACAAAATCTTGTGTCGTCTGCACAGGCCTTAGTTCTCAACCGATTTTCCTGGTTCTTTTTTTGTTCGTCGCGGAAAACTATCTAGTTGTGCACTACGTCGCCGGAATTTTGAATTTTGCCTTTTAAGGGGGGGAAAGGGGGGGTTGATGCTCAAAAAACGTGCGTTTGCGGGCGTAATCTTGTAAACTCTGTCCAGGCCTCAATTTCCAACCGATTTGTGTGTTTCTTTTTTTGTTTGACGAAAATAACTTCCGAAACAGTTTTATCGCTTACCAACTGGTTAAACTGATCTAATGCTTATCCAATGGGACGTCCCCTGGAATGCATGCATTACTAAACAATATGTTTTGCAATGGGGTGTGCGCATGGGTCGGAAAAACTGTTTATTGTTATTTTTAATCTAAACTTGACCTCATTCTGAGAATTTTGATACCTTATAGCGTGAGAAGACCTTTTTCTATTATTTTTCATAGTTTCGAATGTTTATGACGTCACAGTCGGCTGGGCGGTCCCGCCCAGGTGGGAGGGGCGCGTGGCGTCATTAACATTCGAAACTATGAAAAATAATAGAAAAAGATCTACTTATCCAAAAAAAGAACGACTGGTGTCAAAATTCTTAGAATGAGGTCTCCTTTCGATTAAAAATTTAAAAATCAGACGCAGCACCCCATTATTCTCGATGTGGAGATGCTAGGGTGCGGATAGTTGTATGATTATAACTACCAACTACGTAATAGTTTCTAAAAGAGCAGTTGCTCATCTTTCACTATTTTAGTTAGTAGTTGTATCATTTTAGTTATGTATTTATACTTATTTAGTATTTGCATTACACCAACTTCGCCTGACACTAATGTGGTGTCACAACTAACATTGTGGTGAACATAATTTGAGGCATGCAGGGTATTTTGTTAATATTCTCTCCTTTTTCAGGTTTCAAGTTGATCTGAGACCTTATCCAATCATACTTAGGGTTGATAGGGAACTTGAAAATCATCCAGCCTTCCGGGCTGCTCATCCATCAAGCCAACCTGATTGCCCTCCTGAAGCAGCAAAATAAATAATGTGAAGTGAGTGCTTTTTTTTAATCAACGAAGAATATAATGAAGCTTTTTCCAGATTAAAAGAACCCTTCACCTCAATCGAAGTGAAACATATTGATGCATTCCAAGGAAACAAATTGTCATAGTTCAAAAATGATTGCTTAAAATTGACTAAAGTTACTATCAAAATTTGCTACGTATTGATTTATATTGACCATCCACAGTCGTTTTAATTCAAAATTACATCTCCTTTTTGGCCCATGTATTCCAACATAAGATATTCATTGTAAAGTTAATTGTGATGTTCTCTTTTAGTCTTCAGCAGGGAATGGAGGTGCTGTCTGGCTGCAAAATGGTGATGGAGTGATATTTAATCTATTTTGTTATATGGCTGTTTTGCAAGACGGCATACGATTTGACTGGGCAATCAAAATTTCAAAAAATTGAGGGGGTCTCAATCGGTCACCTTTCCAACCTCGTTCCGGATTAGTCTGATCTCTTACGAACTGGCGCCCCCCCTCCCGCTCCCCCGATGTGATTGATGAAAGAGTCATACTTCATGGAAATAATCAGAAATATCCCGAATAATGAGAAAAAAATAACATGAAATTACTAGGTCAAGAACAGTTTGCAAAATTTCGTTTAGGGAATAGGTTTAATTTGGTTTAGGGAATAAGATTAATAGCTTAGGGTTGCATTTTGTTAGTCGTCTTGCAAAATAACCTTGTTTGTTTTAAGATTTAGGAATTAGTTATGTTTTTTGTTTATATAGTTTATAGTTTTTATCAAGAATAGTTCTCTACTTGGAAGTTTTACCTATTTCTTATTAATACGGTCTACATTCCACTACTATATAATTTCAAGAATACTTCAGTCAGTGTCTAAAGCAGAAAGTTTATTTTTGGACCAGCTTTAAGTTTGATGGTTCGGAGGCCTACACAACTTTCAATCTAACCATTTCTAACTTGCATGAAAATTGAAAACGAGCAGTTCAGGCATTAATGGCCTAAATATTAATGGGGAGTAGTCCTGCGAAAAACGAGTGTATTTTCTAATTTTAATATGCTCAAAATTTAAATTTAAGTAATTACCGATTTTGAGCATGAAATTCCCCGTAGTTTCTCCAACTATGAGAAAGAAAGCCTGTCAGGTCGTGTTGTTTTTGTGATATGTTGTAATTGCCGTGTGAAGAGCAATACCATCCTCACCGATTTCTTGTCATTACATAATTGTCTTGGATACTATCACTCATCTCACGGCCGAATGAGGGAAACAACAAAGTTTCTGTTTCGTGGATACTGGAAGCATTGCATCTACAGACCCATCCGAAATATTTTTCACTGTAAAATATCCATTGAGGCAAGTAAAGACCCACCCAATAAGGGTACATTCAGAATGCGGAGGGAAGAGGCATGCTAGGAGGCAGGATGGAGCGTCCAGGCAGAGGGAAGATCACATCTCATCCTCCAACCTAGCTAGTAGTCCGTTCAAAACAAAGTGGTGAATGAAGAGGTCAGGAGAGAGGCTGTTGGGGCCTCAAGAAGAAAAGTTCATCACAGTCTTATCACGAGTGAGGAAAATAGTAATATATGGTTTTGGAATCTTGTACTCAAAATGGAGGATTCTGAATGCAACTTCGAGACAGATGCAAAAACTGTTGATTCTCTGATCAAGGCCTTGTGTGTTTTTCACAACACCATCTTCGACATGGGGGGATACATCCTACAAACTGATGACTTACCTCCTCTATTCCAAGCAACTGCAATTTGAGAAAGTCTCATGCAAATAATTGGACCACTACTGCTGCCTTGGATGTGAAGATTAGATTTAAAAACTATTGTTCAGAAAACGCTTAAGGTACATATTTCATTTAAAATAAAATTATGTTATTGATGAAACTTAACTTTACTCAACTGAATTTCCAACTTCCGATGCGATCATTTTCCAATATGATGACATTATGGTGATGAGTGTGGCCCTTGTCCAATATTGCCCTCTTGTCCCTCACGCAATTGATGAGCAATTCCTTGCGATGGCGATCCACCACACAAAACGAAAACGGCCATAAATTAATAAAACAACTGTGGCCATAGGGTAGAAACAGTGTGGTTCACAGGACCATGCAGGTGTCAGGAGAGGGATGCGGCCTTGAAACAGCCAATCACAGTCCAGGGAGCCACAATGACATCCCAACATCGACCTCCTGCGATCACCTTTGTTTGAAAAACAAAACCATCAACCCACCGGCTAGTAGAGCTCCTAGCGCTATTGCGGCCCCTGCTCTGGACGCCCTTATTCATTGCTTTGTACTGGTTTTTTTTCGCGATAGCCATCGATAACAACATCGACCATCAAGCACGCATTCCCTCCACATTCTGAACGTACCTTTACTTTGGGATGATGCTAAATTGTTATGATCACTGGGCTGAAAGCTGAATCTGGGAGCCCGAGGAGTGTTCTGATTGGTGGAGCTCCAGGACGTAGTTATAGCGGAAAGCAACAGATCGCGTTCACGACCAGTTCACCATCGTTTGTTCCCAACCTCATCACTACAAGTCACCTTGTTTATCACATATTTTTCTCCTTAGTGCGTTACCAGCCGCATCTAAGTAATTAATTTGATAACATTTAGTTATATTCGCGATATGTACGAAAAAATCGAGCGATTTTCAATAATACACTGGGTTTCAAACGTTTCTATGGGTGGCAGTTGTCGATTGAACATTTGAACAACTCGCGATAGGGACAACATCAATTGTAAGGGCAACTTGGAGAATACCTTTCGCCTCGATTGGAATTTCCAAGTAATTTTTGCAAATCTAAATGATGAAACGAAAAGTTATCAATTTCTGGTCATTCGAAAGGATTTGAAAAGAAGCGGTATGAAGAGTGTGTCCTCTCCCCCACCACTTCCGTAGTAGTTCCTCAATCCTAGCTGAAAGTAGATGGTGCAACTGAGGCAGCCTCAAAAATGCTTGCACACCATTTTAACGTTGGCTTTCTTCTCTGTTAACTTGTCTCCATTACTCTGTGGTAATGATCTGTGGATGTCGTGTTCACTACTGTTTTTTAGAACGTCCCTCAGTAAGGCTGAAAGTTCTTATGTGAGTGATCTGGTATTGAGCAAGACAATGAAGAAAAAAAAAACACGCACATCCTGTATCCAAACCCTCTGGAAAAATTCATAGATGAATGTCAGTGGTTGACAAAATCTTGTGTTATTACTTGTCTTATTACATTACTGACCAATACCTATGTTTCGTCTTAGCACCATTGTAATGGGTTACTGTTTTACATTTCTGATTATTGACAAGATTGAAATTAGAAAAACTTAAGAACAACACCCCATTAGAAAAGTAGATGAGTTCAACACAATTGGCTGACAGTGCATTCTTAATCTGGTAGGTGGCTATTACTTGACAGAGTAACTGTAACAGTGATATGAAAACATTGATTACAAAATAATCTGAGATTATCTGAAGATATTTCCACCCATGTTTACGGAAAAAATTCCAAAACACTTGATATAAAAAAATTCCAAATCCATTGACTTAAAAAGTCGTACGATGACAAAAGCTTGTAGCTCCCTCATGATTTGATAGAATCACAAGGTAGGTATTTGTTCGCAATTTCCCTTATGATGTTGCAGTACCTACAATGTTTTGAAACATTTCCTGCGAGATTCCTGGTCGATCCACCTGTTGAATAATAACAGCAAAAAGAACCAGGAAAGCTAGATAGCAACGTGTGAACAAAACAGATACAGTTTCTGTACCTGAACAATTATTATTCCCTCAAAGTTATTACAATAGCAGTTCAACATGACAGCAACACACCAAAACATACCTCGCTCATAACAACTAATAATCAAATGAACTTGTTTTAACATTGTAAAAAAACAGGATGTCGCAGTACGTTATTTTTGTACGTAGTTGGTGCCTCTTGGAAAATTCCAAGTTGTTCGCTGTAAATATGGGTAGGAATAGCTCAAGATACAGGTACTTTTTGCATTGGTATCAATATCTCAAACTACTACTACGGAAATCTTAGATAAGTTGAGAAGAAACGTTCGTAAGTTTAGTTTTTTATGGTTTTGCTGCCTATTCGTGAAGTAAAGGTTTCCTGCTTATGGCATCACTGACTTTCTATGTCCTAAGTTCAATAACATTCTGTCAAGCTAACTCACTAGACCTCATGTCGTTTTTATATATTTTATTCATATTTTGATTTATTATTTAATTTTTCACTCGGAAAGAAAACAATACTATATAATACCTATATGAATACTCATTATTTTCGATAAGGTGGCTGGCAGCTGTAATTAGTGTTAGTGAAGAATCTATGTGTTTTAAAACAAGATTATATGTGTTTGATGTATTTCCATATGATTATAAGTTGGTTATTAAACCAGTTACTTTCCAGTCATTTATTACTGTGATGTGATTATATGTAGTTGTTGGGAATGATTGTTTAAGTTATGTAACGTGCCATTTAAAAAAAAAAAAAGACTTTTACTAGTGACATATTAAGTGTCTATGATTTCATCTTATAATAATTAGACTGAAAACAATAGTCTCGTTATTAAATATTGTTGTTAGTGTCTGGTGCAATGAATTATTCCATCATGTACCTTAAATTTAATGTACCTGATTTATAACATGGATGGGTTTCACCTATTTTATAAATTTGGGTTACCTTCATTCACGTGCTGTATTTTTTAAATTTCTCATAAGTGTTTTATCATTATTTCTATTTGTTCCATTTTATAATGTTGTTTTGATCTTCACGAGAAAAAAATTATTAAATTTTTTAAACTTTATGGTGACTTAAATATTTATTTTGCCCTCTACCTACTTTACAAATGTTGGCGTAACTGGAATACAACTGAATAGATTCAAGACAGAATGCACACTACAAGGTTTTAGCATGGAACATGCTTTAGCCTTGGACTAATTACCTGAAAAGTGTCATGCGGGGGACATTCTCCACCGAAAAGCCCGGTATATTCCATGTTTCTGAATTTTAGCCAAAGGCTTTAATCAGTAAGCATCTGGGGGTCCAGGGGGCTTACAGGCCCGAAGGGACTAGTATTTTTTTTTTTTTTTTTTTTGTGATTAACTATTTTTAGTGGTTTACACAACTGACCCTATCAAACATTAAATAACAAAGAGATGGAGAGAATGAAGTGCCTCTATAAAATTACCACCAGTTATGTATGAGCCCTGGAGGACGTGGGTATCCCAGAGCACTCCTGGCTCGAGTCATCGTGGCACTCTTCAAACTATGTGCTATGACCTTGATGTTATTGGCTGCCAGTCCTTTTTGCTTGTATCGCATGCCTTAGTTCTTGTACGTGATATTTGCTTATTTTAGCCTGCCAGGTCTTCTCCATATTCAGCCTGTCATTGACAACCTGAACATCCAGGATTATGGCAGACCCATTGGGCTTAATGGTATTGATATAGCTTGTTGCCCAGGTTTCTTGGCATGTGATTCATTCTTTCCATCTGTCACCCCAGCTGCTGGTTGACAAAGCACCTGCTTGGCAACTGCATCATGTCGTAGTATGATCCGCCATGATTTTGTGGACATGGGTGCTCCACATGGTAGAAGTTTTTATTTTTACCCAACAGGCATGGCAAAAGGTATATACTATTCTGCGGCTACCTTTTGTGCACCTCACATAGGTGCCTTAGGCGTTTAAACATGGAACATGTTATTGCCCAAGGGTAGGTAACTTGCCAAAAAACACGCTGGGGGGGGGATGCGGGATGGTCACGAGCCTTTTCTACACTCCAGTTTTCGAGGCGTGAAGAGCTTTTCAATGCATTTTAGATATGATGCTAGGGATAATATAACTTTTGTATTATATCTACCTACGACTAAAGGTTCTGCTCTAAATTTGGCTAAAATTTGTTCCATGTTGTCATCATTTACGCTGTTGGCTTTAAGCAGTGGGCTTGCCACCTTAGCGAGTCGAAGCGCCGAGTTTTAATGATGTATGTACTAAGTACACTGTACTTACTCATAATCGCTCAGATGAAAATCATGAAAACTAATTTTTCAGATTGAAATTTTTGAGGTAGGTGCTGTGGACCTTGTTCCATGGAATTAGGGTATAGTTGTCTCCACCACACATGGAAGTGGCCCTTGTTTCATGGAAGAAGTATGACTGGCAAGCATGGAGTATCCACATGAACCTAGTATCCAAGGGTTTATATGTTTTGACATGGATGCATCAGGAGGTGGTGGTGGATTTCTGGTTTAACAGTGATCCACCACCACCTCCTGATGCATCCATGTCAAAACATATAAACCCTTGGATACTAGGTTCATGTGGATACTCCATGCTTGCCAGTCATACTTCTTCCATGAAATGATGCATCAGGAGAAAAGAAAATAACGGGAGAGGAAGGTCTCATGGAAGTAGGAATTGAATACTTTACTTCCATGGCCGCCCCTCAAACCTCCTTCTCTCGTTCCTCAGTTTTGTTGAGAAGATAACAAGTCGTGCCGCCACTGACCGTTCGTTACTCCGATATTTCTTTTGTCAACAGCTTCTTGCCATAATTCGGTTAGCAAAATTGGTGTGAGGTGTTACTGTGTTCTGAGCTGACCCGATGTAGGAATCCGTCGTCATTTTAATTTTAAATTGTCGATCACAGCAATAAGAATCGGGGTCTCCCCTCACCTAGAATCTTCGATTGGATTTCGCGATCCTCTGCACCTGTCGTAACATTTTCTTCTACAGTCTTTATCTTTCAACTTTGACTCCTGAAATCAGTAAGTTCCACTTTATTTCGTCGTTGCAATCAATGTGATTTCTTTGTAAGATCCTGAAAAGACAATTTCTTGCCGAAATTAATCACCCATGTAGCGTAGTGAATCACAACACTCCCTCCCTTTCCTTAGTCATTGTCAACAATCTACGATAATGAGACGTGAGTCGACTTGTATGTATGCATTGTTTTTTCTCATCTTTGACCCCAAGACTACCGTTAGGTGTACGTTGTACGGAATGGTAGGTACCTACCGATACCGAATTACTGATTTCCAGGAGTACCTACCTGCATCGGCCATAGAGGTGTGATAACAGCTGATCAACAAATGCTTCATCTGAATACCTAGTATGCAGTTATGAGATTTTTAGATAACACGACTCATTATTTGCTTTATTTTTGAAAACAATCGGTGAAAAAATTACGCTGTAATCTATAATCTCATCTACATTTTCCTATATGGAAAATTACACCCTGGGTAACCCCTAATGCAATTTTGACTTCCAGTGGTATCATTATTTATTATTTGGCACGTCAGAACACTGGACGAAATAAATATGACCGTTTCTGAAAGTAGGTAATAATATTCTATTGAAATTCAAGTTCAGTAAGAGCTTAGATGGCATCAAGTATGGATAATAAAGTTTGAATCTCGATAGTTTAGGGTTAAACAGTGAGAACGATTTCCAACTTCTTCCTATATTCCATTAGGAACCTGCTTTTTTCCAACATTCGTACTCTCTATTGAATGCCCACATCACACCTGATCTTCAATCTACTGCAGAGTGCGATCCTATTATTCAAAGGTGATTTAGGTGAGCTCAATAGAAATAGACCATCTACCAACGCCCCAAACCGCACAATCGCTGAAAATTACACCGAAATCGGACTGTAACCTTGTATAATTTTGTCGTTGCGAGGATTTAGAAACAGACCGATAGACAGGCACGAAACCAAAATTATTCCGTAAGGTCTAAAACGTAAAATGCGAGTGGAGTTTTTGATCTTTAAATCTTGAAAAGTGAAAGCACTGATTCCGATACCTTGGTTGACTCCGATGTTATTTTTTTCGGCCGGCAGGTGAGAAAATCTTTAAGATCCACAGGTGGAGTTGGATCTCGTAAGATACCTTGAAGGATCCGCGACTTCAAGGTTATGTGGGATTCAAACCCACTAAAAAAAACACCTCCTTTTCTCCCACGTTGGATGCTCAGCCTGGAACTGTTCAACACGTTACTTCAGGCTGAGTCCTGGGGCACTTCATCAGTTCTGGATGGCGGGTCGGACCAGGTGTTCCCTTCTCTGTCTCTCTCGTTCTAACAATGTCTTCCTTGTCAGGATACTCTCTGCGTACGCTGCCACAAGACTCCAGCTCCTCTCACCTTCCAGGATCTTGCTGACGACAGCTTCTGGTGTTGAAATTTGGGGAGTTAATCCCAGCTCTGACAGCAGCTGGCTTCTTTCAGCCGCCCATTTGGTGCATTTGAAAAAGGTGTGTAGCGCATCATCATCTTCTCTCTTCTGGCTGTGCGGACATGTTGGGACAGTTACCTTTCCCATTTTATGTAGATAGGCATAAAACAGTCCATGTCCTGTGAAGAATTGTGTGAGGAAAAAGTTTAATTCTCCATGCTTCCTGTCCGTCCATATCTGGATGTTTGGCACTAGCCGTGCGGTCCACCGTCCTCTATATTCTCTTTTTTTTTCACCTTCACAATCAAGTTTATTAGACAAATTTAATCATCTGGCTTGTCGATATAACACAGAGGAATTTTTCGGACGGGGGCGGTGTAGAATGATGGCGAAGCGTCGTCACACTAATCTTTTAGAAGAGGAAGAGGCGCTCCATCCTCGAGGCCTAGACACCTAATTTCTCTCCTGGAGCCACGGAGCCGTAAGGATACTGCTCGTATTATCGCGAATTGCACTTTTGTACGAACCCACCCAGCGACCACGGATATCGGCTTATCCCACTTTTCTGACAGTGCGTGGGTGAGACGTTTTTCGAAATTTTCAAATTCTTTATGCAACACTCCCTCGCATGAACATATTAAAGGGGTGAAAGAACCACGTAGGTCTTCAGCTGCCTGGTCATATTTCCTGTGTTTTGCTCGAGCAGCATCTCTTGAAATTGAAATCCAGTCCTGGGAAGAGTAAGAGGTGGCGTCGGCATTTATTATGCGGTTATCCAATTACGCCACTCTCTCTCTCTCCCACATCCCTGGGATCATGATATCTGCGATGAGGGCGGTCGTTCCGTTTTCTGCTTCTCTCATGACGGGTTCAATGCCGACCCTCCCCCAGGCAAGGGTCGCAAGTCTCGCACATTCATTCCGTACAGCATTGTGCCCTTGGATTACCAGTCCTCCTTTTCGACAGTTGAGAGCGTGGGTGGTGACCATTACCTCTCCGCAGCCCTCACAGGAGGAAGGAAGTCCTCGCACCTCCTGCCCATATCTCAGTGCGAGTGCGTCTGTGAACTGGCTGCGAGAGAGATCTAGGTTGTCCCCTGCCAACGGTAGTACGGTCTATATTCTCTTGTCCATATCTCTTGCCAGCTTACCATCGTGCAATCTCTTTCTTCCTTGGCTATGCGGGACCTGTCTCCTTCATCCCTTCTGTCGAAAATTCTTTTTCTCTCTGAAGCCATCAGCTGAATTGGTATGACACTGGTAAGGACAAAGATAGCGGGTTCTGACACTGTTCGGTAAGCACAGGCGATTCGTAGAGCTCCTCTTCGCTGCACAGCCCTCTTCGCTGCACAGCAAGACTCCGATGTTGGAATGTCATCATTGGGGCGTCATCTGGAATGCATTCATTTCTAAACAACACGTTTTTACCCGTACTTGGTGATCAGCCCGGAGCTGTTTATCTAATTTCTTCGAGCTGAGTCCTAGATTCTCAATGTCTTGCATGGGGTGACCTATTGTCTCTATTTCTTTTCTCCGAATCCGTTTCCACATATTCTGCTACGAGAGACAGCACAGTTCACTTTTCGGCATCCTGTTGACAACAACTTCTGAAGTGATACCTCGAGCCGGACTGAAGTTAGCTATAGATACCTATTTCTCTGCAATATTCAGGGAAAATGCCGTAAAAGCGTCAATACTAGCCAAACTGGCCCAAATTTGAGCAACGTATTCCCATGAATTATGCGCACTAGATAGTGTGGGAAGGGTGGTTGAAGAGAGGAGGGGAAAATTTTCGTAAATTCAACATAACGTAAAAAAAATCGGCGAAGTCGTTATTATGCATCCACAATGCGCCAAATTTGGAGTTATATTTCTATGAGTTATGTGCACCAGGCAGAGGTGGAAGGAGGGGTTGAATTCAACATCTTAACATATGAGGGTTTTACCGATTTTTTTACCTTAGGATGTTGAATTTAGCTGAATTATCTCTATCCAACCCCTCATTCCACCTCTGCCTAGTGCGCACAACTCTGGTTAATATAACCCCCAAATTTGGTGCATTTTGGATGAGTATTAACGATTTAACCAATTTTTTAACGTTATGTTGAATTTAGGAAAATTTTCCCCTCCTCTCTTCAACCACCAGTTCCTCCCCTGTGCGGTGCGCATAACTTCCGCAGAATTTCGTCAAAGGGGTCTACTTGTCGGGCTTTAACGGTCTGGCGCCACATAAATTCGCAGAGGTATGAATCGAGGATACTTCGGCGGGTACCCCATTGCAATTTATTTCTAGTTTTACATTTTCCCCACAAGCTCTCAATCGATTGCGTGTGCGCTCCCGTTGTCGGGTCAACAAAATTCATCGAGTGATTGACCGTGAAATGCCGGAAATTCGGGTCCCGCGCTAAAGCTCCGTACGCACTCAATTGATCCGACATAATTGTGGTTCCTGGCATAATTCTGTCTTTAATCACTGACATCAGCGTGGCAGAAGTGCGGTCGGGTACGGCTACAAGGAAACACTCTTTCGTTTCTCGGCAGATGCCTCCAAAAATCCACTGTTGAGGAAGTTGTCGTCCAGTGTGGTTCTTCCTGCGAGAAAACAGGGACTCGTCGATTTCCACGGTCATATTGGGACCACCAATGCCGAGGCATTGGTCAAGGCCGAGGGGCCTGGCTGAACGATAACGGAAAAGGTCCTTAAGATGTTGAATTTAGGAAATTCCCTCTCTTCAACCCCTCCTTCCACCTCTGCCTGGTGCACATAACTCATAGTAATATAAATCCAAATTTGGCGCATTTTGGATGCGTAATAACGACTTCGCCGATTTTTTTTACGTTATGTTAAATTTACGAAAATTTTCCCCTCCTCTCTTCAACCACCCTTTCCTCCCCTGTGCGGTGCGCATAACTCAGGGGAGTTCGTTGCTCAAATTTGGTCCAGTTTGGTTGAGTATTAACAATTTTAAGGAATTTTTTCCGGATATTGCTAACTTCAGTCTGATATACCTCGAACACTTGTAATGGGGGGTGCGCCTTGATTTTTTTTAGATTTTTAATCGAAAGTAGACTACATCCTGAAAATTTTGGCACCAACCGCGACCTTCTAGCGTGAGTAGATCTGTTTCTATGATTTTTCAAAGTTTTGACCGTTTATGACGTCACGCGCCCCTCTCGCCTGGGCGGGACCCCCCAGCCCACTGTGACGTCATAAACGGTCGAAACTTTAAAAATTCATAGGAAAATATTTACACACGCTAGAAGGTCGCGGTTGGTACCAAAATTCTCAGAATGAGGTCTACCTTAGATTAAAAATAACAATAAACAGTTTTTCCTACCCAGGCGCACACCCCATTAGCTTCTTTTAGTGGTCCTCGTACTGCACTCGAACATTGTATGGTGCATATCATCGTTCACGTCCCTAGGTACAGTTATTGCATGTGGGGATATTTATCTTTCATATCCTGTCTACTCTAGCAAAAACGGACTATGAGCAGGAAGGAATTGTTTCTGGAGAAGTTTACCTTCCTTTGCTATGCTAAGTTTGTATATTATGGTAAAGTAAGTAGTAAAGTAAAATAAACAACCATTTCAGGTTGGATTTCCCCTTCCTGGAGTCGCGGACGTCATCATCTGTCTTCCAATGGGAATATCAGATTTTGTTCTGATGATTTCGCTCATGGCTTCCCATTGCCTCACCAGGGCGGTGTTTGATTGCGGCCCAGGGCGGGTTTTGACGAGAGGGGGGGGGGGGGGGAGATGAGCCCGGCTCTCACGTAAAATACATCGCCACGGCGAGACTCGAACTCAGGGCTTCCCCACAGTACTGCCGTCCAAAGGAAGAACGTCCTAAGTCCATTTTTTGCATTTCGAGAAAAACGAGGTTTTGTGAAGCGCCATTCGTCTCGTTGCAGATAAAAAAATTTTTTTTTCACGAAGCACTCACAAATTTGTTCCTTTATTTTGTACTCCATTGACAAGCACAGAAATAATATGATTAGGGTAATTATTGGGTCATTTATGCCCAATGGAAGGACATAGGACTCTTTAGCCTAGCAACCTAGGACTTAGGACAGCTTGACTCTGCTTGATGCAAGGCTAAAATGTCCCAAGTCCGTGGTATTTTGAGTGATAATTTTTTTATAATGATAATGGGTTTCTGAAATAAACATTTTTGAGTTTTGGGTTTCTGAGATAAACATTTTGAGTGATAATTTTTAATATAATGATAATGGGTTATTGAAATAAACATAAAACAAGTGGGTGTGGCACATAGCTTCCTCGTATCCATAACCCGATTGTATAGATGATCCGATGCGAAGGTAGTAGTTAATCTCAAAACTCCAATCTCTAAGTACCTTCCACGACCCTCATAGGGGACCATCTACACGCTAATCTGGACAGTCCTAGAGAATTTCATCAACTTCGGATGAAAAATTAAGTGAGTAGGTGTATGTGATTAGATCAAAAAAATGCGCAGTCGCTTTTATCAGTCCGGGGATGATGATTTTCATAGGGGACCATCTAAATACTAATCTGTAACATCACTGAAAATTTCATTGAAATCGGATGGAAAATGTAGAAGTTATGGCCGCTACAAGGAATTCACGTTTGCGCATGCGCAATGGCTACTATCCGTCCGGAGGTGGTGATTTTCATAGGGGACCATCTAAATACTAATCTGTAACATCCCTGAAAATTTCATTGAAATCGGGTTGAAAATGTGGACGTTATGGCCGCTACAAGGAATTCACGTTTGCGCATGCGCAATGGCTACTATCAGTCCGGAGGTGGTGATTTTCATAGGGGACCATTTAAATACTAATCTGTAACATCCCTGAAAATTTCATTGAAATCCGATGAAAAATGTAGAAGTTGTGGCCGTTACAAGGAATTCACGTTTGCGCATGCGCAGTCGCTTCTATCGGTCCGAGGATGATGATTTTCATAGGGGACCGTCTACACACCAACCCGCACAATCCCTGAAAATTTCATCGAAATCGGACAATAACTTCGTATAGTTATGCGCGTTACAAGGAATTCATGACTGACAGACAGACAGACAGACACACAGACACGGAACCAAAATTGTTCAGAAAGTTCTAAAACGCAAAACGCGAGTGAAAATTTTGATTTTGGAGAACTTTTTTTTTCATCCTTGAAAAGTGAAAACAAAGCTTCCGCTACCTTGGTAGACTCGGAAGCAAAATCAGTATTAGCTCCAAAACCAAATTTTTATTTTCAAAAAGTTTCATTAATTACACAATTGAAATGCAGTATAATATATTCATTGGATATTAGGAATAAACTCTTGTTTTGACTGTAGACAACTAGAAAATCACAGTTCTTCGTTTTATTTAAAGTCTATCTGTTCAGTCTCAATCGAATGCTACACAGAGATCAGAAAACCTTGCTGAGTTGTTACCGCTGAGAGTGACTGAAGCAGTGCTACTAACTGTCGCTAAACTGACATCATCGAGTGAACAACGTAGGTAGGTACTGTTTTTCTTCAAAACTAGGACTGTTTAAGCAAGTCCAGGTCACAGAACTAAATGATTCGTACAAAGCTTTAGCGTCCTATGGTCCACTTCTTCTAAACCAGACTGTCCTATGTCCATGAATTTTTTTCCTCTAAGGACATTTTAGCCTAGTACGCCTTACTTAGGACATTTTAGCCTGGGATGACTAGCAAAACTCGGGAAATGGACTTAGGACAAAGTGATTTTTCTCTACTTTCCCATCGACTTACGACGTTCTAACCTAGCTCAAAAGATGCGTCTGATCGAGCTCTACAAGATCATGTCCCTATCTCAAAAAGTGAAAAAATGGACTTAGGACGTTCTTCCTTTGGACGGCAGAGTAGCTGGCTCGAGACTCGTCGCTAAAAGACGCACGCCGTAACGAGCACGGCCACAGCTGACCCCCTGAATAGGGACGGCACGATACCACCGATATATTGGAGTATCGATACTTTTTTGGTATCGATACCGATATTTGTATCGGTACTTTTGATAAAAAACTCATACCGATATATTGGTATCGATACTTTTGCCTGAAATATCGGAGGTACCTATCGATACTTTCTTGAAAATATTATCGATATTTTTGCCAAAGTGGAATAGTAAACCAGAATAAAAAATGCAAGGTATTCAGACATACAAAAAAAAAAAATCGTCGTCCCACGACAACCCGAATTGAGTACCTCCTCTTTCGCGCGCCTTCGGCGCGTTGAAGTCGGTCAAAAAAAACCAAATATCAGGTACTTAGATACGATACTATATCTGCCACTGAATAATACTCAGAATAGTATCAATCTAAACGCTTCTAATCGCTTCTAATATCCTTCATCGAAATTCAAAAACTTTCCACAGTAACATTGTAATCTCGCATTTTTTTGCGGTTTTCACATGGGCCAAGAATACTAGGTCCATGTGTTTTCATTTCTCTGGGTTTCTTGAACAGTTCGAGTTCCTTGTGACCATTGTTTTACTTTCCGGTTCACAACAATTTTTTTTTATTTACTTTTTTAAAATTCAAGTCAAAATTCACTTCACGACAAATTTTTGTTTTTATGATTCGATAATAAATATTATTAATTTGTAATGTAACTGATTTATTACTTGATCCTTTCCATTTGTATTGGATGAAAAAAATCATTTCATTGAACGGAGAATTCTCGGGAATAAGAATTGGAATCAATATAAAATGAAATGATCATTCATTTTTATTAAATTTAAAATTATTGACTTTTATAACATTTTAAATTACCACTGACTTTAATTACATTTTAAATGATTGACTTTTATTGATATATTTATAATGTTAATATTTATAATTCTTGATTAATGGAGTTTTTATTTGGTTTGTGAAATCATTTGTGGGTTAATTTGAAGTATCGATAGTATCGATACTTTGAGCCGATATTATCGAAGTATCGATAAGTAATAATTTCGGTATCGAAAAGACATCGAGTATCGATACTTCTTGAGAAATATCGTATCGAAAGGAGTATCGATACTTTGGAGTATCGTGCCGTCCCTACCCCTGAATACTACTAATACCTGTACGAGCCGTAATAACTCTGTTGCCTCCATCCCCCCCTCTGTTCTTTCCCGGTCAGGCTTCCTGCCATTTTTCTCTTCTTTGACAATTCGGGATCTGTCGCTCTCCTATTCGGCCGATTATGGGTTTCTTCATATGTATGGGGATCACACTCCGATTCTCTCCTATCAGCGACCACACAATGTGGGGCTATGGTTGTCCATCCATTTCGTGATCTATGTCATCATTTGCCAAAGTTTGATTTGCCCCAACTCTGTTGTTCTAACAACGTGAGATGACTTGATCTACATCATCCGCATAACCAAAACGCTGCAAATTATTACACAATGGTTTATTATTTTTCTATATAGATCACTCGTCTACAAAATCACCAACCATCCAATATGGGAAAAAAAAAAAATCAAAATCACCAACCATCGATCGCATTTCGGTCAGCTCTAATTTGAACGGAGATTAGGCCTCTTTTGCGATTCACACTCGTGTTTTGATTTTTACATATATATATTTCAATATAAACCCTTATATTTTTGTAGGGAGCGAACGGTTTGTCCTACAGAGCTCCGGGTGGTCTCAAAAAATTCTAAAAATTCTATAGAATCCAAAATTGAAGGAAAAACAATACCTTTATATCGAAATTTTTTGAGTTAGGGCGTTTTCAAAATTGATTTTGGAACCCTCAGAAGTGACCTACATCAACCAAAAGCTTCGGGGCACAACTAGACCCCAAATGGAGCCTACATACCAAATTTCATCAAAATCGGCCAATGCTAAGTGGCAAAAGTGCCGCGTACGGCGGACGGACGGCCAAATTTTTATTCGATTTTTGGATTCTACGTACCTTGAAACGTAAACCATCAAATTTTGAGGCGGTGTTAAAATTTTTTTTTCTTGGTCGATTCCAAAGGTTCATTATTGAAAATAATAAACCAAAAGAAAACAATCGCCTAGTCTTAAAACTAGAGATGCTTTCCTATGTTGAGGGCTTAATGCAGAACCTTGGGCAGCTCCTGAGGGGATTTCCCCAATCCCTTGGGCAGTTTCACTCGTTAGATCTAGAGTAGATATAGAGGGACCTTGAATGTATTACTCAAAGACTAATGCATGTCTGTCCATCTTGTTTAATTAAAAACATTTTCACATTTAGAGAAGGCCAGTCATAAAGCTGCGTTTACACATGGGAAACTTCCTTGTAAAAATTCCTCGCTGCGAGAGAAGTTTCTCAGTATCCAAAATTCAAAGCGAGAAGTTTTGCGAGTTGAGTGAGGGCTCTTCATTAAAAAATTCGTCCTGTTTCATTTCTCGCTCAACAATCGGAACCACGTTTCCAATAGCAAGGATTTCCTCGCGTAACTCCTTTGATGCTCTCACGAAAACCGACTGACCTGCGGCTCAAAACGAGCGCCCCCCCCCCCCCCCCCAACCATTTTCGTATGAAAGGAAGCGTTTACACTAGCGAGAAAACACAAAAAGAAGAAATTTCTTTCGCTTGGAAGTTTCGCGAGTGTTAACGCAGCTTTAGCCACCCTTAACATTAGCTGTGGACACTTCTGTTGCGACTTTATGTGCTTCTGAAGGTATTCCATCTAGTGTAGATGCTTTCTTGTTCTTCATTGCTCCAATAGCTTTTTTAAATTGTCTTTGGTTAAGAAGATAGGTAGATTCTGCTACTCTCTTTTGATTTGAACCTGTGCTCACCTGATGTTGGTGCTCGATTTTTGACTCAGCTGATCTTGAATAAACATGTATGAGATCCAGCCGATTCAGCAAATCATGGTCCCTTATTTTGGCTCAGCTGATGTGGGAACTCAATTTTCTGGTGATCTTCGTGCTCAATTTTGCTGAGGAGCATTGATTCAAGACTCAAAATTTTGTTGCCCCCCCCCCCCCCCCCCCCCAAGAGTTGTATTTAGAACCACTGTTCGACGTCAGGCCATCAAAAAGTCCTCCTTTTCTTCAATAGCGTATAATCCTGATTTGAATCGGAAGAAAATCTTTTGAATTGCCAAATTTATTCAATCGATGAATTTGTAACATTTAATAATTGTTCATAATAAATGTTTCAATAAGTCTTTTTAACATTCCTTGTTCACAGTAAATGGAGGAGGAGGAACAATTCAACAAACTTTCTGTTGAAAACAGATGTGCACACAAAGTACGTATTCTGCTTGAAATTTTCGAATTATTGAAGGTAGTGAGAAAACGTTTGATTTTTGTGGAAATTTCTTTTTATTTTTGAAAAGTTGAAACAATTCTTCTACATCTTTGCTACACTCAGAAGCAATAATAGATTAAATGAGAAAGAGGAATAGAAAGATGGTAAAAAAGGTACCTAAAAAAGGTAGTAACCTTTTTTACCATCTTTCTATTCCTCTTTCTCATTTAATCTATTATTGCTTCTGAGTGTAGCAAAGTTGTGGAAGAATTGTTTCAACTTTTAAAAAATAAAAATAAATTTCCACAAAAATCAAACATCTTCTCACTGTTCTTCGATGAAATCAGTTATGAGCAATACTTTCCTTCTCAACTTTTAGGTAGGTTAATGAAAATACTTAATTTTAATTAATGAAAAATCTAACTTACTTTTACTTAATTTTAATGAATGATATAATTAAATATATCATTCATTAAAATTAAGTAAAAGTAAGTTAAATTTTTCATTAATTAAAATTAAGTATTTTGAATGATATAATTAAATATATCATTCATTAAAATTAAGTAAAAGTAAGTTAAATTTTTCATTAATTAAAATTAAGTATTTTCATTAACCTACCTAAAAGTTGAGAAGGAAAGTATTGCTCATAACTGATTTCATCGAAGAAGTTCTTAATCTGTTCTTCTATTTTCCTAATCTGCCGATAATGAGTTACCTACTGAAGATTTTCAAGTTGTTCTTGTTGCCACTTTCATACCTACCTAGTAGTTTCTGAGCTGTTTCAATGGTCAAGATAGGAAATTATAATGATTTTTCTAGTTTATTACGCGAATGGTTTGATGCTATTTGAACGTTAAAATCAGTCCAGAAAAAGGGCATGTAACTCACAGATTTGCACTTAGATATTTAAAATTTTCTGCGAGGTGGTCAGGGGGCACACTCACTACCACTATACAGGGTGTCCCCGAAAACGTTCCCCCCCCCCTGCTAAAATCGTCCAGGAAGTGGTAAAAACAAAAATTTATTTTTGAATCTTCATGATTTTTCCCAAGGATCTCAAATATGACCACGGTGCGCATTGCGCACGTGCGCAATTGTGCGCAACGCACACCAACTTCGTTTTTTCAAATGAGATCCCCCATTTTTTATTGCAGATTCGGATTCTACGTGAAATTTCATGAACATTTCACCCCTCAACCGATATTTTTTATTGCGCGCAACCCGCTCAGTGCGCACTCAAAGATGCGCAACCGCAAGGTCGTGTCAAAATGTGCATGTACGAAGTACCTAAGTGTGACACATGATATTTTAGTATTTTTTTACGCTGAATCACGTGGTGATGTTAGTTTCTTGATTTTACTGCATTTTTATCAAATTATCGACGAAAAATGAACTTTTTTTAAAGGAAAATTGCATTTTTACTCATTACGCATCTTCTGTGCCCATCCGTTAACTTCATCCTTGTTAATAAATTGTGGGACATGTTGAAATTTATGTTTTGATATTTAAAAAAAGAACTCTCCGATCGCAAGTAATTTATTGCAGTATTCTAGAGAACCTTGCTTCATAGCTACCGATATGTAGCTATGATTTTGTTTACTGGTTGCAGCGTTGCATTTTTGTGATTAAAAAAAAGTGCCGCGAAAAATTCCTTGAGCCCCAGCCAAAAGACATATCTATGTCGAAACGATTGTTATCACACTGGACTCTTCACTAGTAATTTCACAAGGACTCTCTACTTGTAATTTCTCGTGAAAAACCCGTCCTGTCTACTTGAAAATCTTTTTTCGATTATCTTGGAAAAAAGTTTTTAAGTAGACAGGGTGGTTTGCCCTTAAAAAATGCAATTTTCCTTTAAAAAAAGTTCATTTTTCGTCGATAATTTGATAAAAATGCAGTAAAATCAAGAAACTAACATCACCACGTGATTCAGCGTAAAAAAAATACTAAAATATCATGTGTCACACATAGGTACTTCGTACATGCACATTTTGACACGACCTTGCGGTTGCGCATCTTTGAGTGCGCACTGAGCGGGTTGCGCGCAATAAAAAAAATCGGTTGAGGGGTGAAATGTTCATGAAATTTCACGTAGAATCCGAATCTGCAATAAAAAATGGGGGGTCTCATTTGAAAAAACGAAGTTGGTGTGCGTTGCGCACGATTGCGCACGTGCGCAATGCGCACCGTGGTCATATTTGAGATCCTTGGGAAAAATCATGAAGATTCAAAGAAAAATTTTTGTTTTTACCACTTCCTGGACGATTTTAGCAGGGGGGGAACGTTTTTGGGGACACCCTGTATATGACCCTCCCCACCAATTGTGTATGATCTTCGAATCTAATTGCCACCACTGGTAACAATCATGTCGTTGAGCAAGATATATCTGGTATGATTGCCCACTGCCTATTGAATTTTGGGCTGCAAACTTACCTCTGTTTACAATTATTATCTACGTACCGTATTGGAGAATCCGTCGTAACCAGCAAGTCGAGTACAGGAGGCCTCTGTTTATGCTAATGATAAGTTATGTGTGGGTTACTTCTACTTCTTGCCCGACTTGATAGCATTTTTCTTTTGCCCCAAATAACGAGAGGTCACAATCCGCCCCTGGCTGATCAACTTTTGCACACTACTTAAAATTACTAATCCTGTTATAATTTTGTTATTCTCTAGTCATGGAAAGCAAGAGTCAGTGGATACGAAGCAGCAGCTAAGCTCTTCCGTACCATTGATGATAAGTCTCCCGAGTGGAACAAGTATCTTGGATTGGTGAAGTCATTCGTAGTTGACAGCAATGCGCCGGCTCAAGAGAAAGGTTTGGATGCAGTACTGGCATTCGTGGAAAACTGCAATGCAGCTGGAAAGTAAGTACCATATAGTTGGTGGTAATCACTGGTAATTTAGTTCTCATTAAATTTTTGAGTTCTCTCATTCTTGTCATCGTTGCTATAAATTATATTATTGCACCTAGTGCTTGTTTCTTTTTTTCTAATATTGGTTCAATGGTAGCTATGTTATGCCATCGTTACATCACAATTTATGTAAATAATTGCCTTTCTGTATGATAGAATGTATTGTTGAGGTACTTACGGTACCTTGATTTGTTACTAACCTGGTGAAATATTTGTTTACCTTTGAGTTCAATTAAAAGTTCAGATCGTGTATTCGACCTAGTTGGTTCTTTGTTTGTGAATAGCGCTCTAACTACAATTCCATAACAATATCTACATTTCAGGTAACATTTTGGGAATTTCAAGTAATATATAACAATTCTCTCTTCTTTTTGCAGGACGGTTAATGACGTTATGAGTGGGGTAATGCTGAAATGTATTGCAGCCCCTAAAGCAAAAACAAAGGAGCTTGGTGCACAAATATGTCTCATGTACGTAGAAATAGAAAAACATGAGATTGTACTGGAAGAATTATTCAAAGGGACAGAGTCCAAAAATCCCAAGATTTCTGCAGCAAGTGTACATATTATTACCGAAGCTTTAAGGTAGGTGCTATTTTCTTTGCTTCATAGCTATTTTTAAGCTACCCCCTTTTCTAAAACCAGCAATTCATATATTTTCTGTTTCAGGGAGTTTGGCCCCAAAGTAATCAATGTGAATAAAGTTATCAAACGTGCTATTCCTCTTTTGGAAGATCGTGATAAGGGCGTCCGAGATGAAACTAAACTATTGTTGATAGAGACATATCGTTGGCTTGGAGAAGCGTTGACACCTCAACTCAGTTCACTGAAACCTGCTCAGGTACCTAACTTGATCGTCTGCAAAAGTGCTTTCGATAAAAATTATTTTGGTTAACCATTTCCCAGTGTTTGGGGAGTAGTTAAGTTTTCACCAAACTTTTCACATGCCCTCTGATGAATAATAATTTTCTTCGTTTATTTGCCTTTGTGTGAAACCTCTACGAGTCTCCAGGCCATACAGTACATTAATTTTAACAGATTTTAAGAATGAGGAATTTCACCATGTCGGAATTTCCTATTTTTGACCCCAAAATCGGATTCAGCACCTCGAAAAACCTCCTAAGGCAAACTTTCAGCACGAACTTCCTAATTTACGAATAAACAAAACAGTGTAGAAAAAACAAATGTTTAAAAAAACCGGGAAAATGACGTCATCCTGGAATAGTTCATTTATGGCCGCTTGAAGCGCTGAGATCGAGAAATCCATAGTCCCCAGATGCAAAATTTCTCGAAACAGTAAAGTTCGATACCGAAAAAATGAAGAAAAAAAAAAAAAATAGAAAAAGCAAGATGGGGAAAATTAGGTTTCCCCTGTTCTTGTTTGATAACTTTTCTCTTAGAAAACACGATTTCGTCGTCCCAATGGGCAACACTGGGAGGAGACGGCGATCCGAACAGCCCTATCAGCGAGCGTTCCCGCTTCACGTCCGTTTTCCCGGTTAGTTATGAAATCAAAAATTTTGATTGTCTCCCAAAAATAACAGGAGACTTATTTTCCGAAATCAGCCCGATTTTCATCTATCCCACACCATTAACTATTCAGGGAAAATGCAAACAGAATTCGGTGAAATTCCTCATTCAGTTTGAAATAACGCGCGGGTATCTCTTTATTGTCGTGGAAACTCTCTTCTTTGATTCAATTGTAAAAATTAGGTACCTAATATTAATGTAACGCAACCGTGGTTTTATTTCGAGTATCAAAGTGTCGAACATGAAGTTGATTGTTTGGGCTCTGTCTTGTTGGATTGTAGTACAACGCGAGATTTTAGTCTGGTAGGGTTATTATCTTGCAGTTTTGTGGTCTCATGAAGTTGAAGTCTCGTGGGATTGTGGTCCTGATGGAGCATACCCCCCCCCCCCCCCCCCATTCACGCCACAGCATAAAGAGAACACCATAAACCAGAACACCAACACAGCATAAAGAGAACGAATTTTGAGATTACAACTCTGTGAAACCTCAAAACCGTGATATCAAGACCCCGACAAGATGGCAAACCAGAAAACTATAATAACGCTGTAAGACCACAAACTCGTGTGACTTCAATCCCTGAGTGTAACTTGAACTTCAATTTCTATAGTCGCACCAACTAAAAAGTCAATAATATTCTCATAATATGTGTGATACCTACGTGTAATGTGAAAGATGAAAGTGACATCTCACAATCAACTAAAACCGTGCTTATTTTTCCCCCTTTGTGTCTGAGATAATATTACCGCTACCTAACTGATGCTGATATTTTTACAGTTAAATGAGATGACTGAAGAGTTTAAGAAGATGGATTCTACGCGTCCAAAGCCAACTAGATTCCTACGTTCACAGCAAGCTAAACAAAGTCAAATAGTGGCAGAACGAGAAGATGCAGGTATGCTTTGTGACGAAAACAAAGAATTACTGTTGATATTTATAAATTACTTAGAATCTGTGTACATTTTTTCACTCTATTTGATTCCAAGTCTTCTGTAGTATTAGCCCAATTTAACTGATGATCATTACAAAAATTGATACTTTTCTTAGCGGATGAAGGTGATGGCGAAGATGTTGGTGGTGAGACAATCGATCCATTCGACGCAATGGATCCTATCGACATCTTGTCTCAACTTCCTAAAGGATTCTATGATCAGCTTGAAGCCAAAAAGTGGTCAGAGAGAAAAGAAGCTCTGGACGTTCTAGAAAAGAGTTTGAATGAAGCAGCCAAAATAGAAACTGCGGACTATGGGGATCTTATCAGAGCATTGAAAAAGGTAAGATGCAGTTTTCTTCTGAAAGCGCTTATGCACGTTGAATCTTTTGATTTATTGAGCACCGTCCTAAGGGATGCAATAGGTACCAGGTAAGGTTGAAAAAACCACCTATTGAGAAAAAAAGTTAATTTGAATAATGATATTCAATATTGAAGTAAAATAATTAATACAATAGCCAAGAACTTTCTCTCCTTCCTTTCTGACAGTACTTTCAAGTTCCACCCCTAGATTCAGAGTTATCCTCTATCCAATCACAAATCATCCACTCGAGGCACATTTGACGGAAAACTGAGAAAAACCATTGGTTTTGGCTCGCATAAGAGTTAACTAATCCTTATTCCATTGTCTCCATAGCCAAATTTTCACGCATATTGTACTCCTTCATCGAGCAGTCATTTCAAAGCGTCAAGACCTTCGGATGAATAAATAATTACCAGATACTTAGCAATTTACCTACCGTTTGACAAACAATATTTATTCAAGAGATGATTACTCCCTTTACTTTGGTGTCATGTTAGTCCTGTAGGTATGGGGGAGTACTTGCTCAACATATTCAAATGTGTATCAGTTTGAATCAATAAATCAATCTTCATTATTGAAAATCCAGTACCAATTGTTGGAAGAATTTCGTGCCATTATGTTGGTAAGACTGTCTACAGGGGTGGTTGTGTGTGCGGGCATGTCAGTTATGCCGTATTGTACCACATTTTCAACTTGTATCGTCTCAAATAATTTGTTTAGTGTTCGTAATTAAACTGTTGAAGTCGAATCTCTTGTGCGTGAATCACCTATTAAATAGGATTAATTAATTAATTAAATAGGAAGAAATTTTTTTCCTACACCAATAGGTCAATATTGACTAATGTCAACCCTTATCAATTTCAGATAATACAGAAAGATTCCAACGTTGTAGTTGTGTGCACTGCAATCAAATGTGTAACAGGGATTGCAAAAGGA
Source organism: Apolygus lucorum (assembly GCA_009739505.2). NCBI lineage: Eukaryota > Metazoa > Arthropoda > Insecta > Hemiptera > Miridae > Apolygus > Apolygus lucorum. Next base: position 64,435,435 of record CM019167.2, on the reverse strand, counting down.
CTCAAAAAGAAGTTTCAACCATATGCTGTCGTTACAATACAAGCATTGTTTGAGAAATTTAAAGAGAAAAAACAAAATGTTGTTCTGGCTCTTCGTGATGCTGTTGATACAGTCTTTGTTTCAGTAAGTTTATCTGATGTATTTGTTGATTATAATCAATCAATTCCTGATTCCATGTAACTAGTCTTTATTCAACAAGACGCCCATAAAGTTCCGCGTATTTTACCCTCCCATCTAAATTCACATTCAGATGTATGCGTTTACTGATCGGCTTATGTTAGTGCTTTGAATATATAGTTCGTCTAGTAAAAATTTGTCCCGGAAAGTTGACTTTGAACAGCTGGAAGCATCCAACTAGCTGACCACCTTTGTACATGTACAGGTCGATTGCCGTGTCAATTTCTGCAGCTGTTAAATTGGCCTTTGCCCCCTGTGAACTGAAGAGTCGTAGTGGTTTTAAAGTTTAGTGCGTAATGTACAAACCTTGCTTTGTCCAATAACGACTATTATCTATATCTACATTTCACCACTCTAAACATGAATACATTGAGATTCTGCAAAAACCCTTAACTTGGATGCTCGATTTCATATTGGAAGAGATCACAAAGTTTAGAACTACACTTGACTGTTCTTTTCCTCTGACGTTGAAGTCTTCTTTCTGTTAACATTTCGAGAATGGTTGTCCCAATATATTTAAAAACTCAAAGAAAAAAAATTTGGTTCATGCAAGTTACTCCTCATAGTAATCTGGATAAATGCATTTTAAAATTGAGTGTGAGTGAGTGACTCAATTCATCCACTCTAAATTACAATATTGCATTTAAACTAATCCCAATACCAAAATTAAAATAATTCTGAGATAATTCATGATTCCTTTCAGATCACTCTTGAAGCAATTCTTGAAGATGTGATTGTGAACTTGGACAACAAAAATCCCAGCATCAAATCAGAAGTCGCCGGGTTTTTGGCAAGATGCCTCACTAAGACAACTGCAGTTATGCTCAATAACAACAAGAAAGCTATGTTGAAGGCTCTTGTCAAAGCTCTTTTGAAATCCCTTGTTGACCAAGGTAAGCTCCTCCCGTTGGTAAGCTTTTCACACTGCACTCCATACTGTATTTAGGTGTTCTTAAGGGGACACGTACGTCAATTCCGCGCTGTGGCAGCAATTTAGGGTTTTTTCTCGATATTTTTTCGATATTCGTCCGATTTTGATGAAACTTTCAAGGACTAATCTATAAAATATTCTGGTTAGATGTTAAAAATCTGAACTCGTACGACTAACTAAAAAAGTTACATCTCCAAACGTGAGCCTAACTAAGCCTAAATTTTTGATATAAATGTTTCCTTTTTCTCTCGGAATATTCAAGCTATCGGTCTGAAATTTTGACAGCACTATCAGTATACTTAGTGAAGGAAATATGGCTTACAAAGTTTTTATGAAGTTCACAGAAAAAAGTTATGAGGGTTTTAAATGTTGTCAATATTTTGAATTTTCACACACTCATATTTAAGCTCCATGACGTTAGTCCGCAAAACTCTCCATTGTAATTAAAGGTACATGCTAGAAGAACATCCTCTAAAAATTTGGTTCCAATCGGATGAGTAGTTCCTGAGAAAAAGGAACAAATAAGCTCAAAAACGCAATTTTACAGGAGAGCCAGCCTAGTTAGGGTGGTCAGGTATATTGAAATTTGAATGACTGTTCCTGGCTGTTTCCAACCAATGGAATTGCGGTATCAACTCTCGATGGTTAAAACATCGATATATATAGAATAGATTACATCGTTTAGCATCGAAAACTCAAAAAATGATAGTCTGTGTGAAGGTTTACTTGGCTTTTTAGCTCGTCTTGTTTTTGCGTTCGTGTTCTGGTGAAGTTTTCAATCGAAAATGGCGATATCTACGCGGATTTTCAAGAAAAAAAAGAAAGTCCGGTTTTTATTGAAATGAGTTGATAATTTATACCGTCAAATAATTACATATTATAATAAACGTTGTTCTACATAAACGTTGTATCTCCTGTTCCCCCGTGGAAGTGAAGAGGTATTATAAATAGTGCAAGTTTCTCATGACTTCGTGGGTACTCTCTACATGTTCATGAACAACATAACCGTTGTAAATTATGTTTTTCAATTAATGTTGTTCTTATTGGGTACTAAATAAATAAATCTCAGCCTGTGTAACATTCCTTATACAGCGCTTCCGAGCGCTCTCCATCACTAGTGACACCCTAGGTTCCAACCCAAATTTGGAGCGCTTCTACTCATCGGATTTAGACATTTCTGGAATGGGGCGTGCGCATGGGTCGGAAAACCTGTTTATTGTTATTTTTAATCTAAACTTGACGTCATTCTGAGAATTTTGACCTACTAGCGTGAGAAGACCTTTTTCTATGATTTGTCAAAGTTTCGAATGTTTATGACGTCACAGTGGGCTGGGGGGTCCCGCCCAGGCGGCAGGGGTGCGTGACGTCATAAACATTTGAAACTTTGAAAAATCATAGAAAAAGATCTACTCATCCATAAAGAGAACGGCTGGTGTCGAAATTCTCAGGATGAGGTCTACTTTCGATTAAAATTTTTTTAAAAATCAGGCGCACACCCCATTGAGTCTACCTACAAATTTTGGAGATAAAAATGTTTATGCGTCCGAACCGAAAATTGACATATGTGTCCCCTTAATAAATTACATATTGCTATTGTTTTTAATATAATAATCGCTGATCTTTTTTTTCCAATTTTACCGTATCTGTTTGGAATTATTTGTATGCTCCCTATTCCAGATCCTAATGTGAGAGAAAATGCTGCTCTAGCTTTAGGCACAGCTATGAAAGTCGTTGGCGAAAAAGTGATGTTACCTTTGTTGCCGGATGTTGACAACCAGAAGATGGCAAAGGTTAACAATCTGCCCGTTTTATTCATTCAGGATTTATACAGTTCAGATCTTGAGAATGTTTCTGAAGTCAAGACAAGAATTTATTTCCTATTCTGTTTCAGATTAAAGAGTGTCACGACAAAGCAGTTTTATTAGTTGAAGCACCTAAACCTGCCAAAACTAAAGAACCAAGTCAAGCAGCTCAACAAGAAAAACCATCTGGAGCCAAGGTTGTGAAACCAAAAAATGTCGTCAAGAAGAAGGCCACTGTTAGTGGTGGTTTAGATGCCAAAGAAGCTATGGCTAAGGCTAAATCTCTCATCCCAGAAAATATCTTGAGTAAACTTGATGGGAACAATGTGGCAGCTTGGTCAGAATATTTGAAGTTCGTTGACCAGCTGGACGTCTCAGATGAAAGCGGAGAAATCACTTTTGCAGTTGCTTGTACCTTTCCATCTGAAGATGCATCGTCAGAAGTACTTGCAATCAAGTTGGATGTGCTTAAGGCTATCACTAACAAAATGTCTATCTCAAAGTAAGAATTTTTCTCTGATGCTCGAACTATCAAACGCCTGTTTCTTAAACTTGGCCTAACTACAGTACTAACCAACACTAACTGTAGCTACACAACTAAGAAAATAATCTTCACTTATGCTATTTTAAGTCCAGATTAAGGGGACTTCGGGTTTGTTGCTGAATCTGTAATTAAACCAAATTTTTCTTCTGAATTTTCCCTCGATAGTGAAGAGTTTTTTCATTGCCCTTGATGGCCTAAGGAGTTGGAATTATTGGTTTATTCAAAAGATTAGTTGATTTTTCTTCGGACATGGTTTTCCTTCTCACTTGTGTATTGGTATACCATAATTTATGTTACAGATCGACTTTGGACAAAGCCATACCTGATGTTTTTTCTGCACTTACCAATAAGGATTGTACTGAGAGTGCTAGTGCTTTATTGAATAATTTCGCAAACATGACGTCAGTCGACCAAGTAGCGCGATCTGCTCTCACAGATGAAAATGTTTTGAATAATCCGAAGTTGTGGGCAGAAGCTCTAAATTGGACCACCAGTTCGATAATGAAATCAGGAGTTATGTAAGCCAATTATGGAAGTTTTATTCTCCAAAGACATACCAATTTCAAAAATATTTTTCTATTTTCAACTAGGTTAGCTTCTGTTGTGCTGTATTGAATTTAATTAAATAATTTAATATTAATTTTAATTCGAATTTAAATTGGGGTACCAATTTTAAATTCAAACATTACTGAGAGGAGGTTGAACCAGATTTTGAGGTTCAAATGAGGAATTTCACCGAATTCTGTTTGCATTTTTCCTGAATAGTTAATGGTGTGGGATAGACGAAAATCGGGCTGATTTCGGAAAATAAGTCTCCTGTTATTTTTGGGAGACAATAAAAATGTTTGATTTCAAAACTAACCGGGAAAACGGACGTGAAGCAGGAACACTCGCTGATTGGGCTGTTTGGATCGCCGTCTCCTCCCAGTGTTGCCCATTGGGACGATGAAATCGTGTTTTCTAAGAGAAAAGTTATCAAACAAAAACAGGGGAAACCTAATTTTCCCCATCTTGCTTTTTCTATTTTTTTTCTTCAGTTTTTCGATTTCGAACTTTACTGTTTCATGAAATTTTGCATCTGGGAACTATAGAGTTCTCGATCTCAGCGCTTCAAGCGGCCATAAATGAACTATTCCAGGATGACGTCATTTTCCCGGTTTTTTTAAACATTCGTATTTTCTACACTGTTATGTTCATTCGTAAATTAGGAAGTTCAGGCTGAAAGTTTGCCTTAGGAGGTTTTTCGAGGTGCTGAATCCGATTTTGGGGTCAAAAATAGGAAATTCCGACATGGTGAAATTCCTCATTGCTTATTTACTACCTGTTGATTGCGCAAAATACATTGATATTGACTGTGACAAAAAAACATTGAATGATTTTTAGCCATTTTTTGAAGTATCACAATTTTTAACTCCTGATTGGATATTCTCTTATTGGAAATTTTACGATGATACCACAGTAATAATATAATATGAATTAGCAAATCCCAATTTTCTAATAGCAGTTTTCGCTATCATTTTTCTGTAATTGGACCCTTTACAGTTTTCTAAAAATTGCTGGCAAACGAATTTAGCCTTTCTTTTTATATGTTTGTCATTTTGGGATATTTAGCTAGTCATTTATGATTCTGAGTGACGAATTTTAGTTTTTAAATCCCCTTGATTAACTATTGTAAGGAGAGAGAGTATGATGAGGAAAAATAAAATAAATTAAAATGCATACTTGCTCACACCTGTATTATACATTTCAATGTGAAAATTGAGGCCATTATAATAGCTTCAATTTATTCTAAAATTCATTGATAATGATACGGTGTTTTTATTTATTTTAAATGTAACATATTGAAATTGCTTGCGGATAACAATTATTTTTTCATTTTTATTCCCGAAATACCAACCATAATATTTCCTCTGTTTAATTAACCGTCTCTTTCCAGTGGAGATGCTGCCTTCTTGGAGGAATGTGGAAAGAATGCTCTTCACCAGTGTGATCAAGTTCGAAATGCTGGTCTTGCTCTAATTGGCACATTGCATCTTCCACCTCGCGGTTCTGACTCAAGCTCTTCAAGAAAAGATAAAGTACTCAGAAGTAGTAGCGCTCCAAAAGTCAATGAAGCTCTCAAGGTAAGTGCGAAAAACCTCAGACTCATCTCAAAAACCTCAGACTCAACATCGCCTTGTTAAACCCAGATGGACTTTTGCAGGGAAGTACATGTGTCTTTCCAGTTTTTCCTGTTCCCGCAGGTTGCTGGATCGATTCTCATTGTAGAAAATAATTATTAGATACCTATGTAATTGTATGTGATTACAATTTGTGTTGAGAAGAAAAAACGATATATTTCGACGTTTCATTTTTATTTGTACTTTCGTAGGCTGAAAGAGTAGTTGAAGAAAGTAGCAGTGAAAAAGAAATTGCTCCCAAGCCACAAAATGAACCCCGGGTTGATATTGGGAATCAAATCACTGCGCAGATATTGAAGGAGCTTGCTGATAAAGCTTGGAAGGTAAGTTGTATTTTTCAAGAGTTACATGTTTGAGCCACCTGTGAATTATCTTCATTACTTAATTATTCTTGAATGGGTGATGAATGGTAATTTTTATTGCAGACTCGATCTGAGGCTGTGGCTAAGATACAAGGAATAGTGAACGCCAACCCAAACATCACGGGAAATCTTGGTGATGCCCCACCTGAGATTGCATTAAGAATTAAGGATACTAACAGCAATATTGCCACAAGTGTTATAGTTCTGGTTGAATCACTTGCTAAGGCAATGGGGCCTTCTTTCAAAGTTCATGTGAAGGTGTTTTTACCAAATCTTTTAAAATCAAGTGGTGACTCAAAGGTAAAGTATTATATTTTCCTTCACTTATAATTTTTTCTTTGATTACCAGGAAAAATTACTATAATTTTTAGTTACTGATTAACAAAATATTTCTTGGATACCCTGAAAACTTTCATAGCGATAGGCTATGTGGGCAGGCCATTGAGGACTTGAACGCCACGCTATTCCCCTAGAACCTCCTGCGCAGTTTAGAACCTGTTCAAATAAGAGTGGAATTCAACATCTGTCATGTTTCGTGAATCGGTCGTTGGTGGCGTGGCAGTCACCTTTTGAATAAAATGTCCTGTTGTCAGTTCTCTCTAATAATTATAGTGTTGAAACAGGTTTCATTTGTGCTTTTGTTGATTATTTTCCCATTCTTTAGAATCTGCCTACATAGCTGTACTGGAGTTTCAGTTCAATAGTTAGCATAAGTTTTTTAAAAAGCTAGTATGCACCTTCTAATGATCTAAATATGGTTTGCATACCTACCCAAAACATTTGTTAGAACCTTCATAAAACATGAATTCAACATGTTCTTTGTTATTTTAGACATTGATAAAGACATCCGCGCTTTCCTGTATCAACACAATTGGAGAGACTTGCGGATACAAGGAATTCTTCGAGAATGAGATGATTGCTGATGCTCTGAAAACGGGGTCTCCAGCTACCAGAGCTGAATTGTGGATATGGCTTGCAGAAAAGTTACCCAATAGTTAGTATTACTAATGTGTTGGACTCTATACTTATATATAAATCTAAGTCTATCAGCTGGAACAACTGAATTGTGATGCCATTCAGAAAGGAATGAGCTATTGTAAAACTTTGTAAAGCATTCCATATCTGCGTACAACTTCTAATCGGCTGATTTTGTCGCATTGCACTTATTATTCCCTTTGAATGGGAAGTCCCAGCGGAATTCAGTATCCTTAGGATTGCATGGAAAATTACTGAAACCTCTTCAGAACTGATAACTTGCTTTACTGTTATTATCCATATTTGGCATTTGGTTTTCTTTTCTGCATTTTTGTATATGCAATATTCCTGAGGAAAGAGAATATGACGTTTTGTACACAGTTTCTAAATGTCTGGACAAATTTTGAAGAAAATGTTCGTATCGTGCTCATCATCCCTGAAATAGAAGGTCCCAATATCAGAATCGACTTTAATAATTATATCCTTCAGGGCACTTTAGGACATTTAAACATGTTGCTGTGTATTCTCAGAGTACACTCACCTCATATTTCAAAGAAATAACTTTGAAAATGCGCGGGAACGCAATTTCAAACAAGAAAAAAGGGTAAGGATTCCAGGGTTTGTGTTCTTGAACCTTCAGCTGACAACCCTACGTTCCTGAACCATTGAACTGTTCGTCTCATAATTAGTTCATCTATCACGAAAACCAACTAGAAAAGAGCGGTAACCAAGATGAAAGAACAGGAGCAGATATTCTGGAACCTTTCGAAAAAGGTGTTTGCGTGACATAGATGCGGCCAGCCACAGGGACCCCGGGATTTGCGTGACATAGACGCGATCCGCGTTCAACGTGTTAATGCGCGCTTTTTCTCGTTAAAAGAACCCTCTGTTTTTTCGTTATTTCCTTTCTGAAATGTTGAAAAAGAGCCTTTTCTAACTTTCGGGTAAAAAGTTTTCGAGTGAAGTGATGGGTTTTTTCGGTTTTCTCGATGTTTCGAGCAAGGTCGGAAGCTGCCTGTTGGACGCCGATCTAGTTGGAGGAAGCTCCGGATTTGTGTTGGATCGATTGCCGTCAACGTGAGTCAAACATTATCTCTCATGAAAGAGTGACTTCGAGAAATAGTCGGCCTTGAAATCGGCGTGATCGAAATGGAGATAATCGATCTAGGTCGCTCAAACGCCAGGTCAAAGATGAGGTCATCCCAGTCATCATTTTCGGATATTGACGATGAAAGTGAGCCCCAGGAAGACCATGCACTCCTGTCATAATTCTTAATTAATAATTTCCTGTTGGCAAGACTGTTAGGCCCCGCTAGAAGTCCTTTCTAGGAAATACACCAGTTGTTCTAGTTATCATAAACCTTGTGTCTCGTTTCTCTACGCTTCCTACTCTCCCATTCCAACAATCATATTAATTAGCGACAAGGATGGACGAAAAGGTAATAAAAATGTTGCTCGATGGTCTCGCGGACAAACTCGCGGCTAGTCAAAAGGCCATGTTCGAAAGATTCGTCGAAGTTGGCAAAACAAGTTCGGGTGCCGCCGATCGCGATTCGTCTAACATCGCACCGTTTGAAACGTTCGATCCCAAAAAGGAAAAGTTTAAAAACTACGTTGAGCGATTCGAAAACTACGTTGAGATTAAAAACGTTAAAAACTCGAATAAAAAGTCCCAGCTATTGGCCGCATCGATCGGCTGTAATCATTATAATAACCTATCGGCATTGCTAGGCCCCGACAAACACATAAAGAACTTACCTTACGATGAATTAGTTCAAGCACTTGCGGGTATGTTGTCACCGAAACAAAACTCCGTAGTTTCTCAACATTATTTTCTCTCGACGATACAAGATGAGAAACAATCAATCGCGGAATACGTAGCAGTCCTACAAAGTGCCTTATCAGACTGCGAGTTTGCAGTGAAATGCGAGTGTAATAACTCGGTGTCAGCAGCCGGAATCTTCCTGCGCGCACAGTTCATTCGAGGCATAAAAGATAGCGAAATTCGAGAAAAGTTATTACAGGAAGAATCTGCCAAATTTGATGACATAGTGGCTAAGGCAATTTCGCTCGAGGCCGCACGAATTCAAAGTCGTGAGCTACAAGCCGGCTGTTCCGGTTCGAGTTCGATTGATACAAATCGTTTGTCCCAGTCACGTACAGGTCGATCTCGGAGCCGTCAAAGTTCAAATTTTAAGGCGAGAGACCGTTCATTCTCGAACTGGAGCCATCCTATGAACCGAGTTAGCCGTTCGTTGTCACATTCACGTCGGCCGATGAATTATCGCGCTTTGGGGATCGACAATCTTTGTTTTAAGTGTGGTAGAGCGAACCACCGAGCTAATGAGTGCCGAATTGACCGGAAAAATTTAAAATGCTCGTCATGCGGTAAATCAGGTCATGTTGATCGAGTATGTATAGTGACTTTGTCCAAAGGAAAAGCGGAAAGCAACCTGTTGCACACTGAATGCGATCAGGAACAGTTACTCCAGGAGAATTATTCTACTGGGGATTCCTGCTTGTCCAAAACGTTTTCCTATGGAATACACCTTGTAGATCTGTACGAATGCCATTCAAATACAGGGAAATACATTGCCACAGTATCTATAAATGATAAACTTCAGAAAATGGAGGTAGACTCTGGTGCTAAATTTTCTATTCTACCAGAAGATAAATTTTTGGCATTAAATCTGGGTATCGAGCCGCTACCTACCAATATCAGTTTTCGAGCTTATTCAAACGATGTTGTTCCATGCAAAGGGAGAGTACCTGTCACAGTAAAATATAATAATAGGAAGATGAAAGCAAACTTGTACATAGTTTCTGCTGGCCATGACGCAATTTTGGGTCGAGAGTGGATTCGTGATTTAGGAATTGAACTTAGACAGGTTGATGAGGAAATGAGTCGCACCCAGCCTCTTAACCATGATTTCCCACCTGTTGTTCCTACTGTATTTGGCATTGACGATGTGTTCAATGAATATTCGGCAATTTTTGAGGAAAGAATCGGATGTGTACCTAATCTGAAAGTCTCGTTAGTCTTGAGAAAAGATGTCTCGCCAGTTTTTACCCGAGAAAGAGATGTTCCTTATGCTCTCAGGAGCCGGGTTGAAAGAGAACTGGACATTCTTGAGAATTCAGGGATTATAACACCTGTTGCAACGAGTGATTGGGGTTCGCCCCTTGTGATAGTCCCTAAGCCAGATGGTACAGTGAGGCTGTGCGTAGATTATAAATGTGGAGTAAATGAAAGGCTGGTCTCAGCAAATTTTCCGATTCGTCGAATTGATGATGTATTATCCAGTCTGCGCAACTCAAAATACTTTTGTAAACTCGATTTGCACAAAGCGTATCTACATATCCTGGTTGATGACAAAAGTAGCGAGATTCAGACGATTTCTACCCATCGTGGCACTTATCGCATGAACCGTTTAAGTTTTGGTATTAAGACGGCTCCGTCCGAATTTAACCGAGTGATGTCACAAATTCTACACGGCCTACCAAAGACAGAGACTTACTTTGATGATATCATAGTTTATGGGCAGTCCCGCTAGGAGTGTGTGCAAAATCTGAGATTGTGCCTTGGGCGTTTGACCCAAAATGATTTGCACCTGAACAAAAATAAATGCGCTTTCTTTGTCACGAAAATCGAGTATTTGGGCCACGTCATAGAATATAACAAGATCATGAAATCGCCTCAGAAAATTGCTGCTGTCAAGGATATGCCGCGTCCGAAGAACAGTGATGGAGTTCGACAGTTCCTTGGTCTCATAACGTACTATGCTCGTTTTGTACCGGATTTCTCCACTATGTCATACCCCCTGCGCCAACTGCTGCAGAAGAATCGTCGTTTTCATTGGGATGCACGCTGTGAGTCAGCTTTTCTGAAACTCAAGGAAGAAATGTGCAGCGATCGAGTCTTGGTCCCGTATGATCCAACCCTACCAATAGTACTCACCTCTGATGCCAGTCCAGTGGGGATAGCAGCAGTGTTGAGCCATATGGTGAGTGGTTCTGAGAGACCGGTGGCATATGCCTCAAGATCTCTGACTCAGTCCGAGCAGAACTACAGTCAACTAGATAGAGAAGCGTTGGGTATTGTTTTTGCTGTTGGCCATTTCTTCAACTACTTATATGGTAGGGGATTCACGTTGGTGACTGATAACGAGCCCCTCACACGGATTTTTGGGCATAACCGATCATTACCCCAAATGACTTCAGCAAGATTGCTTCAGTATGCGTCGTTCCTCTCTGGTTTTGAGTACAACGTTAAATTCAAGAGAGGGAAGGATAATGCCAACGTGGACTGCCTCTCAAGAGCCCCGATAGAGAAGACAGCCGAAACAATTGATGTCTCGATAAACCAAGAAGTTCATCAGATATGCGTTGACACACTTTTCCATGTCTCTGGGTTAACTATCACAGCAGCCAGCATTGCAGAGGAGACTAAAAAAGATCAGCACCTACAGGGACTCATAAGGACCATGCAGGAGACCTCGATGGATACCCCCTACACTATACAGGATGGAGTGTTGTTCCGAATGGTTAGAGTGGTAGTACCACAGAGTCTCCGTGTGCCGATTTTGAATGAGCTGCATGTGACCCATGTCGGGATTTCAAAAATGAAGCAGCTGGCGAGAAGATATGTGTACTGGGAGGGTATTGACAGAGAGATCGAGCAAATGGTAAAAGGTTGTGAAACCTGTGCCAAACTCCGCAAGAACCCCCCACTGGCGCCAGTGCACCCATGGGACGAGCCAGCATCAAACTGGGAGAGAGTCCACATGGACTACGCTGGTCCGTATGAGGGTTGCCATTTCCTTATTTGTGTAGATGCTAAGTCTAAGTGGACAGAAATTAGAGCATTGCGTGAGGCACCCTCGACTAGCTCCACAATTGATCTTTTGAATGATATTTTCTCGTTTCATGGCTTCCCTGGTGTTCTCGTCTCCGATAATGCCACTATATTTACCAGTGAAGTTTTCAAGGAGTATTGCAGTGCTCGAGGGGTTTACCAAAAATTTATCGCTCCTGGACACCCATCAACCAACGGCCTTGCTGAACGCAACGTGCAAACGTTCAAACAAAGGTTCGCCTCTATCGTTTCAGAGCCAGGAACGGTACGGGAAAAGATACAACGTATTGTCTTACGTCATCGGGCCACTCCATTGGCCTGTGGCCGAACCCCAGCTGAGCTGTATCTCAACCGCCATTTTCGGATCCAGCTGGACGCCATATTCCCGGCTAGGCCGAAGAAATCAGAAACTTCTGCGCCTCGTGCTCGCATTTTGTCAAGAGGAGAGAGGGTTCAGGCCAGATTGTACATGAATAACAGGGAGGTCTGGCAGTTCGGAGTCATCAGTCGTGTGCTGGGTTCGAGGCACTACATGGTGGAACTAGATGCTGGTCGCCTCATTAAGCGCCACATAAACCAATTGATATCCACTAGGGTTCCAAAGTCTGTTCATGGTGACCAGAGAGCACCCTGTCAACCTGGAAGGTCTGTGGCGTTTGGAGTGCCGTCTTTCGCACGGTCTTCTGAGGAACTTGACAGTGGTCCACAGGTGTCTCGAAGCCCGCCTCCAAGAATCAGCCCCCAGAGGCAACAATTTACTGGGGATCCTCCTCTACAGCAGACTCCAGAGCTCCGTCGATCTAGCAGGACCAGGCGACTTCCAGGATACCTCAGAGGCTACGAGTTGTAAGCAAGCAACGGTTGTTTTGATTTACTGTTTGATGGTAATTTTGAATTCTTAGTTTTATTGTGTGCTCTTCATTCTAGTGGGGGAGACTGTCATAATTCTTAATTAATAATTTCCTGTTGGCAAGACTGTTAGGCCCCGCTAGAAGTCCTTTCTAGGAAATACACCAGTTGTTCTAGTTATCATAAACCTTGTGTCTCGTTTCTCTACGCTTCCTACTCTCCCATTCCAACAATCATATTAACTCCCGATCGAAGATACCGGGTCTGGGCCTCTGACTCAAGCTTCGAGCCTGCGCGGGGGTGGAACAGGGAGTGTGCGTGTGCCAATCCCTAGTTCACCGGAGTTTGCAGGGTTTTCTCCACCTGCAGAAGGCGTTTGTCCAGCTACGGAAGCTGAGACCATGTCATCTTACTGGATCCCCCGCACTGAATCCAGAGATTTCAGCATCTATTGGGTCTGCTCAAAAGGCCACGGATACTCAGTACGTAACTCTACAACGCCAAATACAGCACTTGCCGTGACAGCATTAGGCAAGGGCCTTTCAAAAATTATTGGCCAAGGTACCGAAGTGGCGTCAGTCCTCGGACCGAGTTACCAGCATTTGTGTGACACCTAGCGGGCCATGACGGCTATGCTTTTTGATATCAATCGAACAAAAAGGAGAGTCTTACAGAACGTATGTTCCACGGCCCTCATGACCATTTGGCGGGCAGTTCCACAACAGGCCGAAGCCACAGCCTTTCTATCAGCAGCACAGCATCAAGGCCGACAGTAGCAGGTGTGGTTGTTGTTGTGTTTCACCTTGAATTCGACGGACTGCCTACCAAAACTAACAGATGAAAGTTTCAACCTTAAGAAGTATTTCCGCTTTGGTGCCAGACTGGCACCATTGCTGTGGCGGATGGAGGGGGGGGGATGAACTCGAATTTGCATGTTGGGTATCGTAGATCATGGATTTTCAAAAGCTCTTCTAATTCGATGCTCCTATGCCGCTAGAAGTGTTATGGTGGATAAGGGTGAGGGAGGGGGGAGACCACTATTTCTTGCCTGAAATACTAATGAATTACATCGAGTGAAAAAGTTGTATTGCTTACCTACTGGTTTAAATTGACCTAATGCTTATCCAATGGGACATCCCCTGGAATGCATGCATTACTTAACTATATGTTTCTTGTTTGAAATTGCCTTCCCGCTCATTTTCAAAGTAATTTCTTTGAAATTTGAGGTTAGCGTGTACTCGGAGAATTCACTACATGTTTAAATGTACTAAAGTGACCTTCCGGATATAATTATAAATGAACTTCACGAGTTCGTTTATTCTTCAATTATGTACGGTGGGTGAGAAACCGAAAACCTACAAAAATTGAGGGAACAACACACGAAAACTGGAGATTACTGTTAGTAACAAAATCTACTGAACGGTTGGTCGTCTGGACTCGAACTTATCTCTATGTGTCTCCTCCACATACCTTCAGTCCTTTGGTTCTGAATACTGGCGAATTTACCACCGTTCAAACGCATTCACGGGAGGAAGACGTCACGCTACTACTGAATAACTTCCGAACCGCATGATAATAAAGTACAACCACCACACTTCGGGTTCTATCAAATTCACTGCTCTCAGAACCTTCCAACTCTGTTCAGGTCTCTTCTTCAACAAGGACTCCTTTTTGACCGACTTCATGCGCGGCGAAGCCGCGCCGAAGGAAGGAGGTATACAGTTCGGTGTGTCATGGGACGACGATTTTTTTTTTTTTTTTTTTTTTTTTTTTTTTTTTTTTTTTTTTTTTCTGTATGTTTGTACCACTAGCAGTTTCTTATTCGGCCACCAATCTGCCTGATTCTTTTCGAAAAGTGTTCTACAAGTATCCATAGTGGTCCCGTTGTAATCAGATTTCATTTTGCTTTGTTAAAAGTATTGAAATTTTGTGAAAATAGTTCAAAAAACGTGTTTTTTCGGAAGATTGTTCCGCATCCTCTCCCCTCGCCAGACACTTCGAAGCCACCCACCCGCTCGTCCCACCCCCCGCCTACCGCCACCCACCCGCCCGTCACCTCCGGCATATTCTCGGACGCCTGCCGCCCCTCAACAAATTCAAGGGGGACCACCCTCTCATTCATTGGGGACCATCCTCCCCATTAAGAGTGAAACGCTCATTTCTTCAAGATAAACTTGATTATGAAGCAAAATTTTAATTTCAAAAAGTGATATTGAACTCAATTTTGAAAATAACTTTAACATTTCATTGAAAGACGAGTTTCCCGACTCATTGTACATTTTTGTACATGTTTGTGTAGGTACATTCAAATTTAAGGTCCAATTCTAAGCTTCACAAAAAATGAGATGCTTTATGAGGGGGTTTCCGATAACCATCAAATTTCGGTAGACTACCAAGTGGGTCTAGCACATAGCCTTCTCATCATCCAAAACATGTTGCAGCGGGCTAAAAATTTTAGCCTTTAATGGGAATCGGACTTGAACTTCATATTTAATATGAAGTTCAAGTCCGATTCCGATGAAATTTTTAGAGATTGTACGAGTTGGCGTGTAGATGGTCCCCTATGAAAATCATCGCCCCCGGGACTGATAGCCGCTGCGCATGTGCAAACGATAATTTCCTTGTAGCAGCCATCATTTCCACATTTTCCAGCCGATTTCAATAAAATTCTCAGAGGTCATGCAAATTGGCATATAGATGGTCCCCGATGAAAAGCATTGCCAAGGAACTGATAATAGCCACTGCGCATGCGCAAACGTGAATTCCCTGTAAGAGCTATACTTCCTACATTTTCCATCTGATTTCGATGGTATTTTCTGGGATTGCGCGGATTTGAGTGTAGATACTCCTCTACGGACATCATCGCCCCCATTTTACTTACGTTGAGTGAAACAGTTTGGTGCAGGAGGAAGGGAAATAATAATGCGTGTTTTTTCGCTCACCAACAGGTTCTAATTGACTTAATGCTTATCCAATGGGACGTCCCCTGGAATGCATGCATTACTAAACAATATGTTTAACAATTTTTTGGACTCACTAATAACTACTTTAAACAATAATACTGTAGGTATAGGTACTAAAATAAAATGTAAAAATTAAACAATAATGTTACCTACTACCTTCATAAATAAACCTCAAAAAGTAATAATTAATTCCACATTAAAAAACCATTAGTGATTAAAAAATACAAGTAAAAGATTTAAAAAAGAAAAATAGCGAAAAAAGGTTAACGGTCGGTAACTCAAAGAATACCGACTTTAAACAAACGTACTTGGTAGAAGGTAAATTATGTAAAATTAAAAAAAAAATTATATAATAAAAGTCGAAAAAATTAATGAGTTAAAAATTAAAACGAATGATTTAAAAACTTAAACAAAAGTACTTGGTAGTAGGTAAGTTATGTAAAATTAAAATGATTAAAGTCGAAAAATTAATAAGTTAAAGATTAAATCAAATGATTTAAAAAATTAAATTTTAAAAATAAATTTAAAAAACCACTAAAAAGTAAAAAATAAAAAATTATGAAAATACAAAAATAGTAAAATAAAAAACTTTTTAACAAAAAAACGGACCGACCTCAAAACTGATGATGGCATCCCACTAAAAAGGAAAAAATAATAACGACAACTTATTCAGTTAGGTTGGTAGGTAGGTACGCAGTGAAGTCGCCGCCGTGCCCATCTGCAGAAACAAACATACACAAGTAGATTCCACTTCCATCTGGTTAGTATTACAACATGGGTCGATAGTGCAATACAAAACATGAATGAGAGTGGGTACCTATCATTGAGGTAATGCATGTGTTCCAAAACTATTAGGTAGTACGTCACTGCTGTCGTATGAAGGAGGATGAGAGAGTGACAATAAGTGTGAATCTCAGTAAGAATATTTCCTTTGATAACAGCTGAAGACGTCTGCGTCACCAAAAATGGCAGTTGGATAAAAATTGAACATGAGAAGGTTGTTTACTTACTTACCTACCCTTACTTCTGTTTTGTATTGCACTATCGACGCATGTTGTAACACTAACTGGTTCATTTGAGTATGAACTCATATCACAAACCCACATCATGATCTAGACAATTCTACATTCAATATGCCATACATGGAATATAAGATTAATTAGATACTATGTAATCAAAGATTGATCATGTATAATTAGATGAATAACTATTAGATACTATCTAATCAAGAGATGGTTTGTTCGAATCCCAACATTTCGTACGGGGATTCACACTTATTGTCACTCTCTCATCCTCCTTCATACGGCAGCAGTGACGTACTACCTAATCGTTTTGGAACACATGCATTACCTCAATGATAGGTACCCACTCTCATTCATGTTTTGTATTGCACTATCGACCCATGTTGTAATACTAACCAGATGGAAGTGGAATCTACTTGTGTATGTTTGTTTCTGCAGATGGGCACGGCGGCGACTTCACTGCGTACCTACCTACCAACCTAACTGAATAAGTTGTCGTTATTATTTTTTCCTTTTTAGTGGGATGCCATCATCAGTTTTGAGGTCGGTCCGTTTTTTTGTTAAAAAGTTTTTTATTTTACTATTTTTGTATTTTCATAATTTTTTATTGTTCCCAAGTGGCTCCCTTTTCTATCAAGAACCGCTGTTGTTCCAAAACAGCAGTTTCCAAAATTTGTCCTGCAGCATTTTTGTTTGGTCCGGCAGGCACTGGGCGAGGGGGGATGGTTACAAGGTGTGGGGTTATGCGGCAGTCGCGATCTATCAGAGGTCGGGGAACTTCTCTGTCTTCATGTATGGAGTGTTACCCGTTTTTATAGTACTGTAACTACCTATTTGTATAGTACCTTCGAAATGTGTACATAAAAAAGACCGAGTATAAAGAATGTCAAGGTTGTAGAGCAGTATAAAACTGCCAACGTAGGATGGGGACACGACAACCAGAGAAATTGACAGTTTGCAGCCAGTATACACTGTGCAGTAAACAAGACCAAGATGTAGGGCAGTTCGAATGTGCCCAAGTATCAGTGATACATATGTATATAATTTTTTTTCCAGTAAAGCAAAATTAATCAAATATTCCTGTTCCACTTTGTACATTATTGAGGTGTTTTGGAAACGTTTTTCCATTATGGTTTCGATTTATGACGTGCCCGTTTCTTTCCCACAGTACCAGCGAAGGTTATTCAAAAAGAAGAACTCTCAGTATGCCTTCCCACACTTTATAATAATTTGGAAGATCGAAATCCTGAAGTGAGAAAGGGAGCTAATGATGCAGTTTTAGGATTCATGATACACTTGGGATATACCTCGATGAGTTCAGCTTGTGATAACATTGTTAAGGTTAGTTTTAAAAAATGACGAGGTTACATTTACTTTTCGAATTTCACTCAAGCGGAATTGGTGTTTCCATGATTAAATTACCAACCGTAGAATTTTGCTATTGTCTAATAGTGTTGTTGATGTAATTTTTAAGGGATCCAATGCTGCTGCAATAAAAGCTATTCTTGATAAAACCAGAGGACTTGTCCCGGAGAAACCAGTTACTAAATCTAAATCTCAGCCAATTATTGAAAAAGGTTCCAAATCAGCGAGTGTTGCTAAGATGGCTATTGGTTCGTCAGCAACAGTTACTAAGCCGAAAGTCAAGGTAAAATTGTAATAACATTTTTGCTTGTTTTTGTGAATATTAAATTACCTACCTGTATATCATTTTCAATATAATAAAATCTTGTTAGTCTATCATTGATTGACAATGTATAAAAATAGATTATAAAGTGAAAGTTATGTCTATTATGTTGCTTTAGCTCAACAGTGCCCCTCCTTCAAGAACTGGGAGAAAGAAAGAAGAAGATGTTGACGCTAGTGCACTTCTTAAGATAAATTCCTTGAAGCACCAACGAGCAATAGATGAGCAGAAATTGAAGGTAAACTTCATTCAACTCTCGTTACTTTGACAGTCGTTGTAAAATATAACTTACTCTAATGTTCAGTAGCGTGCAATTTCAACCATTAGTACAAGCAAATAGTCAATAAGTGAGTCTCAGACCCACATTTAATCTTTATCCGTTCTTGTGATTTTCTTGTTGGTATCTAAAAATATCTCTGACAAAAATAGTTATATTTTTGGGTCCAGAACCAAGAACTTCCGAATGACAACCTAAATTCTTCAAAATTTAATATTTAAAAATATTAGAAAAATGTCTGCCTCTATATAAGGCCACATAGATTCCTTACGATTTGTCATATCGCAACATAAGTTTTCTATTAGTTGGGTAAGCTATGAGCTTCTTCCTCGCTATAAAAATATAGTTCACGTTCATTCATCAACAAATTTAATAATGGGAAGACAAAACAAAATTAAAGGGAATGGGGCTTAGAGGTGTCAGGGATTTATTCCTGAAAGTGACAAAGAAATCCGCCAGAATTAAAGTTTCGCTTTGGACAAAAAATCAACCGCAGGCTGTGAGGCACGGCACCTAATCCATTCAACGATTATGGTTCTATTCATATCCATTTTCAAAACAAGCCTAAGATGAAGTGATCAGTCATCCTTACAATCTTTTCTTCTTTCTCCAATGTTGAAAAATCATTGTATTTTTTTCAGATAATGAAATGGAACTTTACTACTCCCCGTCAAGAATTCGTTGATTTGCTACGTGACCAAATGACAGCTGCAAACTGCAATAAAAATCTCATTGCTAACATGTTTCACACTGATTTCAAGTATCACCTCAAAGCCATTGATTCGCTAATGGAAGTATGTTTTGTTTAATTTTAGTTTGTAGTCTAATTTATTTAGTATTTTATTATACAATTTTATACTACAAGTTCAATAATAGCTAAATGATGATGTTAAAATGAACTGTTTGATTGATACTTGCTTTCAGGAACTTCCATCTAATGTACCTGGTTTGATAAGTAACCTCGATTTGGTACTTCGTTGGATGACTCTAAGGTTTTTTGATACCAACCCGTCTGTTATCACTCGAGGTTTGGACTATTTAAGTCATGCGTTCACAGCTGTGCAAAATGATAACTACGTGATGCTGGATAGCGAAGCAAACGCATTCCTTCCTTATCTCGTCCTGAAGGTAACTTTTTGTTTTTACTGTACTACTCTTTTATTTGATTTCGCCTCGAATAATAATGATCCTTCTTACGAACATTGCTATATTTTTATTTTTTATTTGACATTTGCAGTATTATGCAGCCATGATGGCGTTAGATAGTGAATTATATTCAATTAATTGTAATTCTCGTCTTCAGATCATACCTAAGTTATATTTTGACATTGATTCGCACTAGATATTCATAAAGTTCGGAGTATATATGTGCTATTGTGTGGTCTATTAGGGTAGATCTGTCTTCTTCGAATCTCTAACAATCCAGAATTATTTGATTCAAAGTTTCGGGCTCTTGACAGACATTGCAGAGTTCTGATGTGCTCACTCCAATTCTAAACAAATATGACGTAGTAACAAATTGTTCTTTTCGGATTCCAATAATGTTCTTGAAAAAGATTTGCTTTTTTCACTGCAGCCAGTGTACTAAGTTCTCACTGATATTCTCAGAAACATACCTTTGGTAGCTTTCACAATTGGATAAAGGTTGAAAACTTGTTGCCTCTGCCAGGTCATTTCCTCTCTGAAGCGTCTATGGAGGTCGGGCTTGTTTTGCTTCCTTGTCAGCTTGCTCATTTTTCGAGATGCCAGTGTGGCTTTTCACCCTCAGCCACGTCTTCAGAGGACGTTGTTACGCCTTCCAGCGGTGGGTTCTGAAAGGGAAGTTACAGGGATGACATGGTATTGCCCGCAAACAACTCTCGTGGCTTTGAAACTTCCGGGGATGAACGGGATCGACGACTTCGCCACACTGAAGACTGGAGTGATTGATAGGACACTGCAGACTGTGTAGGAGAAGAAGAAGAATAGGGCGTGCGCCTGGGTAGGAAAAACCGTTTATTGTTATTTTTATTCTAAGGTAGACCTCATTCTGAGAATTTTGGCACCAACCGCGACCTTCTAGCGTGTGTAAATCTTTTCCTATGAATTTTTAAAGTTTCGACCGTTTGTGACGTCACAGTGGGCTGGGGGGTCCCACCCAGGCGTGAGGGCGCGTGATGTCATAAACGGTCGAAACTTTGAAAACTCATAGAAGCAGATCTACTCACGCTAGAAGGTCGCGGTTGGTGCCAAAATTCTCAGGATGAGGTCTACTTTCGATTAAAAATCTAAAAAAAAAAATCAAGGCGCACCCCCCCCATAGGTCGTCAACAGGACGACCTCCAGGTGGATCGCTGTGAATCCACTTTGTTACAGTATTGGTCCTTGATGGTTATGGGGCTCCAAACATTTAGCGCATCTGTCTATGCATTTACAATGGTTTTTGTAGTGTCCAAAACGGAGACATTTTTCGTACTGTATACTCTTTATATGTACGGTTGTACTTCCCCTTATGTGAAGTATTCTGACATGGTGAGGTAATACTTGTCCTCTATTCATAAACTCGGTTTGTGTTGGAATATTCATAGATGTGGAAACTTCAACCCTGTTCGCTAGTCTTTGATAGTACGTCTTCTCGTAAATCTTTTATTATTGGCTATTTCGGATGTTCACCGAGAGGGCCGCGAATGAATTTCTTCAAATCTTCGTTCGTTAGATTCGTATCTACTCCTCCTATGTTTGCTTTACAATGCACCAAATATTTCGGAACTATTGCCGTGAAATTTTATCTTTTATACTTTGCTCGTTTATAAATTAGTTTATTTGCTGATGCTACATTTGTCAACTCAACTGATATCCTATTCCTACCTGGCTTTGATATAAAATTATATTCTCCGAAACTTCGATACACCAACTTGCCCAGAGACATCGGATGTAGCCTCGAAATTCCAGTACGATCTTCATAATTACTAGTGATTAAACTCACTATGAAAGGTTCTGGATCCGAAGTACGATATTGGAGTTATATTCGTTATCAACAGAGGCCTTCCCCTTTGCTGCCTTCCCCTTTGTTCTTTTCTGAGCTCTCATCATCCTGGTCCATGTTATATTATGCCCACCGTCACTTAATTCCCTTATAATGGGGGTTTTTATCATTGACGCCTATTCAGTTACTAATCATTTGATCAAATTAGTACAAAGTTATCTAACCGAAATCAATCAGACGTTCGAGTTTAAGGCGTAAAAAAAGGTTTAGTTCCTCGATAAGATCCTGTCACTTGCGTTTTTTTCCACTTTTCACAACAAGAGTTTTCCGTACTTCGTGTCTACTGATATTTTTAAAACAACTATTTAATTAATTGATATTGATGAATTTTAACAATATTCTATGTGGACTGGCCCCCAAAATTTGCTTAATCTAGGTCCGATTCCACTGACTATTTTTAAATATTTAATTGGCTCTTTCTTATTGGATCTTACTGGTCCTTTTAGTTTGTATATGCGTAGACTAGTCTCTAACAGCATTTTTACAAAACCAATTCTATTCACAGAGTGGTGATCCGAAAGACATTGTTCAGCTAAAGGTGAAGGAAATGTTTGAACAACTTAAGAATATATATCCTGTTGGCAAGCTTGTTCAAGCTGTTATGGAAGGCACTAAATCGAAAAATGCAAGGCAAAGAGCTGGTAAGTGGATTTCTAATTTTCTTACTAATATAACAAGGTATATTCCCGCCTGATTCGTCAAAATAGCAACGGGCTACAATACCGATTTCCAAGAGAATATCCTAACATAAATAACGCCATGAGGGGGATACTCTTAAGCAGGCCCTTAAGGATGTTCAGGGCGCTGTTACTAACATTACAGCTTTTTTCAATTCGATGAAGGATGAAATTTTGTAATTTCGCGCAGGAAGAGGGTTAGCCCCAGTGCCAACCAGAGCTTCTTTCTGCGATGTTTTGAGGTGAACTCTTCCCACTGAATCGAAAACAAGCACTCCTGTACCAACCTTCCGAGTGGCCGTGAAGTCATAATGGATGAAGTGGGAATGAAGTGATGAAGTTCGAGAAAACTAGGAGAACCAACGCGATCCCGAATGATTCCAAAAAAAAAAAAAAAAAAAAAATGGGCGTAGGAATCCCAGCAATGACTTCATCTTGTGGCGGTGCGATTATAGTTCAATCTACTTCCAGAGTGGACTCTAACAAGATTGTGTCAGAAATCAACAAGAGCTGTGGAGACCCAATGGTTGCGGAAATGGGGAAGAAATACTGGCCTAGACTTATTGTGTGAATCATTCGGGATCAAACCAAGGAGCTAGTTATGACGGCGTGTGAAGGCGAATGGCTTCACGTCGGCTTGTCGGTTTTAATTGGTCCTTACTCAACGAAGACAAAGGATGGGACAGCACTTTCTTCCCGGCGCGTTTTACCGGCTACCGCATGCAGGAGTGCTTAAGGACTTCAGCTCAGCTACGTACCTTGGCGCGATTGCTCGCTGACCGGAGGGAGGCAGCACATTTACCTAGGCCTAGTTGGGGCAGACAACTTCTAGGTGAAATGGGAGCAGAGGCCGGCACAATGAGCTTATCGCCTGCCGAGACCTCTGAGGAACTGTGGGCTTCTAAGAGAAAGCGAGGTAGAGCAAGAAATAATCAAGTCTAGTTTTCAAAGACGAATGCGTGAAGCCCTGAGTCCTCCTTTTATATTGGTTAAACAAGGTAAGGGGAGAGTGGAGGAAGGTGACGTCAAGTGACGTGTTTGTTCCCCGTACCTCACCTTACCTACCTGGCATGATGAGTCACTCAGGGTTTCCCTTGTCCTTTATTGGAGAACTAACATAGCTAAGAGTATGAGTCATTACAGAGCTGTTATCAGTAGATATCAACTTCAGTGTTAGAACGTTACTTGCCTCTAAAGAGAATGTGAATTACAGAAGTATGATCAATGAAGTCGATCCGGGGCTCTGGAGCGATTGCTCCAATCAAAACAGAAAATAAAGTTCTCAATGTGCGCTGCTTACGATAACGTTCACGTTCGTCAATGCTCAACGTATCACGACCTTGCTCAAATCTGGCACCTGTACTAAAGAGGTCTCGTGTCCTAGATGCTCTAAGAAGCTCGAATTGAAAAAATGCACAGGGCGTCCAACCGAGTAAAAATGCGCCCATCAACAGGGAGGAACTCAAGTTTGACGCTAATCACAAGTGTCTTTGACAAAGCCACTTCGCACCTTATGATAGGAACGTATCAGGAATTGCACTATATAAAGGACAGTGTTGCTGGGATTAAGATTGGCGGGTTTTCCGTGCTGGAAGGAGTCGAAAAACGGCGGCTGTGTCGATAGCTTATCCGATGATCGATGCTTTGCTGCTCAGTGTTTGTTGGATGGGGATTTTCTTTGTGGAGGTATCGTTGCCATCAGGACTATCCTGCATGTTTGTGAGTACGTACTTCGGTATAACCAGAGATATGGCGATCTAGATAAAATTTCCCGGGAGTTGAATCAGTCTAGCCAGAAAAAGTTGAATAGATTCAATCAGTCGATCGGCCTCATAGTATGACACTGTGACCAATCGACGAGGAAAAGATCTTGAGGAATTTTTGGCCGAATGGTCGCTGATGACGGGCTCTCAACTTTCGAGATCAGAATGGTCGAAGCTTAATGGATCTCACGATATGCAACTGGGTCATGCTCTAATTTGTCTTCAAATGAGAGAATTGAGGTTCAGAGAATTCGACTTCCGATCATAAGACATTGGCATTTATCCCTTAGGAGTATTCACCCTATATAATTACTTTCAACAATATTGCTCCTATGGGTTACTTTCGAACCATGAAGAATCGAAAAAACTATGTATACCATTTACGAAGCCTTCATTATTATTAAATTTTCGTTTAAGTCCTTTCTGTACTCTGTGAGAAAGACACTTTTGAGAAAGGCTTTGGTAGAAATTTGGGTCTTCTGGGATATTTAACATAACCCAACATTTCGTTTTCTTCTTTTTCAGCATGCTTGGATGTCATCAACAATTACATTGAATTTTATGGTGTAACCGTATGTACTCCGTCTCTGAATGTTTTTGTCAAAGACATTGTGAAACACTTTGGTGACAGAGACAGTGCTGTCAGAAATAGCGCAATGAAATTAGCAGTATCAATGTACAGCCATGAAGGTGAAAAGTTCATTCAGCTCATGAATCAGGTAATAGCATTTGATTTGTTGATTAATCAATAGAATTTTCTCTTTCTTCTTGAAATCCTATCCATGACCGCTATCCTATCCTATCCCATCCCCTCACCGTCTTCTGTTATTATAACTGGTTGATTCAACTGAAACCTATTCATACAGATTCTCGAAAAGTGCACTATTTTTTACCTGTACATTAAAGTCTCAAAATGCATACGAGTTTTAGACTTTCAAAAAAAGTTAACTTCTCGTGTAGCTCTGTTGTGATCAGCTACCTCTTCGCATTTCTGTCCATTCTCTTCCTTAGCTCAGTGGTAAAAGCTCCGACTCAGAAGTGTTAATATAGTTTAGTCGGAACGATAGGAGATCGATCCCCAGTCGAGGGAAGTCAATTTTTGATGATACGTTATCTGAGCAGCATTATCTGAGGACAGTAATAAATTAGTGTTATGTCATCAGAATAACTCCTTCCATGACACGAGTCGAGCCACTGCCTACTCGGACAGACGTTAAAGTAAGCAGATCCCCCGCCCCATTCAAGAAGGAATAATAACAAAACTCCGAAGCCAGTCAAAAATAGTGTTCTCAATGGGTTGTAAAACACCGGCCAGAGGTGCCTCACCTCCCTGACTTTGAGTACCTAGTATTTCTCATCAGGGGAGAGATGTGATCAGCTACCTCTTCCCATTTCTTCACTTCCTTAGCTCAGTGATAAGAGCTCTGACTCAGAAGTGTAAATATAGTTTAGAGGGAACGATAGGGGGTCGATCCCCAGTCGAGGGAAGTTAATTTTTGATGAGGCAACAGCTCGAGTCTGTGTACACTAGTGTAAAGCAGAGCAGAATTATGGTTCTTGATGTAGGTCTATTTTTTTTCTTTGTGTGTCTCTTAGTGTCGTATTATAGTGTTTCATCAATATACGGACCTTCCTCATCGTGTAAGTTTGTTAGAATAGAATGAATTTCTTTCTCGTCATGTTCCCTTCTTATTCTGTTCTGTCACCTTAACTGTTGAATTCAACCTGATCTTTCAATCGTATGGTCTGTAGTACACTGAAAAAGACGGGCAACTTCTGGAAGAACGAATTCGGAAGGGTGCGCGAAATAGACCTGTTGCCAGCGTCAAGCCAATGGCTCGGGAAAATGTGGAGCTTGCTGAAGAGGATGCTGCTCCTGTCGAAGATGAGTATCCAGAGCAAGAAGAGACCTTCGAACCACATCCAGAACCATTCCATCAACAACCTGCTCCCACTATCCCAAGGTAAACTTACTAATTGAAAACTGTTTAAGCTGATCGATTAAGAATTCTTTAATCGCCCATGTTGAGTAGTAGGAGTATAGAAAGCAATCCAGTACCTATGATCGCTGTTACAAGGATTTGCAAACTCAAAACACACACACTGACTGTTAGACAAAGTTACGAGAAATCGAAAAAACCTAATTGACAAATAGACAACAGATGATCAGATTCAGCACCTTCGAAAACCCTCATGCATGATGAGCAAAGGCAATGTCTGGGTCATAGGGAGCTCGTGAAACGAAGTTTCTGGTACTCCTTTGGATGTCATTCATTGTGCGCTTTGAAGTATTCATCAATTACTTGGTTACATTTTAGATTTTATCGCCATAACTACTATCTTCTTTGCCTCTTCTCTTTCTTCAAAACAATGTAGCTCTACCTTGACCGCCGGAAACAAGCCTTCAGAATCAACATCAGAAATGTCATCATTGCCAGTACTTAAAGAATCGCCAATTACATCACCACAGGATGTTAAACCAAATGCCAAAATTCTAGACATTATGAAGACCGAACTACCAGGAAGTTCTGCATTGTCAGATTCAATTAATTATCCTTCCTCTGCAAGTTCCCCTTTAAACAAGGACCCAGTTGATCAGTTCTGCGAGTGTACAAACGGAGTTGAATACTCGGCGCCTTCAACAGAACTTGAGTCCGAAGTGAAAATAGAAAAAGAAGAGTTAGTACTCATCTTATTAATGAATGTTTCATTCACGTGTGATCACCTAACTTTACAAAATCATGGGTCGTCTTGCATTGTAGCAGTCGCATGCTGTCTAGATTGATTCGTATTTGAGCATTCTAGTTTATCATACGTGTTTCATGAAACTGATCCCTGCAGTGTTAAGAAAAGTGGGACATCTGAAACCTCCTGCCTACCAATAAGAGTCACCCATGGGTCTGAAAAACCTATTTTATATGAAAAAATAAGATTCTATAAATGTCCAACGTTAATTGCACATTCCTGTAATGAGTATTATTATTTCAAAGTTACCTAGATTATTAGAGACGTCAATCCATCTCCAATCTGGGAGGAGGATATTTTCTACTTGTGAACCACATATTTAAAATCGTTGGATAAAATCTTTATTTTTATGGTGGGAAGTATGGTCGCTGATACACCTCGTATTATTCATTGTTTCCTGTGAATGATCGTTGTCAAATATAATTCTGTGGTTATGTTCGTGTTATGCAGTGAGGTATTTCAGGGTGACAAAATTTGGAAATGAGAGGGGCATCCAAGTCGCCAGGTAGTGACATCTTGAATTGCCTACATCCCCCCCCCCTCCCCTAGAAGGCTGCTTATTTTTCAGAAAATTAGAAAAATTGAACTATATAAAACCTTTAGTATTTTTAACTAGATAATAATAGGGTGTGCGCCTGGGTAGGAAAAACTGTTTATTGTTATTTTTAATCTAAGGTAGACCTCATTCTGAGAATTTTTTACCAACCGCGACCTTCTAGCGTGTGTAAATCTTTTCCTATGAATTTTTAAAGTTTCGACCGTTTATGACGTCACAGTGGGCTGGGGGGTCCCGCCCAGGCGGGAGGGGCGCGTGACGTCAAATGGTCGAAACTTTGAAAAATCATAGGAAAAGATTAAATCTTTGTAAATCTTACACTTTGATTCTATCTTTGTAAATTTTACACACGCTAGAAGGTCGCGGTTGGTGCCAAAATTCTCAGGATGTAGTCTACTTTCGACTAAAAATCTATTTAAAAAATCAAGGCGCACCCCCCATTGTTGAAATGAGCATTTCAATTTCTGTCACCATCTCCTTGGATTCTCGACCAATTAGATGCCAGTTCAGCTGCTACTTCATTTTTTTCCTGCCGCCTTTCTTTCATTGCCTTTTATTTATAAAGTACAAATTTGTTTCAAAACTATTTGCTTCCTTCATTATCTTACATGTATTCCATTATTCTCCATCTACTTTTCAGTTAGAGCAGTCTCTGAAAAATTGACATAATTATGTTGACGAATTTGGTAGGTTATGCAACACTGCAGGCCCAACAAAATGGCTCGTGGTTCCATGGCATCTCCTAAACGTGCTTTTCGCGAAAACTTAGTTGTTTTGTGTTTTCTACTCATCTGATCTACATAGGATCTAGGTACTCTTAATTTTTGTCCTCCTGAAATACCTCATTTTCGTTGGGGTTTTTGGAAGTATATGTACTAATGTTGTATCTAAACCAAATCTGGCAGTTATTTGTTTATGTATTGGTGTTAGCAATGACAATATGGGAAGTAAATCTAAGAGATTGTTTTGTGTTTCAAGCAGGTATAATATCGTCAATTCTGAAAGAGTTTTGTCAATCTGAAAATTTTCATTTTTGAGTTGAAAAGTGGCAACCATTAAAAGTAAAAGAAAGATGTTGCATGAAGTTGGATATTTATTGCCATAATGCGCTACAATTACTTTTCCACTCTCCTAATGTCACCCCCAATGTCTATGTTGTACATTCACAATGTCCGACCTAAACACACAGATTTCAAGGGAACAACTAGAATAGCCTCAAAATTCAGGAACCCTTCTCCTTTCAAAAATTGAAGACACATCACCAAGTTTGATGTTTTTTCAGGTTTCCACACTAGAGTAACCAACTTTGCAGCGTTTTGTGAAAAGCCTCATGCTAAATTGAAATTACCCACCTTAATTTGAGTTACTCAAATTACCCTCCTTACTTTTTAAAAGAGCCTCGTACTGTTAAAAGCGTACCGAAAGACAAAAATTACAATGACTAGAGAGCTTTTACAAATTGTTTCACTCTTTTCTGAATGGGCTAGTTGATCTGTGGTTTACATCACGACTAGGGGCGTCGGTGGTCTAGTGGACAGTGTACCCGACTGCGGTGATAGGATAAGAACCGTCTTGCGGGGACGCGCGTTCGAGTCTGGTCGCCAGCAGAAAGTTTTCTGTCTATTAGACGATCGGCAATCTCTCGTTCCAACCCAGGGCGGTGATGTTTGGGAAGCCATGAGCGAAATCATCAGAACAAATTCTGATCTCCCCTTAGGGAGACAGCTGATGACGTCCGCGACGCCAAGAATGGCATTCGACGAAAATTCAACCTGAAATGGTTGCTTACTTTACTTTACTTTACTTACTTACATCACGACTAAATTATTTACTTTTAATGAGCTACTCTCAATTTTTCAGGAATACAGCAGTGCGAAACGTAAATCCTCCATTATCATCTGCCAATTATTTGTTTGATGAAACTGTACTTGAAGAAATTGAAAGTGGAGCGATGCCTACCCATCAAGCTCTCATTCCACCAAAGTTGACAGACATTGACCTCCATTTCTTGAGTGAAGGCTCTGTGCAGTAAGTAATCAGAATTCAATCACTTTAGAATGTTTTAAGAATGAAAACACGAGCTCAGTAAGGTGTTAATCTCAAGAGCATTCCTTTTAAATTAGCAGTACAATACTTCTTATAAGTTTCTGTGGGGTACCACATATGTTATATTCATAATTAACATAAATAAACTTCAGCCCTCGGTCATCCAACTGCTAGTGCCACAACATCAGGGTCATTCCCCTGGGAATTCCCCGGGACACTGGGGTTTCCCCAGGCCCCAAGTGGGGAACATAGTATATAGGGCCCTGGCCCTCAAGGGCCAAGTACACAGTAGTAGTTGGAAGACCTAGAGCGTGTTACTCTGCCCAAACTCTTGTCTTGTTATTCAAACACCTTGCCAAAAAACTATACATCAATTTGATCAGTAACTATTTAGAATCTCCAAAACCTCCTTACCCATACAATTTTCAACTTGACGAGCTGGCATAAGCATAGTGTCAGGCACCAAGCGGAATATTGCATCCTTCCATTAAATGTTGTAAACTTCCTCAACTTTACGGGCTGTGATAAGCATACTGACAGGCACCAAGCGGAATTTACTCAGTACACAAATCCAATTCAACTTGACGGGCTGACATAAACATAGTGTCAGGCACCAAGGAGAAGGTATATCCTCCGAACCTACAGCAAATCGGGGCAGGAACTTCCTGGTACCGTCAGCTAAATTCCTACCTATACCAAGCCTATCTTATAAACTTAACAAGAAGTACATATATATAACATAATTCAGAATACAGGGAAATTATAAAGTAAGGCTAATATTCATCTCTTACAACTGGTGACTCCGACTGATTTTGAGCAAAAATAAATTTTTTTTTCAGAACTCTTTTTTAAAAAATCCTTTTCGATCAGTTCTTTCAAAACCACTTAATAACAATTCCCTTTTAAAAAATTCTAAAAAAATTTTGTTCAACAAATTATTTGGCATTTTTAGAAAAACTAACAAATTTTCTAAATTCAACCACTCAAATCTATTTTTCAAATTTCATTCCATTACTCAATACGATGACTGGCACAGCTCAACCATCTACTACTCCCCAGTTAATAACAGTGGCTTCCAATACGAAATTACCCGAGTTCTCGTTCAGTGACCCGGCGCTATGGTTTATACAAGTCGAGGCAGCTTTTGCGGCGGATCGCATAACTTCTCAAACAACGCGGTACAACAAAATCATTGCTGCACTCCCGTTAGAAGTGATCAAATCAGTTGCTATTCAATGAGGAATTTCACCATGTCGGAATTTCCTATTTTTGACCCCAAAATCGGATTCAGCACCTCTAAAAACCCCCTAAGGCAAACTTTCAGCCCGAACTTCCTAATTTATGAATAAACAAAACAGTGTAGAAAATACGAATGTTTAAAAAAAAACGGGAAAATGACGTCATGCTGGAATAGTTCATTTATGGCCGCTTGAAGCGCTGAGATCGAGAAATCCATAGTCCTCAGATGCAAAATTTCATGAAACAGTAAAGTTCGAAATCGAAAAACTGAAGAAAAAAATAGAAAAAGCGAGATGGGGAAAATTAGGTTTCCTCTGTTTTTGTTTGATAACTTTTCTCTTAGAAAACACGATTTTGTCGTCCTAATGGGCAACACTGGGAGGAGACGGCGATCCGAACAGCCCAATCAGCGAGCGTTCCCGCTGCACGTCTGTTTTCCCGGTTAGTTTTGAAATTAAAAATTTTGATTGTCTCCCAAAAATAACAGGAGACTTATTTTCCGAAATCAGTCCGATTCTCATCTATCCCACACCATTAACTATTCAGGAAAAATGCAAACAGAAATCAGTGAAATTCCTCATTTTAAACTAGTTCAAATTTCAAGCGATATGGAATAACCCTATGACACAAACGGTTTTGAGTTCTGAAAACCCAGTAAAATGCAGTATCCATCCTAGCACAAATAATCTCAGTATGTTCTTTCAATGTTTCAGGTCTTCTATCAAACCTATCCAAATGAGTCACCGTACACCAACTCTGACGAATTTTGCTCAGCCTACAGCTATCAAATGGGAACTTGCCCAAATTGCAAGCAGTGATATAGAAAAAGCTATGAACTCCATGACACAAATAGATACCGTTTTGAATTCAGAAAAGGTTTGTAAAAAGTATAGCATCACGATGGAATCCTATTAATATATTCTGAAATAAATATACTATTTTATGAGCGGTTACTATTGTCGTAATCAGCGGGACTCTTCCTAGAAAACCTCTAATTAGTTATGGAGGATATGGGATTGTCCTGTTCATAAGGTAGATTCATAAGATTCTTGTTCAAGGCAAGAAGTTTGTTGGTTCCCTGCATGTATGCAAATTTACCTTACTTGAAATTATATTGTTTCAGCGCTGCCATTTGATAATGTTTGTTGATTACATGGTACAACAATTAGTACATCAACTTTTAATACTCAATCAGAGCCATCACCCTGAAGTTGTCAACTGTTACAGAGCGAACTTCGCCATGTTGACAAAGGTGAGTGTAATGAATGATTTCGTTTTCGAATTTTTTCAGCCAAATTCCGGCTGAGTTTTTGGTTAAATGATTGTTTCTCAATTCTCCAAGAGCGGATATTAACATTGAATTC
Organism: Apolygus lucorum; assembly: GCA_009739505.2. Classification (NCBI taxonomy): domain Eukaryota; kingdom Metazoa; phylum Arthropoda; class Insecta; order Hemiptera; family Miridae; genus Apolygus; species Apolygus lucorum. The sequence continues at coordinate 64,403,396 of CM019167.2, read as the reverse complement.
CAACATTTTTAAACCAGAATTAAAACCAAAACTTCTTCTCTAGTTAGTCACAATTTTTCACTAGTTTAAAAATGTGTAATAAGTTGTCATTAACTGATGCCGCAGAGAATTAAAAAATATAAAGAATGGCACAAATATCACCAAAATTGGCCAAAGTTCAATGCTGAAATGGGTTTTTTCTGGGGGGGGGGGGGCTAGTATGAAGGTTATATCGACACCTGAGCGCCCAAAGGGCCAAACTGCTTTTTCTTGTTCAAAGGGCCAAACTGAAATCAGTTTCAATGTCAGAAGTCCAAAGGGCCAAACTGGAATTTAAACAAAAAGTTATTAGGGCCAAACTGCATCCATCTACGTGATTCATAGGGCCAAACTGCTGATCTTACCAACTAAAACTCAGCCACAAACTACTCTGATTGCTATTTGCGTGTCAGAGACAAATATAATGGCACAGAATCACAACAACTGACTAGAAAATCGATTTCTGACCCTTCATTATGTTCACATCCTTTTACCTACCTACTTGTTGCATCCTGTATTTTTGGTATATTATATTCAATAATGAACCTTTGGAATCGACCAAGAAACAAATTTTTTTACCCCCCCCCCCCTCCTCAACATTTTTTGGTTTACGTTTCATGTTAGGTAGAATCCAAAAATCGAATAAAAATTTGGCCGTCCGTCCGCCGTACACGGCACTTTCCCCACTTAGCATTGACCGATCTTGATGAAATCAGTTATATGGGTCCATTTGGGGTCTAGTTGTGCCCCGAAGCTTTTGGTTGATGTAGGTCACTTCTAAGGGTTGAAAAATAAGGGTTGAAATTTTGAAAACGCCGTAACTCAAAATCAAGTAATCTGATGTATACCTAAAGGTATTGTTTTTCCATCATTTTTTGAGTTCGAGTCCACCAAGGTAGGGGAAGCTTTGTTTTCACTTTTCAAGTTTGAAAAAAAAATGTTCTCCAGAAACAAAGTTTCCACTCGTTTCAGACATTTCTGAACAATTTTGGTTCCGTGTCTGTCTGTTTGTCCGTGTGTCTGTCATGAAATTCTTGTCGCACCCATAACTTCTACATTTTTCATCCGATTTCAATGAAAATTTCAGGGGTTGTACGGGTTAGTGTGTAGATGGTCCCCTATAAAAATCATCGCCCACAGACTGATAGTTGCTACTGCGCATGCGCAAATGTGTATTTCGTTGTACCAGCCATAACTTTCTCATTTTCAAAGCAAACGTGAAATCTTTTTAACTGTCATAACTTCTAGTTTTTAGTTTTCTGTCTTCCTACTTGTTCATCCGATTTCGACGAAATTTCTCAGGATTGTGCAAATTGGAGTGTAGATAGTCTTCTATGAAGGTAGTGCTAGGTACATAGAGATCGATGTTTTTTTGAAACTACTACTATGTATCGGATCATCTATACAATTGGGTTATGGATACGAGGAAGCTATGTGACACACCCACTTGGCAGGCGTTTCTTTTGATTGTCTTTAGTACAATCTTTTCTCCATCCACTGGTTCTTTTTCGAATGTGGTTTTGGAAAAGGTGATTTCAAACGATGGCTAGAACTCGACGGGGGAAGCAAGGGAAAGTGTTCTCAACCAGATCTCAGCTCATGGTTTTTCGGGCCTTACAACAACTGAGAGAGGTATATAATGATGATTCGAATAGTTTCGATTAAATTGAATGGAATGTTTTTTATGATTCTATTTTATGACTGAACTTACGTGATGAGCTCATTGAGACAAATGAAGAGGACAATGCTGAATAGATGACGATATCTTACTATTCATCAATGATTATTAGATTTGTTTCAAATGCTATGGTGTTCATTCACTATTATGAACTTAAAATTTCGTTATCCGTGTTTCAGAAATTACTTAATTGCTGTTTTTTGGTAATAGAATGGCACTATTCAACCATACCTACGTGAGTTAAAATCGGGGTTTCAGAGAATGACGAAAAAATAAGTGATTGGATAGGTACTAAATACCCAGAGAGTTGTAAAAATGGGTAGTTAATTATAATAATTTATTAACGTTTAATTTCAACTAATGTATTAATTGAAGAAGAAATTGCAGATTGACCAGAGCAATTTCCAGGTATAGGAAAGTCGCAAACCTTAGGGCCAAACTCGCAGTTTGGCCCCTTGTCGCTCACAAATCTCAAGGTCAAATTATGCCCATAGGGCCAAACTGGACCTCTTCCCAGTTTTTCTTTTTTTATTAATATGACAAATTGCGGATGATTAAAAAACGGTTTGGAATTCAATCTTACATAGATTTTGGACCAATTACAAAAAAAACCTAGTTGACTTCATGTACACTGGCCTCGCTACGATCGCTTGCGTTTTAGAAATAGTAGTTCCGGAAGCAGTTTGGCCCTTTGGGCGCACAGGTGTCGATATAGAGGTGGGTTCTGTGCTCCCTCAACAGAATCGAGAATGGAATTCACGATGATGTTTTAAGCCGTAATTTACGTTTTCAGGTTTGCAATTATCCAGAGCTTTGCATCCAAATCACTGAAACTACGCTTTATAGAGTTTTGGAACAGCTTTTGTCTCTGCTTGCTGAGAGCAAGCTTGAAGCATTGGATCGACAAGATATGTTTCGAAGAGTTGTGAACAACATTGTTCTCAAGTTGTTGGAAAATGCGAATAAAACGTATCTAATGTGGTTAGTATTTTAATTATTGGAGTAGGGATGGACTGTGTGTTTGTTCTGTTTTCTTTGATGATAATTTACTGAGTTCTTGATGTTGTAGTGCTCTTATCAACATGGTTGGCAAAACTGTGGACATACCCTTGGCTTCGGGACATTATAGTGATCTGTGTATTAGATGTTTGTGGAAATTGAATCGTGCGCAGCCAAAGTGGGACAAGGAACTGAATTATACAAGAATACTGCAAGAATATCAGAAGTTTCTCAAGGTTGGTGTTATATTCATTCAAAGTGTTTTCATTGAACATCTTGACAAAGCGAATTGCTCACTTCACATGGAAGAACGTAAAAATACCTGTTTACCTTCAGTGTAAAGAATAATATGAAGTAGTATAGTGATATGGTATAATAGAGATTTTGTATTGCTCTTGTAGGATTACCCTTCTGCTTGGTGGAAGTCTCAGGAGATAGATGTACCTCTTCGGACTGTCAAAACAATGCTTCACACGATGGTCAAACTCCGAGGCACCAAAGTTCGGGATTGTATTAACAATGATCCATCCATTCCTGACGACTCAGAATTGAGTTTGTATGTTCGAAAACTTGTAAAGGTAGATAATATTCTTGAATTATTATCTTTCAACTCTGAAAATTGAACTTCTGTTGGAGAAGGAAGAGTCTGGTAGTAATGACTATGATAATGACGATGGTCACGAAATATTCCTGCAAGATAATCTAATTGGGAACTCACTAAACAAGATGGTGTTTTCTAGGTTTTTCCTCAGACCCTACATTAACAATTTAATCGCAAAAATGACTTACATGGCAGACATCTCGAAAATACAGAAAAGACCAGCTGTTAAGTTATTTCCCAAACAAACCTGAAAACAGGAAAGCAGATGAAAGCATCAAGTCTATGGAAACTGTGTATTGTTGGTTGAATGTCAAAAGCCACCAAGCCATAAAAATAACATTTCCAACAAAATGTATTCAACATTTTTGACTGCAGAAAGTTGGTACAAAAATAGTGACTGGTTCTACAAGAACCTGTTCTATCCGTTTGAAATACGAAAAACGCTGCAAATTATTACACAATAATTTATTATTTTTCTATATTGATCACTCGTCTGCAAAGCCACCAACCATCCAACATGAATAAAAACATCGATCACATTTCGGTCAACTAAAATTTGAACGGAGATTAGGCCTCTTTTGCGATTGACACTCGTGTTTCTGATTTATCGTACGTAAAACCTTTAAATTCTCGTAGGGAGCGAACGGTTTGTCCTACAGAGCTCCGCGTGGTCTCAAAAAATTCTATAGAATCTTAAATTGAAGGAAAAACAATACCTTTATATCAAACTTTTTTTTAGGTTAGGGCGTTTTCAAAATTTCAAAATTCATTTTTGAACCCTTAGAAGTGACCTTCATCAACCAAAATCTTCGGGCACAACTAGACCCCAAATGGAGCCTACATACCAAATTTCATCAAAATCGGTCAATGCTAAGTGGCAAAAGTGCCGCGTAGGGCGGACGGACGGCCATTTTTTATTCGATTTTTGGATTCTACGTACCTTGAAATGTAACCCATCAAATTTTGAGGGGGTGTTAAAAATTTGTTTTCTTGGTCGATTCCAAAGGTTCATTATTGAAAATAATGAACCAAAAAGGCATACAAACACGCCACAATTCGTCTTCATTCCATAAATGATAAACATTCATACCAAAATCTATCTTAAAATGAGCAAACCTACTACAATAAATAGATTTTACACAGCCAGTGTACTTTTATTCGGAAAATCGAAATCACCAACCACTAACATTCATTAACAAAAGAAATGAAACCAAAATGGAGTTAATTACGTTTTCTGGGATCTCTGTCAGAGTTATACGAAATGCCTTGCTTGTAACAAGAGGATCATCTCTCAATGGGCGTTACCTTTCCCTATTGCAATCTTCAGTCAGAGCGGATTCGCTATCGGAATAATTAATAAAAACTTTTTAAAAAACCCAGTTTTTCTTCTTTTTACTCCGTTTTACGTAGTTTCATCTTTCATTTTGAACCACATGCTAAGATCCCCTAATGACATTGAAAACCATATTCTTTATAAATAATTTCTAGATGAGGTCTATGTAATAATATTGTTTTTATTCTATCCCCTTTTAGCACTTGAAACTCGAAGAGACCAAAGACTCGAGCAAATCTTTCAATGCTGAAGAAGCTGAGAAGCAGAAAAGCGACAAACCACCCCGTCTTACTAAGGAACATTCCAATGAATTATCAGAAATATTTAAAATGATAGGTGATACAAATGAAACTAGTGAGGTAAGTTGGAAACCTGACCAATGAAGCTTTCAACTGTGAATGTTACTTTTATTAGACTTGAATGTCCACTCACTTTTCTCACTCATTCAAGCGAATTAAGATCGCTGGACTTGTTTATGCAAGTGTTGTGATCTGCAGTCTCACAAAATTGTGATCTAAAGCGTTAGGTTGTAGTATAACAGGATTGTAAACTCTTGGTTGGAGTAGAGCCCAGCTTGTAAGATAGCTTGTAACCATAAATAATTCACAAATTCCCGATTCAGATGAGATTTTAATTACTGAGACGTACATGAAACGAAGCAATACAAAGAACTGATTGTAGGTGGCGGCAGTGAAGGGAGGAGGGGATTTATGTAAGGTGGAAAAATCAAATCACTGCCCAAAATGCCATTTTACATTGTAATATATAAATTACAACAAATAAATAAAACAATTAAATAAAATTACAACACATTTTAAAAAAAGGAAAAACTTGTTATTCTCCGACTCTTCAGTTTACTTCCAATTTTGCTTCCGAGTCTACCAAGGTAGCGGAACCATTGTTTTCACTTTTCAAGGATGAAAAAAAAGTTCTCCAAAATCAAAATTTCCACTCGCGTTTTACGTTTCAGACCTTTCTGAACAATTTTGGTTCCGTGTCTGTCTGTCATGAAATCCTTGCCACAGCCATAACTTCTACAATGCGGAATTTCACCGAATTCTGTTTGCATTTTTCCTGAATAGTTAATGGTGTGGGATAAATGATAATCGGGTTGATTTCGGAAAATAAGTCTCCAAATAAATTTTTGGGAGACAATCAAAATTTAAGATTTCAAAAAATTCCTGGGAAAACGGACCTCTTCAACGTGAAGCGAAAACGCTTGCTGATTGGCTGTTTGGATCGCCTTCTCCTCCCCTTGCTGCCCGATGGTATGACGAAATCGTGTTATCTAAGAGGGAAGTTATCAAACAAAAACAGGGGAAACCTAATTTTCCCCATCTTGCTTTTTCTATGTTTTTCTTCAGTTTTTCGATTTCAATCTCTACTGATTTTGTGAAATGTTGCTCTGAGGACTATAGATTTCACGATCTCAGCGCTTCAAGCGGCCGTAGATGAACTATTCCATGTTGACGTCATCCTCCCGGTTTTGTCAAACGTTCATATTTTCTACACTGTTTTGTTTATTTGTAAATTAGGAAGTACGGGCTGAAAGTTTGTCGTAGCGGGTTTTTCGAGGGGCTTAATCCGATTCCGAAATTCCGACATGGTGAAATGGGGCCTTGATTTTTTTAAGATTTTTAATCGAAAGTAGACTACATCCTGAGAATTTTGGCACCAACCGCAACCTTCTAGCGTGAGTAGATCTGTTTCTATGATTTTTCAAAATTTCGACCGTTCATGACGTAACGCGCCCCTCTCGCCTAGGCGGGACCCCCCAGCCCACTGTGACGTCATAAACGGTCGAAACTTTAAAAACTCATAGGAAAAGATTTACTCACGCTAGAAGGTCGCGGTTGGTACCAAAATTCTCAGAATGAGGTCTACTTTAGATTAAAAATAACAATAAACAGTTTTTCCTACTCAGGCGCACACCCTATTCCTAATTCTCATCCAATTTCGATGAAATTTTCAAGGATTGTGCGGGTTGGCGTGTAGATGGTCCCCTGTGAAAATCATTACCCCCGGACTGATAATAGCTAATGTGCAAATGTGAATTCCTTGTAACAGCCATAACTTCCACATTTTTCATCCGATTTCTATGAAATTTCTCAGGATTGTTCAGACTAGCGTGTAGATGGTCCCCTATGAGGGTAGTGGAAGTTACTTAGAGATTGATCTATACAATCGGGTTATGGATACGAGGAAGCTATGTGCCACACCCACTTGGCAAACGTTTTTATTCTGTGTGTTCTGCATAAATTATTCAAACCATAATTATGTAGAACATAACCATAATCGATGAAACATACGATAACATTCAGACCTAATTTATCATTCTAATTTCAGGGTCTCAAAAGGCTACATACTTTCATAAAGGCTCATCCTGAGGCTGATATTCAACCTTTTGTTGCCAAAGCTTCGCCAGTGTTTCAGAATTACATTAGAAAGGGCCTAAACGATTTGGATGAGCAAACCAAGAAAGAGAGGAAGACAGAAACCTCATTTAATGGTACCTACTTGTCTGTTTTTACTGTATGTTCATGATTTTATTAATCATTCAAATTAAATTCAGTTGAAGATATAGTTCTATCCAATTCATGTATTCGCCATTGATGGCAGGATAAACAGATGTATATTGTATGGGCAGAGTGCTATGAAATTTCTCGAAAACATTACCCTTCACTCGAATTTTTGTGTGCGCAAGTATACACAAAAAATCCATTGTTGTGGATGTGGGCATCCAAATTACCACATTCCATCCATGGTTTTCTAGGTATTGTTTCCGTTTCTAGGTATTGTTTCCTAGGTGTTGTTGAGTTGTTGTTCAAAACTTGTCTCTTTGGAAACAGCTTGTCCATAACCACCCTACCCTTAAAAAAAACCACCCATGAATAGAAATTGTTGAAAACCCCCGATCTCCATTAGTTTATTGGACATATTAATGCATAGTTACACCTTTGCCTTGCAATAATTTGATGCGTTTTAATTTTGTAGTAAAACTCTCTGGAAAAAAGATATTGTTGTATTTGCTATTATATTGATCATACTTTGATGCTACCCTCATATTTAAAGATTTGCTACTTTCAATAGGTTCTATGAAAAATGAAGAAGATGGAGACGATTTGCAACATTCAGACGAAAAGAAGAAGTTTGATACAGATGCTGAACGGCTCTGGAATCGACTGACTGCCCTCCAAGAAAAGGCTGGATGCCATGACTCTGCCAAGAAACCAGAAAAAGTTGACATTTCAAAAGATAGTGAAATTCTCAAGGTATTTTTTTCTTTAATTACTGGAGTGAGTAATTAATGGTACTGTCTTTTCATTTAATACCCCGCCATGGTGGAGTAGACAGATTTTCTTGGCAGGCGCAAGGGGTGTTTTTATATTCTTACATGTAGGCAGTGACTTTCGGTACTAGTATCGATATGGCGTTCCGTGAAAGCGACCGAGTGAGGTATATGCCCAGAAATTTGACGTTAGGCACACATGGAAAGGCTGAATCGCCCAGGAGCACGGTTTCCCCAAGGGGAACCCTGTGTTTGCGCTGATGTATTAGTATATATCTTGAGGCCAAGATTTTCGAGGAAGTGAATAACATTAACAGTGCATTTAGTCAGCCTTTCTATGCAATGGGGTAGTTGCATGATATTTTTTTGTATTTTTTCTGTGTAGAGAATCTCTATTGAAGTACGAATCTGCAAATAAAACTCCCGGAAACGCTTCCAAAAAATTTAGAGATTTTTTCGAAAAACGGGATTTCGGATTCAGGCGGGAAAACCTACGCACAGCTTGGACACTGCGGGGTGGGGGCCACGTCACGGGTGTGAAGGGGGCCAAGAGACCCCTTCCTTTGCCCGGGGGGGTCCTTTGATAGCAACCCTCTGTTGGGTTTGTTTACGTTCGTTTGTGGCAATAAAATTGGAGAATCACTCACACTTTGTGGTGCTTTCATACTGAATTTTGCTAGCTGTGCAATCGAAACATGTTGCATCAAAGATTTTGTTTCCTACTGGCATTCCCTCCACTGTAACTTAAACCTCATATGGTTGTGAAGAAATGCGGTGTTCTGCTGTTACTCGAGCCACAACCTCGCAAATTTGCTAGATTCTTCTAAGTTGGACATAACCAACATCGTTTTATTTAACAATTTACAAACACTCATTGGTACTACGTTGTACAGGATAATGACACTACAATGAAACTTCCAATAAATGAGCAACCATTTGGATGAAGAAGTACTACACACAAGAAATCACAATTACAACTGACCTTTTACTATAAAAGTGTCAACTTACCTCACATTATTGGCTCCTTTTATTTCGGCGCTGACGAACTTGTTGTTATTGACGTAAAAATCGTACAACATGCCAATGTTTATGTACGGAATATTTTCCAGGGAAGCTACCTCGGAACTCTGGTCGATGGCTCTCCTTTTTGGCATATTGACATTTTATGTCAATACTTTGGCACATAAACGAAAAAAAAGTTACGGTTGTTTTTCTGATGATTTCTACTTACAGCCAAGTTGTTCCTGTCGAACTTTATCTTCGTCATTCGCGTTCGTAGAAAAATCGTTCACCATTCGTTGGAAAGCCCTACATTTACGCATAAATAATATACTGCCAAAACCGTTGTACTTACGGAAGAAACAGATATACCCCTGAGTTAAAATAACTATCAACAACATTCGAAAGCAGATTATCGGGTAGGTAGCGGGAAAAAGTTGAAGACATGTGTTGTAGACTCGTATGCAAGCGTTTATTAAAAGCTTCTTGAAACTTTACAGTGAACATTATCTTTTCCAAACCAATCAACTAATAAATTATGGTAAATACTGGTGTAAACTATAACAGCTAACAACTGTAACAACTCGGACCGCACTACGAGAAAGGGCCACCCGAAAAACTGATAAGGTGATAACTATGACCGTTAAAGCAACGGGGTTAATCGAAGTACCCCGCGCCGATGTGCCCCCCGGGCATTGGCAAAACAGCCAAAATTATGCTTCAAAATTTTCAATTTAAACGATTATTTCAAACATAAAAAACCTGAAAAATATATTTCAAAGTTTTTTTAATCATCACCATCATTTTGCAAGTACATTTCAATGTTTCTGACTCGAATTGTCCTCGATGGCAGTGATCTCAACGCACTCTATCGTGAGATTCTCGTTTAGGGATGACGTAAGAGGAGTGGCCCGCCAACACTAAAAAGGATGGTACTTCTTTATTGAAATACGGCTAAACTAAATGGAATTTCGAACTGAAAACTGGTCCATATACGTTTTTAAGTGGGCTAAATTCGAATCTGAAGTCAAAAACACGAAATTCCGACCCATGCAACTACCCCATTGTCAATTCCATGTTCTGTTGAGTTGATGAAGATGTCGTCCACATACTGAATTATTTGCACCCCCTCAGGCATGATTTTGTCTATTGTGGTGACATACATTGAGTACAGTACAGTTGATAGACCTGTCCTGGCTAGCCCTTAAGAAGTTCGCCAGGGCCCTAGTATGATAAAGTGAATCCTCTAGGATAAATTCTGTTTCCCAAATGGGTTCTATGGACTTTAGTTTGAGCTACAGTAAGGAAAGAACCACATCATCATACGTGGAAGCTACATCTAGAAATAGCGCCGGCAAATTGATACAGTGAGAGTTTTTTTTGTTGTTTTTTTTATGTTCCGACCACCATTAGTGCCTTAATTTGATCAGTCTCTCATAACTCTTCATATGATTTTTCTTCTGTTGGTGGTTTGTCCGGCTTCAGAATAGTGATGATGTCCAAGTAGTTATTCCAAGAGCTTGGTAACTTCCCAGAAGAATGTATATACAGGGTGTCGCACGAGTTCCCCCCCCCCCTCCTTCTAACATTTTCTAGTTAAAACAAAGTAAAAGTTAAGTAGTAATTTAGGGGTAGAGTTAGCCGCCTGAACTAATTAGAATTGCGTTGTAACTCATAAGGATGGAAAAAGAGCGATTTTCTAGTTTAAACCACCTACTTTTCGGCCGCCGTTTCGAAAAATTCCTGTTAAATCCAAAACTACATACAGCGCCGAAAATTGATGATAAACATGTATCACACTCGGGGTCTACCTTCATCTCAATTTTGGCACAATCCAGGGGTTGCGCAAGTTTGTGCGCTTACTGGACGGGGTGTGCGCAACCAAAAAAATCGGTTGAGGGGTCTAAAACTCATGAAATTTTGCGTAGAATCCAAATCTGCAATAAAAAAGGGGTTCTCATTTGAAATGAGAACGGGATTTTCGGATTCAGGCGGGACAACGTTCACACGTCTAGGACGCTGCGGGGTGGGGGCTACGTCACAAGTGTGAAGGCTGCACCAAGGTTATCGAGCTTTCTGTTTGTTTACATTTGCCTGTGGTGCTTTAATTTCATACTGAATTTTGCTAGCAGCGCAATCGAAACATGCATCCAAGATTTCTTTTCCTTCTGGCATTCCCTCCACTGTAACTGAAACCTTATATGGTTGTGAGGAAATGCGGTGTTCTGGTGTTATTCGAGCCACAACCTCGCAAATTTGCGAGATTCTTTCAAGCTCTTATTTCGGCGCTGACAAACTTGTTATTATTGACAACATGCAAATATCGATATACGGAATATTTTCCAGGGAAGCCACCTCGGAACTCTGGTCGATGGCTCTCCTTTTTGGCATATTGACATAGAATGTCAATACTTTGGCACATCAACGAAAAAACGCAGCAAATTATTACACAATGGTTTATTATTTTTCTATATAGACCACTCGTCTGCAAAGCCACCAACCATCCAACATGAAGAAAAACATCGATCGCATTTCGGTCAGCTATAATTTGAACAGAGATTAGGCCTCTATTGCGATTCACACTCGTGTTTCTGATTTATCGTACGACCAACCCTTAAATTCTCATAGGGAGCGAACGGTTTGTCCTACAGGGCTCCGTGTGGTCTCAAAAAATTCTATACTATCTTAAATTGATGAAAAAACAATACCTTTATATCAAAATTTTTTTGAGTTAGGGCATTTTCAAAATTTCAAATTCATTTTTCAACCCTTAGAAGTGATCTACATCAACCAAAATCTTCGGGGCACAACTAGACTCCAAATGGAGCCCACATACCAAATTTCATCAACATCGGTCAATGCTAAGTGGGGAAAGTGCCGCGTACGGCCAAATTTTTATTCGATTTTTGGATTCTACGTACCTTGAAGCGTAAACCAACAAATTTTGGGGGGTGTTGAAAAATTTGTTTTCTTGGTAGATTCTAAAGTATCATTATTGAAAATAATGAACCAAAAGCGTTACGGTTGGTTTTCTGATGATTTCCACTTTCAACCAAGTCGTTCCCACAGAACTTTATCTTCGTCATTCGTGTTCGTAGAAAAATCGTTCACCATTCGTTGGAAAGCCCTAAATTTTTGCATAAATGATATAATGCCAAAACCGCAGTACTCATGGAAGAAACTGAGGTATACCCCTGAGTGAGAAGAACTGTAAACAACATTTGCGGCAAGAGCTTTGTTATTGAGAAAGCAGATTAGGTAGGTAGCGGGAAAAAGTGAAGACATAAAATGTCCCAATGTGTTTCGGACTCGTATGTAAGCGTTTATTATAAACTTCTTGAAACTTTACAGTGAGCATTATCTTATCCAAACCAATCAACTAATAAACTATGTAAATATCGGTATAAAATATGGTATGATAACAACTCGGACTGCACTAGAAAATTTACTCTGATAACGTGATAACTTTGTGACTGTAAAAGTAACGCGAGGTTTTAGCGTCAACGCAACAACAAGAAAGCAACCAAAATATGCTTCAAAATTTTCAATTTAAACGATTAATTCAAACACATAAAGTCTGAAAAATATATTTCAAAGTTTTTTTAATCATCACCATTATTTTGCAACTATATTTCAATGTTTCTGACTTGAATTGTCTTCAATCGCAGTGATCTCAACGCACTCTATCGCAAGATTCTCGTTTAGGGATGACGTAAGAGGAGTGGCCCGCCAACACTAGTGAGGACGGTTTTTATTTATTGGAATACGGCTAAACTAAATGGAATTGCGAACTGAAAACTGGTACGCTGAATTCGAATCTGACGTCAAAAACACGAAATTCCGATCCATGCGACTACCCCATTGCCTCCGAGAGCATTTAGCGCAGTGGTTGGCTAACTTAACTCTGACTACGAAAAGAAAAACGCCCCCAAAATAGCGGCTGTAAAAAAATTGGCTAGATCTTGGTCATGGCTCCCATTGTCACGGCGCATCATGCCTCCCTCTCCTGTACCCCCTTAACACTTCCCGTGCAGACCTAAAAAACTGGTTTTCGCCCGTGGCGGGAGACCTTTTTGTCAGGAATTCGGTAGTGCAAACCCGCAAATCTTAAAGATAACAGAATCCCCAGAAGTGAATACGGAGCACTCTCGTGGCGACAAGAGGACCTACTGAGCACGAGAAAAATCCGAAAGAGGTTCTTAAGTCATCCACTAGGTAGCAGAACGATGAACAGCTCGGAGATATGCTTAGAGCTGTGATGGTATAAACCATCATACGCCACTCACGAAACTCGGCATGATGGTTATTACCATCATCCGCACGGAAAGTGTTAATGTTAGGGCTCTGGCACATGCCTCTGACAGGAGTAGAGCGGTTAGGTAGCAGGTACAAATTCTCTGCTTCCGGGCCTGTTACCTGGTCGGGCTTCCGGGGATAGCAGTAATGCCGTAAAAGGCTCATTACTCATCTCAATTACCAGTACCACGGGCGAGGGGAGCCCCAGGCTACAGATGCACCAACCACTCGGTCAAAGCATCACCTGCCTGCCCCTCAGTTGAGGTTGGATTCGTGGTGGTCGTGGTTGAGCAAACCCTACTTCATGGGCTTGTACCAAGAAGGCTATAAGAGGAGAGATGGCCTCCTCAAGGGCTTGCCCCCTGAAGATGTCTCTCGGCATGTGAGTTCTGTTATGAACTCGGGTACCAACCTGTCTAGTTGGTAGAACCTTAGCTAGAAGGTTCGGCCTTACCTGTGGTGTTAATACAAACAGGTACCTAGAGGAGCTGATAGTTATGACTAGCTCCCCTGGGGCTCCCGGGTGGTGAGTTCCTTCCACTCCCTCGATCACCCTCCCACGGTTTTCGGGGTTTCATCTATCTGCTTGCAGATGGAGGGGGTTGCGAAATCCTGTTTGGATCGGCTCTCCTTAAAACCAAATAGTAGTTATTTGTCACGGCGTGGTTAACAGAGGTTTGAAAAACAGGCCCTAGGTGGATTAACTGTAAAACAAAAGTTGTCGCCTTATTGAAAACTCTTCATTCCCTCATGAGTAAATTCCAAACGCACGACTTGCATAATTTTCTTTGTTACATGTCGATATGATTTTGTGTTTTAGGAGGATCCTCATCCCAATGAAGAACTGGATACCATCAGAGAGAGATACAACCGAATCAAAAGTCATTTGTTCAAATAGTTTATTAATCTTTCGTTTCAAATGTTTTAGATGTGCGATGGTTGTTCCTGGAGGTGGTTATAGATGATTACACTATTCCCAGTTTGGGGCTAATTTTTCCTATATTTCAATTTCATAACCTGAATGAGCCCGACCTAATCAAGATCTCTCCCAGGTCCAAATAACCAAGTAATTTTTTTAAATCTCAATAAACCTTGGCATCCAAAATGATACTCTTGAAGTTCAACTACTTCCTACGTCCAAGAAACAATTCACGAGTACTCAGAAGCTCTAGTGCACAGCAAAGATTCAAACTCGTCGTTACCACCATCTTCAACCACTTCCGTGTCGTCTGTTTTATTTAATAAATAATAACGATAATAATACTATAACACAAAATTCTTTTCTAGGTTGAAGTGGATAACGCCTTCATTATTCATTCCAATCCATGACATAGGAACCTTTAGATGTACTCCTCGTATCCCATGTTTTTCGAGTTGAATCGTTCGTTTTTTGAAGTTTTGTTTGTATATATAAATATATATTGTTTCGTGAATTACTCCGAATCGAATTAGTACCTAACATTTTTAGTGCTTAATTAAACTCTTCCTATTTTAAATTACCTATCGTATACTTTTTTTTATTAACGATTATTTATAGGTTTTTTTATTTCCTCTGATGCAGAGCTTGAATTTTACGGCATATACCTACTTTTTCCAAGATCGATTCCATTTCGTCCCTTTAACTACAATTCTGATGTTGCTAAGAAATAGTTGTTTATCAATTAAAATAACTTAGACTGAATTATATTGTGTTATATACTTCATTCAGTATTGTAGTTCCATATGAGTTTTAGAAGTTGTTGGCTATTTTCAAGTACAGAATAAAAAGAAAAGTGTTATTACTGAAGTGAAAATCATTTATTCCTTATTCGTCCAACTCCAAGTACTCGTCTTAACACTCTCAACGCGGGCTCAAAACCCAGCTGACACCCTCCTACGGGATTTGCTTAAGTCCGATTTTTTGTATTAGTGCTTAAACGAAATAGCAATGTGAAAACGACGCACTCTCTGGTGTTGGTGAGGAACTAAAGAACGAAAACAAACCCTTACGAGACCTCTACACCCCTTCGAACATTTCCTGCGAGGCTGAAATATGGGGACCTGATTCAGGAGGGCCATGATCTCATATGACATCACCCGTAAGGGGCGAAAGGAGGCATGATGTCATATGACATCACCCGCATTGAGAGTGAATTAACTACATAGCATGCCTTCGTAAGGGGGTTTTAAAAATCTTAGCCTAAAAATGTACCTTTTTTATATCCAATCCTAATACATAAAACCCCAACTGTATGTATGTATGCACGTCGGAGGAATTGGAGGCGTCAGGATTTAGATGAGTCGTGGTCTGGTGGGGGGTCTGAGGAGAGAGCTATCTCGCGGGATAAAATTCCAAACTGTGTGAAGTGTAACTCAGTGTAATATCCCTCTCCTAATATACGAGTTTTTCTGAAATTAAAAAAAAATGTGGAAGATGGGTGGAAATAGAACCTTTGTGCTTCAAGGTATCAAAATATTATCTACGATTTGTTTTTGCCTAAATTTAGCAGGCTTTTCAGTTAGTAGGTACATAATGTACCATCATGATACAGTAAATGAGAAAACTTGACTAAGGGTGGCCTATGCGATCTAGAATAGAATAGTTTCAGAACCATAAAAGTGACCTCGCGTGAAGTGCTGGGATTATGTTGACAATACTATACTTAGGTTTCTTCAACCCGGTGAAAAGTTGAAGAATTAGTAGGAACCAAATCTTTTATAACAGATCATAAGATTATGCCTGAAAACGAACTTTTTTGAAAAGCATTAACCCCCTTAAAAGCTAAAATTCTAAAATCCGGCGAAGTAGGGTACAACTAGATGGATTTCCGCTTCGAACAAAAAAAGAACTACGAAAATCGGTCAAAAACTAAGGCCTGGGCAGAGTAAAAAAGATTTTGTCACGCACTCATGTGCAGACATAAACCTATGATTTGTCTTCGAGGATTTGGATTCAGAATGGCCTAAAACGGATTAGTTGGTATGTGGTTATTTTTCCTGTTGAGTGCTGTCCTACTTTACCTACCCCAGATTAATGGCATAAGGATGCCCAAGTCTTTTGGGACGTCCTAAAAATATACCTAAATTAATTGCTCAAGTAATATGAAGATCACGTACGACAACTACACAGTCCTATCAACTGGGCTCATCTACATACATAAAACGCCAACCGTACTTATGTTGCCCGAACGTGGGGGTCCTGGGTTCGATTCTAGGCCGCGACATCAAATTTTTTTTTACATATCCACAATTTTTTGCCTGCTTTTAGCAGGCTTTTCAGCTAGTGGGACGTATTTACATGATACAACAAACGAATACAGTTGAGACTATAATTGGTTGAATGACGTATTATGTGCCAAGAAAAGACACCATTGCTTTCATGTTCTCTAGCCTTAGCAGCAGCTGGGTGATGTCCCTTTCAAGACTTCCACATTTCAAGAGTGAGAGTGGTGTCCATCCACAGCAATTCTATTGCAAAAGACTTGGTTCTTGAATGGGGTATTTCAGTCAATTATTTTTATTTTTTTTTCAAAAGAGTATGGCTCAGGAATGACAGTAATCGGGTCTGTTTGTCGAGAAAATGTTTTTAAAAAATCAGAGAAGCTGAGGAAAGTTGAAGATTTGAATGGTGTGACGTAGCTAGCCAATCGTGACGTAGCTAGCCAACTGTCTTTGAAAAAAGTATCCATGCACAGAAACCCTTGGAAGACCTCTTGGATACTACAAAATACTACTCACACGCGCATGTGGCGTAGTCCTTGCCTAATGTGTGTGCATTTATAGCGGCCCGCCTTTTTCAAACGTGTGATCTCTTTAATTAATTTTTCTACCACATGTTATAGTATCATTGGGCTTAAAGTTGGAGTCCATGGTTTTCAAGGGTGCTGAAACCTAAATTTGAGGTCAAAACTCTGAATTTCCGACCCACCGAAATACCCCATTGTTACGTTCTGATCCATAACATTTTAAAAAATGCATTATTATTAGGGGCCAACATGTAAGCTATACAAAAGTCCGAAATAATAACTTAACAAATATAACAATCACACAACACAAATCATAATAAACGACACGAAATAAATAAAACAGAAATTTATCTTTGAATCAATAAAATGTCGAAGAAATCACGGACACTTTCTCGTTCCATGTTCATGACGGTCATTACCTGTCTAAAGGATTCCACTGGTTTTCATCTCATTTTGGTTTATAATTTTCAATAATGAACCTTTGGAATCGACCAAGAAAAAAAATTTTAACACCCCCTCAAAATTTGATGGTTTACGTTTCAAGTTACGTAGAATCCAAGAATCGAATAAAAATTTGGCCGTCCGTCCGCCGTACGCGGCACTTTTGCCACTTAGCATTGACCGATTTTGATGAAATTTGGTATGTAGGCTCCATTTGGGGTCTAGTTGTGCCCCGAAGCTTTTGGTTGATGTAGGTCACTTCTAAGGGTCCTAAAATCAATTTTGAAATTTTGAAAACGCCCTAACTCAAAAAATTTCGATACAAAGGTATTGTTTTTCCTTCAATTTAGGATTCTATAGAATTTTTAGAGTTTTTTGAGACCACACGGAGCTCTGTAGGACAAACCGTTCGCTCCCTACGAAAATTTAAGGGTTTATATTGAAATTTATAATATAAATTTATATATATATTATATATATAAATCAAAACACGAGTGTGAATCGCAAAAGAGGCCTAATCTCCGTTCAAATTAGAGCTGACCGAAATGCAATCGATGGTTGGTGGTTTTGATTTTTTTAAAATTTTTTTTTTGAATTGCTTCTTCTGAAGGTAGCGGAAGCTTTGTTTTCACTTTTCAAGGACGAAAAAAAAGTTCTCCAAAATCAAAATTTCCACTCGCGTTTTAGACCTTTCTGAACAATTTTGGTTCCGTGTCTGTCTGTGTGTCTGTCTGTCTGTGTGTCTGTCATGAATTCCTTGTAACGCGCATAACTGTACGGAGTTATTGTCCGATTTCTATGAAATTTTCAGGGATTGTGCGGGTTGGTGTGTAGACGGTCCCCTATGAAAATCATCATCCCCGGACTGATAGAAGCGACTGCGCATGCCCAAAAGTGAATTCCTTGTAACGGCCATAACTACTACATTTTCCATCCGATTTCAATGAAATTTTCAGGGATGTTACAGACTAGTATTTGGATGATCTCCTATGAAAATCATCACCTTCAGACTGATAGTAGCCACTGCGCATGCGCAAACGTGAATTTCCTTGTAACGGCCATAACTTCCACATTTTCCACCCGATTTTGATGAAATTTTCAGGGATTATGTGGATTAGGTTTTAGATAGTCTCCTATGAAAATCATCATCCCCGGACTGATAGAAGCGACTGCGCATGCGCAAACGTGAATTACTTGTAACAGCCGTAACTTCAACTATCCCCCAGGGGTCGCGTGTTCGAATCCCAGCCGAGGATAAGTATTTTTTGATCCAATCACATACATCTACTCACTTAATGTTTCATCCGAATTTGATGAAATTTTCTAGGATTGTTTAGATTAGCGTGTAGATGGTCCCCTATGAGGGTAGTGGAAGGTACTTAGAGATTGGTGTTTTGAGATTAACAACGATGCATCTGATCATCTATATAATCGGGTTATGGATACGAGGAAGCTATGTGCCACACCCACTTGGCAGACGTTTTATTATTTTTTCTATTTTTATTTTTTATTTTTCCTTCATATTGGATGGTTGGTGATTTTGTAGACGAGTGATCTATACCTATAGTAAAATAATAAACCATTGTGTAATAATTTGCAGCTTTTTTTCAATTCAGGCATCCGACTTCATGGATCCGCACACTGTGCAACAACAATGCTCAAATACACAACTCAAAATCACTTACGTCCGGCATGGCTGAGGCCAGAACAACGAAATAGGAAGAAGAAGGAGCACATCAACAACAAAACAATAACAATTAGGACGCCAAGTCGCTATTCGCGATTGAACAGTTTTTTTTAAGTTTTGTTGTAAATAATAAATTATAGCATAATATTGTAAAGTTTAGGTACACATTGTACATCGTTTATTTGCGTACTTCGGAAGCAGAAGTGTATCAGTAACTCATGGATACTAAATCCGACGTGAAAACTACGGCTGTCATACAGCGTGATTGGCATTCAACTCCCGAAGGAGACGATTTCTTCAAAAAGTTCTCCTCTCCCGCCGGTAGAAGACTATATGGTACGTAATCTGTATAACACGGTGATGTGTCGTTAGTGACATTGGTGGAGTGCGTGCTTGTAAGTTGTAATGCCAGTATTCTGAGGAGTCGCGAGGAAATATGAATATGAGTAGACGGCTGGACAATGAGTCTGTTGTTTCTTTGAGTTTGCTACTCGCCAGACGACGTCGACGTCGAGTCAAAGAAGCGCGAATGTGGAAGATCCAACCGGCCCTTGAAGACAAAACTTCGAAGTTCATAAACTTCCACAATAAGTTGAAGGAGAACTCAGTTATGTTCTATAAATATTATCAGATGTCAGCCAGTTCTTTTGACACACTCCTATCGCAAATTGAACATGCTATAACTAAGACTAATACTGTGATGCGTGAGTGTGTGAATCCCTTAGAAAAACTTGCCGTTACACTAAGGTAAGTGCTTTTCGTTTATGTAGTTATTACCTACTATCGACGTATCCCTAAGCTTGAATGTACCTATGTAAGTTAAGGACAACCCTTTATTACAACTACACATGTTATTGTAAAAGTTACTTGTTGGAATGTTAGGAATTTCTCGATTTCTCTCTTTTAAGGAGTGGGCTATGCAGGCTCAGGACGGGGAATGCCGCAGCTAGGACGCAGGCCTAACGCCTAAAATGACTCCTGGTCATACAAAGCGATTGTCAGACCCATGGTCACCTCTATGCCTCAGTTGTATGGTGGCAAAAATCAAACCAGGCTACATCTATGCTCCAGCTAACCAAACTACAAAGGCAAGCATGACTTGGTATATCTGGAGCAATGAGTACCACCCCTTCAGCAGCACTAGAGGTTCTTCTTGACCTCACCCCTCTACATATCTTTGTTCAGAGGACAGCCTTCCTGGGGGCTATCAGAATGCTGCACTCGGGAAAACTCAAACTCCCCCCTCGTAAAGGGAGCCACCTAGAAATACTGGACCAAGTCCACACCGATCCAGTGGTCAAGTCAGTCCCTGACACTATGTCAGAGAGAATGAACTTTTACCTGCCCTTTAGAGTGATCATTAATGATCGTGAATGCTGGAAAAGAGGCACGCCTCAATATGAACCAGGTTCACTTCTGTGGTACACAGATGGGTCTGTGATGAATGGAAAAGCTGGCCTAGGGGTTAAAGGCCCAAATTTCAGCCTAACTAAACCCCTAGGAACAACAGCAACCATTTATCAGGCTGAAACCCATGCCATAGAAATATGCGCACGAGAGATCGCCAAAAAACGACTGAATGGTGCGATAATCTACATAATGTCTGATAGCCAGGCAGCCATTGCAGCCTACTCAATAACATCAAGGCTAACCTGGGATTGTCTGGACTCCCTGAAAGCTGCAGCTCGGGGCAATAAGTTAACTTTGCTCTGGGTCTCTGGCCATGAAGGAGTAGATGGCAATGAAGAAGACGATCGACTCGCTAAGCAGGGATCGGAATCCCAATGTTTTGGTCCTGAACCCCTACTCGGGGTTACTAAGAGCTTCATTAGTCAACAGGTCCAAAAATGGGAGGACAGCAAGAGAGCTGCGTACTGGCGCAACACCTCAAAGCAGAGACAAGCCAAGCAGCTAATCACCATCTCTAAAAAAAGAGCAAAAGCTCTGCTGTTGCTAAGGAGGAAGGACCTTCGCACCATCGTGAGTCTCCTGACTGGCCATTGCCCCCTGAGACTCTCCCATCTCAACAAGATGGGCAAGGCCAGGACAGTTGAATGTCGGCTCTGCTGCGAAGGAGTCGAAACAGTAGAACACATCCTCTGTGAGTGTCCTGCTGTAGCATCTACCAGATTCCGGCATTTCGGTAAGGGTACTCTTGTCCCAGACAAAATTGCTTGGGAAACGCCCGAAAAACTTCTTCACTTCGTGAAAGAAGAGGTTTTCAAACGGGCACTTAAGTGAAAAAGGGAATCCTGTCACATCACAATAGATCAAACTTATGGTCTAAGTGACTAAGGGCTTGCCCCATCCCAATAAAAAAAAAAGTGGGCTATGCAGGCTCAGGACGGGGGACGCCGCAGCTAGGACGCCAGGTCGCTGCAACTGTCCCGTCCTGCGCCTCTAAGCAAACTACTAATAAGAGATGGGCGGTATTTAACGTAACAGTTAAAAATAACCTATTACCGGGTTTTGTTAATTCCGCTTGGAACCTATTACCAAAATAACCCTGTTATTAAATAACGTTTCAAAGAAGGCTCGAAAGTTTGTGGAGCCAGAGCATTAGCTTGGTTTTTCTTAATTGAAAAAGAGTGAAAATACACGTAAATATGTAAATACATACGTAAATATGTAGGGAATAACTTGATAGAAAGCCCAACTTAGGTAGGATACGAAAACTAGAGCTCAATGGAGTGATACTTTGCAATGGAATAACTTAAAGATAAAAAACGAACATAGGTCAGGAACGAAAAGTAGAAATCAAAGAAACGATACTTTGGAATGGTATGTCGGAATGAGCTAGTGAGAAGGTCCCTGGGATAACCTATTAATAAATAACACGTTATTGGAACCTATTACCCACCCAGAGCGGTAACGGTGGAACCTAATATGCAAATGTAACTGTTTCGCCCATCTCTACTACTAATTAGCTAGACAGGACCACAGAGTACTGGAGACATTAACAGAGCTTCCATAATCTTGTATCTCTTGTTTCAGGTATTTGTCCTCCGGTATGTCTTGCAAGCAACTGCATTTCGAGTATTCTCTTGGTTGTTCCACTGTAGCCCTCATCATTCGAGACACCTGCCAGGCTATATGGGAAACGCTGAGTCCACAATACTTGAAAACACCCGCACCAGAAGATTGGATGAAGTCGAGTGATGATTTTTATCAGAAGACTCAATTTCCACATTGTTTGGGATCAGTTGGTGGCAAATATATTCGTATTATTAAGCCTTGGGGAAACCAGAAGGACTTTTTCGTTTTTAAAAAACAATATTCTATTGTTCTAGTTGCGGTCGCAAATTGTGATTACTTATTCACGTACATTGATGTGGGGGGATACCGGAGTGAAGGCGACCCGAATATATTCAAAGGCACAGAGTTAGGTAAAGCCGTTTATTCAAAATCACTCTGGCTGCCTTCTCCTATGCCGCTCCCTGGTGAGCCTTCAAAACATCCAGTCCCTTATGTTTTTGTCACTGAAGCCTTCTCTCTCAGTGAAAATGTATTGAGGCCTTTTCCAACAAAAAATATTACTAG
Organism: Apolygus lucorum; assembly: GCA_009739505.2. NCBI lineage: Eukaryota > Metazoa > Arthropoda > Insecta > Hemiptera > Miridae > Apolygus > Apolygus lucorum. Next base: position 64,380,790 of record CM019167.2, on the reverse strand, counting down.
TCGAGAAGAGCTTTTCAATAAACGACTGGAAGAAGCCAGAAACTGTATTGAAGTAGCATTCGCTATTTTAACTTCCAAATGGAAGATTTTTCAACGTCCATTAAATGGAGGTGGTAAGTCAGTAGATTGCATTGTAAAGTCTTGCTGTGTCATTCATAACTACGTGGGAAGTCGAGAAGGGTATAGTCCCGAAGGAATAGACAATTGTTCTCTAGGTATTATTCGCCCATGTGGTTCTGGGGGAACTGCAATTGGCAAAGCGGTACGAAACCAATTCGCTGATTATTTTTCCTCCATAATCCATGATTCCTCGATGTAATAAATTGTCTAAGCATTGTATGTGTACCCCTTGAAATCCTTTCAGCACTATCTGTGACAAATCAAGTACCTTCTTCGATGTAATTTCCATACAAATTCAAGTGTAAAGTCGCGTTCACTATGCGAATTGGAGGTGGGCACCCCGTAGGATCCGTAAAGGCGATCCACATCAATCCGACTACGCTACATTTCTTAGATTTAAAGTACGCGCATACTAGAGGCGGGTCGGGTCGGGCCGCATCGCATCGCAATATTGTTGCTGCGCACACAAAGGCGGGACAGGCCAGGCTGCATCGCAGCGGAAAAATGGGTCTATCATTTCATGTCCTGCGTCTACGTTATTATTCTGCGTATTGTCTTTTGCCTTTTAGTTCCGATCATGGGTTGAAAAAACTTGATTGTATTGTTGAATTCAAAATATTCCATCCATATGTATCCAAATTTATTATTGAACAGCACACAATATTCTAAATAAGACCCTCTCTGGGTAGGTTGGGATAGGCAGGAGCTCTTCCCAATTATTTGTTGTCACCAGTTTATTCTTGAGTGAAATCTGGTGTTTTCTAGGGTGTTATAAAATACTTGACTCGGCCTGACAAAGGCAATCATGGGAAATGGGGTATTTCAGTCAATTTTTTTTCTCAAAAGAGTATGGCTCAGGAATGACGGCAATCGGGTCTGTTCGTCGAGAAATGGTTTTTAAAAAATCAGAGAAGCTAAGGAAAGTTGAAGATTTGAACAGTGTGACGTAGCTAGCCAACTGTCTTTGAAAAAGTATCCATGCACAGAGAAGCGATGAAACCCTTGGAGGACCTCTTGGATACTACAAAATACTACTCACACAGGCATGCAGCATAAGTGTGTGTGCGTTAAGGGAGGCCCGCCTTTTTTCGAACGTGTGATCTCTTTAATTAATTTTTCTACCACATGTTATAGTATCATTGGGCTTAAAGTTGGAGTCCATGGTTTTCAAGGGTGCTGAATCCAAATTTGAGGTCAAAAACCTAAATTTCCGACCCATCGAAATACCCCATTGTATATCATTTTCCAAGTACAAAGCTCCACAGCTGAACCAAACGGCGAAACTCCTGATTAAATCATTAATTTTCACTAGAGTAAATTGGATATCTTGGGGAAATTGTATTTTAAGGATTATCCAGCACCATGGATCAATTATTTGTTGCTGTTGCTTATTTGTCAAGTGTTTCCAAACGTTTTTGCTCAAATTCACCTCGGTTAATAACGCAACTAAGCATCATTTGGGTTATTCTTTAATGTATTATAAGATCAATTCCCGCCACCATCATAAGATATAAATTTTTATCGATCAAAATAATCAAGTAAAAAAAAGACCATTCGATTATTCGTTAAAAACTACACAGAAAATGTAGCGATGAAGAAAAATCTGCCTGCTTGTTGTGGTTTCTAGAGGCGGGGTGGGGCAGATCGGAGCGCATCGGCGGAAAAATCCGCCTTGTGAGCAATGTTCCCGATGGAATGCCAGAATATGCCTCTAATATGTGCACTTCCATTTAAATAACATTAAACTGATCCAGGTGAATTTTGCGAAGTGATGCAAATGTGGTAGTAGTGAGTTTTTGGCAACCACTAACGGGCCCGTGGAACCTCTTCACAAAGCATGGAGTTCGCGGGTGACGATGGATTTGCCTCCCGACTACAGCAGGCGACAATGAAAGGGTGCCCCCAGACAGTCACCCGTTCCTAGAGGCCAACCGTTACGAGCGCCTCCCTTCCCCCTCCTGTCCATAGTTAACAGGCCTCCTCCTTCAAATGGGTAGCATCCTCTGTTGCTCGCGCTAGTCTCCTCCTAATGGGGCCTGTGAGATTTTGGCACCAAAAACTCTACTGCCACCTGACCAGACCCTCCAGTTGTACCCCAGAAGTGAAAGCCATGTCGAACGAATTAATGCTTCTTCATCATGAGTCGAAATCGGATTCTGATTTAGAAATTGATTATTAACAAGTTTGTTGTGTGTCAAAAGCTGTGGTTTTTCCCATACGTTAGTGATAGATCACAATTTGGGACAGTTTTGTGAATAGCCTGAATAGGTAATATTGAGTGAAGAACATAGAGAGAAATAATGACCCTGTAAAAAGTCAAAGTGAGTGTTTTTGTTGTTGTTGTCACGGTGGCGTGTACTGGGATGGGTGTGAGGGGGGTAGACGGACTGACTCAGGTCCCAACCTGTCTAAGCCAGATTCCCAACAGAGTCAGGTCCGCTCCAGCACTCAAGTCAGGTCGGATTGTCGCCGCACCTTTTTTTCACATTTTTCGGCTTATGCTACAAATTTCTCAATTGGCTTGCAGTTTTCTTCCAAGCAACGTTATTTGTGTACTTAGTACATTTTAAAATTTTATAAGATAATATTTGATAAGGAATTCTTAAAGGAATGTTTACGTTGATTCTAACTATGGTACATGTGTGATGTTGAGGATAATTGCCTCTTGAAAAACTCGGTTTTCATCATATTTTCATTGAAAATTTGACCCCTTATTTTCCTAAACCTATTAAAGTAATCCAGCTAACTAAAGCACTAAATATAGTATTACAAGATGAAACACCAATTCAGGACTGGAACAAGAGCTCTCATTTTATTAGACAACCTTCCTCTAAATCACATGTTCAATACCAAACAGCTTTAACAATATTGAGTAGCGAAATCTACAACAGTATCAACACGTGGTATGTTTGCAATCAGCGTAAAATTTCCTATAAGAATACCTTATGAAGTGTTCAATACGTACTATACAAGAAATGTTGCTTGGAAGAAAACTGCTAGCTGACTGAGGGTGAACGCGCCTACTAGCCTAGAACCCACTTGCTGTGTTTTAGTTACTGATTTTGAACCCTTCAAGCAATAAATAAACTTTTGTATTTTTTTATACCGATGTATTTTTGTTCATGACTTCTCCACCCATATTATTCATGTAGTAGGAAAACTGGAAAATTAAGTTGGTTGGTACTTAGCTGGAATTCCCTTCCTTATTTTGTTGTCCCGATAGATAATACATAACTATAAATTTCTCTTAATTTATTATTTTAATTGCTGACACAGAAAAACTGTTTCACACGCTCTATTTTTATTATTATGATGTTTTTAATGAAATGGAAGAAAAAAGGGAGGATAACGTTTCATCATGATTCTACTGAGAATTGTGGATTTTTCTGGCTCTCGAGATAATCAAGGCGATGCAAACTACTAATTTTAATAAATTTCACTTTAGTTTACTCGAGTCATGATGGCACCTTGACTCAATCAATCGATATTTGAATAAGGGAACGTATTCTCATTTTTATTGTTTTTTACAAAGTAATAGATGTAAACATTTATTCTTGTTCCCTGTTCATTGGGAACAACACATTAAGGAAGTCTCAGCCGATCGCCGTTCGTTCCGGGTCAGTATTTCGCGAAATTGAAGGGGCAAAATCTTGAAAAGTTGTACCTAAATTTTAAATTATTTTAGAAGTTCATTAGTGTACGGTCCTAGGGAATTGAAAAACTGAAATATTGCTGATGGAATCATCAAAATCGAACAATAATTGCCAGAGAAATTTGGGAAAAAACCAAACTGAATAAACGGTTTTTCCCATATTTGACTGGCAATTATTGTTCGATTTTGATGATTCCAGCGGCAATCTTTCACTTTTTCAATATACCAAAAGCCCATGTACTAATGAATTCCTAAAATTATTTAAAATTTCAAATTTAGGTACAACTTTTTAAGTTGCCCCTTCATTTTCGCGAAATACTGACACGAAACGAGGAAAGAACGGCGACCGACTGATAATTAACAACTTAACCTTAACAATTTCATTAAGAACCCACTGACTTCTTGAATATTGTGAAAGGTGTCTCAGGTGTTGGAACCCATGAGAGTGCTCCTCAAGTGTTGCCATTTAGAAGGAGCCCTCATCAAATAGGGAGAGGATGGGCTCACTCCATATGCAGATCTAAGCTGCCTTCCACAGTGGTGTTATCTCTGAATGCGTCATGGAACTAATAGCATACATAGTGGTCATGCTGATTCTTGCTATAATTTTTAAATGTCAGTCACTAGGACACCAACAACACCATCTATTGGCCTCCTTTGTTACTCTGTTGAACTTTTTCTCATTCGCTTCAACAGAGTACATCTGTTGTTGATGGTGGGGCTTTTCACCAGCCTGCTTCTTATTTCTTAGTGAACCTTCCTCTCCTTATGCCATGGAACTACATACAAAATGTTGTCAGCTGTGGATCAAAATATGTCTAATGCCCTCCCCCATTGTATGGTGGTAGAGGCCTATGAGACAAGCTAAGAGGCTGAAGATCCCCGCACATTAGGTAGGCGCAGGACAGGCAACAGGCAGGACGCGGGATGCCGGGACATATTTTTTCCCCTCATTCGGCACCTCCACACGCTCTACTCCCCTTGAATATGGAGTCAAGTCCCAGCCTCATTATCTTCTCCCTCTTGTTCAACCAATTTCATTATTTTTTCACAAATTTCATAAACTTTTAACCAATTTCATACACTTTATTTAATGAGATATCGTTGTATATAAGTAGTTATAGGTGGAAAGGAAAGAAGGGACATAATATAATGTCGATACCTAAGTCAAAAAACGGAGTTTTGACTTTGATTAAATAATAAAAAAAGAAGAATAATAAAAGAAAAGTTATATTATAAATTTTATTTTTGAAATTCTACGTTTCACAATTCAATTTTAACCGTTGTATTTAATTTTTCCACATTTCTATGAATTCTAATTGTTATCTTTTATATATCATTTTAAAATGTTAATTTTTCATACCAAAATATTTCAAAATTTACATTTTTAATTTATTTTCAACATTTTAAAATTTATACCAAAATATGTGTGCAAATGGCATTTCACAAACTTAAATTACAAAAATGAGTTTTTAAAAATTATGTACCTAATCACTTTTTATTATCCTTTCCACCTATGATCAGTTATATACAACGATACTTTATTAAATAAAATGTGTGACATTGGCTGAGAAGTTAAAGGAATTGGATGAAAAACTACGCAAGGAATAAACACTGCTTCAACTAGGAATGAAAACAAAGTAAAATGAAAATCGCTGATTCCTTCGAAGGGGTGGGAGGAGTGAAGGAGGGGGCGGCGGAGGCAAACGACCCGCGGGATGGCAGGACGTTTTCGCTCGGAGAGTAAAAGCAGCATTTCCCGTCTTGTGGCGGTGTCTCGCGTAGTGCGCGTCTCCCCACCTGAAATACACTGAAGCGAAAAATAAAGTCCTATGTCCGGTTCCTGTCCTGTGCCTGCCTAGTGTGCGGGAACCTTAAATCAGTCAGTAGGGTTGGCTAAGAACTCTTGAGTATAGAAAATTGGGTACCAGTTACAATCTGACTGGTTCAAGAGTCCCCCACCACAGTTACGCCATATCAGCCATGCATCCTTCAACGCCTCCCTCTCTCCTTCCACAAACCACAATACCCCCTCGATGGATTAGGACTTGGAAATGGAGAGAGGAAGATGGAGGCTTGGGAATTGGATTGAGCAGTGAAGTGAAGGAGGGCCTAGCTGTGACTTGTGCGTTCTGAGCCAACCCTACCTACTGTCCGGAGTTGAATGTTGTCAAAATCATGTTTTTACTTTTTAATTACATTTGTCATGTTGTAGGTGTACTGGAGCGACCAGTTATTTTCGATGGCATCGAAGAAGTTACTTATAAAGTGCTGTTTATCGGGAAATGTGGTGTTGGTAAATCCCATACAATTTCTCACTTGGCTGGTCTATATTGTGGGTACACGAAAACCGACACAATCGGCATTGAAGTCACAGATGTATATTGGCCTGTTAAAATTTGGGACAAAGTAATTATATTCAAACTCCAGTGTTGGGAAGCCGGCGAATCAAGTATGAAGAAATATAACCATATAGTGGAGGTAAAATATTTTGCATGTTACCAATCCTTGTTGAATGGGGAATTTGCCTCAATTTTAGATTCTGGAATTTCAAGTCGAATCCTATAATAGGGCCCTAGAATAACGTTTAACACTAGGAATAACCAAGGGGAAAAAATTACCGTAGGAGAAAATGCCTAAACAAGTGAAGCCTCTGTTACAAAACACCGCGAAAATCGAGGAATATTGTTGACGTCATACGAAAAAAAAAAACGACGCGAAAACAACTCCGACAACAGACAGAGTTCTAGCACCGCCACACAAAACGATCCAGTGAAATGGCTACTCGAATAATGTGATTCAAATCTTGAAACTAAATAAGAGAAGATGAAGACTAATAATGCTTGATAAACTAGTAGGTAGAATCGTATTGTAAAAAAGTGAGTAATATTGTTTCTTTTGGTCACTTTTGTGTCTGGGTTCTTCCTGCCAGTTCGCGGCGCACTACATGTAAGCTAAAAGTTCGTGTATGTTCCGCTTCTGTGGTAAGCGCCACAGAACCTCCTTTGAAGTCAGATTGGTAGAATATCCGTTACGTTTTAAACATGGCTGCCTCTTACACATTGCCACCACATTTAAAATTTCCATATTCCTTAAATTCTCTAAATTTTTTGGATGCGTTTTCGAGCAGCTCACTATGGTTTTATTCCATAAAAATAAACCCTCATTCGAAAAAAAAAAAAAAAATGTGATGCAAATTCCCCATTATAATTAGGGGGTTTCAACGTCTCTTTATAAACAATGGGGTCGATCCATCTGCTATAGAAGCAGATTGATTTAAATATTTATTGTCGATTCCTGTAGCTTTTTGAAGTCAAATTCTAATTTGTCATTTCTTATTAAATATTTCCACGACAAATTCGAGTTTCCAAACTAATTTTTCTCTCGAAACCTTTAATTTGTTATGGATTTTTAACAACTTGAATTTTGATTCGGAATAGAATTCATTGCAGAATGGCTTAGGTGTTCATAAACTGACGGTGGCTTCCGAATTATGTTTCAGTCATGCCAGGATAAAGTGGATTTGAGAGTTTTCGTATTTTCTTACACTGACACATCAAGTTTTACTGATCTACCTGCTTACATAAGCTCAACCTCTGACAAGGATATGAGTCAGGTGGCGGCCTCCATAGTAATAGGGACAAGGTACGTACTTTACCCCATGTAACCTACCTACCTGGCAGTCTATTTTGATTCAGTTCAATTCCAAAGTCTTTGATGTGTGTATAACTTGTTGGTTATATTTAACAAACAGATGAGTTAAATATTCAGTTCCAGTTCATTTTGCTTCTGAGTCTACAGAGTAGGGATGGGACATCGATCGGAAAACATTGATATTTTGTAGAAACATCGATAGCAATGAAACATCATATGAAAAACATTGATGTCAATAACATCATAAGGTAAAAAATCGATGTTTTTCGCAAGCGGGAAATTTAATTCACTTGTCAACTAATTAGAATCTAATAGGGTGCGCGCCTGGGTACGAAAAACTGTTTATTGTTATTTTTAATCTAAGGTAGACCTCTTCTGAGAATTTTGGTACCAACCGCGACCTTCTAGCGTGTGTAAATCTTTTCCTATGAATTTTTAAAGTTTCGACCGTTTATGACGTCACAGTTGGCTGGGGGGCGTATGACGTCCGTGAAAAAATCATAGAAACTGATCTACTCACGCTAGAAGGTTGCGGTTGGTGCCAAAATTCTCAGGATATAGTCTACTTTCGATTAAAAATCTTAAAATAATCAAGGCGCACCCCCTATTAGAATGGGGACAGCGGTGTGGCTACAGTCGTTGTTTGGCGGTGGACATTGGACTGACCTCTGCAGGGATCATGGGTCAGGGATCATCACCGGCAGCTTGCGTTTTTTGGCGGCCAGGGCTCTCATCGCCCCCCTTGTCCCAACCCAGGGTGGTGAGGCAATAGGAAGCCATGAGTGAAATCATCAGAACAAATTACACTGTCACTCTTACTGGGCGGGAGTCTCGGAAAGGGACATCACCTAGCTGCTGATGAGGAAGGAAAGGAAAGTGGAACATGGGAAAGGAGAGGGCGGCCCTGTGACAGGATCTGTAGGCCCGTGGTAGTCTCACTCGTGTTCTTGATAGTGACCTGATTAAAGGTGGAATTTTTCCCTTGTTATTTCTGTGAGATATATAGTTTCCCTCAGTCCCTAAAAAGTTGGTAGTGGCCATAGAGAAAGGGATACAACACAAGCATAAACAGACTTTTTCCTATTGTTTTGTTATATAAAGTGATGATTGAAAGGTATGGAGGTGTTCTTCATATAGTAAATTCAATGAAGTTATCTGGTCTGGAATTGGATTTTGTGTGGTTTTCTTGCAGTACCTAGTAGGTCCAATTTATCAAACAATGTTGTCAGACCATCTCCTCGACATATCGATGTCATCGGACTGAAACATAGAGTGTAAAACATCGATAGTTCGATATCGATGTCCCATCCATACTAAGGTAGCCGAAGCATCATTTTAACTTTTCAATATTAAACAAATTGTTTTCCAAAATCAAAATTTCCACTCGAATTTTATAGAGTTAGACATGAGATCCTTTCAACTGATAGAACTATAAGAAGTTATTGTCGATTTCGCTGAAATTTTCAGGGATTGTGCAGGTTGGCATGTAGAGAGTCCCCTATGAAAATCATTTCTCCACGACTGATAGTAGGCTCTGCACATGCGCAAACCTAAAAACCTTGTAACAGCCATAAAACTGGATTCACATGGGACAGAAGAGGGTGGAAACGAAAAAGACGGAAAGAAATATCACAATCAGATTGGCTGATTTTCCCCAGTCGAGAATAGTGGCCACCATCTTGACGGAACCCGTCGGGGGAAGGAATTTTTATACCGTTGTCCACCTTCTGAGTATTCTGCGCGCCTGCGCAGTGGTCAGGAATGATAACCATGAGTGGAGGTCGCCAACTGTCGATAGTAGCCAAGAATCGATTGTTTTGATACAATTGATGCGTTGTGATAATGTATTACCAGAATCCCAACTGTGAATTTTCTAGAAAAATTGTTCAGCTGGCATTTGTAACAATAAATGAGCATATGGGCAAATTGAAAAATCTGAGAGCAATATTAATCCTTTGTTGAAAAAACCATCGAAACTATCGATTGTATGAAAAAACAAGCGATTGTTGCAATCAACAATTGAGCACCCCGAGGTTCGATGCTCATGCTTCATTTGTTTGTTGCACTGTCCTTTTTTGCTCGATTTTTTTTCTTCTTTTTTTTAATCAATTTTAACGAGGAATTGAACGTCAAATTCAAAACACAGTCAACAGAGGTTACAGATCAGAGAGAGGTTATCATTTCAGAGGCTTCCAGGAGGGAGGTTATCATTCTGTTCATCATCCATGTGAACCTTCTGCCGACTCCAGCTACCCCCTCCACTGGTTTTCCCGTCTTTCCCGTTTCCTCCCTCTTCTGTCCCATGTGAATCCAGCTTAACTCCTACATTTTCCATCAGATTTTGATGAAATTTCAAGGATTGTGCGAGTTGGCGTATGGATGGTCCCCTATGAAAACCATTGCCCCCATATTGCGCATGCGCAAGCGTACAATCCTTCAAAGAGCAATAATTTCTACATTTTCCTCCCGAATTCGATGACATTTTCAGAGATTGTGTAGGTTGACGTGATGATGGTCCTCTATGAGAGGGGTCAAGGTACTTAGAGACTGATGTTTTGAGATTAGCTACAATTCATTGGATCATCCATACAACCGGGTTATGGTTTCGAGTAAGCTATTTTCAAGGCTCAAATTTTTTAAATCCTGTGTGCTAAACCGAAAATGATTTTATCATAAAACATCATTATGAAATCATAAAAATTAATTATAACATTATAAAACATCATTGAGGTCAATTTTCCACGAAATTCTCGCAAAAGAAAAGATGAGTATCGAAAATGTAAGAGGGTAGAAGAAAATCTGTAAGGGAATATGTAGGCGAGAATGTTGAATGTGCCCTTAGAAATCGCAATGAGTGCTCCCTCAGGGTGCCTCAAGGTTGACTACGAATTTTTTTTCTGTGCTCACCTAAAATATCAATGCATTCAAGGCGCAATCAGACTTTGGTTATGAGTATGAAAGCCGCACTGAGTAGGTACTAACAAAGTGACTTGTGGTAGTAGTTTTGATAAATAAAATCTTTAGACTTTTTGAAATCATGTTTTTCAACAGAACATGAAGACCTCTTGTTTTAGGTACTACATTGTGGTGGCATTCACGAAATTACTAATTTTTACGTGATATTATTGCAGGAATGGTTCAAAAGCTGTTGTGTCTCCCTCAGAAATAAAAAACTTCAAGATGAGTTACGGTATAGAGGTGTACTCATTACCCCAAGCTTACAGCGGGAAGATGGCTGAAAGCATACCAGAAATACACCCTCTTATGAACGACATCTGCGAAATTCTTTGGCTTCGAGACCAACATTACATAATGAACAACAGTGTCACTGTATAGTATGTACGAGTCTACCTATCCAGTTAGTGCCAGTGTCATCCTACGAGAAACACTCTCTACATCCAGGAAATCCAGCTGGATTTGTTCCATGTAATCTGTAAGGCATGGAAAAAATCTGCCCATGCGCACGTGAAAATTTTGAATATTGCAACCAATGATTTTTTTTCTGAGAGTCATTCCTCGAAATTTAACAACACGAGTGGGGTTCCTGCACCTTGTGAACAATAAATGAGCTCTACTAGGGTCAAATTCAACAGTATTCTCCGTCTATATGTAGTGAAGACATTTACTTCTGCGAACTTGTCAACCCAGAGGTATAGCCAGTATTCTCTGGCTATTGTGAAGACATTTACTTCTGCGAACTTGTCAACCCAGAGGTATAGACAGTATTCTCTGGCTATTGTGAAGACATTTACTTCTGCGAACTTGTCAACCCAGAAGTTCATGCACCATTAGAAGCAACCACTGATTGGGGTGGACCTCAGTCAGAAACACACTGAGGGTGCAGTCTACTGGCGAACACAGAGCTACTTATCATGTTTTGGAGTATCATGCGGGCTTTCACAGGGAGGGGAGTGAGGGTCATTGGGGACGTGAGCCCAGCGGATTGGTTGGCTCACTTTCAAGTCCTGTTGAACCCAATGTGCCAATGGGGACCCATGTTATATGCAGAGCAGGTTGAGGTTGGTTGAGTGCCCTCTTCAAGATTCGGACTTTACGCTGGTGGAATTGAGGGAGGTTCTGAAGTCAATGAAAAATAACGAGGCCCCCGGGGAGGACCGAATCCCCTACGAATTTTACAAAAATGCAACGGACTTCTTCCTGGTTTCCCTCCAGGCGCACTTTAACGACATGTTCCGGAGTGGTCGTTGTCCCCAGAGCTATGTCAACACCATAATTTACCCCCTCCTGAAGAAAGGAGACCCTGACATGGCCGCAAATTATCGAGGATTGGCATTTATCAATGGAAACTCAAAAATATACTCTGGCTTAATTTTGAAAAGGATCAGTGGTTTTGTAGAAAGGAAGGATATCCTCAAGGAGAACCAGATGGGCTTTAGAAAGGGCTACTCAACAGCGGATTTTGTGTTTGTTCTGACAAACTTGGTGCACTTGCGTTTGTGTAGGAAGGGGGATAAACTGTATGCGTTCTACGTTGACTTCAGGGCCTACTTTGACACTATTAGTCGGGAAGCACTCTTCTATAAATTACTTGCCCTTGGACTATCGTCGAAAGTGGTGCGAGCACTCAGAGGTCTATATACTGATACAAAGGCTGTGGTTTGGGTGAATGGTGAACTCACGGACTACTTTGAGGTTGAGAACGGTTTGAAGCAGGGATGTCTGATTAGTCCTCTTGCATTCTCGCTGTTCCTGAATGACCTGGTCGAGGAATTGCCATGTGGCATCCGGGTACAGGGGACAAACATAAACATGATCGCTCGCCATGACCTGGTCCTCCTCGCGCGACCTCCAGAGAAATATTGATGCTTTGGAAACCTACTGCCAAAAGTGGAACCTTTTTGTAAATTTGGAGAAATACAAAGTGATGGGTTTTCGACGGGGAGGACCATTAGCCACTGGCGAGGGCTGGAAATACCAATCGCAACAGATCGCAGTGGTAAGCAGATATAAATACTTGGGCATTACACTCACCCCCCCGTCTCTCATATCAGCCCCATTTCAGTCTGAAGGCCCTAGTAGCGAAGCATGCTATTCATCTTTCATGGAAACAACTTTTAACGGACACGAGAATCCCAGTGAAAGCGCGATTTGATGTGTTCATGGTGGTTGCGAGGTCTATATTATGCTATTGTGCTCAAGTGTGGCGTTATGAATCACTACCCATAGTCGAACGTGTCCAAATGTTCTTTGTCAGGAAACTTTTTTGGCTTCCCAACCGCACACCCCACTACATATTGTACCTTTAAACTGGTCTGGTCCCGCTGTACTTCCAATGCCTCAAGCTGCACCTGGATTACATGAATAAGGTGTACAGAATGAATGAGAACCGCTTTCCTCCAATACTTGCTCAGGAGGTTACCCGAAAAAACATTGCTCATGCGGCCAAAATAAGAGAGATACTAACGAAATATGGGGTGGAGCCAAACGATAGTTCTATGCATCTCAATGCTGAATCAATTAGTGTTGCTTGATAATATGAAAAAGAGCTACCATCAGACGTGGCTGGAAAGAGCAGCGAGCTCCACGCACTATCTATGGTATAAGCAGCTCAACCATTGAATAAAATGTGCGGACATCAACACGGACCATGAGGTGAGCCAAATCAGATGGCTATTAAAGCTGCGAGCAGAACTCTTGACTCTCAACCATCAACCGTGCATCGAGGACAGAATAGATTTATGCTCCATGTGCAACTGCCGTGCAAGGGAGGATGTCTACCGCTTCGTTGCAGTGTGCCCCGTCCTTAATGAATTCAGAGTGAGGTGGTTGGGTGGTGCAGTGCTCACTGAGCGTGACTTTATCACGATGTTGAACGACCCTGAACAGTGGAAAATATTGATATTGTATACTAAAGCGGCCTAGGGGTATCGAAAGGAACTAGTTAGCGAAATTTAACTACAACTAAGCTGAACCACATGCATCAGTAGGAATGTTGGTCAGTTAGCAGGAATGCTGGGCGATTTGTCGATTGGGGCGGAATGTAGGTCGGTTTCTGTGGGAATTTTGGAGGTTCTGTCGGTTGATGGGAGTGTTGGTCAGTCATGTAACAATTAAATACGTCAAACATACATTCCACAACCTCGCTGTTCCTTTTTTAAATTTTTAATGTGTGTTAACCCACCCAGCACCGAGGGGATTCATAAGAGAGTCATTCAGAGAGTCAGATTCATAAGAGGTCCACCTGACTTACGCCGCTGACCGAGGGATTCTTAAGAGTCCCTCGCTCTGTGACGAAAGGCCCTCCCTTTTTCGTCCGGTAGGGGGGGAGAACCTTCGTTTCTACTCCGGTCCACTGTTTCCATCGGTTAAGTGTCGTTCAAGGTTTTGAACGGAAAACTTGGTTTGTGCGTGGATTGCCTACCTGGCGCCTGTTTGCGTATCTTCCTTCCGGTCCTCGGGGAAACGCACAGTTTTTAGTGCGGCGCTGGGTGGGTTAAACTAGAGCTATAAGGCTGAAGGCTATCAAGCCATGCCTTTAAAAACCTTTTAGCGAATTTTCAAAAAAAATGAAGCTATTGCAATGGCCTCAAAATTTTTAGAATGGACTTTATCGAAAAATGTTAACACTGAAATCCGTATTAGGTAATACCACAAAACAATTCATCTATTATTATAGTAACTTATTTGTCTATTTTCTATGCTACTGGGCTTATATAGTACTGAATTATTTATGCTTATATTATACCAAATATTTGTTTTGTTTACATTTGCAAATAAAGGTATTTACTACTGTAAGCACCCGCTCTATCCTTAATTTATTCGTATTTTGCAAAGGAACTGTTAAAAATGAATTAATGAGCGGAGGGTTTGAGCCTGAACCAATTAACACGTTCAGTGCGTATCACGCATATGGTGCGTGAATCCGGTCGGGTCAGCTAGGCATATCACACACATGGTGCGTGATGACTTGCTGCTATTTCAAACTTTTCTTGGAAATCGACGACCGGTGCAAAAGTTTTTGTTTTTTCATCCGTCCTGAGCAGGTACTATGAACAACCGATAGAATGCGCCGTCTGCAGTTTGGAAATGTATTTCACTCGGAAAATACTGTGTTTCACAGACGCTCCAAATCGGAGTTTTGCTTTCAATTGTTGTGCGTTCTGGAGTTCTCTGTGGCTATTTCTTCTCTCATTCAAGGTAAGATCAATAATACATTAATAATTATTTCATAATGCATGATTACAAACGGGCAGTGACTAAATAAACGTTGTTTTTGGCACCAATATGTAGAGCACCATCCCTGATTTCTGTTCTCTTCCTACCATTTTGCCCCGCATTTTGGTACAGTATGATGCTTATGATTAGTTCCCTTTATCAAGTATTTTTTTACCCTTGGTATTATTTGTATTGGTATTTTACATGTCTGACGACGCACAATCAGAACGAAAAATCCCTTGCTTGGCTAAGGAGAAAAAGAAATATTCAGACGAGGTTATAGAAAAACTGCTCCGTGATCTCTGTATTGATATATTCTTTTGATTTATATTTCCTTTATTGACATTTGATTGTGATTGATATTTTCTTGTATGTGATTGACATATATTATTGGACTGATACTTACCATAAATATAGTCATTGATACATATTTTCTTCCGACAAGGTAGGTAAGATACCTATGGTATGAGCCATGACGTGTATTTTTGCTGATGGAGTAGATATTTATGGAACCAACCCAATAAAAATGCTGATACCAACATTTCTTGTTTCTATTTCTATGGGTATTTTCCAAATGAACCTTATAATACACGATTTTCCTATTAGACCCAAGCCGGGGCCGTTCCTCAGAAAATCTGTGATCACTCTCACCAGGCGTATCTTGCACATGGTGCGTGATGAACAAATTTTAATCAAATTCGACTATTAAGATTAATTACCTATAAAATACTAATATTGGAACCATTTCGGTCAGATTTATGAAAAAAAAACCAATCCGCCTGGTGGGGTTGGTTGGTTTTGTTCATACGCACTGAACGTGTTAAATGTTGGTTGAAAAGCTACACTGACACAAGGTTTGTACGACACTATCAGTGCACGAAAGTCCTATCCATGTGATCAAAAGAGGGTGCGCACGAAAAACCTATCGGTGCACGTTTAATCTAGCTGAGCACGAAATGAATTTAAATTGTTAAAAAGGAAGTTAATTGCGCAAGTTATTTGTCTGATACCAGGAACTGGTATTGAGAAAACATCAAATACAATTTGAATAGGAACTTTAATGAAAATAGTATGTCTGAATGGTGAAGACGCACATTTGGACCTACTTCAATACTATGGTAACAAATATATATATTAAAGTAGTGCTGGGTTAACGAGAAGGATGTGCTCATGCAGTTAGAATACAAGGATGTTACCAAAGAATATGGAAAGTATCCGATATGTGAAATGTCGCTTGAAAAACGTGCACATGGAGCAAAATTACGTAAAATGATACAAAAATGCAATCAATAACGAATATGGGTATTTACCCAGTATACTGAAGGTATGTGTCGCAATTAAACAAACAAATGGAAATATGCTGTGGTCTTATTGTAACCTCTTATGAAATGTTGCATGTGTTTTACTGATATTGACTTGAATATTATTTTTACTAAAATCTACACTTTGTGCACGGTACCATTGGCCAAGGTAAATCTTATTAGTTTGTAACTCACGTCATCGGGGCCCGGAGGAAATCCTAGAACGGAGATGAAGAGACGTGTCGATCCAATCTCCAGATGTCCAGTGGGTCTTACTGGGGACTGAATTTAATGGGGAAATGCAGAAAAAAACTCGTGGGCAGCAGGGCACTCGTAGAAATTGTCTGAGGGGAAAATGTACCTCATACAACTTGCAAAGGGGGTCGATATGAGAATCCAAACTGAGCAAAGTTGTATGGGTGATCGCTTCAAGGCCTGGGGGACATCTGGTCACCAATCGGTGTAACGGGATCCTTTCATTTCCTTCCCCCACTCCACCGCATCAAGGATCTAGAAGGTTCCTGCATGTTGACGGGTGGGATGCTTCAGCAGCTGGTGCGCCCAGTGGCAGACGCCCGAGGTGTAGTTGGGTCGTCCCTGAGTGGGGATGGTTCTTTGCCCACTGTCGCCGCCCCCAAGGCTGAGAGCAGCCTGGTGGAGGTGGTTCAGTCTTGTTGTTGTGGGTTTGCATCAGTGAGCTGGGGCTCACACTACTACTACTACTACAGAGCTACTTATCTGTAACCAGCCAGCTTCCATTTTACTGTAGCTCACAAGTGGCATGAACTCCCTCTGGACTCCCACCATATATGCGCGAAAATTGTTTGCATCAAGCGAAATTTCGGACAACATGGATTCTCCCTGTTCAAATATCCTTAAGAATGTTGATTTGAGGGCGAGTTTAGTATTACATCGCACAGGAGGCACCAAGAAGACTATAAAGTTTCCATTCTCTTCATCAGGTCACACGATCGCGGTTCATTTATTATGAAAACTTTTTGTTTATAAAAGTATTATTTTATATGAGCCGGACATTCAAGTATCTTGTTATTTTTTGTTTGCTTATATAATTATAATATACAATGTATTATTTTGGATGCGCTGGATATTTAAGTGTCTTGTTAAAGTGGACTTGTGGGTAAAGCTTTGCAAAAGTACACCTCTACGTTACGTGATCTGCACATTCGTTTCAAAGTTCTGTTTCTTCCATTTTCCACGAATGGTGCGCCATTTACTATTCTGTGATGATTCTATCTGGAAGGTAGTTGGTTAGAAGGCAAGTTCATTGTTTTACAGAATAATGCGCTGCTTATTTTGTATTTCATTTTTTGGGCTATCACGAAATCAAAACGCATTGATTGATTCTTCTGGGAAGCTGAAATATGGTATGCACACGAAAAGGTATGCAAAAACAACCACGCAAATTGGTGGAGAATTAAAACCAAACCTAAACCTTAATTGGTTTTTTTAAATTATTTTTTTTTCCTGAGTAGTGTACAAACCCGAAAACGTTTTAGGATTATTGGACTTTGGTTGTTCAGTACGACCTGACCGTCGTCTATCCCTTCCCTTCTTCCACTATCTGTCTTCTCATTGTTAATGTGATTATACAGTAAAGTGATCAAACTTACTTTGTTTTATTTAAACTCTCCCGGATCCCCTTAAAAAAAAAACACACGTTTTCAAGCATTAACCCCTCTACCCATTCGAAGACAAAATTCCGGCGACGGGTTGCACAACTAGATAGATTTCTGCGTCAAAAAAACAAAAAAAAAAAGCCACACAAATCGGTTGGAAACTAAACCCTGGGCAAACTACTCAACTCAAGATTTTGTCAAACACAGAGAAACGCCTATGGGTTTTCAGGGATTTGAATTCAAATGGTCTAATACAGATTTTTGTGTGGTTATTTTTTTCTCCTTCTTTATCTCAGATTAATTGCATAAGGACGCCCAAATAAAACAGAATAAGTCCGAATTAAACAAGATATATATTTTTTAAAGTCTGATCTAGTTAGGTCAGCCCAACCTCCAAATAAATTTAACACTACTGAAAAAAAAAAAAAAAAAAATCGAACATTCGTACAGTTTAAAAAAATGTCTTCTCTCTTCAATAATCCACCCGTAATAATTGTTCAGAAAGCTCTCCATTTCATCCTAATTCATAAAACCCCAAACGTATGTCGCCCATCCCCCGCCCAAGTCGGGAAATACCTACTCCGTGCAACTTGACGAAGCCATTCGATCCATCCCTTCCAAATTCCATTATTTGGAGGTTTCTGTTGATTCGCCTTATTCCAAAGTTTCTGATTGCCTCCGTTGGCAACGATTTGCTTCATCGTACGTGACAGCCACTGCTGCATGGAGGCTTTTACGTTAACCCATTTACGCCGAGAACTATAATTTTTGAGATATAATATAAATTTACCTCAGAACAATGTTACTGAACCTCAAATAAGCTAGGAAAAATATTAATTTAAATTTTGCACCCATAGGGGGGGGGGGGTGTAACCCCCCGTGCCAGATCTGGCACAGTCGTCACTCAGAGTAGTTTTTCGGGAAAATTCCAGAAACAAAATTTGTATCAAACAATATTTTGACAAGAATAATACAGTGTAGTACGCACACATATTAGACGCTCATTGTTGTGGCCAACGTCTATGAGCAACATAATAGTGGCCACTACCACGTTTCCCCTCTAATACCAGTTTTATATCTATTGATGTCCTGGTCTATACGATCAGTCCCTCCCATGTTACGATTGTACTGATGGATAAGGTGTGGTTGAGGGACAGAAACGATTTTATTTTCTGCTTTTGAGAACCTCTTAGGCATACTTTAGGCTCATGTCCATATTTCGTTGAAGATATAGCCACCACACTATTCATTATCCAACCAGTTGCAAATCACAACCCCACTACAAAATGTGATCGAATATTTTGTGGCTTGAACCTCGCTTCTCTTTTACCTTCCGAGTCTACCAAGGTAGCGGAAGCTTTGTTTTCATTTTTCAAGGTTGAAAAAAAAGATGTTCTCCAAAATCAAAATTTCCACTCGCGTTTTACGTTTCAGACCTTCCTGGACAATTTTGGTTCCGTGTCTGTCTGTCTGTCTGTCTCTCATGAAATCCTAGCCACAACCAAAACTTTTACAACTCTCATCCGATTTCAATGAAATTTTCAGTGATTGTGCGGGTTGGCGTGTAGATGGTCCCCTATAAACATCATTATCCCAAGACTGATACTAGCCGCCGCTGTGCATATGCAAACGTGTATTTCCTTTTTACGGATATAAGTTCTACATTTCCATCTCATTTCGATGAAATTTTCAGGAATTAAGCGAATTGGGGTGGAGATGATCCCCTATGAAAATCATGATCCACAAATTGAGAGCATTTTGGGCGCATGCGCAAACGTGAAATCGTTGTAATAGCCATAACTCCTACATTCCCCAGCTCTCAAAAAAGTTCTGAATTCTTGACACTACATATGTGACGACTGTGCCAGATCTGGCACACCCGAGTTTCCAAGGACACCAGATCTAACCATGAGAAGTCGAAAATGAAAAAATTGTTTTAATTCCTTCAAATGACCATAAATAACAAGAATTCATGGAAAGCTGAGAGAAAAATGTTAGTATACACTAATAGGAGTGCTTACAGCAGCGCAGAGTCGGGTTATTCTCGTCGGTAGAATCTTGATTGAATTCAAACTTCACTTACGCCTAGACAAAGACTCAAAAGCGAATGAAAATCGGAGGGGATTTGCATGAGAACCTGCTGAAGTGGGAGGCACAGAGTAGGATTGTTCATGAGCAAGCAGGAATGAACAGGAAATCGTGAAAGTCACCCCTTGCGTCGTGCCAGATCTGGCACAGTCGGCGGAAATGGGTTAAAGAAAATTAGGTTTGTTCATTCTTTTCTGTTCATTATGCCCATTAATGTTTGTTGAATGTTACGTTTCACGTTTTAACACGTTGAACGCGGGAAAAAAAACGCGTTGGTCCCCTGTGACGGAGAAATTTTTTTTCGCCAAAACGCTATAGCAGCAACATATAATAAAAAGTATATTTTTTCAAAAATTTTGTTTTGTCTTCTCTTTTTTGGGAGCTTTGTAGAGTTGTCTGGCAAAGATTCAAAACAGAAAAAACCGAGTCAAACACAAAAAATCGGAGTCGAACCACTGGGTCTTTTTTACAATAACGAACTGAAAGTATGAAACTTATGAGAGGATTGAGCTGATTATTGACACAACCAACAATTGAACAATGTCGATCAACCTTAAAAAGAGTGAATGATTCCGTAAAAATGAATGAAAAATGTGAAAACATAACGAAATTACCGGAGGAGCGCACAAAGATAAGGTGTCACTTTGATAACTGCTCAATTACCTTCAACCTCGACCGATTCAGCTCCGGATTGAACCGTTCGACTCATAATATGTTCATGTATCACGAAAAAAAGCTAGAATAGAGCGGAAACTGAGAACGAAAGAACAGGAGCAGATATTCTTGAACCTGTTTTGCGAGAGGTGTTTGCGTGACATAGACGCGATCCGCGTCCAACGTGTTAACCCGGGTTCGATTTCGGGCCGTGACATCAAATTTTTTTTCACATATCTACGATTTGTTTTTGCCTGCTTTCAGAAGGCTTTTCAGCTAATCTATAATAAAAAAGCACAATGCCTCCTATACTTTACCTTGTACCTCTTGGTACTCTTGCATTATTAATTTTTTCCCGGGTCCATTGTATGATTAAAAAATGAGAGAATGCCACTTAAGATAATAAGATCACTCCAACTGTGAAGTTTAGGAATTTGAAGATTAAAAAAACGAATAGGCCCAGCTATAACGAAAATATACTATAGGTACATATTGACAAGAGAACATAGGAATTAGTTGTTATTAAAATTTATAATTGAAATAAAAACAAAGACAACGCAATTAGTAACTAAACAACGTTTCTTTTTTCAACAAGAAGGGGTTAAGTCAACAGTAAAACAAGAACGGACGTACCTAGCTGATTTTATAGGAATCAAGAAAATACCCAACAAAAACGAAGATCTCCTACTCACACGCTTGCTGTCTAGCTTATTCCATATGATTTGTTGTATGATATAATATATATATGAACTCATTGAGAGTAAAAATAGAACCTCGTATCCTTAACAATATCTAATAACTAGTTCGAATTCTACTCAGAAACGTTTCAAAGGACTAAGAATACCTACTCTGAATTATAACTAATGAAGCACTGATATTTGCCAACCGTG
Source organism: Apolygus lucorum (assembly GCA_009739505.2). Taxonomy (NCBI): domain Eukaryota; kingdom Metazoa; phylum Arthropoda; class Insecta; order Hemiptera; family Miridae; genus Apolygus; species Apolygus lucorum. Next base: position 64,359,618 of record CM019167.2, on the reverse strand, counting down.
TCAATTATAACAATACAATTGCATCGCCAACCTCGAGCCTTAATCTGCATCATATCAATTTCCAAGAATACTCCATATCGTATCAATAACTTCTTATGAATTGTTGAGTACCTAATGAGAAAACTGAGTGAATAAACTATTGTTCTAACTAACTCTTCTTCTGTTATCAATCAGGAGAAGACCATTCGAACACATTTTATATAATAGTTACCTATAAGATCTATGAAGATCGAAATGCGTAATAGCTCAGCGTATTCAAGGTTTTGTTAAATAGATAATATGTAAGCTAATCCATCTTTTAAAACAAACGTACGTTGTTGATGGATATTCACAAGGTTAATTGTATTGTGTGTGTACTTCCAAAACATTCGTTGCTAGTTACAAATTTTAGGCACAAAAATTTCGATCAATACTATGGTTTAAATTAACCTCTGGGTTATGAATTAAATTTACTGGTCAAACAGTCGATAATTTCCATCTCAAAAGAAGAAGTTTAACTGCAGATAGTAAAAATAAGTACCATTTTACTTTTACATTTTTGGATGATATTGTGATAGGGGACTTTTGTCTCGAGGGCCTTACTTTCGTCATCGAAACTTCGAACCAGAACAATCATGGTTCTTGAGGTTAACTGAGAGGAAAATCTTAGTGGTAAGTCCAACCACCACCTGTCCAACCTGCAGCCTAGAGAAGGATGCAGGTGAAACCCTTTGTTTCTTTTCTCTTTTTCATTGTAGATATACTCCCAAACTGTATCTCTCATATAATGCAGATTGTGGCCCAGGGCCATACAAATTGAAAGATCTACAGATGTAATTCAAACATAACAACCATAATCACCAATCTCTTCACGAGAATAACATTTTTCGAGTCGACTCAGTTCTAGGCTGATTCTATTTTCAATCAACGTCTTATTATTATATACAAATAATAATATCACAAAAATCAAGGGGTAATGTAGGGTACCTGCCTACTAATATTATTCCCATTCATTCAAGAAAACCATCTGGTCAAAGTTCAATAATAATTGAATGATATTAAGCGTAGAGAACAGAATACACGTTTTCCTAGGAGTGTGAAAAGCCTGATCAGCAGGTTTCCAACACTTTGTACCTTACTCGCACTGTTTTCATTAAATTTAGACTTTCACATGTAAATATAGGGATTCCTAATTCTTTTCCTATCAGCGTAACAGAAAAGATCAAATTGGAAGAATGTGAGTCAAAATTGGTAAAGGGTGTCTACATTCAGACAGCAAGCACAATGGACTCTGCAAGCATCTGCTCAAGTCTGGCAATGGGATTAGAGGAATTACCTTGTCAGTCAGTCAGTATCTGAGTTCGTCATGAATTGTTAACGCTGCGTGCAAGAATCTTCCACATTTACAGAAATGTCTAACCCGTCTCTTATATTTAGGCCGGTTTACACGCTCATACCATTTGTGCAAACCAGCTTGTACACGCCAGTTTGCACAGTTATATCGTTGCGTGTGAACTGAGTTTGCGCAAACCATTTGGCTTGCAAAAACCAAAAAATTTGGCTTGAGCGTGTGAACGCAGTACAAGCCAAACCCACGATCTCGCGCAGGCGCATCCGTTCTCTTCTAGGTTTCAAAACTAATGCCTGTTGCCAAAAATCTTAGTGTTGCTGACAACCTTTCATGGGGGGTTAAGGGGGCGATCACGGTTGACCAGAAAAACCTCAAATCGCTAGTGTCGTTTTTCGACGGATTTCCATCGAACCATTCCGTCTAGATAGAGAGCCTAACAGTCATTCTCTCTCTCTCTCAAATCCTCCGATATCTTGGCCGACTTTAGGTACGCTACCTGCCTCCTTCAAGACCCTTTCTATTGTTAACGACATGAGTCATACGCTTGTAGTCAATGTCGACCTTTCTGTGTAAAATCTTTTGTAGAGACTTTTTGAAGTCAACATTATTTTCGAAGCTCATTCCATTGGGCTCATTCATTCGTTCTTTCATTTTAGCAAAATGTTTGTAGAAAATGAAGATAGTTACCAACTGGCTCAAAAAGAGTTGCGAGATTTTTGAATCAATTTTCCATTGAAAGCACATGAGCTTTCTTCTGAATCAAACCCAGAAATTGCGTAGTAATTGATAAAGTTGTGCATATTTGTTTGCGTTGCACACAAGAACTAAGTCGAAAAAATCCCATTGGTGCAAAATGAGAGTATGAAAGCATTTTCAAAGAAATATGTTTAAGAATTTTAAGCCATTTTTGAAGCATTATTACTCTGTTTTCAAGAAATGTTTATAGGAAATCGTAAGTTCATCCTGAATTCTATACTACAGAGCAATGCTCGGAATACCATTTATTGAGGGGGAGAGCACGATTGGGGATGAGGAGCCCTGTAGAGCGAGTAAAGGCAACATGATTGGGCTCGCGAAAACAACACTATTGAGGAACCTATGAGGGAATGTAAACATTGCATAATTCGATGGTGAGCGCCTTGGGATCGTGGACTCTGTATAAATATACACTTCACTATTATATTGCACAATGACATACATATCTTTTCCTATTCCCCAATGGACAATTTCGTTTCATTCTGGATTTTTAATCAACTTGCTCTAAAAACGCGAAAAAGTTGAATACTTAGTTGAGGAATGTATTGTTTTTTGAAAATAATAAATTGAACTGAATGATCTCCAATTTTTAAATATTTTTCCTCCGCTTATAAACAAAGTCCCAATTATGAGATGCTTCTGAATATTATTAGAGAAAGGAGATCTTTCGATTCCACTAAATTTTTGGACGTATATTTCCATGAACATTCAAGAAAAAATAAAATCACAAATCAATTAAAATCCCCATTGTGCCGAAATCAAAAACCACCCGTCTCCCATAGTGCTTTAAACTATTCCCGAATAGTGACCAAATTCCCCAATCGTGCTTCCACCTTACTGAGGTAGGTTACCTAAAAAACCGAAAGGCCAGGTTACCTTCACATCCAGGTTAGGGTGGGTCAGGAACCTCGAAGTATGAACTATTTCTGCTGCGGGAAGGAGCCGCCTATTACAGAGACATCTCTGTGTTCGGGGTTGAACTACAATCCTAACTTCCCTACTTCTTGGAGCCCTTATTCATATGGCTCAAGTCAAAAGTATTTCCCGAACCATGGATAAACGGATGAACCGAACATTCTGAGATTTTTAGGGAACACTCAGGAGGTTATTTCTAACAGATCTCCGTGGAGATATTGGGAGTTTTTAATTTTTTCAAATTAATGATACTAATAAAACTATATGATAAAATTTAAAAATCTAAAATCTATGCTCGGTGTTCTATTTCTTGACTAACAATATGAAGAATTACAAAATGTTGTTCCTGTAGGGTTATCTAATACGGAAATATCTGAGAAAAATATTTTAATGCTTTTTTTAATGCTTAAAGCATTAAGCCCCCTTAAAGCATTAAGCCCCCTTAATGCTCGTTTCATTACAGTGTCAGTTCATAGTTTAGGAAAAGCATTAGGTTCCTTCTCAATTCCACGATTAAATTGTTTATGGGAAAGGCTCCATTTCCGACCTATTTTTGAGGAAACTTTTTCTTATCAGGCGAGTTGCCGACGCACATAGGATGAGCTCCTCCTCATCCAGATCAAAATTCATTTTCGAAATTAGGGGTTTTGATTTTTTTTAAAAAGAACAAACGAAATTGCCACAAGTCCACTGAACAGGCCACTCCTTCGTACAAGCACAACTGAACGTTTGAGCACGACCACGTTGTTCAGGGCTGTTTGCGCAAACTGGCTTGTGCAAGCCGGAAACATAGCTCAACTGAGTGTATGTTGTTCCGTTTGAACTTATATTTCTCCCAATCGGTCGGTGATGGGGCTTATCGCTGCCCGTTGAACCGAAATCACGGCGTCCCGTTACCGATTATCTTCCGATAAGGCTAGGCCGTCCTGCGAACTTCCCTTCCCCTCTCCTTACTTACCTACTGGACAATAAATTTCCTGCATCTGAGGTCAGTCGGCTCAAGGCGTCTGTGGAAAAATAGTGTACTGCTTGGCAGAATTTTATACCTCGATTCGCTGTGTTCCACGTGGAAATTTCAATTGTTAGCTGCTCACATAAGCAGGATAAACTATCATTCCAGGTGACCTCGTATATCGATGAGAATATCGAAGAATATAGAAGAAGTGATACCTACCCCAGATTGGGATTGACCAGTACCTACCAAAGCTACAAAATATACTTTGTGGCCTGAAGCTATCAATTTTAACTGGCATAAACATTATTTTGGATGCAAGACATTACAAACCTGAACCAGAATTTACGATCCAGGAAGTTCCACAGTGTGGGGCTTCACCCTTCAGGGCCACTCCTTACCCTTCGAGGATACACCTACTATAACATCAAAGAACTGCGAGTACTGAACCGACCTAAGACACTACACCTATAAGAGCCACATAATTCTAAGAATTAGTTGTAAGGTAAAATGGGTTATAATGATAAGATTAGGCTATGGCGATGATAGGTTGGTGCACCATAGGGACGTTTGTCGTATTTTTGTTCTTTGTTCGTACCTATTCCCAGAAAAAGTAGGTACCTAGGTACTTTGAGATATAGATACCCCAGACCGGGATGTACATTTATCTACCCCTTCCAAGTTCGCAGGACTCCTTTCCTTTTAATATATTTAAATCAAATTTTGAATTTTGGTTTTATTGAATCCTGATAATTGACCCAATTTTTCACTTCTAACTTTTTACTTTTTTTGCACATCTCGGGGCAAAATCCCTAGCAGCAGATGAAGGGTTGGTCCGTTTTACCTTTTTCTGTGAGCTAGTAATTATAAAACAAATTTATTGTTTTTTCTTATTTGCTCAAAATACCAAGCGGACTGGCGCCCATCATAAATTTAAAATTCCTGTCAAACGACCTACCCCGTCTTCACTGAGCTATTTCCGGAGTCAACAGAGGGAATCGGTAACTGACCCTATTACTGGCTGTCCTTCAATTAGGTAGGTAGCAATGTTTCTACCTGTTTTGGGCCTACTACAGTTGTTAGTATCACCCAGCTGATCAGCGATCAATGGAGTATGCAGTGCAGATGAAGGTCGAATGCAAGTAGGCCCTGTCAAGCCGCAAGTGAGCAGTTGCTTGCGGAGATCACATGTACAAATATAACACGGAGATTGTTGATAAGACATATCAACGAAGATGAATGGAAGTTGGAATTCAGTGGGAAATGGAAGTCGGGATAAGAAGAGATATGAGTTGTCTAAATTTAGTGAAAAGCGGTAGGTAGGTAAGTTTAAATTAGATAAAAATACTTAAACAATACAGAAAAATAGAAACATTTAAAAGCAGCAAAGAACATGACAACCCTGGATAAGTAGTTAAAGGTACCTACCTACCTATTCACTTGCACCTTGAAAAGTCATCTCTTTATTCCTAACTTCAATAGATGTTTCAACTACATTGTTCGAGGCAACAAAAAGTGTTGACGGTGTAAACATATAAATGTCCGGAAATTGAGAAAAATATTAATTCAAACAAGTGACTAATGCATTCACGTTTTCGGAGGAATGTCTGCATGCTTAATATCTCTGCAAACTCAACAATATAAGGAAAACTAAAGAACGGTCATGATGAGTCTGAAGAAAATTAATGTAGCTATATAAATACATAATGTAGACTGAAAGCTTGGAGGATAAAACGAGAAGGCACTTGAGTGATTCATTAAAACGAAGGTAACTCTCAACCATGGTCATACTAATAATTATCATCCTGGGTTGCCATATTCAATAAAACAGAAAACACAGTAAAGAAAGAAACCCAATTTACTCAGTAACTGTAAGCAAATGAATCTATTGCAACTAACCTAATTCTTGTGAGTACAAGAACACTTGAAGCAGCAACACTGCTGCTATCTTTTACCTGAAGATTGTTGTTTTCGATCACTTTTATTATTTTGGAAATTTCTAATAATCTCTAACAGACTTTCTTTTTCGTGGAGGAGATTGGTCAGCGTGTCCTGAGCATCGTTCAAACAAGACCTGAAATACACAATAAGAATCTTTGATTCAAAACCACCTCTGCTAGAAGGTGTTCAATGACAGGACTGGTAACATGTATTATTCTCTTCAAGAGTAATCGTGGGTACTAATTTCATCTTAGCATAGATTGAAATTGCTGTAAACAACCTCAACTCAGGCGCTATGTTGGTGACATGGGCTCGTTGCATGATTTGTAATCACTGTTACTTTGGACAAGTCTTGTTTTATTTGTTAAACATCAGTGATATGATTTAGCTTTGTCTTTGGTGTTGAAACCAATACATACACTGAAGGGTCCAATGAAACAGGGAATAATTGTTTTTTTTTTTTTAAATTTGTTCATGGTAGGTGGTGCATCGTGTACCTACAGTTGGAAAGTTCGGTAAAGCTGGGAACACACTGGTACGAGGCAGCGCTTGAGGCAGCCCGAGACACGGCATGCGTGCAGACATGGACGTGTTTCTGAGGCGATGAAAACCGCCTCTACCCGTTTGGAGGTCAATCCATCTGAGATGGATCGGGAGGGAAAATTTCACTCTTGCTGTATTGGTGTGGATGGTACCGAGTAAAAATGCGCGCCTCAGGGCTTTTTTCACTTCTTCACCTTCGTAAGGTTTGAATGGGGTATTTCAGTCAATTTTTTAATTTTTTTTTCAAAAGAGTATGGCTCAGGAATAGCGGTAATTGGGTCTGTTCGTCGAGAAAATGTTTTTAAAAAATCAGAGAAGCTAAGGAAAGTTGAAGATTTGAATGGTGTGACGTAGCTAGCCAAAACTGTCTTTGAAAAAGTATCCATGCACAGAGAAGAGATGAAACCCTTGGAGGATCTCTTGGATACTACAAAATACTACTCACACACGTGCGCGGCGTAGTGTGTGTGCATTTATGGAGGCACGCCTTTTTTTCAAACGTGTGATCTCTTTAGGGTGGAGTGGGGTAAATGTGGAAATGGGGCAAATGCGGAAATGGTTTTGAAAATGGCGCCATTTGAGCGCCTTGCCTCAGAAACCTTCTCAAGGGAAAATTATTCACTCAAGAAAGAGTCATTTGAAAGATAAAGTGCAAACCAGTTAGCGCAGGAAAGTTCATTTTGGTCATAAAAAAGTGGAGGAGAAAAAAATTAAATATAGCGTTCTGTTCGTATTGAAATGGGCTTTGTTTGCATTTACCCCATTAATGCAACTTAATGTTTTTATGGGATTCGCAGGCCGTTTCCGCATTTGCCCCGATTAGTGGGGCAAATGCGGAAGTCGGTCGGAATTTTTAAAAACACAGTTTGAACCATGAGAAGTAAATCTTTTGTACAATTTGAAGAGTGCATCGTAATCTAAGTAAAATAAGCTACTCATTAAAAAAAGTGAAAATAAAGTTATCAAAGGAAAGTTACTGAGGATCAAAGTTGAACTATTGACATTTTGGGTCGCAATTGCCCCACTCCACCCTAATTATTTTTTCTACCACATGTTATAGTATCATTGGGCTTAAAGTTGGAGTATATAGGTTTTCAAGGGTGCTGAATCCAAATTTGAGGTCAAAAACCTGAATTTCCGACCCACCGAAATACCCCATTGGGTTTGTTGCACTATGGGTATTGGTATTAAATAGGTATGAATTGGGACAACGGCAAGTAAATTTCGCTCGTGAAAGAGTACAAAAAACGGCCGGTATTGTGGAAGGACAACAAAAATTACCACAATTTGATTCTCAAGGAGGAAGCCTGGCAGGAGATCGGAGTAGTGCTGGGGGTAGACGTCGAAGTCGAAGTGATCAAGAAGATGATGGAAAGTCTCTGAGGTTCACGACGAAGGGAGAAGCCTCGAGTTAACACAAGCATAGGGACAGGGGAATGTAAAAAAATTAATTCATTGGCAATAGAACTGTGGGCTATGAGATGGAGTCAGTAATATCGTCTTACCCATTCAGATCAAATGGCAAATTTTTACTATGCTTTTTTGCACACTTTTCTATGCACGCTTTTCTATACCAAACGATCCTAGACAAAAAATATCTCTTGTTCCATTTTTTGCAAGCTCAACCCTACTTAGGATCCTCTATTTACTGGGGTAATGGCAGTTGGACGAAAAGTCGACCGGAGATGGCTGTTTACTTTACTTTTGTTTTGCTTACAAGTGTAAAATTGAAGTTGACTGAAACGCACCTTAGTTCTTGGGCTTCCTCTTCACACTTTCTTAAGCGATGATTCTCTTCAGTAAGCCTTTCTATTGCAGCTAATCTTCTACGTAGTTGTTCATTTTCTTGTTTCAAATCAACAGTTTCCTGATTTATAGACGACGGGTTTGGTGTGGGTAAATTGGACGGTTCAATACTGACAATACCATCTTTACTTCTAGAGATGTACAGCCGGGAGATATTTAAATTCACTGGTGAATTCACTGCGTTACTTTCAGTCTTGTCATCTATTAAACTAATGGCTATCTTTTCCAGCTCAACCTGAAATAACAAAAAGAATGAATGGTCAATTAGTCATAAGTTGTAATTTGTTGGGCGAAATTCATTTCAGATTAAAAATGGAAAGTGAAAAATAACCTTAAGATATTTGATGCTTCGAATAACATAAGGATCCAACAGAAAGAACGCATGGGTTCCAATACTAAGCTACACCACAAGTAATTGCAATAAAACATATTATATTGTGTTATAAAGGTAGACATGTCCAGTTTTTGTAAAAAAAGAGTTTTGAAGATGATGTAAATCTTAGGATGCCTGTCAGCCGCAATACATTAATGATTCCAGACATTCCCAGAAAGATTGCATTGCAATGGTTAACGTTTCTGTTAACAGACGAGTTCCTCGGCTCAAGGGACAACACTACATAAATGAAGACAGAGAAGTTTCTGCGACCTCAGATATGTCGCGTTAAGATGCGTTTGCAACCGCTGCGTAACCCCGAACCCTGTAACCAGCCCCCCTCGCCTGGTGCCTGCCAGAGCAAACAAAAATGCTGCAGCAGGACACATTTTGGGAACCACTATTTTGAAATGGCAGCGGTTCTTGATTGGAGCGACTTGGGAACAATAAAGAATGGTTGTTGAAAAAGGGAGACCCAAAAATAGAAGGAAGGTTTTTTTGTACTTTATTCCACCGATCTGATGTCTGGTGTCTGAGGTATCCAGTTCACTGGTAAATCAAAGACACAAAATCGGTACCACGGGCGGGGGGAGCCCCAGGCAACTGACACATAGACTTTGTCGCAGTGTCACCTGCCTGCCCCCCAAAAGCAGTTGGCTTCGTGGTGGTCGTGGTAGATTACCCAGGCTTGATGGCCAAGCCTGTAAGTTGAGGGTAGGCACTCCCATGGTAGACTTGTCGCCCAAGGTAGTGCCGGAATGTGAGTTATGCGCACAGAGTACTGGAGACAAGTTAACAGGGGAGAAAGCTAATGTTAAAATGGCGTGCAAGCATTTTTGAGGCTGCCTCAGTTGCGCTATCTACTTTCATCTAAAGAACTACTACGGAAACTGAAGTTGTAGGGGGAGGCCACACTCTTCTTCTCTTCTCCGCCGCTTCTTTTCAAATCCTTTCAGATGACCAGAAATTGATAACTTTTCGTTTCATCATCATTTAGATTTGCAAGAATTACTTACAAAAACCAATCGAGGCGAAAAACTCAATTACTTATGAAAAACCAATTTTCATGAATGAGGAATTTCATCGATTTCTGTTTGCATTTTTCCTGAATAGTTAATGGTGTGGGATAGATGAAAATCGGGCTGATTTCGGAAAATAAGTCTCCTGTTATTTTTGGGAGACAGTCAAAATTTTTGATTTCAAAACTAACCGGGAAAACAGACGTGCAGCGGGAACGCTCGCTGATTGGGCTGTTCAGATCGCCGTCTCCTCCCAGTGTTGCCCATTGGGACGACGAAATCGTGTTTTCTAAGAGAAAAGTTATCAAACAAAAACAGAGGAAACCTAATTTTCCCCATCTTGCTTTTTCTATTTTTTTCTTCAGTTTTTCGATTTCGAACTTCACTGTTTCATGAAATTTTGCATCTGGGGACTATAGATTTCTCGATCTCAGTGCTTCAAGCGGCCATAAATGAACTATTCCAGCATGATGTCATTTTCCCGGTTTTTTTAAACATTCGTATTTTCTACACTGTTTTGTTTATTCGTAAATTAGGAAGTTCGGGCTGAAAGTTTGCCTTAGGGGGTTTTTAGAGGTGCTGAATCCGATTTTGGGGTCAAAAATAGGAAATTCCGACATGGTGAAATTCCTCATTGAGCCCCTGAAAAGCCAAGTGGCATTAGTCAAATTTCGGATAAGTGCGGAAACGTAATATTAACATTCAGTTTCGTTTATTGGCCTAGTGGCAAAAGTCTAGCGCTTTGAGAATAGCCCAAGAGAAGGCATCACAAGTTCGATGGGCAACATAAATTTGGGAGTTTTTCAGTAAGCTGGACGCAACAAATGCTTTATCTCAAAAACAGATTTCCATGACTTATGCCACTTGGCTTTTCAGGGGCTCAATTGTTCTCTGTACTACCCCATGGAACAAATTAGTGGCGCCACCATGATGCCAGGGAACCATAAACCGCATATTTCGTGGATTTGTTTGTGTTTCACCTTGAATATGGATGTGAACTTCGACGTACTGCCTACCAAAACTAATAGATGAAAGTTCAACGTTACCACGTATTTCCGCTTTGGTGCCAGACTGGCTCCATTGGTGGTGAAGGTGGTGAGTGGGGGGGGGGGGGGGGTGAACTCGAATTCGCATGTTGGGTGTCGTAGATCATGGATTTTAAAATGCTCTTCAAATGAGGAATTTCACCCGTTTCTGTTTGCATTTTTCCTGAATAGTTAATGGTGTGGGATAGATGAAAATCGGGCTGATCTCGGAAAATAAGTCTCATGTTATTTTTGGGAGACAGTCAAAATTTTTAATTTCAAAACTAACCGGGAAAACAGACGTGCAGCGGGAATGCTCGCTGATTGGGCTGTTCGGATCGCCGTCTCCTCCCAGTGTTGCCCATTGGGACGACAAAATCGTGTTTTCTAAGAGAAAAGTTATCAAACAAAAACAGAGGAAACCTAATTTTCCCCATCTCGCTTTTTCTATTTTTTTTCTCCAGTTTTTCGATTTCGAACTTTACTGTTTCATGAAATTTTGCATCTGGGGACTATGGATTTCTTGATCTCAGCGCTTCAAGCGGCCATAAATGAACTATTCCAGCATGACGTCATTTTCCCGGTTTTTTTAAACATTCGTATTTTCTACACTGTTTAGTTTATTCGTAAATTAGGAAGTTCGGGCTGAAAGTTTGCCTTAGGGGGTTTTTAGAGGTGCTGAATCCGATTTTGGAGTCAAAAATAGGAAATTCCGACATGGTGAAATTCCTCATTCGAGGTTCCCATGGCGTGAGAAGAGTAATGGTGGATAATTGCGAGAGGGGGAGGGGGGCACTATTTCTGACGTCCCCTGGAATGCGTGCATTACTTAACAATATGGTTTTTTTTTAAATTAATAACGTAAAATTTCCATCTTTGTAGTCATTTTGACATAATAAAATATTTTTTATTGCAATTACTTGTGATTTATCATCATTTTTAAATCCATGCATTCTTTATGACTGACCCTTTATAATAACTCCACTTTATAAATACCTACTCGTTAACTATACTTACGTAGATTTTAATAATAACAATAACCATATGACACAAACATTATCCTAGACTCATCCAAAAATGGAAAAACAAATTTGTTTTTCCTCCTCTCATATTTATATGAGAGGATAGTCGAGTAGATAAAATCAGGAACTTACTTTCAAAGGAAGAGGAGGGGAAGCTATATCATCAACAAAGAATTCGGCAAAGGATGATAAGGTTGAAGCATTCAATGTCAAGTCAATATTAGCAAGAGCTGCAATCAACATATCGCTGAACAATGAGTGGTTTCTAATACTTGTCCAGGTATCAGCTTCCGATGTACTCACAACATCATGCTCCTTCCGAATTTTTATCCTTGGTTTCAAAGACGGTTGATCACACACTTCTGTCCATCCACGAGATCGAGTGTTGAACTTGTTCTGAGAATAATGATAAAATGAGGATTTAGTGAAAGCGACAATGCCGTATTACTGTAAAATGGGGTTTTTGTGATAAAATCTCAATATGGCACTTAATGAAGACTAGAAGTCAATTGTGATGCTGAAAACCAAGCAAGTAAGCAATGTCAGAAACAAACCCTTATGATACTAGTACTCATTGGTGCTGAACAAAAGTTACGAAGAAAAACAGCGATGAGTCATTCAATTCGGATGGGTCTCTTTTTAATATCATCCTTCCCCCATAATATTTCGTTTCGAATGACCAGCGAATTATAGAAAGTGATGTAGTACCTACTTTATTTTAAGGTCTAATAATGAAGGATTTCTAAAAGAGCTTCCTAATCTTTGTCGCTCTCTACCACGAACTGAAACCTGGAGCATGACATTTAAACAAGAGAGAGCAATTTATGCTGTGCTAAGAAGGCTATAAGGACATTCAATATATCGGTATTAGTACAAATTCACCCTATTTAAATAATTTCTTTATTCTGAGCAGCCTGATACTTCATGACCTACCTTTTCTTTATTTCCCATTTTCTCTCAAGTCCCAGAAGCGGGACGAGGGAAGGGGTAGGTACAACTACCCCTCTACTGCGCCTGCGCGGTTCTCCATCCCTCCTGAAGGAGCAAGCGTGTAGCAACACTAGGAATCAGTTAGTTCTGAAGCGACCTTGAGTCAACTTGTATTTCTCTCCGACAATTAAACTTTTATAAATCTTAAAATATCTTTTTAATCCACCTCACCTTCTGATTTTCGAATAATTAATTACCATTATCGATATCAGAAGTGGGATTGATTAACTCATTAATTAGTGCCCGCAAAATTTTTGAAGTTTTGGACTTAAAAAAAAAAAAAAAAAAGTGTTAAAGTGCGAGTGATTTACCACGGGTTCCTACGCATCAAGAAACATGTCTGGCGATGACGACGTTCCCGATGATGTTCTAGAGGAGGAACAAGACTTAATCCCCAATGAAGATCCTCCTCAACAAATTCCTCAGCAGCAGCTCCCAAGTGGTCTTGCTGAGTTGCTGGGAGCTCTTCTCCCATCACTCAGACAACCAAAATTAAAGTTTGCTGAATTCGACCCAGCCAAGACACAACCAAGAACTTGGATTAAAACAGCAGAACTTGTAATGAAGGGACGAACGACAACACAGTCAGGGCTGGCATTGGCGTTAACCGACGCAATGAGAGGAGATGCCAGCGAATGGCTTGCTGAAGCAGTAGATGACAACCTCACCTGGCCGAATTTCAAGGAACTTTTCGGAAGTAAATATTGTCACTTAGACACCCCCGGAGCAATTATTCTCCAAGCAATCACATCAACAGTGAAGGACGGAGATATTGGCAAGTTAGTAAACGAACAGCTAGTGAAGGTAAGAGGAGCTTTCAAAGGAAAAACTTCGGAGGAATGCGGCCTACTCCTAGTCGCCGCCCTAGCTGGTCGCTACGACCCAGACATATGTTCGTGGCTATATAAAAGGGAAAATATCGATGAGACAGAATTGGTGAAGGAAATAAAAGCCGTGAAAGCTGGTAAGAGAAGATCTGGTGGTACATATCCACCACGAAATGGAGGAAATCAAGGACCATCACAGTGGAATTCTAGATCCTCAAACGGCCAGAAACGCCCTTTCCCTGGTCACCAAGAGCCTCCATTTAAGAAGTGGAAATCAAATAATGGATCTCCACATTTCCAAAATCAAGCTGGACCATCTGGTCATTCCACCAATACCACCATGTTCCAACAACAGCAATTATCAGGACCTAAGAAGAGATGGTGTCATCATTGTAAGAAGGACAATCACGAGTGGACGAGATGCTATAACAACCCCAAAAGAGTGACGGGACCGCCCCCAGCGAAGACGGATACCAAACCGACCGCCTTCAGACCTTTGCAGCAGGAAAGGAGAATAAATGCCTGCTCAGTAAATCCAACTGGGAACCTCGAACATCAAGGTAAGAGCTTTGTTTTCATTTTCGATTCCGGCTCTGAAGCATCTCTACTATCTGAAAAACTATTACCCCAATTTTACGGTCAAAAATACAAGAATCCCGTAAATTTAACAGGAATAGGAGCTGGGAAAATCCTAGTCAATGAACAAATTTCTGTCATTGTCACCGTAGATAATATTGACATCCCAGTTACTTTTTTCATTGTTCCTCAAGGGGTAGTATCCCATGAAATTCTTCTTGGACGGGACATTTTGCAATCTGGTATTAGTGTGAATGTTTTGAAAGATCGTTATGAAATTGTAAAAGTAGATGAAAAGGAGAAAAATCAAAAATTGAAATCTAAATATTTGAATTTTAAAAATAAACAGTATAAAGCAAATAACAAGTTGGAAAATGATCCCATTCAAAATATTCGTGACCTTGACCCAGTAGAAAACGAAAGTGTTTGGCCTATCCCATGCAAAACCCCCATTATAGATAAACAAGTTGAGTCTGTAACGTCAACGGAGGGAGAAAATTCCCGTCCGCGAGTAATTCAAGGTTCAACAATGGGTGATTCGACTTTAGAAAAATTTCGTCCTGAAATTGAAGAAGTTGATACAGATTTAGCTGTCCCAGAAGACCAACAGAGACTCCGTACTATATTAGAAAAATACGCTGATAGTTTCACGAGAGGTTTACCTCGACGCGAAGTTACAACAGCCAAATTTGAAGTCAAACTAATTGATCCCAATAAAATCGTTTATAGACGTCCTTATCCTTTACATCCGCGAGATCGTACTGCAGTTCGTGAATACATCAAAGAACTATTAAATGCTGGAATAATAGAAGAAAGTACAAGTCCATTTTCATCCCCGATTTTGCTTGTACCTAAGAAAAATGGGAGACTCAGATTAGTTACGGATTTTCGCGAGATTAATTCAGGAACGATTCCGGAACGTTTTCCTCTCCCGTTAATTAGAGATCAAATAGCAAGGTTAACTGGTCAAACTTATTTTACATCCCTCGATGCTGCGTCAGGATTTTATGCTATTCCAGTGGAGGAAAATTCTCGGAAAATTTTAGCTTTTCAAACACCTGACGGTCATTATCAATATCGACGATTAGCAATGGGAGTTAGAAATGCTCCATGCGTTTATCAACGCGCGATCACAAGAGCTTTAGGAGAATTAGCCAATACCTATTGTCTAGCTTATATTGATGACCTTTTAATCATGTCTTCCTCAAAGGAACAGGCTTTTGAACGTCTCGAGGAGGTTTTGAAAGTTTTGTCAAACGCAGGATTTTCATTTAACCCTGATAAATGCAGTTTCCTCAAAAATTCAGTTGTTTATTTGGGTTACCATGTACAAAACGGAGAAATACGCCCTCATAATGATCGTATCAAAGCTTTAACTGAACTACCACCTCCACGAAACGTAGCTTCTTTGAGATCATTTCTAGGTTTGTGTTCTTATTTCCGTAATTTTGTGCAAAGTTTTGCGCAAAAATGCGCGCCGCTTTACGAGCTGACATCTGAAAAGCGATGTTTTGAATGGACTGCTGAACATGAAGCAATCAGACAGGAAATAATAAGCATATTGACCACTGAACCAGTTCTCACTATATTCAAACCTGAGTACCCAATAGAAGTTTGGACAGATGCGTCATCTTTGGGTTTCGGTGGAATATTATTTAACGTCATTGAAAATGAAAGAAAAGTAGTTGGGTATTTTAGCCGCCGTACAACACCCACGGAGGCGAAATATCACAGTTATGAGTTGGAAACATTGGCAGCAGTCAAAACGTTCAAAAATTGGGAATACTTTTTACTTTATCATGATTTCACTCTAGTAACTGATTGTAAGTCATTTCAGGCATCTTTTGTCAAACAGCAGCTCAATACACGCGTCCATCGTTGGTGGGCATATCTTCAAATGTTTGTTTTCACCATTCAGTATCGACCGGGAACCAAAATGTCAACTGTTGATTTTTTATCCCGATATCCTGTTGGTCACTCAACAGAAGTTGATATTTTTGAAACCCTAGTTTCCGATTATCCATTTTCTCACACATCCGAAAATTATAAATTAATTGAATCAAATTTGCCAAGTATCACAGATTCAACACATAATTCACTAATTGAGAAAAGAATTGATTTAGTCGAATTAACTGGAGATTGGCTAATAGCTGCACAAACTCAGGATAAAGATATTCAATTCATAAAAGAACAATTGGAAACCAATACATTACCACGAGATGTTGCAAATACTTATGAATTTTATGAAGGAATACTCTTCCGTAAATTTCAACATAACAAGAAAAATAGAAGAGCGCCCATGGTGCCACGTGCGTACCGTTGGGTCGTAGTAAATTCAATCCATGAATCTTTGATGCATCTAGGATTGCCTAAAACTCTTGACAAACTGGCAGAAAAGTTTTGGTTCCCAAAAATGCATAAATTTGTGAAACGGTTTATTGAGAACTGTATCACATGTAAGCTTGCAAAGTCTCCATCAGGTAAACAGCATATGCAGTTCTATCCTATTCCTAAATGTGACATTCCATTTGACACAGTGCATATTGATATTACAGGTAAATTGTCAGGTCAAAACGGACCTGCTGATTACTATATTGTGCAAATATGTTCTTTCACCAAATATGTGATGCTACACCACACTAGGTCTCTCACTGCAAAATCCGCTATCAACGCCCTCTCTGAGCTTGTTCAATTATTTGGCGCCCCGTCAAGGCTTGTTTTCGATCAGGGTACTTCATTTACAGCTAGTACTTTCACTGATTATTGTACCAAAAATAATATTAAAACTCATCCAATAGCGACGGGTGCAAGCCGAGGGAACGCTCAGGTAGAGCGTGTGATGTCAAGTATTACCAACCTAATCACTGTAGCTCAGTGTATAAAACCACAAACAGTAAGACAACTAACTCCACAAGTACAACTTGTTCTTAACTCTACTGTGAATAGGGTCACTTCGTTTTGTCCAATTGAACTTTTAACTGGTCGTAAGCCAAACGTACCAGGAATGATTACTGTAGATGAAAATCTTCTTCAGCCAAGTCGTTCAAATTTAAGTGAAATTCGTGACATAGCAAAACGTAACATAGATCGTTCTGCGTTGTATGAAAAACAACGTTTTGAGGGCTCTAAAGCTCCAGTGATCCCATTAGAAATGGGTGACCTTTGTGTCAGACAAATTGACCCTCGTACATCGCAAAAATGTGCACCTAAATTTAAAGGGTTGTATAAAGTAGTTCAAATTCTCCCTAATGATCGTTATATGCTCGAAAATTTAACCACACACCGACAAGTGAAATATTCCTTTGAAAGAATCAGAAAAGTTGATCAAGATTTAGAACTACTTCCCCAATTATTGACTGAATCTGAAAGTGAATCCGAAACAGAGGAGTGACCTTCAAATCAAAAAAAAAAAAAAATCCAATGTGCCATTTTTTTATATTTACCTATCCACTCAAATTTTTATGAGTACACCTTGACCGTAAAATTAAAACATTTTCAAAATTTAAATTGATCGCTCATGCAATGGAAATCAGACGACACTGGCCTCGGTTGGTGCTGGTCATGAACAGTACCGACCCTTTATTGTAACTGATTGAATACGTACAAAATCGCATGCTCGGGGTAGATGTTCGCATGTGCACTGGTGACTTAGATTTTTGCGTTTTAATCTGGCAATAATGGGCTACTGGTTGACGTATTTCTCTAAATGGCCAATTAGAGATTACGCCTATAGGTGCCGTCAGGTCCGAGTCAAGACCCCGGAGTTTTTTATTTATTCATTTTATTTTTTTGAACTCTTAGGGGTTAATCTTGAACTCCTTTGGCGGTGGCACATCATGTGGCTATGCTTGAGTAAGCACTAGGCTTACGCTCGTCGGGACACATGTGAAGCCTTCGTTTTTAATCAACACACAGATAAATTTTGTTGTGTTGGCCCTCTGAGGCACTGTTATTGAGCCGTACAGGCATAACGTTGGGCACAGACCCATTCATAGCTGGAACTGCGCACTCCAGCGAGTTACGATTCCAGGCCGGCCTCTGAGTTCCAAGTGGTTCCAAGCCGTAAACCTGAGTCTCTAACTCAATATTTTGACTGAAGGAAAGACTTCACTGACTGAAGGAAAGACTTCACCGACTGAAGGAAAGACTTCACTCCCCAAAGCCTGATTTCTATTCGTATGAATGCTGTGAGTGAAAAGACCCCATACAAGGCGATAATCTGAGTCATACTCGATTGAATATGATCGTGTATTGTCCAGACCGCTCTCTGAGATGGGATATTTGCGATTCGGATATGAGTTTCGAAAAATCCGGGCTACTGAATTTACGAGGTATGCCTGAGTATTTCGAAATTTCAATGTTTGAATTAAAAATTTGAACTAAATATTTGTATAAAATATACAAAATATCCAAATATTGGCAAAATCCATATTGCCTTCATATCAAATCCAATTAAATGACGGTTCATCATCATACAATCATTCAATACACAGTTTATAAGATCGTCATTCATCGGACAAAGTCCAACGTTATAAATGTTCAGTCTTTTCATTCGCTTGTTAATTACTTTTGATTACTCTCACAAATTGAATTCATTTTTGTTTGGTCAAAGGTTGTCACTCATTATGTATAATCATACCACTTTCAAATCTCTTTATTATTCAAATCGACCCAATCATTCTATCTCAATACCTACTCCAAGCCTTGTGATAATATCACCATATATATCAATTCACAAATAACATCACAAAATGTGATAATATGTCAATTCTCGAGTTGAGACAAGACAGATTTTGAAATCGTATTACTCGTCGGAAGACGTTGGGTTATTTTCCATTTCCTACCAACATGAGGTTCGAAAAAGGGTCACTTGAAATCATTGGCACAGAAGTTCATTTTCTTCCCCTTGAACAAAATAAAACTTGCTCGAGTTCGCAGGTAAAAAGGGTTTCCTTCTGCGTTTCTCTTTCTTATTATTCTCTCGACTAATCCAGGTTACTATCCGAAAAGGTGTCACGAAAATATTATTTACTGCCTACCTTCTTTCGTTCTTGTCAGGAACAGCCGAAGTGGTCCTTTCCTCATGAACTTTCCTGATCAGACAAAAATATGCACCTACCTATTCAGATGGGGATTTTCCAAACTTTTCGCTCGCAGTTATGAGACGTTGCTTACTACCTACCTTGCCGTCAGAAAGGTGCCGGACATGTGGTCCAGGTACCCAAACCTAGAATCAAGTTGCATCATGTCCCTTTGATGATTCCGCACTTGGAAAGTCGGGACACAAAAAGCAACCTGTCGGAACTGCTCATTCTCGTCTTTACTATGATGACTAATGTTCTTGAAATGTTTACAGGTTCTTGAGCGCTCCCTAGCTAATATTCCGAACGGCTACGGATCTTTCGGTCTCCAATTGTACATACCTCCCCCATTGTAAATAGTCATTACTAAACGTTTGCTCCCTACTTAAATAATCATAAGTTAACATTCCAATACAACATTTACAATCAAAATACAGTATTAAGAATGAAATTTAATTTGTTCATTTACAATTTTACAATCAATATTTAAGTGCTACACGTAGGTCCGACCCGGAAGTTTTTTTACGCTTTTCTTCCATAGGTGGTCATTAGGTAGGGAATGCTCCTTCTTAGCTTGCTCGCGAATTAGATTAGGATATTGCTAGTAAATGTTGCTGTATGGCAACCAAAAGTAATTTCCTATGGGTATGAATCCCTAAAATTCTTTCATTCCACGTGGGACCGTGGAATATCAGGCTGGCCGTATCGGTATTAGTACAAATTCACCCTATTTAAATAATTTCTTTATTCTGAGCAGCCTGATACTTCATGACCTACCTTTTCTTTATTTCCCATTTTCTCTCAAGTCCCAGAAGCGGGACGAGGGAAGGGGTAGGTACAACTACCCCTCTACTGCGCCTGCGCGGTTCTCCATCCCTCCTGAAGGAGCAAGCGTGTAGCAACACTAGGAATCAGTTAGTTCTGAAGCGACCTTGAGTCAACTTGTATTTCTCTCCGACAATTAAACTTTTATAAATCTTAAAATATCTTTTTAATCCACCTCACCTTCTGATTTTCGAATAATTAATTACCATTATCGATAAATATAACCTGACGAAAAAACGCAGATGCTTACTAACGCTATTAATCTGAGATGAGCAAGGCTTATCCCAACCATAATGTTACAGTTGACCTGAAAATGCAAAAAGGGAGTTCTTCCAGGGTGCTGTAATGAAAACTTAAGGTCAAAAATGCATTTTTTTTGCACATTGGGATATTTTTTGAGAATAAATTATGAGGAGGATCAATAGTATTATTATATATATATCATATGTGCAGCCATTCCCTCCCTCAGGGTCGGTTTATCAGTCACCAAAGTTAACGGAGGTTTACGTATCCCACTGTTAACTTTAATGATGGGATAAGTTATGGATACTATAAAGGTGCTGTTTATCAGTGCTAAATTAACCCACTGTTAACTATTAACTGGCTGGTAAAATTAACTGTCTGTTAGGCCTGTCTGCATGGAAGAAATACTTCTTCCATGCAATAAAATCTAGCTTCCTCCACATAAAAAAATCGTTTTCGCAGTGTGTTTTGCATCAGAAAAAGAAGAAATTAGAAGAGGATGATGCAATGTGCTTTGTTTTTTTGTGTTTTCTTTTCGTATTTCCTTCTTGGCACGGCAAAACCTATTGTTTTCTGTTGAAAATTGTCTGGTCATGACAAGATCCCGTCCACCGAGCCACTATGTCCAGAATTTTCAAATTTGCGGACAAAATAGTTTGTACCTTAATAGAGAAGTAAAAAGGTACCCTTTTCGATTTCGAAAATTTTCGGCGTGTGACCATCCTGGCGACTGAATTTTCACATGCGTGCAGTCCATAGCTCCAGGAAACCTGGCTTTTTTTGTTTTTTTAAATAAAATTCCATCCAATATTGAAATAATACTTCCTCGGTTGCTGGTATTCTGATAAATTGGGCGGATAGCCTGGCGGTTCACCTGCTTGACGATTTTACAGGCAGAGCTTTTACTGACGCCACAAAAAGTTTACAGACACCAACATGGTTTTTTATTCTTTTATCCAATCAAAATCTCATCAAAAAATCGCAATCGTCCCACTTCTCCAAATGGTCAATTCGCGATCTATGTTGCCGCCTTTCTTCCTTCCACCTTCTTCCCCACTGCAGGAATTCGACCATAAACACACATCTTCGTCGCTGCTGTCTGAAAAAGAGCCCCACACATCCATTTTCGATTGTAGCATAATTCACCAACAATCAACAACGCAATTTGCAAAAACGAACGTTCTGGGAAACTAAAACACGAGAAGTGACTCTTTGAAGTTAAAAAGCCTTGCATAAATCGAGTTACCCCCCAGTAACTTTTTATCCGGTCCTCGGACGACCAGTTAACTTTAAACTACGGATAACGGCTATCTGGGGACTGATAAACGCGTACGATTGAGTTACCCGATGACCGTCGGATAAATCTGCTTTACCGGGGGGTAAAATGTGACTGATAAACCGGCCCTCAATGAGACACTCACGACCTAGTAAACCAGCCATTTTGAAAATAGCTGAACAACGCTCATAGTCTGACGCCACCAATTACAGCCCTGCTAAGGGCTACGAGAACCTCACCAAGGCGACTGTAACAGCACCAATGGTCCAACACTGCCCTTTAATTAAGAGAAAGGCAATAACCCTCCAGGGATACATATTTAAAGGGCCGTTACATTGTAGTGTTGAGATACAGATAAAGAAAACAAGTAATACAATTAAATAAACATTAATTTCTTAAGAAGTTGCATCAACTCTTCAAAGAAAGCAATGACACGAACAATCCCAAACAACAAAACCTCTTGAGATCTTTCCAAGCTTTTTGCTCTTCACACATAACAAAAATCTACAGTATTCAAATATATAAGTACTTATATATAAATTAGGGTTAATATACCTAGTTACTTGTACAATACCTACTACTAACCCAACCAACGAATAAATATAACTATTCATGGCACTCTATCACTAGTTAGAAGGCTAGTAAAAAAATAAGTGTACCACCAACGGGAAATTAATACAGATTAGGTATAGATACCATTCCATACAAGAAATTGCCTACAAAAACACCAAGGAAACGTTTGAAAAGCGACCATTGATCTGTTAGCAGTGAAATTCATAGGCACCATCAATTATAAATCCACAACAAACCTGAAAATTCGAGCGGGATCGGTTCATTAGGATAGTGAGAAATGGTTGTTTATAGGATTCTTAGCTAGTAAATACGTAAGTTTGCTTTCAAGCACTGCTATCAAGGGGCTGACAAAAAGAATGATGATGGAAGTTGTAGGATAAGAGAGGAATACAATGCAAGTGAAAATGTAGATTTTGAAAGTCATTTAAAAAAAGTAATCTGAAAGTGAATTTGTTCTACAATACTTCCACGAGGGTAACCACTCAAGTGTCAAACTAACTATTGATATTGTTTTTGTATTCATGTTACCAAGGTGATCATATTAAATGCCTGTCAATAATGAAAGCCATCCAACAGTACAGCAAGTGGACAATTAAGGCTGTCCACACACGGGTCGACAGCCGGAATAGTTGATGCGTTTCTTGTTGCGTCTCGTTCTACCACCATTCGAATTCCTTAGCTAAGGCATGGGGCTCCGTAGACGGGTCGATCAGTGGTCGATTTGAATCTCCTCGTTTTGAATCGCATGCGACTGGGGAGGCATGCCGAGGATCAAGACGAAAGGTTCGAGCGGTTCACGCAACTCCTTGAGTACTCAAGCTATTCCCTTGTTTTTCAATCACTTTACGTCAGTTGTAAACTTCAATGTTCCTGAATTTCTTATTAACCTTTTTATTCATCAACTTTGATTAATTTTTACCTTAATTTTAAATTAAAATTAATACTAGATTTCTTATCAACCTTTTGATGTCTTCAAAAATTTAAATTACATCCTCATTAAACTTTCATTGAATGCTTCCTTTTTTCTTGAAACCAAGATTACTTTTTCTGAGGGTATCATCCCAGCAATTTATTTTTATCAGACTCCAACACAGTACGTTGGTTTGTGAAATGGCAGCAGTGTCACAAACACTGACTTTCGAGAGAAATAATTTTCATTTACGGATTTAAAAAATTATAATATACAGGGTGTCCCATAAGTTATCCACCAAACTTCGGGAGTAGTTTCTACAACTAATTCGCAACAAAAAATTTCTCTTAGCAATTTTCTTGTAACCCCCTTAAAATCCCGCTTTTTTTACTTTCAAGATTTTTTTCGTGTTTTTGACCTTACACCATTAAAACAGTCATAACTCCCTTCAATTACACTCAAAAATTACAAATAAGGATACCGTTGGAAAGAGCGTGAAATTTCTCAATAGATGGGCCGTTGACCAGTCGAGGAAAACTGAACGCTAGAGCAGTATTTTTACCTCAAACATAGAAATTTGTCAATTTCTTTTTTTTTTTGATGACTTTTCCTCATTAAAACAAGGTATTTGCCAATGGGGCTCAAACGCTTAAAAACTGCTTCATTTCATTAGCTTTCCAACGGTCACCTAGTTTTTAGTTTTACTGTGGAATTTGAGGGAGAAAGTAGTGTTTGAAAGCGTAAAAACGTGCATTTTTGTCAACGAAATCGACGGTTTGACGGGGAGACTCGGTGCTTGGGAGGAGCGGCGGCAGAGCAGACCCCCGGATGCCCCCTGTCAAACTGTCGATTTCGTTGAAAAAAAATGCAAGTTTTTACGCGTTAAAACATAAATTTCTCCCTTAAATTCGATTGTAAAATATTTTTTGATTATACCGTTGGAAAGCTGATGAAATGGAGGAGTTTTTAAGCGTTTGAGCCCCTTTGGCAAATACCTTGTTTTAATGAGGAAAAGTCATCTACATTTAAAAAAAAAAGTCTGCCAAGTGGGTGTGGCACATAGCTTCCTCGTATCCATAACCCGATTGTATAGATGATCCGATGCATAGTAGTTGATCTCAAAACATCAGAACATCAACACAAGATAATCTGTAACATCCTTGAAAATGTCATCGAAATCGGGTAGAAAATGTAGAAGTTATGGCCGTTACAAGGAATTCACGTTTGCGCATGCGCAGCGGCTACTATCAGTCCGGGGGTGATGATCTTCATAGGGAACCATCTAAATACTAATCCGCATAATCCCTGAAAATTTCATCGAAATCGAGTGGAAAAAGTAGAAGTTATGGCGGTTACAAGGAATTCACGTTTGCGCATGCGCAGTCGCTTCTAAAGTCCGGGGATGATGATTTTCATAGGGGACCGTCTAAACAACAACCCGCACAATCCTTGAAAATTTCACAGAAATCGGACAATAACTTCGTATAGTTATGCGCGTTACAAGGAATTCATGACAGACACACAGACAGACAGACAGACAGACACGGAACCAAAATTGTTCAGAAAGGTCTAAAACGCAAAACGCGAGTGAAAATTTTGATTTTGGAGAACTTTTTTTTTCGTCCTTGAAAAGTGAAAACAAAGCTTCCGCTACCTTGGTAGGCTCGGAAGCAAAAAAAAAAAAAAAAGAAATTGACAAGTTCTCAAGTTTGAGGTAAAAATACTGCTCTAGCATTCAGTTTTCCTCGACTGGTCAACGGCCCATCTATTGAGAAATTTCATGCTCTTTCCAACGGTATCCTTATTTGTAATGTTTGAGTGTAATTGAAGGGAGTTATGACTGTTTTAATGGTGTAAGGTCAAAAACACGAAAAAAATCTTGAAAGTCAAAAAAGCCGGAATTTAAGGGGGTTACAAGAAAATTGCTAAGAGACTTTTTTGTTGCAAAATAGTTGTAAAAAATTCTCTTGAAGTTTGGTGGATAACTTATGGGACATCCTGTATATTTTTTAATCACATTTTTCGATTTTTATTCGGTAGTAAGTATATCAGATCGTCATTTTATTTTTTTTATTCGAAATACATAATGAAATTACTGGATGACTTTTATGGCTCATTTAATCACAAAAAAAGTAAACAATTTAATTTAATTTTGGTTTTTTGGTATTACAAATTACAGATTTTTAAAGTAAAAATGAAGAAACAAATTTTTCGATTTTTTCCGAAGTTATTAGAATTGGCTGTTTGTATCCATGTGATGTACACATCTAGACAGCTCACACGATTTCTGTATGAGTCTTTGGACATTCTATAGAAAGCAAGAAATTTAGCGTTGCCCTCTTCCTGTTCTCTTGCTTCAACATGAAGCCGAATCTGATAGTTTCGCTCTTTGCAGGGATCCACCCAATATATTCGTGTTTTTCTTCTTCATATCCGACAATACCACAATTATAGCAGCATATCCTTCGGTTTTGAACGAGGGGAACCAACTGATTGAATCGACACCGTGTTCGGAGTCCAGCCACTAGAGTCGGACAAATTGAGCAAGACGACTGCCGACAGAATCATGTCAACGACTTTACCTGTCGACCCATGTGCAGATGGCCTAAGGTTATGTGCCATGATATAGATTCTAGCTAACAAAGCAATGGAGTGAATGGAACTGATATGACAATGAAATGCTATTCTAAAAAATCAGGCTATACATATAAAAATCATAGGAACACACACAAAACTATATTTTGTCCTCTAAACAAAGAAAAATCATTATTGCAACAAAATTCAGTAGATATTGGTGGTATTTTATTTAACAAAAAATTGATAAAATCGAGCATAATGAGTGCGGAATCAATAAAAGCAATACAAATTCAAGGATCTATAATGTTCATCACACGTAAAGAACAAAGACTACAGGTGAACTTGTCAAGCAAACGACAATGGAAGTTGTTACTGCGAAGGATCATAGCTATCGATAATAAAAAATGAATGTACCTCGTTCATCTGATTAAAACAATCACCATTGATGCCACAAAGAAGGAGGGGAGAGATAGAGAGAAAGAAAGAAAGAAGAGCATTATTATTGGGCATGCAAGTCAATAATAATTGAAACAATTGTAAATTAATTATACATTAAATTGTGTGAAAAAATTCATCATCACAACACTCTAAGTAAAGTATCAGGGAAAAATTCATGCATTGAAAGGGATAGAAGCTTCAGTCACACAAGGCCTGTCGTAGTAATGGGAAATAACTGTGTACATCCTAATTGTTCTTCTAAGTGCTGAACAGTTTGGAGATCTTGACTAGCTGTCAACAGTTATGGTAGGGCTGTGGATGTCGGGTGGGAACAAAATAGAGAGATAGGGATATCCAAAAACCATCCATTTTAAGTCAAAGAACAACATCGCAGCAAAATTGAATTTCCACTCCTAAGTACAATTCATAAACAAAAGATCTCTTGAAGGTCTTCTTTCCTGGACTTGATTAATTGAAGAGGAGATATCACGAAAGACTACCCCACTTATCGAATATCTAAGGGAAATTAAAACGGTAAAACTAATCTCTAAATAAAGAATGTTAAACGACATTTCGTAATAGTTGTACCTTCCTACCTCGGATAATAACAATAAAGTTAGATAAATAAACTTGACAAATTAGCTTTAGAAAATGAAAATAAAATGTTCAAGCCCATTCTTTTATGCAGCATACATATTCAAATATTTTTGTGATTTCCTAAATACGAGGGTGGATCAAATATAAACGGGACTTTATTTTTTTTTTTAATTTTATTTGTTAGAAAATAAAAAGCGGGTATATGTCACTTTTCTACATAGTCTCCTGCTTTTGTGACACATTTTTCCCAGCGAATAGGAAGTTTTTTAATCCCAGCATCAAAAAACGATGAAGGTTGCGTCTGAAGCCAATTGCGCACAAACCCCTCAACCCCCTCATCATCCTCGAATCGCTGTCCGCCTAGGGCTTCTTTAAGTGGCCCAAACAAGTGAAAATCACAGGGCGATAGGTCAGGGCTGTAGGGAGGATGATCAAGTGGAGTCCAATGCATTTCTTCCAATTTTTGAACAGTTAGAGCTGCAGTATGGGGCCTTGCATTGTCGTGGAGGAGGATGACGTCACGAATTGGTTGATTCCGTCTTTTGCTGCGATATGCAGCCCTCACCTGAGTCAGCAGCTCACAATAGTAGGCAGCATTGATTGTTCTTCGCTCATGCAAAAAATCAATGAGCAAAACGCCTCGATAGTCGAAAAAACAGTTGCAAGGACCTTGCCAGCAGACAGTCGAGTTTTTGCTTTCACTGGGGCTGTCTCCCCCTTCCTCCGCCACTCCATACTGGCTTGCTTCGATTCGGGTGTGTAATGATGGACCCATGTTTCGTCGCAGGTGACGATGCTAGCCAAAAATGCTTCCCCTTCTTCCTCAAACCTTGCAAAAAGCCTCTGACAGACCTCCAAACGTCTCAACTTCTGATCTGCAGTCAAAAGGCGAGGGACCCATCTGGCACACACTTTACGGAATCCTAGGTGCTCTGTAATGATCGTTTGGCAGCTCCCATAACTTACCCCTACCTGCTCAGCGATTTCGGAGACAGTCACACGTCGATCATCTTCAAGAATGTCACGAACCGCTTGAATGTTCTCATCCGTAATGCTGCTCCGGGGACGACGATCGTGTTCCTCATTCTCTACTCGTTCTCTTCCCTCCTGAAACTCTTTGTGCCAGGCAAACACACGGGTCCTAGAGAGGGTTTGGTCCCCGAACTGGGCAGTCAACCTTTGAAAAATTTCCGAAGGTTTGACTCTTTCACGGGTAAGAAATTTTATGATAATTCGTTGCTCAATGGAAACGGGCACCTTTTGTTCAGACATCGTGATAACTACTCATAAAAGGTTGTAAAGGGGGAGACGCCCCCCTCATCCACCTTCTAATGAACCTGTTCAAACAATCTCGAAGTGACGGGCCCGCTTCTGTCAACCGTCAGCGCTCAGAGGTCAGAGTCCCGTTTATATTTGATCCACCCTCGTAAATCGTTCACAGGTGATAGTCGGAAGATAACAAACATAGAAAAATGGATAAAATGTTTTGTGTTCCCAAATTTGAGGAAATGGCTGCAAAAAGGGCCTAAAGGATTTGTCCAGTGTACAGAGCAGCTGTACCTTACATGAAATGCGGTACTCCTGGATTTTTTAGTTTGTTGTTTGGGGCAATTAGGGGGTAACAAATCCAAGTTTCTGTATGCCAAATGTTGGCACTTTTTTCGGTTGTTGCTTGTAGCTCCTCCTTTCCATAGCGTTTTCGGCTTTTGGGTTCATGTAGAATATAACAATCCCTACAAAATTCAATGCTTGACTTTTTTTCGTAGGAGCTATGGTTTCGGAGAGACTGGCTGCAAAAAAGAGCTGAAAATAGCGAAATGTCTAAAATTTTGAAAGACATTTGCGAACTTTCTCTCCACCTAGCACGGCAAAAACTAGGAGAAGTCATTTCTCGGAGAAGACTTTTCTCAGCGAAAAGTGTATAGAATGAAAGTTGTAGAGAATTTAATCAGCTTTATAATACTGTTATTGATTTTTTTTTGGCCGCCCACAAACCCAATATCTACCTTGCGACTTGCAGTTTTACGTGATGAACATTTCTAAGGTCCACTTACCATGTTAAAAAAATTCAATACATGGCATGTGACGCTTTTGATGATAAATAAGAAACTACTTAGTGATTGGGTTCATAGTCTACTCGTACCTAGGTGATGGTTATACCCTCTCCAACATGGCTGGGTTAGAGGAAGCAGGGGCTTAACACCCTTGATAACTTGGAGGGAGTCTGCTCCTCTATAACCCTGGTTCGAACCGTTTCCTGCTATTGTGTCGCTGGCTGTTCTACAGCAAGTGGTTGAAGAAAGTCGGGGCTAAATTTCACCATTTTCTACAAATTCTGCTGTCCTACGACGACCTCCTAATCACCAAGTGAGGAAGAACATGGACGACCCACCCACATAAGAAATTTTTTCTGAGTGGCATTAGGATCGATTGTAAAATGCATTTCCTGCTTCATGCTAGATGGGGTTACGTTGAAAAATAGTGCAAAATTTAGTCTTCCCAAATCCAAATATGTGAGACGTTGTTGCCAGTTAAGGGGGCACGGGACTCACTAGTTTCCCTTATCTTTACGTTTTCTCTGTGAGTGTTCATTTTCTCCTCTCACAAAAATTTCTAAATTCATTAAATATTAATTTTTCTTAAATATTATTTATACTTCATACATACGGGCCAAAATGTCAAGAAAATTGAAATTTGAAAAAAATAGAAAATTTAATTTCTACTTAAAATTTGTTTTTGATAAAAACTCTTCATATGGAACTTTGTACAAGACTAAAACCTCCTAAAATTCAAAGAGGACAATTCTTACTTATAAAATAACGGAGATTACATGAAGACAAAGTTCCATTATTTCGGAAGAAGCGCTCAAAAAAGGGGCCCTAGTCACGTGCGCTACCAGTGGGCAGGAGCTGAACTACGATCCATCTCTGACCCTCCGAAAAAGGGGAGCCAAAGGGGAGGTTGTCATTCTACCTCCTACAATCTCAAGGCCCCACAGAGTACCGGAGTAGCACAGTGTTGCCACTGGCGTGGATCTGGCAACGTCGTACGAAATTCCCACTGGGTCCCTGTCCTCCAAAATCTCTTCTACCTTGTGCTTTCTCGAATCCATAAACAGTGTGAGGATGATGCTGTGTGAAGTACTTTCAACCTTCAAGTATCTATCCCAACACTTCAACCATAACCATCTCGCCTCGAAAATCACGAAAGTCAGCGCTATCTCTTGGTTGGCGCTGATCTGAGCTTTCGACTCCCACGCCCCCTTAAGTCGACTTTTTTGCTTTGTTCTTTCATTCCTTGAAATATTTTAATGTACGTAGATATGTTCAGTCCATGTTCAAATGGCTATAGGATCGGCAATCGTCGATAAATGACGCACTGCTACAGTAAAAAATGTTTCTAGCTCGCAACATGAATATTTCTGGGTAACACTAATCACTAAGTAGTTCCTTATTTAACATCAAAAGTATCACATGCCATGTATTGAATTTTTTGAACCTGGTCAGCGGTCCTCAGAAATGTTTATCACGTAAAACTAGAGCTCATACTTTATCAACTAGCGAAAACCGCAAGTCGCTAGGGACCCCAGATTGTTGGGTTTGCAGACGGACGGACAGACTGGTGGAAAGTTGATTATGAGGAGGACGTACCTTGAGTTAAGATTTTTTAAAACTTTTTTAACAGTCGTAAATGGTTAAATCATCACAAATGGCGTCCCTGTGCTGTATCATGAAATAGCTGTTTTGTCTTTTTCCCTTTAAAAAGAACACAGATTAGTCAAAAAATAATTTCATAGGAGCGTTATAAGGCTGATTAAATTCTCGACAACTTTCATTTCCTACACTTTATGCTGAGACGATGTCTTTTCCAAGGTTTGGCCATTTTTAGCAGCTTCGTAGCTCCAAAACGTTAGCTCCTCAGAAAAACGTTATTGAATGAATTTTGTAGGAAATTCCTTGCTCTACAATTTCAAACATAAACTCAAAAGCCGAAAAAAGCAATGGGAAGGAGCTACTGGCAAAAACAAGAAAAAAGTGTCAAAAATTGCGGTTTTTCGATGATTACAGAGGAAGCAATAGCGGAATGCATACGGAAACTTGGATTTGTTACCCCCAAACAAAATATAAAAAACTCAGGACTGCCGCATTTATTGTTGGGTACCCCTCCCCTCCCCTTTTAACGTCTCTATTCACTGGACTATAAAAACGCTTCAATTTCCAGAGAGTTAAGAAATATAATTTCTCATCCTAAGCTGAATTTCTCAGGTGAAAATTGTATTCGATAGAATAGACTATACTCAAATAAATTGTTCAAAATGGGGAAAAATTATGCGACAAACGACGTTTTCCTCAGCACATCCTCAATTAACCCAATCAATAACTTCATTTAGAAAAAAAAAAAAATAAATAAATAAATATTGCAAGTAAAAGAACAAATCGAAGGTGGATACGCTAAACTCCTTGAGCAGCTTGCAAAATTTATTGTAAACGATAAAAATAAAAGTAATAGTTTACCTGAAATTCATCCCATGGTATAGCTGGACACTCATCAATAGAAACATTGGATATATGTACTTTGATGGTGGAGGCTAATCCCATGGATTGTTGGGTGAATTCAACTTGTCCCAATTTCACGGTGGCAATAGAAATCTAAGGAAGAAAGAAATAGTCAATGGTAGGTACAAATTTACCCACAAAAACATACTTATGCAGCTCTAAACATTCCCAAAGATCCCAATATTTATGAGAGATGACCCAAAGCACAAGTACCCACCTAATTATTCTTTATTGAAAATATTGGTTATGTGCCTCACCAAATCTTTCCTCTTGTAGTAACTAGTGTTTGAAGGATTTTCACTAGGAGTCGTCACACTCATAGTAGCCAAGGATTGTTCATCTTCCTCAAGTGCCTCACTTCCAAAGTCAATCCCTTCGTTCAAGCCTTCCAAACTCTCAGAACGAAACATCATATCACCTTGCACCAACTTCAAACCAAGGCAATAATCACTATCAGAACTATCAGGCCTGAAATTTACCACAAAATACCACGTTAAATGATGAAACGCTCAATTAATACTCCTAGTAACACCTAAGGAACATTAATACATTTGTTTCGAGGACATCGGTCCAAGGCAGTTTCCTAGCTACCTACCTACACGACGTATACCGATGTCAGTAGTTAGAACATCCTATCTTCAATCTCTTAGGATGGTTAACTACCAAGGGGCAAACTGGAGGCAGGATGGTTGCGTTTTTTGAGACTTTCTAATAGAGCTAGTGTTAGCGCCAAGTGTTTATTTACTATTTCGGATAGGGCGATTAGAAATGAAGGTGTACCAAGGTTTTCCAAGGGGAACATAAGCAAGCGTTCAAGATCTTGCTGGATTGCTTTCTCGCCAATGAAATCTCTCTACTGTGGCCAGTCTTAAACCTCAGCCAGGAAGCCACCTTGTGAAGAAAATCATCACATTCTCTCCCGTTGGAATCTGTCAGGAAGACCTCCTGAAATTATTGGAGCTGCAAGGAAAATCTTCTGAGAGCATCTCCACGAGACCGATATAGCTACCATACTAAATTTCTTGTGTGTGTGTTCATGTCCTAATTGAAGTTATGTTTGCCTTGGGTATACTAATTATGATACCCAAACTTGTGTGCATATCAAACAGCTAGGAATAAATAAAAAGTATCGATAAATTTTGATGTTTTTTTAAATAGAAAAAAGTATGGTATACAGGGTGGCTCACGAGTCCCCCCCCCCCCCAGCTGAAATCGTCCAGATAATGTTTTTTTTAAATCTTCAAGATTTTGGTTTATTATTTTCAATAATGAACCTTTGGAATCGACCAAGAAAAAAAAATTTAACATCCCCTCAAAATTTGATGGTTTACGTTTCAAGGTACGTAGAATCCAAAAATTGAATAAAAATTTGGCCACCCGTCCGCTGTCCTCCGTACGCGGCACTTTTGCCACTTAGCATTGACCGGTTTTGATGAAATGTGGTATGTAGGCTCCATTTGGGGTCAAGTTGTGCCCCGAAGATTTTGGTTGATGTAGGTTACTTCTAAGGGTTCCAAAATCAATTTTGAAATTTTGAAAACGCCCTAACTCAAAAAATTTTGGTATAAAGGTATTATTTTTCCTTCAATTTAAGATTCTATAGAATTTTTAGAATTTTTTGAGACCATCCGGAGCTCTGTAGGACAAACCGTTCGCTCACTACGAGAATTTAAAGTTTGGACGTACGATAAATCAGAAACACGAGTGTGAATCGCAAAAGAGGCCTAATCTCCGTTCAAATTAAAGCTGACCGAAATGCGATCGATGTTTTTCTTCATGTTGGATGGTTGGTGACTCTGCAGACGAGTGATCCATAAAAGAATAATGAACCGTTGTGTAATAATTTGCAGTGTTTTCACAAGGATCTCAAATATGACGCATTGCGCAATCTTGCCCGACGCACACCAACTTTGTTATTTCAAATGAGAACCCCTATTTTTTATTGCAGATTTGGATTCTACGCCAAATTTCATGAGTTTTAGACCCCTCAACCGATTTTTTTGGTTGCGCGAAACCCGTCCAGTGAGCGCGCAGACTTGCACAACCCCTGGATTGTGCCAAAATTGAGATGAAGGTAGAACCCAAGTGTGATACATGTTTTTTTTTCATTAATTTTCGACGCTGAATCACGTGGTGGTATCCATTTGTGGATTTTACTGGAATTTTTCGAAACGGCGGCCGAAAATTAGGTGGTTTTTAATGGAAAATGGCTCTTTTTCCATCCTTTTGAGTTACGATGCAATTTTAATAAGTTCGGGTGGCTAACTCTATCCCTAAATTTGGGAGGAGGGAAAGACAATAACATTTAGGAGTAGAGTTAGCCACCCATTAAGATGCGCGTTAAAAAAAAATTGTCGAAGTAAAAGTTCATAAAATTTGACGTAGAATGTGAATGTGCAATAAATAATGGGGGGTTCCATATGAAAAAAACTAAATTGGTGCACACTGCGCGCATGCGCAAAAATGTGTAGTTCAAATTCTTTGCAAAAAAAAAAAAAAATAAAATAAGGGGAGGTTACTTCGACAAGTTTTTTGATTTTCACACAAATAACGGAAATAGAAAGGGTGGTCCGTTACTTATGAAACACCATGTATACATGGATCTCATAAGTTTTTCGACATTGAAGTAAGTTTCTATGAATGAACACATCCTTCTATATTTGAAAAAAACGTCGGAAGGTCACAGGTGGGGTTAGAGTCGTATAATCAATAGGTAGGTATCAGACATACCTCACAGATCCAGAATCACTCATGTCATCACCCTTGAACGGACTTCCTTCAAAGAAGTTCGATAGATTTGATAGACCTTTTTTGACTGAAGATAGACCCATCAGTGAGTTGAGTGCTTTAGGTGAATCCAGCTTTGAAGGGGACACTATTGTGTAAGAAACTTGATCACTTGGAGGCGTTGCAGCGGATGTCATGTTTTCCCTTTTGTACACACCACCGTCCTGAATGAACGAATCGAGATTGATTGATAGCCGAAGTCAGCAAGCAAGAATCAATTGATCAAAGTTCCTAGCGAAATATCATCAGTACCGTCAAACGTTAGAATAACTTGAATGCACTCTAAGCGAAGCTAAAGCGCAACGTATTTAAAAGAAATATTTTTCACTGACCTGCAAATTGGTTGAAAGGACAGAGTTCCACTGGATACTGGGATTTGTGACTATGTCATCTGCTAAACTGGATGAATCTGGAATAACGGATTCCAAATCAGCGCCTGAAGACTCTTTTCCTGGCGTTTGTGATGGCATCACCAGAGTTATTTCGAGTTGAGGTATTACTGCGCCAACAACTACTAGACCACCTTCACTTTTCGTAATTTTTTGTGAATCCATTTCTAGAACTGTAACTACCTGAAAAAAGTGCGTTTCAGTAAAGCCAGCAAGTATACTTCAATTTATTATAATAGCCTGAGTAGGGAGTGGTATTATAGGAAATTCCGTTTTACATTGCGTGATTTGACTTTCTTAGATTATAGCAAAAACGCCAATCAATATCGAAAATCCACGCAGCAAGTGCTTCGTGCAGCATATGGACTGTGTGTTTATGTGTGAAAATTCGAACCATCGTAACTAAAGGAGCTGCGATACTGCGACCTGATTGGACCCGATCCTGACCGGACCAGAGGGGGATGCGGTACTGCCACTTGGCCCGACCCTCCAGTTGCACCCCAGAACCGAGAGGGGCCATGTCAAACGAATTACTGCTCCTTTATCTTGAGTCGGAATCAGATTCCGATTGAGAAATTGATGTATTAAGAAGTTTCTTGTGTATCAAAAAGCTTTGGTTGTTCCCGTATGTTAGAGATAGATCACAATTTGGGGAATTTAGGACACTTTTGTGAATAGCCTGAATAGATAATATTGAGTGAGCAACACAGAGAGAAATGATGACACGTGTCACTGACTAGAACAAAGGAAAAGACTGTCAGAAGTCAAAATGAGGGGTTTGTTGTAGTTGTGACAGTGGCGCAGAGGGTAAAGGGGGATACGTAGTAGGGGGGGGGGGGGGGGGCTGAATCAGGTCCCGACACGACCAAGATAGATTCCCAACCAATTCAGGTCTGCCACTCCCATTCAAGTACACAGGAAGGATTCGCTCTGGTACTTATGTCAGGTCTGGTCAGGTTGCAGTGTCGCCGCACCTTAATTGAAAGTTCTGGATAAGTTGTATTATAAGTATATACCGACTATTAGCTATTAGGAAAGTTTCAAACCTCAGTTAAATCATCAGCCAAACGTAGGAGGAACAGAAGTTGGTAATGATTCAATTGTATAGATACTAGATTCGACACATATGCGAGGCTGTGCACCTGAGGAGCAGCACTGTCTAAATTACAATTGGACGAAGTCCCCGAATCCAGGTACGCCCAGAGTTTCAAGGGGAAAGCATCGAGGAAAGGAACAGGTCGATTATGAGCCACACCTCTGGCCCCATAAAAATCACCCCAAATAGGTTCCAAATTGATGCACCTGAAAAATAGGATATTTCCGAAAAGGAATAATTTCAAGATATATATATATACGATTGTGCTATTTTAACGAAAGCTTTCAAATCTATTATAAAGTTGGAACAGACGGAACAAAACTTTTAAAAGACCTGTCAAAGCGCATTTTGATGTTTTGAAACATAAAAAAAAGTTATTTGATCAACAGCAACCTTCCTACGGATCCTCTTGAGGTGAATAATAATAATAATAATAATAATATCATCTTTATTCAAAATCCTTTTACAAGGCGAGAATGCGTCTAAATAGCTCGCTTCAACACTTCAATCTCTCATCAAACGTCACAAAAATATCTTATTAATAGTCAACATTCACATAACAACAGGTTCAAAAGTCAGCCCTTCAATTACACAGAATTATGGGCAATAGTCAACGTCATAAAATAACCAATTATATAGAATAAAAACAAATAGTGACTAGATTGTGACTTTTTTCGTGATGACTAGATAATTTAAAATTAACCTCAAATAATAAAGTGACTAGATGATTGACTTATAGACTAGCGTATAATTTTCTTGCTTATACATATTTCCGAGCACCTCATATCTAGTTTATAATAGCAAGCGTGAGTACTGTTATAAATTTCCTCCGCTGCCGATAGATATTCATACTTACTTGACTAAACTACATCTACTTAAATACGAGTATAACACCCATGTCACACAGTTAAACAGTTTACATGTTCTTTCATATCACTTTCCAAGTATTCTTTGATGCTGTAGAAAGGATTCAACGTCAGAAATTTCTTTAGCACTCGTTCAAATTGCATGTATTTCAACTCCCTGATCTTCAATGGGATTGCGTTGTAGAGCTTTAAAGATGTGCGGTGGTACTGGTTCTGTGTTAGAGATAGTCTATTAGATGGCAGGTCCTTCTGATTCTTACTTCTAACATCATATGTGTGGGAGTCACCTCTGACAGGAAAGTCGCTGAGCTTTACATACTTGACGGAGATGAAGATGTAATGATTTATTACTGTCATGATTTTAAGCTGCTTGAAGAGTGGCCTACAATGCTCATAATAACTTGAGTTACTGATTATACGTATGGCTTTTTTTTGTACCCGCAGTATACGCATTATTGAGTTACAGTTCCCCCAGACATGTAGAGCATAAGTACACTTTGCGTGGAACATTCCAAAATATACCTGTCTGACTGTACCGGATGGTAGAAACTTCACACCTTGTCTGAGGGCGAAAACTACTCCATTTAGCTGCTTCACAAGGGCTTCGGTGTGGGCACTCCAATTAAGATTTTTATCAATTGTGACGCCTACTAGTTTTGCATTTTCCACGGTTTGCAGTCCAGACGTATCGATGTTGGACTTTGAGGTGCTAACAATGATATTTTTTGACTTGTTCGGGTTAAGAATTAATTTGTTTATTGAGAACCACTTTTGGAGCTTATTGAAATCAGTGAGATGTTTGGTGATCACCTCGGATCGATTTTCACTTCTACTTATCATTGTCGTATCATCTGCATACTGAGTGATACTTGCAGTGGTACAGAGGTACATATCACTAACGTAGAGAACAAAAATCTGAGGCCCCAAAATTGATCCCTGCGGCACACCTATTTCTGATTCTTTCACCAAGACACTCTTAGTTCCTGTTTCAGTCAATTGGTATCTATCTGTCAGGTATGAATCTATTATGTCGAGTGCAGTTCCTCGAATTCCGTAAAACTCCAATTTATCGAGAAGAATTTCTTTTGAAATACAGTTGAAGGCTTTAGAAAGATCGCACATTGTCAATAAAGCTGTTTCTTTCCCATCCAGAGCCTTGACAAGCTGATCAACGACTGCTCTTAGAAGCGCGGATGTATCTGATCCCTTTTTGTACGCGTACTGGTTTGACAGGTTGATCGTTTCCCGGTGCAAGAAATCCACCAGCCTAATAGAGATCAATTTTTCTAAAATTTTGGAGAATATCGGAAGAACAGCGATTGGTCTGTATCTCTCCATATCCTCTCGATCACCTCCTTTGAATATTGGGACTATTCTTGCGTGTTTCAATAGCGACGGGAACACCCCCGTAGTGAGGGCCAGATTGAAATGGATGCAAGAGGTTCCGCAACTTGTTCTATAACTAGTTTCAAGATATCGACGCTCATATCATTCACATCTCTGGAAAAGGAGTTTTTCAGGTTTTTAACTATCAAGATAATTTCTGCTTTGTTGGTTGGTCGAAGAAACATGCTTCGTGTTACTCGTCTACTCCCAGCCTTTAAATATTGTAGAGGGTCCCCATCAATTTTTGACAGTCCCTCAAGTGCTCGTTTTGCTGAGGTGTTAAAATGTGTATTGAGGTCATCAGCCGAGTGAGTTGGTCTTTCAAATGAGCGATTTTCGCGGAATTCCTCTTTGATGAAGTCCCACACGGCCTTGCTTTTGTTTGGATGAATATTAATTTTATTTGCATAGTAATTTCGTTTGGTAGATTTTATATTCTGTTTATACTCTTTATGCACTTGTTTCAGTATCTCTTTATTGGTGTCGCATTGCTGGAGTTCAAATAATTGGTTCCTTTGCGTTCGCAGTTCGCGAGAGTACCACCTGTTATAGGCGTGCTTCTTCTTCTGCTGCCTGAACGTTTTTATTGGGAATGCACGATTGTACAACTCCTGAAAAATCATCCAGAATCTATTATATTTTCCCTCCACTGATGTCTCGTCACTCAAGCAATCCCAACAGGTATCGTCCAACATTTGTACCAGATCGCTCCTTCTATCTTCATTTATAATCCTCCTGGTCACATATGTTTTCTGTCCACATTCCTGCTGAACAGTTTCTGGATTTACCAAGGTTGCTTTCACCAGGGAATGGTCCGATATTTTACAGTCAATAACTTCACAAGAACACAACAACAAGTCAGTGAAGATGTTGTCTAAACATGTACTACTGTGAACTGTTGGGTGTCCTAGACTTCTCTGCGTCGACTACTTCGACAAGGCGAGCTTGAAGAGTTTCATCAAAGATGACCGACTGGGACCACCCTGTGCTGGGTTGCGTCCCTAAGTCGAAAACCATTGTAATTGGTGTACCCAACCAACTGCATACGTGAAGATCTAGGTGCAAGTTTCCCTTGACGGTCCTCTACAGGGGTATGAACGTATGCATTCTGCTGTATCTCAGCCGGGGTAAGACCATTGTTCAGCGAACGAGTTTTCAGACGGTTTATCAAAAAAACTGCGCAAAATGCAGCCGAGTTCCATAGAGATTATGGCAAACCACTTTCAAACAACAACGAGCGACCCATCTGCATTACCAGCTTGTTGTAAATTTCTGCTCGCCCATTGTTCTCGGGATCAAATTTACACCCTTTTCTTCACAAGCTTACGGAGGGTTACGCTGCTGTTGTCTCCAGCATTGTCGAGTCTCAGATTTTCGATGCATCTGCCAAATTTGTTTTCCGCAAGACTCACATACTTCCGTAGGCAAGCTCAGACTCCGCTCTTTTCTTTCATTAGAAAGATCACACCAAAACTTGTATAATGATCGACAAAAGAACAGTAGTTTCAGAGAACGGCGATCTGGCTTGCTTAGCTCAAACACAAACATCGCATACTCCACTCAGTGGATATCTGCTGCTATGTCCGAATCGGCGATGCATGAATGTTGGATCAACCGTCACATTTGCTACCACTGATGACCTCAGTTTCATGACGATGTTAAAGGCTTCCACGTCTTTCGCCAATCATCAAAACACGAGCGTTTTTCAGAATTTTCACTCGATCACTCTCGAACACGACGAGTCCATTCTCAGTCATCTGTTTCACTGACAACAGATTGCTCAAAAAATCTTAAAAATTACTCATGACAACATTACTACTGGCCGCTGGATCCGCTGACTCGGAATTACCTTCTCATTTCCGATTGATTTGTTTTCCTTCGGCAAGGAGTTTTTGTTTCAAATATTCTCCTGTGATGAGTTTCTTATATTCTTCAAACGAAGTAAACAGGATATCAATGGCTCTGACAAGGGAATCAAATTCATCGGGCAAGGAAGTGAGCAGTTGTGTCAAGTACTCCTCGTCATCCTTTTTTCAACCGAGAAATTGTGCATGTAGGTCCCGATTACGTAATTCATGTTTCTCAAGTGTTTGTCGAGATCAATCCCCAAGCTCGTTCCTTTTTGCATGTAAGTTTTTTTCAGAGCACTTATCATCGCTTTTGCCATTTTATGGGGTTTGACCAGTTCCAAACCGCAGTCCTCGACACATTGCACGATCAAGTCCATCACTTTAGGGTCATCCTTGTCCCAGAGTTTCGCCGAATATTCATCCTTAGGCCGTACACTTTCCAATTGAGTCATGCACTAATTCTGCGCCAACATTCTCTCGACTCGATACAACCAATTGTCAATGTTGTTCCATCAAATAATCGGATATTGATGGGTTGTGCTACTGCAAGAATTGGCATTGTGTGAAACTGGTAAATTGGCAGAATTTTGGCAGGATCAAGAGCGGGACCGCAACTTCACTAACCTAGTTTTTCACTGAAAACAGGTGACTGGCAAAACATGGGATGATTTTTCCTCCGACTACTTTTCACACGAACTTTAATTGGCACTCCTACTTCCTTCTGGGCCCATAACCTCTTAGGTTATGAAATAGAAACCATTAATATTGCGTAAAGAAATTAAGTATGATTGCAACGAGGGAGTACACAAAAGAGAAGTACTAGAACAAGAAGGAGACAAGACAAACTGATGAAGGTAGAAGGTAAGGTATCCCTAAATTCAACATCCTCTGCGATTTCCCTGACACAATTTATTTTCTAATCCATTCTCGCATAATAGCACAAGAAGGTTCTTGCGTAAGTGTTTTGAGATCACAGGCTCCATTTCTGCATTCCAAGCAGTAAATCAAGTAAACCAGAAGAAAGTTAAAGGTTATGTTTCTTCTCTGATTCTCACCAATCGCGCATACTAAATGCATTGGCATCCCTCATCCCTCCGAAGGAGGGATCAGATTCAAAAAGCTCTATTGAGAGACACTCATAGCCTCACTCCCTCGAGGTGAAAAGATTCGCTTCACACAGGCTTATATCTTTGAGTAGGAGACTCTTACTTAATGGTCATCCAACCATGCTTGCATAATGCAGGAATTTACGGTGGTTAACTACGAACAACCCACACCTTGAGCCGAGTACAACCCCTTTTGATAACTTGAGAATCTGCAATCCACAATTTGCTAAAAATAAGGCCTATACAACTGTTTACTTCCTAATTACTATGAAGGGAGAATTAAATTGAATTACCAGATGTCACGAGCTTCAGTCCATAACATGGTTTTGGTTAATTTACTAACAAAATCATCAATATTCCGGCAGGACATCTCTTCAGGAATTGGGCGAACATGATCCTTTCCTGAAAAAGAATTTCAATTTAGAAAACTGTCACCAAATTACATACTACAGACGAGAGAAAGTGAGTTAGGAGTAAATTTCAAGTGTTCTATGGTTTTTCCATACAGCGTGCATTTTTCTAAATTGCTTAGTATTTACAAGATTATTATTACAAGAGTATTTACAAGACGTTTTTTGTGGGGTTTTCATAGGAAAATATTCACCACAAATTTATTTCATCATGAAACCGGGTTGTTCACGATTGAAGCAGCAAGACTGAAGGGAGACGCAGGGAGCATGTGGCCGAATTGCCCGCTCAAGACTGGAGAGTCTGAACCAGGAGACTGTCCTTGGGCCACCAGGAGGCAGCTTCTTGATGGTTCACTCCGAACTTGGGCTCGGGCCAATCACTGCGCATTTTCGAATTGGCTTGGGGCAGAAAAAAGAAAGATCCATCGCTTCTTCTGAACAAGTGAAAAGCTCCATTGCCCATCACTTGAAGAAAATTAGCCATCTCTCTCAACAGGATTCTCTGGATGAAACGATTATTGCTTAAAAACTGAAGAGAAAATAAAAACCCCACGAGGAAAAGTTATACGAAAATCAAGAAATGTTCACATGGGATCAACGAAACATTAGGCTGGCCACTTCTCCTCTGTAAAGGGCGAGAGAGTTCCAGAAAAACAGAAGAACCATTTTGTAGTGTGAGGCCTTGGCTCTTCAGTGTCAACACCTCCCCCAATGAGGCCCTGCCGGTGGAACCACCTGTTGTTTTAATGACTACTCGTATATGATAGGACCCGATCCAGAAGCGATCTGTACAACATACAAGTACTGGATCAAACGGCTCACCTACAGAATCACTTTTGGCTGTTACCTCCACCACAAATTCAAAGCCACAGACAAACTTATCTAGTCCTCCTGACCCAAGGAATGTCGATCGCCAGAATGATTTCACCACTTGAGGTGGACAGTGGAAACAAAATGGAAGGTAGGAATAGGGCAACCAATTCGAACTGTATCGATATTCGAAAATATCGAATAGTGTCACATCGATACTAAAATATCGAGTATCGTTACGAAAGTATCGATATTTTGAAATATTGGGTATCGATACCCATCCTTACCTCAACCCAAGTAAACCTTTTTTAAACACTGTGCGCCTCATCTTATGTTTAAAGGAATTTTGTTAAAATGGCACCTACCTTGTATGTGGTCCACAAATTTATCTGGTATAACAATGGGGTCATCAGGTTTGCAAGGAAAATCCGTTCCGAAAAATAAAGATCCCATTTGGCAAGCATTGATGCATCTCGACAAATCTGCTCTACTACAGCCATCGGAACTTCGGACATTACTAATCAGAGCTCTACTGATCTGAATGTGAAGTGACTTGGGTCTGTCACGTTGTCCACATTGTGTATCAACAGCACTCTCGAAGATTACCTGAAATCAAAAAAGATTTGAAGTGAGTACTGAGCTAATAGGTTCAAATAATTTGGAGGTCTATTAGAGTCCTTATCAAAGGGTCATCAGAAGGAAGGCAAACAACAACGAAACTATGTACCTCAAGTTTTTTGTACTGAAAAATTGTAATAAAATGAACTATCTACCAAAAATGCTCCTTCGTGGATGCATGAAATTATATAATCTATGAAAAATATAACTTTACAAAACTAAGAGCTACTGCAATAGTTCACACAAGAAAATTGGTAAATAAACGAACTCCTGAAGTTCATTTATAATTATGTTTCGTAGATCAATTTAGGATATTACAAGTAGTATTTCCGTGAAAATACGAAACTTCTCACGTACGCAGAGAGAAAACGCTCAAAAAACGCGCGAAGCACGCCTTTTTGAAAAATTGTGGCCACCGGTAAGGTGGCACCAAATTAGCCCGAATACCTCCCCCCTCGTCGTTCCATCACCAAACCTCACAAATTTAAAGATAGAGAGCTACTCCCTAGTACTGTCACGATTGAAAGAAAGCGGCTGGCTTGGTGAGGTGTCCATGTGTATTACAGTCACTCGCGCCAGGGAACAATGAGACCGAGGGTGTTGACTACCGACCGATGACGAAGTGGAAGGTGTGTTTATTACAGACCGTTCGTGGTCAGCCAAGGTTTTGGATTTGACCAAATCAGTGGTTCCAAGGTTTTGGCAGTGGTTCCAAATTATACAGGGTGTAAGCCTAACTGGTCTGCCATACGGTACCAGTCGATTCTACAACTAATTTGCAAACTTTTTTGTCTCTTGACATTTTTTTTTTAAACGCTTTAAAATTATACTTTTTTCACTTTTAAGATTTTGTTCGTGTTTTCGACCTTGAGCCATTAAAACGGCCATAACTCCCTCAATTTACTGGATAAACTCAAATATGAGTATACCGTTGGAAAGAACGTTAGATTTCCTATCAGTTCATTAGGACACAAAAGCTTCTTAAGCCTTTCGTATAAGTGAATAAATTGGTCAAAGTCAGAAATTTAAAACTTTCTCGAAAATCACCATTTTTCAGGCTGACTCATCTTATGTAATAAACAGCCGTATCGGCGGGCACTCAACGGAAAAAACTTGCCCAGAATCTCAGCCTTCCAACGGTCTATCAATTTTTCTTTTTAACATTCAAATTAGAAGAGTAAATGGAGTTTGAATGCCCGAAAACGTGTGTTTTACAAGCAAATCCTGTGTTTTAAGCGGTTTCTGGTCCCCCTCGACCTCAAGATGGCTTGACGATTTTGGTATCATTTCCTATGTAATTTTCTACGCTGAATCAAATAGTGATACTTCCGAATGGTTCCGACTGCTAGAAAGTGGATTTTTTGAAGAAAACCTTCGTTTTTCGTACATAAAATACGCATTATTCTTAAATGTGGTATTGAGCATGAAGTAACACCTTTTAACTAAATAAAAACACCGAATTGAATTGAAACACCGTTGATTGAAGTTTTTGTCGAGTTAAAAGGTGTTACTTCATGCTCACTACCACATTCAAGAATAATGCGTATTTTATGTACGAAAAACGAAGGTTTTCTTCAAAAAATCCACTTTTTAGCAGTCGGAACCATTCGGAAGTATCACTATTTGATTCAGCGTAGAAAATT
This sequence comes from Apolygus lucorum, assembly GCA_009739505.2. Lineage (NCBI taxonomy): Eukaryota > Metazoa > Arthropoda > Insecta > Hemiptera > Miridae > Apolygus > Apolygus lucorum. The sequence goes on along the minus strand of CM019167.2, from coordinate 64,315,506 downwards.
ACATAGGAAATGATACCAAAATCGTCAAGCCATCTTGAGGTCGAGGGGGACCAGAAACCGCTTAAAACACAGGATTTGCTTGTAAAACACACGTTTTCGGGCATTCAAACTTCATTTACTCTTCTAATTTGAATGTTAAAAAGAAAAATTGATAGACCGTTGGAAAGCTGAGATTCTGGGCAAGTTTTTTCCGTTGAGTGCCCGCCGATACGGCTGTTTATTACATAAGATGAGTCAGCCTGAAAAATGGTGATTTTCGAGAAAGTTTTAAATTTCTGACTTTGACCAATTTATTCACTTATACGAAAGGCTTAAGAAGCTTTTTTGTCCTAATGAACTGATAGGAAATTTAACGTTCTTTCCAACGGTATACTCATATTTGAGTTTATCCAGTAAATTGAGGGAGTTATGGCCGTTTTAATGGCTCAAGGTCGAAAACACGAACAAAATCTTAAAAGTGAAAAAAGTATAATTTTAAAGCGTTTAAAAAAAAAATGTCAAGAGACAAAAAAGTTTGCAAATTAGTTGTAGAATCGATCCTTGAAGTTTGGTCCTCGAGTTAGGGCGACACCCTGTATACAGTATGTCTGCTGTTGAGATGGACCACACTCTAAGGATCAGCTCTACAACTAATTTTCAACAAAAATGCCTCTTAACAATGTAACTCAATTATTTAAAATTTATTTTATTTTTTTTTAGCACAGGGCTGGGAAAAATGGGTGGGCTAATGAAACTCAGATCTTGATGGGCTAATGGATGCTCTTGCCAAGGTCCACCTAGAAAGTGGGGGGTTCAAGTCATATTTGTGGTCACATTTTTTCCTTCATTCGTTCCAAGGCTTCAATCTTCTTGTACATACACGATATTTTCTTAGTTGACAGAATCAAATTACATATCTATACATCACAAGTAATAAACAATGACCTCACCCACTGTCTGGCAGGAGTTTTATGATCAAGCACCGGCGTTTCTAACATGAGATTAAGCAAGAGCGGAAAAATGGCTATCTGCAGCTGTTATACCACTCATTTCAACCAGAAGTAAGAGAGAAGGTTTGCAGAGGAAGTGGCCATCTAATGTTTTCATGTATAATGACATTCTACATGTTCATATTGTAACTAAATGTTAATACAACAACTCCTCGATCAAAAAGCCTCTGTCAGACAGTAATAATAAGACCATTTTTTAAATTTTACATGCCGAAGTATTTTCCTTTTTATGTTTGGTTTTAAATCAATGTTTTACTCACTAAATTCACAACACGACAAATTCTGATAAGAAAGAAGTTTCATGAAAATTACTTACTCTGGGCATAATGGCTTCGAGGCGAACATCAATATAATTCAAAGGAGCATCAGTTGAATTTTCTTGGTTGGTCTTCTTTAATGAATGATGTAAATTTAAAGCAAAAGCATTCAGCCATAACACAGTATAAGCATCAAAATTCAGGACAACTGGATTGATCTGCACATAAAACTTGGGCGAAGGTACTGGAAAAAAATCAAAATATGATTTATACGTCTTAATCATGCAAGGTTTCATCTGATGAGCAAATTTTTGATCAAATTAGTGTCACAGAGAACTGGCTTACACCGTACAGAACCTCTAGCCGACGGTATTAATATTACTGAAGCACCAAAAGGGAGTATGTAAATGAAAAAACTCAGCAGAAAGTCTAGAATCAGAACTAGCAACTGTCCTAAGTGGCGGAGAAAGACCCAGAGGCGGATCATATTCCAGACTAAACTTCGCCATCATTAGGGAGGAGAGAGGAGTTAGGTAGGCAAATAAAACGACGACGTGATGAGAGAGAGAGAGAGAGAGAGAGAGAGAGAGAGAGAGAGAGAGAGAGAGAGAGAGAGAGAGAGAGAGAGAGAGAGAGAATAAGTAGTTGGTAGATGAATTGTCAAGTCAAGATTTTCAATGGGAATGAAGGCCAGACTGGTGAGATGGGTCTATTTATACTCCAGGAGACAGTTCCCCTTCTCCTATCGGCTTCTACTTCCCCTCACGAGTCCTCCTTCCTTAACCTTTCATTTGTAAAATATACTTGAGACGTAGGAGGTCGGAACAATGCTGTTTGGAGTTCTGTTGAAATTTCAATTAAAAAAAGTTGATGTGTTTTGCCAGGTCAATCAATTTTCTAGGCCCATGATGTACCTACTAAGAGTAAGTAGGTAAGCAGTACTGTAACATATTTTATATAACATTTGAATTACATTACAGAAGGACCACCCTCTGTTGAAAACAGTACCTACTGCTTGGAAGTCGACTCAGATAGGGCCTATAACATCGTTGTAACTGCTTCAGCTGGTACTACTCTCCTTAGAAAAGCCTCCCAGACAACATCCCTCCTACCAATGGAAGGGTTTTGGCTTGATTAGAACACGTTCTCAGGCTATAAAACTACCATGCAATGGGGCATTTCAGTCAATTTTTTTTTATTTATTTTTTATTTTTTTCAAAAGAATATGGCTCAGGAATAACGGTAATTGGCTCTGTTTGTCGAGAAAATGTTTTTAAAAAATCAGAGAAGCCAAGGAAAGTTGAAGATTTGAATGGTGTGACGTAGCTAGCCAACTGTCTTTGAAAAAAGTATCCATGCACAGAAACCCTTGGAGGACCTCGTGGATACTACAAAATACTACTCACACACGCGCGCAGCGTAGTCCTTGCCTAGTGTGTGTGCATTTATAGCGGCCCGCCTTTTTCAAACGTGTGATCTCTTTAATTATTTTTTCTACCACATGTTATAGTATCATTGGGCTTAAAGTTGTAGTATAAAGGTTTTCAAGGGTGCTGAATCCAAATTTGAGGTCAAAAACCTGAATTTCCGACCCACCGAAATACCCCATTTCTATCTAACTTCTGTCCTCATCTACCCTTTGAAGAGGAATTCTCACGATTTAAAAAAAATGTAATCTTCTGGAACATCTGCCCGAGTATTACGAATGAAAAGGTGTCGAATAACAAAACAATCCCCATAAAAATATCACTGGTCTGCAGAGAACAAGTCACTGACTGAGAGAAACTAGCCCTCAACAGGACACTCCACTCCCCTGATCTATGTCTAACTTTCTGGCGATCAGAAACCCCAACAGTTCTTGCAACTCAACTAAATCTCATGTATTTTCCTTGTTATTGAAAAATGTCAACATCAGAGAAGGTAGTCAACAGCAGTTTTACAACTGGGACAAAGAAGGCACGCTCCAGTTCTAGCATGAATTTCAAAAGTTCATTCACTTTGTGTTAGCAACTGAAGTTTGTTATATTTATGTCTGCTATAAGACAAATCGGAAAATTCACGTTTCAAACTATGAAAGTGTGTGTTTGTGCCCATCGAAGTTGATTTATCACACGCATGAGAATTCCTTATGGTCGGTGAAGTAGGAACCTATTCATTGGTTAATAACTGATACAGCTACATAGGTAGAAGCTTGAATAACATCAGCAGGTACTCTTAACATTAGTAAATGAAAAAAATATTATAGTAAATGCAACAATTTTTTTCAACTTACATGGAAATGCAATATCTCCTGGGTAGTAGTAATAAGTGAACTCTGCATGTATTGTACTCTCTGCAGGAAACGTGTATCTATCTCGATCACCTAAAAAAAAGGAATCAATCATGTAGCATAACCAAAATCTTAGTTTAGAAATATTAATTTTATTTTGATGCTAATATCGCTTAGATTTTTTTGTACAAAATTATGTGGACACAAATCAAATTGAAAAACTATCCAACGACAAGTTTTCTCGACAATTTTTTTCTGTAAGTATATCGAAACCAGTAACAATCATGCTCACTGGCTTACTAACTAAAAGGCCTATACAACAAATTGTTCAAGACAGCGCCCTACAGGATCTGACTATACGAATTTTTTCAAGTGAAATAATTCATGCAGACTGGTGGCCTCAGAGCTTAGTTATCCTGTATTTGAACAGAGAAACAGACTCCAAGTGTAATTTGATGTAGATGGTTGTTGAAAGGTTTAGATCCACTGATTTATATATTGAAAAATTAATTCAAACTATTCTGTTGTACACCCGGCATTGTCAACCAGATTAAAAAAATATTTCTCATCAGTGTCCACCGTTCATATCATGCATCACCGTCCATATTGGGGATTAATTTCCAGAAATTTTTATTTTTATTTTATACCACTGAATCTGTATTTGATTGAATTATGTCTATTTTACTTTGTACCTACTTAAAGATGGAAATAAATATATTTAAAAAAAAAAAAAAAAAGTGGCCGGAGCCTATGGAAGCTGTCTTGAAAAATAGCACACAAGCTAATGTCTAGGACCCACACAACGAACTTGGAAGATTCAAAAAACTCGCTGGAGAATCACACTTCAAGTTTTAGTTGTTCTTCTATCGTAACAGCTTTTTATATTACCGATCTTAATCGTAGCAACTTTCTTCGCGATTGGTTTCCAAGCTATTATCATCAACCACAAAAATTCGCATTAGGTTTGAATGGGCAATTATTGAGTAGGAAGCAATTATAGAAATGGTATTGCATTTTCAATAGTATTCATCAACACGTGAGAAACAAAAACTAACAGTTAAGGAATAGATTGCTATAAGGAAACAATGAACTGATCTACAGAATTTGACAATGAGGAATTTCACCGATTTCTGTTTGCATTTTTCCTGAATAGTTAATGGTGTGGGATAGATGAAAATCGGGCTGATTTCGGAAAATTAGTCTCCTGTTATTTTTGGGAGACAAACAAAATTTTTAATTTCAAAACTAACTGGGAAAACATACGTGCAGCAGGAACGCTCGCTGATTGGGCTGTTCGGATCGCCGTCTCCTCCCAGTGTTGCCCATTGGGAAGACGAAATCGAGTTTTCTAAGAGAAAAGTTATCAAACAAAAACAGAGCAAACCTAATTTTCCCCATCTCGCTTTTTCTATTTTTTTCTTCAGTTTTTCGATTTCGAACTTTACTGTTTCATGAAATTTTGCATCTGGGGACTATGGATTTCTCGATCTCAGCGCTTCAAGCGGCCATAAATGAACTATTCTAGCATGACGTCATTTTCCCGGTTTTTTTCAAACATTCGTATTTTCTACACTGTTTTGTTTATTCGTAAATTAGGAAGTTCGGGCTGAAAGTTTGCCTTAGGGGGTTTTTAGAGGTGCTGAATCCGATTTTGGGGTCAAAAATAGGAAATTCAGACATGGAGAAATTCCTCATTTAAAATAACAAACGATGACGTAGTGCTGTAAATGGACATTCATTGAATGAAGCCTGGTGTAAACTTTAAATTTAGTCAAACGCGAAGGTCCCCATCACAGCGCATTTAAGGTTGGTACTACGTCATCTCCGGTTCCTCAATTTTCCTGAATTGTTTAAAAGTCTGATGTCTCAGAAAAGTGAGGAAGGCATGAATTTCGATTCCACTCCATTTTTGCTCGTACGTTTTTTGACTTGAGTCAAAACCATGATGATTGTTCAAAGTGACCCACAGAGAATTTTACGGCATCAGAAATCAGGTAGGTTTTTTTTTCTAGGAGCTGCACTCGGTACTATAAACTACATGTTAACCCGACATGAAGAAAGAAGATGAAGAACGTTAGGTACCTAATTTATAAAAGTGCCAAAACGAAAACGTATGGTTACGGTCGCACTTCCATGGTGACTTGAGGAATAATGTGTAGTGAATATGATGTCTACGTCGTCCTGAATGAAAATTCTGTGAGTTCTAAAACTAACAGAGTCCACTAATCATGCAAGAGTGAGTGATTTTGAGGGAGCACAAGGCACATAGCGCATTCTCAAGATGTATACCTTGCATAAAGCAGTCCTTTCTTCTGTGATGACCTTAGTTATCAAGTCCAAAAAACAAACAAAAAATTGAAACAACATGAACATAAAAACTAATCATATTAACTACTCAGAAACTAATAATTGAAATCAAAATTGTAGTAACTAATTCAATTTTTTAAATATTCCAGAGCAAATTTATCGATTAACGAATCGGCAGATAGTAAGAACTACACTCGCAGATTTATTTCTTCCAGAAATAAGTGGTAAAAAAGCAGAGCAGAACGGACTAGATGTGTATGTGTTCAAATGTCTACGGTAATTGATTTGAAGCTGAAAGTATATAAATATTGAAAATATCTAAGACAAAAATCTCATCTGATTCTCGAGCAACAGCAAAATAAAGTACTTTAAGGCAGACAAAAATTGTTTATAGGTACCGTCAGTTGTGAAACACAACTTGCCTTCGTTCAGAGACTGCTGCACGATTTTCATATGAAAATGATTTCATGTAAGTATCTAATTCATCTTTTATTTTTCATCAATTAATTTCACTTCATTTATTTCAACTTAATAACCAAAAGTTGAACCGTGGACTAATCAAGTAAGTACTGGTAATGTGATGCAATTTTATGGAGTACGTAGCTATGTTTTTACAACTAAAATTTGACAGAGTTTTCAGAATTTTTAGGACGATTTACAATGGTTTGAAACTGTTACAGTTTTGACCACCATGGGCTTTCCATAGTTGATCAGAAAAGTAGGCAGTCGTTTGAGAGAGCTTGGTTTTCTAGACACCTAAAATCCTATACCTTTACAATTAAAAGCAAAAACAAAATTGTCAATATTTTCTCAATAAAAAATGTAAATATCGTATAATAATGCATCAAACTATGCACAATGAACTTTCACACTGGTGAAATAGGTCAGAACTAAAAAGAGCATGCGCAGCGGCTACTATCCGTCCGGGGGTGATGATCTTCATTGGGGACCATCTACAACCTAATCCGCTTAATCCCTACAAATGTCATTGAAATCGGGTAGAAAATGTGGAAGTTATGGCCGTTCCAATGAAATTCACGTTTACGCATGCGCAGTGGCTACTGTCAGTTCGAAGGTGATGATTTTCATAGGGGACCATCTAAATAATAATCTGTAACATCCCTGAAAATTTCATCGAAATCGGACGGTAAATGTAGAAGTTATGGTCGTTACAAGGAATTCACGTTTGCGCATGCGCAGTCGCTTCTATCAGTCCGAGGATGATGATTTTCATAGGGATTCATCTAAATACTAATTTGTAACATCCCTGAAAATTTCATCGAAATCGGATGGTAAATGTACAAGTTATGGCCATTACAAGGAATTCACGTTTGCGCATGCGCAGTCGCTTCTATTAGTCCGAGGGTGATGATTTTCATAGGGGACCGTCTACACACCAACCCGCACAATCCCTGAAAATTTCATAGAAATCGGACAATAACTTCGTATAGTTATGCGCGTTACAAGGAATTCATGACAGACACACAGACAGACAGACAGACAGACAGACACGCAGACAGACAGACACGGAACCAAAATTGTTCAGAAAGGTCTAAAACGCAAAACGCGAGTGGAAATTTTGATTTTGGAGAACTTTTTTTTTCGTCCTTGAAAAGTGAAAACAAAGCTTCCGCTACCTTGGTAGACTCGGAAGCAATTGTGTAATTGCGGGTGGAGTCAAGAGAAATGGTAAACGTGACTTCAAGAAGATTGCATACGACTGGCGTAAGTTACCAATTTCTCAATGCAGCGGTGCACAGAGAGATCTGTTACTAAACATATTCAATGATTGACTGATTCAACTTGGAGTTCAAGTATATTAAACGTGAAATTGCGATAAAAACTAGGAAAATAGTTTTGATTAGGTAAAGCTCCTATTCTCTCCATTTATTTAGAATTTCAACAAATATGTCCATTTGTCTCTGACTGAATAACGACAGTTTTATTTAGTATATCATATCCTACTAAATGATGATTATAATAAAAAACAAAAACAGATAAATTGTCATCAATCAGATAATCAGTCATTATCAGACCCAACCTGCGCACAAACTAAAGAGGTCGACGATGTTTAATTTATTTTTATTACTATGTTTCTAATTCATGAATTTCAGTATGTATAGAATGTGGTTTCAATCCTCCATCAATTAAAATTCAAGTTCATTACAGTAAAAATAATTAACGTACATGGATGGCTTACCTTTAATGAACTCCTTCGGTACTTGTGAATTGTTTGTAGTGACTCGGTAAATAGTGAAGTCGTCAACCCTTAATATAAGGCATGATGTCATGACTTTAGCCAGATTCGAAATCACGTAGTTTTTGATGGTGTCGTTGAACTGAGAATTGGAAGGTGAGCCATTGGTTTCGTCCGCCTTCTAGGAACAACGCATAACCATTTAACTTGAAAAAAAACCCAGCATAACTACCAAGTATGCTGTCATTTTGAAGCATAATAAAACTAAACTTACATCATTGTCTGTTCCTTTATTAACAGGCGTGCTTTTGCTACTCTGCTGAATCAAATTCAATAGGCTGTTTTTAAAGAGATTCTGAGCAGAATTAAGCCACTGAACATGAGGAGAGTTGGCTTCATTGTACCTGTAATTTACAAAAAAAGAAGACAAAACGAAATTATTTTTAATTTTAACGAAACACAATCAAACCAAATAGAATAACAATCCGACTCAAAACATAATAATAGAAGCTGAAGAAAAACATATTTAATGAGGAATTTCACCAGGTCGGACTTTCCTATTTTTTACCTCAAAATTGGAAGCGCTGAGATTGTGAAATCTCACTTCTCACAGTAAAGGTCGAAATCGAAGAACTGAAGAGAAAAAATAGAAAAAGCAAGATGGAGAAAACGAGGTTTCCCCTGCTTTTGTTTGATAACTCTCCTCTTGGATAATACGATTTCGTCGCTCCATCGGGCAACAAGGGAAGGGGATGGCGATCCAAACAACCAATCAGTGAGCGTTTCTGCTTCACATTGAAGAGGTCCGTCTTCCCGGTTATTTTTTGAAAACATAAATTTTTAATGTCTCCCAAAAAGAACAGGAGACTTATTTTCCAAAATCAACCCAATTTTCATCTATTCCACACCATTAACTATTCAGGAAAAATGCAAACAGAATTCGGTGAAGTTCGAATTTAAAAATTCTTTGCGTTGATGAGTTCAGGGCCACTGATGAGTTGTGGCTTGAATCACTAAGGATCATCAATGCAGAATTAGCTACATATTTTTATGTGTTCTAAGTTGGATCATTATTACGTACAATAAATGGAATGGATAAGGAGGAAAAAACTTCCAATAAGAGAGCTCGACAGGTATACAGCATTTTTCAGTCAAATGACACCTTTTTTTCTATCAAATGAAACATCGTACCGACCAAATGAAACGTTATCCCAATCAAATGAAACCTCCTACCTACCAAATGAAACCAAGTACCAATCAAATGAAACCTCGTTTCATCCGAATGAAACTTTTTTCAAACAAATGAAACCTTATTTCAATCAAATGATTTCGAACCATCCATAGAAAATAACTTTATTTAAGATTGTTGCAAAACAAGTTAATACAGAGGCACTACAAATTAATTTAATGAAGCTGGTGTCTGTTATGTATATCACTACCGAAGGAAAGGTAATTGTTCATAAACGAGACACATGAACAGATGTACACTTTACTTGTGAAAAACAGGCGTACAGAACATTCGAGATGGCCGACTTGAGAAGACTGGCGAGAAACTCTTTTGCGCATGCGCAACTAGTAACATATCATTTCCCCCCTAAGAATAGAGTAACAATATTTCAAACATAAATTTTAATTGTAATTTGAGGGAGAGTAACGATTGGGAGCGCGGCGCTTAGAAGCTGAACGTAATCCTGGTTTGCCTCATGGCTGTGGTGGAAGTAACCCCTGTTGCAGAGATACAGGACTGGTCCTTTCTTCAACCCCTGACGGCTCCTGAAGGCTACCCGAGTCATCCGAAGACGTTTCAGGATACCACAACCTGGCAGGCGGGTGATCTGACTCAAGCAGATCACTTTTTTGCAACTGATTCAAATGGACTTTTCTGACAATATTGCCGTCTAACATCACCAAGTATACTACAGGACCAATTTTCTTCATTACCCGAGCCTTCACTCAATTGAATAAGCCTTTTTTTTTGGATTTCTAACCAAAACCTTGTCATCAATAATAAAACCCCTACTTGGTGGAACAGCAGCCTCTTTTATAGGCTCCACTTTATCCGTTGGGGACAACATACTGAGATGAGTTCGTGCAGAATATCCTAACATCCCATCCTCGTCGCCAATGTTATGTATATCACTACCGAAGGAAAGGTAATTGTTCATAAACGAGACACATGAACAGATGTACACTTTACTTGTGAAAAACAGGCGTACAGAACATTCGAGATGGCTGACTTGAGAAGACTGGCGAGAAACTCTTTTGCGCATGCGCAACTGATAACATATCAGTGTCCAGCAGCTGCGGCTGGCAGTTTCATCATAATGTTTATGCCGAAGTTGGAGCAGTCTGTCGTGGTGATTGTTTCGACGCTGCGAACTATGACCTCCTCGATGTCACAGTGATCAGCAATATGGTTGGACCAATGAGTTTCTTTTGTTTGAAAAAAGTTTCATTCGGTTGAAAAGAGGAAAGATTGGTACATGGTTTCATTTGATTGAAACTAAGTTTCATTTGGTCGGTACGAAGTTACATTTGATAGAAAAATGCTATATTTTGATTTATTGAGTCCCTGGACGGGAGAATCTCTTCTATATAATCTGCTCTACCACAAATTTTCTTTCCAGTTATAGATTAAAGTTCCATTTTGAATTGAAGATTATAAGTGAAATGCAAATTAATTCTGAACAAAAACGTTGTGAAGGCGAATGGCTTCACGTCGGCTTGTCGGTTTTTTATTGGTCCCTACTCAACGAAGACAAAGGACGGGAGAGCACTTTCTGCCCGGCGCGTGTTACCGCCGACCGCGTGCAGGAGTGCTTAAGGTCTTCAGCTCAGCTACTTACCTTGGCGCGATTGCTCGCCGACCAGAGGGAGGCAGCACATTTACCTAGTTGGGGGCAGACAACTACTAGGTGAAATGGGAGTGGAGGCTGGCGCGATGAGCTTATCGCCTACCGAGACCTCCGAGGAACTGTGGGCTTCAGAGAGAAGGCGAGGTAGAGCAAGAAATAATCAAGTCGAGTTTTCGAAGACGAATGCATGAAGGGGAAGCCCTGAGTCCTCCTTTTATATTGGTTAAACAAGGTAAGAGGAGAGTGGAGGAAGGTGACGTCAAGTGACGTGTTTGTTCCCCGTACCTCACCTCACCTACCTGGCATGATGAGTCACTCAGGGTTTCCCTTGTGTCCTTTATTGGAGAACTAACATAGCTAAGAGTATGAGTCATTACTGTAACAAACCTCAAGGGGAAGTTGCATGTAGATACCTAATGATGATACGAGTATACGTACATGCTTCAGGTATACATACTATTCAGTGATGTACTTTGAACACACAACATGGTATTAAGAACACTTCATATAATATGGTATATACCTACTCATTCTAACGTATATTTATGATATACATACCGAGCCCAATGTTTGCGATCACAAGGGGCTGCAAGATGGTAAGGGTAATAGTCCATTTGAAGAGAAGATACTTGTAAGTGAACATTACTCCCACTTCCCAATAATGGGTGCAAGGAGCGACCAGCTGGAAATGAAATAACAATCAATATAACATACTAAGAAACTGGCAGTAACAAAGCAGGGGCCTAGCAAAAAATTGTAAAATTAATTCTTAAATAGGACACCTATTTGATCAGGCCAAATGTTTATTTGATCGGTTCCTGTCAGATGAATTATATAATTATATTCTACTCATTACTCCTAGTAGGTGGTTGTACGATTACTGCTGTTGCACTCGACAGAAACTGAAGCATTCTTCAAAATGAATTCCAACAAGTTCAAGTTACCTCCAGGGTCATCACTGAGATGGAGATTAATATTGTGAGCTAAGAAATGGTAGGATGTTTCGATAACGTCACAACTGGCAAATAACTGTTCCTTCGAATCATTTTCTCCCATTCTTGCTTGCTGTGAGACCTGAGCTTGGTACTCTGGTAGCATCTAAAAAAAATTGGCATCACATGATAATTTCAGGCAAATACAGGGAAAATGACTTAAACACACACTCTTAAAAAAATATTTACCTCCAATTTTCTAGCAGCTTTTTTGATGCGTGTTGTCTCGTTGGCCTTCTGGACTAACCCAGATAATGATTCAGCAAAATGGAGAACAGCTTTGAGTTGAGAGTCAGTTAGAACCCACAATAGATTTTCCAAAATCAGAAGTAACTTGCATCCCATAACAAAGCAGTCTGAAATATGCATTGACAGATTTTAAACAACGCAAATTTCAAACAAATTTTTGAGAGAAAAATACCAAATCATCACAATTTTTGACATCTTATGTAATCATTCAACAAGCACCTGTGTCTTTACCATGCTTAAGCGGGAAATTTAATCAATTTATACTACCTACCAGACATTCTTTTCTTGATTGTAAGTCTACATCTTGATTTATTGGTTAACAATCGAAGTGGGGGTAGTTCACGGTCTTTGATGGAGCTTGCTTCCAACCGTAATGTTTCCCATTTCAGTTCTTTGAAAATCAATATTTGCTCTTTAACTTTGTCCTTAACTCTCGTCTGCGGCAACTCTTCTTTTTTCCATTCTGGCGATTTTGACTCAACCAGAATTTGCATAATCTAAAAATGTTTCATTCGTGAGAATCGGTAAATGAGGGAACCTAAAATTTATAAAAGTCTACCCAATACAGCTTGATAATGAATGAATTATTAGAATTATCTAAACAAAATATATGATGTTAGTTATTACAAAGTAATACCGATTACCTACCTGTACAGAGGCGGTGAATGCTGGGGTTTTGAACGTGATTGAGACCACATTGACAAATATGGTCATTCCATCAATAACTTTATTGATTAAATTGTATTTAGTTGGTGTTCCATAAGACGAGAGCCCTTGCTGAGCAGATAAGGATCTCAATTCTTCACAGGTCTCAATTTGAACCTTGACCTCATCCAGGGACTAGAAACAGTAGAAGTTGAATTATAACGAATGTATTCCAAGTTGAAAAGTTGTACCGTCACGGGAAATCAGAAAATGATGTGTAGCTTCTACTTTAGGTTATTCTTCAATGTTATAGTAGGATTATTCTACGATTACCATCAATACAATTATTATAAAGGTATATTTCATGCGGCTAGGAAACGACAGAAAAGAAACTTACTATATAAATAGGAACATTTTTCAATTTCGTCCATTGTATGCGGAATGCCACTTTATTACACCAAGCACTAGTCAGTCGTACCCAGGAAGGCAGTTCAAGTAAATCAGTGAGAACTATCTCATCAAGTTCTAAACCTGTCAGTTCACCTTCACCGAATGCACTGAAATTTATTTTATCGGGAGATAAATTCTTAGTAAACCTGGAAAAGTAGAGAAAATATACATTAACATGAATTAGATACACATTATCACCAGGTGGGTACTAAAGTCATGTAAATTCCAATATTCAACGAAGAGAGAGAAAAAACACTTTATTGAACATTGTAGAAGGAATGAAGGTGTACAAGGACTCCAGTAGTTGTCGAAACGTAATGGATTTGCCGAAAGTCAAATTGGTATGCCAAAAGTTTGCCGAAAATTCAAATTGATTTATGCCAAAGGGGTTTTTTTTTGCGAGCGTGACTGTGTGAGGCATTAATCTTGTGGGAGCCGAATTGCTGCTCCATCCTCCAGTCCGAGTCCTCAGACCTCCTTGGGCCTCTTAAGCCGGCCACACACATGCAGGTTTGCCTGCAGGCGTACCTGTACAGGTAAACCAGAGCGTGTGTGGGTACATACCTGCACAGTTATTCACCTGATCTGAAACCTGTGCAGGTAAAGTTCGCCTGATGGAAATTCAATTCTCTTTACCTGCGCAGGTTGGTAAACCTGAGCGTGTGTGGGGGCTTGACCTGTTGCCTGCACAGGTTTCAGTTCAGTTTTATCGTAGGCTCGTTTTATCGCTAATCTCTCATGTGGTGAAATGTCATTCCTCATGACTGTATCTTCTTTTTTTAATATGGGGGACACCAGGGCAAGTAACTTTTGGTATACCGATTCACTCATTCTCAAACAATGGGGTATTTCGGTGGGTCGGAAATTCAGGTTTTTGACCTCAGATTTGGATTCAGCACCCTTGAAAACCTATATACTACAACTTTAAGCCCAATGATACTACAACATGTGGTAGAAAAATTAATTAAAGAGATCACACGTTTGAAAAAGGCGGGCCGCTATAAATGCACACACATTAGGCAAGGACTACGCCGCGCGCCTGTGTGAGTGGTGTTTTGTAGTATCCAGGAGGTCCTCCAAGGGTTTCTGTGCATGGATACTTTTTTCAAAGACAGTTGGCTAGCTACGTCACACCGTTCAAATCTTCAACTTTCCTTAGCTTCTCTGATTTTTTAAAAACATTTTCTCGACGAACAGACCCGATTACTGTTATTCCTGAGCCTTACTCTTTTGAAAAAAAATTTTAAAAAATTGACTGAAATACCCCATTCCGATAGTCTTCACGTTCTTTCAATAAATTTACATGAGTGAATCTGTTTCTCTTCAACAACCACTCTTTTGACCACTTTTGGCGTGGTTTTTTCTTTTTCTCTTTATTTAATATTAATAACAGTCCAATAAACGCAACATCATCGTTGGATGGCATGATGGAGCAAACTGAGACCTGTCAGGTATACTGGATCGTGTGTGCGAGTGATGTTCTGTCAGGTTTACCTGTACAGGTACACCTGTTCAGGTACGCCTGCAGGCAAACCTGCACGTGTGTGGCCGGCATTAGCCTCATGGAAACCGCTCGATGGACGGATAATGAGGAATTTCACCATGTCGGAATTTCCTATTTTTGACCCCAAAATCGGATTCAGCACCTATAAAAAACCCCTAAGCCAAACTTTCAGCCCGAACTTCCTAATTTACGAATAAACAAAACAGTGTAGAAAATACGAATGTTTAAAAAACCGGGAAAATGACGTCATGTTGGAATAGTTCATTTATGGCCGCTTGAAGCGCTGAGATCGAGAAATCCATACTCCCCAGATGCAAAATTTCATGAAACAGTAAAGTTCGAAATCGAAAAACTGAAGAAAAAAATAGAAAAAGGGAGATGGGGAAAATTAGGTTTCCTCTGTTTTTGTTTGATAACTTTTCCCTTAGAAAACACGATTTCGTCGTCCCAATGGGCAACACTGGGAGGAGACGGCGATCTGAACAGCCCACTCAGCGAGCGTTCCCGCTGGACGTCTGTTTTCCCGGTTAGTTTTGAAATTAAAAAATTTGACTGTCTCCCAAAAATAACAGGAGACTTATTTTCCGAAATCAGCCCGATTTTCGTCTATCCCACACCATTAACTATTCAGGAAAAATGCAAACAGAAATCGGTGAAATTCCTCATTGTGTTTTCACTCGCGTCCACATCATCACTTGAGCGTAGGATTTGGACCATTTATTGGCAAGGCGTAGGGAGGCATTCTTGAGAAAACACTCTTTATGTAATTCTCCATCTCATGACAGACCCTCTCATGAATATTTGTGAAACCAGTAACACAAAGAGAAGAAGAACTGAAACTGGCCAGAGGAACTGGGTACCTCGATTTTTTGAATAGAAAATGCGGTAGGTAACGATGGAATCCTATGTTTAGTGAAGTGGTGGATCGGATGAGAGAGCCAGAACTGGGGAAAACTAGCCCAAATTTATCAAATCATCCAATGAGCACTTTGCATAAAGCATAAAACTCTACCCCCAAATTTTTGTTGTTTTATAATATAAAACTTATTATTACACAATGGTTTATTATTTATTATAGCGAGAGTTGTGGGTGCCTTCATCACGAAATGTGGTTCTTGGTTGCTAAGGAAGCACAACTGAGAACATGAAACTTCATTCTAAGAAACGAACATTCATCGCGTTTGATCAGCTGAAACATTCTTTTGGGATTCACAATCTTGTTTCCGATTTATTGCAAGTCCAACTCTCAAGACCTTGTAGGGAGCGACGGTTTGTATGTTGTTAGGAGCTTGAAAGGTATTTCTCCAAATGTGCAATCCTGAGCTAATAACGTAGTGCTCAAAAAATCGCGACGTTTGAACTTTTTTTCAGTTTTTGGACTAACTTCTAAACTATGATAATTTCAGTCATTCAGGTTCTGTAAATTTTATAAGTAGCCTTAATTTTATAAGCAGTCTTGCTAAATTCGTCTGAGGAAAACTTGAGCTCTGTAGATTGAATAACTACGGAGATACAGGCATTCAAAATGAAGTAATTTTTTCGAAAAAGTGAAATTTTCGTGTTACGCCCGTGTTTTGAGCCTTTCACTCGCAAAACTTATCATTTTATCAAAGAGTAAAGGGAGAGGAATTTGAAGGAAATGCATCCAATCAGCTTCAATTTGAAGCCTTAGACATACTAGCCTATGCCTCAGACATACGATGCTACCACAGGTTTCTCACAAATAAATAACAAAAAAATGTTCCAAGAAAAATCAACAAAACATTGTCAATATCTTGGGGAAAATATGGAACTAGCTCAAACTGGCCTCAAGCTGTATCAAATTTAACCCTCTTTCAAAAATCATCATACAGAATTTAGAAGATATAATTAAAAAACGGAAAAATACAAACATTTCACGGTTTTTAGCGCACGACAGTAGCACAGGGTTTTCAGGGTTGCAAATTTGCGACTACCTATAGGTAGGGGTCTTAAAATCGTACAACAAAAACAATGATAATAAAATAGTAGATACCACTGTTTGCAACTCTGGATGTGTAAATTGACCTGGCTATAGTGTGACGTCACCAATACAAGCAACTTTAAAATTCATAGAATAAAACTACTTATCGTAAAAGAGAGCTCTTATCATGGAAGCGAGTTCGCAAAATATTCGGTTTTTGGAGAGTACTGTATATGAGAAGGTGGCTTACGAGTGTAAGAAGTGGTCATCTGAACTATTTTTTACAACTCGGACTACATTAGTAGCTATGATGTGAGAATTGATTCGTAGGTGCCTTCTCCTAGTTTCTTACTACGAACCATCCCCGGAATGGTATTCAGGCTCTCTCAAGAGCTATACCTGGGAATGAGACCTCGTGGAGAAGGATTAGAGACATTTACATACAGAAGCAGGGGATATCGATTACGCGAAAGTATAGGATAATGTTCATCATTTATCGCACCTAGGTAGGTCCTCTCCGGATATTATTTAAAGGATTATTACTAATAGTATTAATAGAGCACCTGGAGAGATGTTTCAAAATTTGATTTTTAAATATGGACACCATCGTAATTGTGTATTGGGCCAATCATTCAGAAAAGTGTCACGATGGAATGTGGAAGTTCATCACTGGAGAATAGTCTTCGTTGTCTTTAACATAATCAGAGAAGATATTGATAGGCTCTACTTCCAACTAGGTGAGTTGAACGAGCGAGCAAATCGAAAAGAAAGCTGGAACAACCCGAACAACGTAAACATAACTGTTGTCATTTCACATTATCACCGTATCACAGGACTTATCTTTTATCATATACAGCCAAGTAGAACGAATTTATAATTCCGTACCTCCATGTCAGTAGTCTAACCTGTAAACATGGAAGTATAAAGTGGATATTTCATGGTGGACGTTGAACACATCCATGCAATATATTATTATCCATGTTGCCATTTTATATAAAAATCCATGCAAAATAAATTTATCCACGTGTCATGTATAAAATATCCATGCTCCCATAGCAGCTTCAGGACATGGATGGAATAAAACTTCCATGTAAACCATCCATGGCTTCGGGTCCAAAGTAGGGTTTGCGGGAATCCCGACTGTACCGACTTTCGCTTAAAGGCGGCCTTTTCCTGACCACGCCAGTTGTAAACACATGAGTTTTTTCATGATTATGCCAATGTATTCGATGGTAGGTTGCTCATCCCGTCGCGGATGAGGTAGGTATTTCACTATTATTTGGTTTGCTAAAAGTGATCAATAGTCAGTGTGGAAAGACACGAGAACTGTCTGAAAAAAGAAGAATTTACTAGGTGACAGGCGAGGATCAATCGCGATTTGAAAGGAAGATGGTTGAACAGTTGTAGTTCAATACTAGTTTGTTTACGGCATTTTATCATCGGTAAGAATAAATTCATCACATTTTAATGTACTCACGTTACTTCGGTCATCAGCAGTTAAGTAGTAATAATAAATATGCGCTACATCTCCTGACTTTCAAAATTCATCTCCAGGGAGAGGAAGTAGGGAAATACAGATTGTGATGTTTTAGGAAAGATGTTGTGTAGGTACATTGCCTCAACGAATTTGGTTCCTTATTTCGTTGTTGTAGATAACTGTGGCATCGTTTAGAAATTCATATCTTGCGTTTAGGTGTTGGCAGGAGGGGCTGGGGGTTAGTGCTGAATTTTTTTTTTTTTTAAATTAACTCCCCTCAAGACAAAATGTCTTTGGTGACGGAGGGGGCACGCCATAAATTAAAAAAAAAAAAAAAAAAAAAAAAAAAATAAATAAATAAATCAAATATAATGGGGAGGACGCCCAGGACTCACCCGACGCCGGCCCTAGGGATAAGGGAAGATGAGGAAGGTGGGGGTGGGAGAGAAGGATGAAGGGAAGTGCCTCTATAAAACGACCACCAGTTCAAATATGAGCCGAGCAGGACACGGGTGGTGATACCACGGAGTACGCCTACCGAGATGCCCAACTCGCGCAACTCCGTGGCACTTTTCCCGCACCACACACCGCGCCATGACAAGGTTGCAGCCATCACCCTGATGTTGTTGGGTGCCACTCCTTTTAGCTCCGACACTGCTTGCCGTAAATCATTTGTGTCATATTTCCTTATCTTGGCCCGCCAAGTCTGCTCCATGTCCAAGCTGCCATTGACAACTTGGACATCCAGGATAATGCAAGACTGGTCGGGCTTGACGGCAACAATGTCGGGCTTCTTACCCTGGTCACTTGGCATGTGATACAATCTCTCTCTCTCAACATCCCAGCCGCTAGATGACAAAGCACCTGCTATCTGCTTGGCGACCGCATCATGACGCAGAATGCGGCCACCATGAGTCCGAGGACACTGCTGCACTACATGATATAAATGTTCATTTCCACTCCGACAGGCGCGGCAAAGGGGTAGGGTTGTCCCGCGACTACCTCTTGAACACCTCACCGCAGTTGGCAAAGATGCCACGCGGATGGCGTGAAAGTGTCGGTAGTCGCGGGCCCCAATGCCCTCCGAAGCCCAATCTACCCATTGGGATGAGACAAGGCTTTCGGAGCACTGTCGGAGTTCTTTACCATCTACCGATTCATGCAGTGCAGCAGCGAACTCAGCAGACGAACTGGGTTTTGGAGCAGATGGTGTTGCTCGGTCGCACCATGCTAACTGCTGCCTGACAAAATCAAGATCAGCAGCCGCACGGGCGACCTCCCAGCTCGACCCTTGAAGGGCTAGCAGGCGCCGGCGGCGCAGAGAAGGGATACATGCCGAGAGAGACACAATGCCAAGCCCACCGGATTTGACCGGTGCATGAACATAGGCACTTGGGACACCAGGTGGGAACTTCAGCCAAGAGCGCACAGCAGAGCGAACTTCTCGATCTAATTCTTGCAGCCTCCCCGCCGTAAGCCTGCCAAAGACTAACCCATAGGTTAGCTTTGGCAGTAAGTACGTGCGAAGGAGGCGCAGCTTCTGCTGTGGCTTCAATGGAGCCTTGGTAACGCGAGCTAGCGCTCTACCAAGGTCCACACGGCTGGCAGTTATAGTGGCCACCCCCATGAAGTCGACTCCAAGGTACCGCCAAACCTCCAACACGGATCGAGATGGGATGGGGGACTGTCCAACGACAAAACCCCCATCCACTACTTTCACCTTATGCTGGCGACCCGACGGGACCAAGGAGACCGACCCACACTTATCAGGGTTAACCACAAGTCCACACCCGGCTAGCTGCTTAGCAAATGCATTGAGGGCGATCTGCAAGCCCTCACGGGTTTCTGCGAGTAGGATAACATCATCGGCAAAAGCCAATGCTCCTACTCGCACCCCAGGGGCGAGATCAAACCCTACTTCTGTGGGCAGCTTACCCAAGGCCGTATCCACGACCAGGTTGAAGAGAAGTGGCGATAGGGGATCCCCCTGGCGTACCCCACGCCCGATCCGTACATCCCCTGACACCTCACCTCCTGCCTCGAGGACCGTCACGCCTTCCTGGTACAGACAGGCCACATACTCGATTAACCGAGATGGGGCCCCGACACCACGAAGGCAATCGGTCAGGGCAAGGTGACTGACTGTGTCAAAGGCCTTAGCGACGTCCAGAGCGGCGAGATGGAGTTGCCGGCGTTTAATACGGGCCAGCGAGATGACAGTTTGGAGAACTGTAAGGTTCTCCGCTGTGCCATCCGCTGGCCGAAACGCTCTCTGGACATCACCAATGACACCAGCCACCTGGAGGCGAGATGCCAGTACTTTTTGGAAGTGGCGGAAGACTACCGAAGATACAGAGATCGGTCGATAGCCTCCAGGCCCACTTCCCCCTTTTTTGGGAATAAACACGGTTCGGGTACGGGTTAATGCTTTCGGGGGTCTTCCCGCAAGGAGGAGCAGGTTGAGGATGAGCAGCTTAATCGTCTTAGGTGCTTAATTCCAGCGTCGGGCGGAAACACCATCGGGTCCAGCGGAAGTGGAGTTCCTGACACGGCACTTGTGTGCCTCGTCAGACAGCACCGGCGAGCACATGATGCTGCGCAAGGATTCCCTGGTGGAGACTGGGGGAACCACACACTCCCCAGGGTCGTGACTGGGAGCACTCAGAAGTGGCTCCCAGAAATCCACAAACTCCTGGAGAGGGGGTTGAACTTGATTTTCCCCAGGCTCCTCCAGTACCTCCGCAGCCACACGCGCCGGATGCTTCCTCCACAAACTCTGAACCCGGTGGACCCTGACCCTAGTTTGTTTACGGCATTTTATCATCGGTAAGAATAAATTCATCACATTTTAATGTACTCACGTTACTTCGGTCATCAGCAGTTAAGTAGTAATAATAAATATGCGCTACATCTCCTGACTTTCAAAATTCATCTCCAGGGAGAGGAAGTAGGGAAATACAGATTGTGATGTTTTAGGAAAGATGTTGTGTAGGTACATTGCCTCAACGAATTTGGTTCCTTATTTCGTTGTTGTAGATAACTGTGGCATCGTTTAGAAATTCATATCTTGCGTTTAGGTGTTGGCAGGAGGGGCTGGGGGTTAGTGCTGAATTAAATCGTGTAGTACCGACGTACCTACGTACTGACTCACCATTCAGTATAGCAATGGACTATTTTCACGTATTCATTAAGGGGGTCTCAGTCGGTCGCCGTTCGTTCCTCGTTCCGGGTTAGTATTTCCCTAAATTACCAGCGCTCAAATTTAAAAACTTGTACCTAAATTTAAAATTTTCAAGGATTTTTGAAATTTATTAGTGCTTCAGCCTAGGGAATTGAAAAACTAAAATATTGCCGCTGGAATCATCAAAATCAAACAATAATTGCCGACGAAAGATGGAAAAAACCTCTTAGGTATTCAGATAAGGCCCCTTAAGTAGGTATTTTCAAATGAAAGGGGGTTTCTGACGTACAAGTCAACTCACGTCAAAGTCAAATCTATCCATGCTCAACTCATAAAACATACGGGAGTTGTAGGTAAATATAGGAACCTAATTTTGAAAATTCGCTCATATGATCATGTTGCATGACTCGAATTAGGGTATGCTCAAGTATCGGGAAAGTGGTTTAGTATCAATTTTAATTAAAAGTAGAGCCCATACTAAGAATTTTAACATTCCCTGCAATTTGCCATGATTTTTTCAAAGTTTCATAACAATGTTGACTTAACAATGGGCAGGGGAAACTATCATAACATAATTTTCTTCAGACGCCTTTCCTTGTATCTATTACATCATTATTATCTAATTACATTAATCCTAATGATTATTGTACATTAGTTGAATTAAGTACCTACTAACCTTTCCAAACACAATCACTTTGCTAGCTGGTACCTCTTTCCATGGGACGAATTTCACAAGCCTTGGAGTAACGGAAGTTGCGCGCCTCCATGGATTTGCAGCACTTTAGTTGCTTCAGGGTTATGACATCCGTCTTCAGTACGAGGTAATAATCAACCAGATCTTCGAGGGTGACGTTTGGGAAATACGTGCATTCGACCTAACAACTGATCTATTAGCATGGAACATGCTTTAGCCTTGGACTACCCAAAAAGTGTCACGCGTCCCAATCACCATACCAACATACTGTATCGACAGGGTACATTTTAAACATTTTAGTAGTACATATTCATGCTATCCTCGTCATCCCAAACTCTTGGAGTACCCTCACGTAGGTACATATTTTTTTCTTCCCATTTTCCGTACCTATACAATAGCAATATACTATAATATAATATAACAATATAATATACAGGGTGTCACCCTTTCGGGCGCACCACCGGGCAGGGTTCGATTCTACTACTAATTTGCAACAAAAAATGTCTTTAGCAATTTTGTTTTAGAGGCTTCGTTTTTGAGTTATTTCACTTTTAAGATTTTTTTCGTGTTTTCGACCTTACATCACTAAAACGGCGATAACTCCCTTAATTGATGAAGTAAATTAAAATTTGATTATGTCATTGGAAAGAGCGTCAAATTTCCTATCTCCCTGATGGGGATGTAGAAAATTTCAAATGAAACGAACGGGTGTAAAATAAGCTAAAAGTAAAAAATTGGTAAAGTTTCGAAAATTTTCACTTTTTTCAAAGTTCGATTCTCGAAACGTCGTGAACGGAAATATCCATGCTGTTGCATGTGAATCCCAGCTTTCTAACGGTGTAGTCATTTTTTTTAAAACATCACTTATTCAGTTAGAAAATGACGTTTTTAGGGTAGAAATCGTTCATTTTCGGGTGTAATAAATAATCGGCGTTTTTCACCAGAAATGCTTCCCAACTTATTAAATCATTTGACATGAAATTTTACGTAGTTTTTGACGCTGAATCGAATCTTAACACTTTCCTATCTCCTCGACAAACAAATAGTACTTTTCAAGCCTTTTCCTTTGGGCGAAGGGCTCAATCTCGTTGTTCATTTTATCCAAAATTGTTATTAATGACGCGCACTCCTTCCACTTTGTTGTCTTACATACTTTTTGCCCTCTTTCTTGAAAATAACGTCCCGATCATTTGAGGAAAGCTTTATCTTTTCGATAGATAACAAGTTGGGAGTCGAGGACTCAGTTGTTGTACCCTGTTTGCTTGAAGGGCTTGAAAAGTACTATTTGTTTGTCGAGGAGATCGGAAAGTGTTACCATTCGATTCAGCGTCAAAAAGTACGTAAAATTTCATGTCAAATGATTTATTAAGTTGGGAAGCATTTCTGGTGAAAAACGCCGATTTACACCCGCAAATGAACGTTTTCTGCCCTAAAAACGTCATTTTCTAACTGAATAAGTGGTGTTTTAAAAAAAATGACTACACCGTTAGAAAGCTGGGATTCACATGCAACTTTTAGGCTTACAACATGGATATTTCCGTTCACGACGTTTCGAGAATCGAACTTTGAAAAAAGTGAAAATTTTCGAAACTTTACCAATTTTTTACTTTTAGCTTATTTTACACCCGTTTGTTTCATTTGAAATTTCTACAACCCCATCAGGGAGATAGGAAATTTGACGCTCTTTCCAATGACATAATCAAATTTTAATTTAGTTCATCAATTAAGGGAGTTACAGCCATTTTAGTGATGTAAGGTCGAAAACACGAAAAAAATCTTAAAAGTGAAATAACTAAAAAACGAAGCCTCTAAAACAAAATTGCTATGAGACATTTTTTGTTGCAAATTAGTTGTAGAATCGAACCCTGCCCGGTGGTGCGCCCGAAAGGGTGACACCCTGTATACAGGGTGTCACCCTAACTCGAGGACCAAACTTCAAGGATCGATTCTACAACTAATTTGCAAACTTTTTTGTCTCTTGACATTTTTTTTTAAACGCTTTAAAATGATACTTTTTTCACTTTTAAGATTTTGTTCGTGTTTTCGACCTTGAGCCATTAAAACGGCCATAATTCCCTCAATTTACTGGATAAACTCAAATATGAGTATACCGTTGGAAAGAACGTTAAATTTCCTATCAGTTCATCAGGACACAAAAGCTTTTTAAGCCTTTCGTATAAATGAATAAATTGTTCAAAGTCAGACATTTAAAACTTTCTCGAAAATCACCATTTTTCAGGCTGACTCATCTTATGTAATAAACAGCCGTATCGGCGGGCACTCAACGGAAAAAACTTGCCCAGAATCTCAGCTTTCCAACGGTCTATCAATGTTTCTTTTTAACATTCAAATTAGAAGAGTAAATGAAGTTTGAATGCCAGAAAACGTGTGTTTTACAAGCAAATCCAGTGTTTTAAGCGGTTTCTGGTCCCCCTCGACCTCAAGATGGCTTGACGATTTTGGTATCATTTCCTATGTAATTTTCTACGCTGAATCAAATAGTGATACTTCCGAATGGTTTCGACTGCAAGAAAGTGGATTTTTCGAAGAAAACCTTCGTTTTTCGTACATAAAATACGCATTATTCTTAAATGTGGTAGTGAGCATGAAGTAACACCTTTGAACTCAACAAAAACTTCAATCAACTAGAAATTCGGTGTTTTTATTGAGTTCAAAGGTGTTACTTCATGCTCACTACCAAATTTAAGAATAATGCGTATTTTATGTACGAAAAACGAAGGTTTTCTTCGAAAAATCCACTTTCTAGCAGTCGAAACCATTCGGAAGTATCACTATTTGATTCAGCGTAGAAAATTACATAGGAAATGATACCAAAATCGTCAAGCCATCTTGAGGTCGAGGGGGACCATAAACCGCTTAAAACACTGGATTTGCTTGTAAAACACACGTTTTCGGGCATTCAAACTTCATTTACTCTTCTAATTTGAATGTTAAAAAGAAACATTGATAGACCGTTGGAAAGCTGAGATTCTGGGCAAGTTTTTTCCGTTGAGTGCCCGCCGATACGGCTGTTTATTACATAAGATGAGTCAGCCTGAAAAATGGTGATTTTCGAGAAAGTTTTAAATTTCTGACTTTGACCAATTTATTCACCTATACGAAAGGCTTAAAAAGCTTTTGTGTCCTGATGAACTGGTAGGAAATTTAACGTTCTTTCCAACGGTATACTCATATTTGAGTTTATCCAGTAAATTGAGGGAGTTATGGCCGTTTTAATGGCTCAAGGTCGAAAACACGAACAAAATCTTAAAAGTGAAAAAAGTATAATTTTAAAGCGTTTAAAAAAAAAATGTCAAGTGACAAAAAAGTTTGCAAATTAGTTGTAGAATCGATCCTTGAAGTTTGGTCCTCGAGTTAGGGTGACACCCTGTATATTGCATTTAATCATTTTAATGATTAGCCACTGCCACATCAATACATTTTTTGAAACTTTCCGTTTTTTTCTGTCTTTTTTGTTAGAACCTTGGTTACGATCCCTGACAATCCCCCCACTACTGGGAAAGTACCATGAGAGAGTACCTTATTACCGAAGGTGCGGTAACTTTCCAAGTGCGGGAACTTACCCCCGCCTACCTTATGTTTTGGAAATGCTAAGAACCCATATTCATCTTCTACTCGCCTCCACGAACTCATATATGTATAGCCCACTTGGTTATTGCATTTTTGGGTACAACGAATGTAGGTACGCAGGTTTTCATTATTGTTTTTCACTATACAGGGTATCCCCGAAAACGTTCAGGGGGGGGGGGGGCTGCTAAAATCGTCTAGATAGTGGTTAAAAAAGTTGTCTTTTTGGAATCCTCATGATTTTCCCCAAGGATCTCAAGACCACGTGCGCAAAGCACTCCAACTTCAATTATCTACGTAGGGTATTGGAGAATCCATCGTAACCAGCAAGTCGAGTACGGATGGTTACGACGGCTTCTCCAATACGGTACGTAGATAATAATTGTATTCTTACAATAACTGAAGGGTACGGGGGAAGAACCAGGTATGTCATCTGAACATAGTTTTGAGTAAAATGCTTTTCAATCTATGAAACTCCTGATTCTTCCCCCTTGTACGAAAACTTTAACCTTAATTTTAGCGTGACTAACCTTCTTCTTCCCCCGAAAGGATCACACGATGGTATAGTACTTAACATTAGCCACAAGATAGCGTTGAAAACTCATTTTTGAAAAAAATTGACAAACCTGGTTCTTCCCCCGTACCCTTCAACTGTTGTTAGTCAGCAATTCCATATTAGCCTCTAAAGATTATTCTTAGAGAGCTTCGTGCTCCCCCTCTACTTACCTATGCGACCTGCTGTTCAGTTCCTCTCTAGAAATTGTCCGTGTTACATTCGCTCCATTAAACAATCTATTCTCACATCTCGTTTGCCCGTGGTTTTTCCGTTTCCCGATTATTCCTACTTTAGGTTATCGGTCCCAGTTTTACGCTGATTGAAAAAATAAATCGCGAGTGGATCGGGAAAACGGTCAGTGAAAAGTTGTGTCGGTGCGTCTTGCGTGCGTCGTCTTGTCCGTTCGTTTGTCGACGTAATGGCGTCCGGTTCGCAGTTTGGTTTGTTGGTCAAACCATTTGACGGCACAAACAATTTTTCAAATTGGGAGTTCCGTATCAGATTGCTACTTGAACAAAATTCAGTTGATGCCGTACTCACTGAAAGTAATCGAGCAATCGATGCGAAGGAGCGTGAGGCATTTGAGAAAATGGATGTGAAGGCCCGAAGTCTCATTGTTCAGGGTTTGTCGGACAATGTTCTCATAATGATCAGAGATAAGAAGACGGCAAAAGCAATGATGGATTGTCTTCGATCTACCTTTGAGAAGAAAGGAATGAAATCTCAAGTCGCATTACAGAAAAAGTGGAGGCGCATGGAGTATACCGGCAACACTTCGCTCAACGAATTTTTCCTTGCAACAATCTCGCATTCAACCTGCTTTCTGTGAGATGCCTTGAACAGAAGGGATTGTCAGTTATTTTCCGTGATAGCTGTGCGCTAATTATGAAAGGATCGCGAGTTGTGTTGAAGGGTCAAATGCGTAATGGTTTGTACCTAGTGAAGATGAACTTGAGAGAGGTTATTTCTAAAGCTGCTGTGGCCGGTCCTGTTTTGAATTTGAAGGATATTTGGCACAAGAGGATGGGACACTCTTCGAGATATCCGTCACAAGGCTTTTGTGAAACCTGTGTTAGAGGGAAACAGACGAAATCTCAGTTTATGAAGACACCTGATGATTTAAAGGCTAAGCGAGTGCTTCAGTATGTTTCTACGGATATTTGCGGAAAAATCGATCCTTCTACTCATAACGGTAAACAGTATTTTATATCGTTCATTGATCATTACAGCCATTTCGCTGTTGTTTATTTGTTGAAGAAGAAGAGTGAAGCTCTTGAAAAATTCATCAAGTATGTTGCTATGGTTGAGACTAAGTTCCTTGGGAAAATTGAGTACCTAAGATGCGATAATGGAGGTGAATATCGGTCAGATGCTTTCAAGAAATTTTGTGAAGAAAAAGGAATTCAGGTGCAATATACTGTGGCAAGAAATCCCGAGCAAAATGGCGTAGCCGAGCGTTTTAATCGTACTGTCTTGGACATGGCTAGGTGTTTGATGTTTGAGGCGGAATTTCATAAGGAGATGTGGGGTGAGGCGTTACTCAGCTCTGTGTACCTAATCAACAGAATACACTCATCGTCGTTGCCATCTGGCGTTGTTCCTGCTGAGGTGTGGTTCAATCGAAAACCGGATCTAAACAAAATTAGAATCTTTGGATGTCCTTCTCATGCGTTCATACCCAAGGAAGATAGACACAGCAAGTTCGATGCTCGTTCCAAGAAAATGTATCTAGTCGGATATTGTGACAATGGGTACCGTCTCTGGGATCCCATCAAAAGAGTGGTGATAAGTTCGCGCCACGTTCGATTTGATGAAAACTGGAAGACTGCTGGTGTCGTGTTCAGACCTTGTGAAGTTGATGATTCGTCGGAGGAATCTGAAAAGAAAAGAGAAGAACAGGAAGAGATTGATGAACTCAATGAGGAAGAGAAAAAGAAACAGGGAAATTTGAAAAGGAAACCAGATGAGCCGAAAGTTGATAATCCATTCTCCAAGTTGACAGAACCCAAAGATCCTGAAGTTCGCCGTAGTGGACGTGAAGTCAAGTTACCTTCTAAGTTCAACGATTATGAACTGCTGGCTCTGTCTGCAGGAGCAGACTGCGATGTACCTCAGAACTACGATGATGCGATCAGAAGAAATGATGGCTGGGATAAAGCTGTTGCTGAAGAGTTGGCATCTATGGATCACAATGGAACTTGGTGCGTTGTTGATAGACCACCAAATGTGGATGTGATAGACTCGAGATGGGTTTTTGTTGAGAAAACTGTTAATGGGCAGAGAGTTAAAAAGGCGAGACTGGTGGCTCGAGGATATCAGCAACCTTCGTTGAATGACGATGATATCTACGCGCCAGTTGCAAGACTTGCAACACTTAGAGTTCTGCTGTCAGTTGCTGTCCAGAAAGAGCTGCATCTATGTCAGTTGGATGTGAAGTCAGCATTTTTGAAGAGTCCGTTGAATGAAGTTGTGTTCATGAAACCTCCTAGTGGACTACAGTGTGAACCTGGTAAAGTGTGTAAGCTTGTCAAAGCTCTTTATGGTTTGAGACAAAGTCCTAAATGTTGGAATAGTTACCTGAATCAGTTTTTATTGAAAGTAGGACTTGTTAGATCCAAAGTAGACCCATGTCTATATTTTAACCATGATACTTACCTGATTGTTTGGGTTGATGATTTCTTGATTATGTCTAGTTCAGAGCGTGATTTGAAAAATATTAAAAATGATCTCATAAATAAAATAGGTGTAAGAGAGTTGCCATCTAATGAGGGCATGTTACAGTTCCTAGGACTTGATATTTTTAAAACTAAAGACAAAATTACAATTAGTCAACAAAGTTTGATTAAAAAGATTTTAAATAAATTTGGTATGAATAACTGCAAGCTGAGGAAAATTCCTGTGGAACCGAAAATTGATTTAATCAGGGGAGAGGATATCAAATCTACTTCTATGGAGGACAAATTTCCTTATAAAGAACTAATAGGAAGCCTCATGTATTTAATGATGGGTTCTCGTCCAGATTTGTGCTTCTCTGTTTCATATTTCGGTAGATATCAAAATTGCTATAGTGAAGAACACTGGAAAAATCTGAAAGGCGTACTACGTTATTTAAAGTTTACTGAAAATATGGGTTTAGAGTTTTTTAAAGATCAAAACAATTCCAATGTACAGTTACATGCCTATGTCGATTCAGACTATGCTTCAGATTCGAATGATAGGAAAAGTGTTTCAGGCTTTATCATTAAGTTCAATTCTAATGTTATTGGTTGGAGTTCCAAAAAACAAGGGGTAGTTGCACTTAGCAGTACCGAAGCAGAATTTTATGCACTTTCAAGCTGTATGGTAGAATGTCTTTTTATAAGTAATTTGTTGAGTGAAATTCAAAATTTTTGTTTTCCAATCATAATTTATGAGGACAATCAGTCCACGATCAAAATTGCTCAAACTGCCGAGACTAAGCGTTCGAAGCATTTCGACGTTAAATACCATTTTACTCGTGAGTTGGTGCAAGAGGGAAAATTTAAAATTTGTTACATTCAGACTGATGAACAGATTGCAGATGCACTTACGAAATCCTTACCAGAACATAAGTTCACTTACTTTGTCAAATTGATGAATCTGCGTAATATTAAGGGGGCGCGGGACTCAGTGGTTTCCCTTATCTTCACGTTTTCTCTGTGAGTGTTCATTTTTTCCTCTCAAAAAAAATTTCTAAATTCATTAAATAATTAATACTTTATACATACGGGCCGAAATGTCAAAAAAATTGAAATTTGAAAAAAATAGAGAATTTATTTTTTAAATAAAATTTGTTTTTGATAAAAACTCTTCGTACGGAACTTTTTGGGAGACTAAAACCTCCGAAAATTCAAAGAGGACAATTCTAACTTGTAAAATAACGGAGATTACGTGAAGACAAAGTACCGTTATTTCGGAAGAACCGCTCAAAAAAGGGGCCCTGGTCACATGCGCTACCAGTGGGCGGGAGCTGAACTACGATCCATCTCTGACCCTCCGAAAAAGGGAGCCAAAGGGGATGTTGTCATTTCACCCCACAGGGATGTTGTCAATCTCAAGGCCCCACAGAGCACCGGAGTAGTACAGCGTTGCCACTGGCGTGGATCTGGCAACGTCGTACGAAATTGTCACTGGGTCCCTGTCCTCCTCCTGAAAGGATGATGCTGTGGGAAGTGCTTGATTAAAATTTCAACCTTCAAGTATCTATCTCATCACTTCAACCATAACCATGTAAAAAAATGTATTTTATCATTCGAAATTATTTATTTTTTATTTTTATTTCTTTGTATGTATCTTTTCATTATTTTAATATTATTAAATTAATAGGTAAATATACAAAATAATTTGAATTAAAAATGTATCTATATAATATCAAATTAGTACTTTTCGGGATCAGGGCGATATGGAAATTCATAATCAGGTACTATTACGTATTTTACCCCCAAAACCGACCATACCAACAATACCTGTTGGGTATGCCTAAAATTTAACCTCAACCTTCATAGTTGTGTGAGAACTTTTCGAAAACAGGGGGAAGTGGAATTCATATATTACATAATATTTTACCCCCACCCTGACCATACAGTATGTTTTGTAGGTATGCTGAAAATATAACCTTAACCTACGGAGTTGAGTGCATAATTTTGGTTTATTATTTTCAATAGTGAACCTTAGGAATCGACCAAGAAAAAAAAAAGTTTACCAACCCCCTCTCAAAATTTGTTGGTTTACGTTTCAAGATGGAATCCGAAAATCGAATGAAAATTTTGCCGTCTGTCTGCGGCACTTTTCTAGTCATTAGTTCCCATGGACCGATTTTGATGAAATTTGGTATATGGGCTCCATTTGGGGTCTAGTTCTGCCCCGAAGCTTCTGGTTGACGTCAGTCACTTCTAAGGGTTGAAAAATAAGGGCTGACATTTTCAAAACGCCCTAGCTCAAAAAAATTGTAAATAAAGATATTGCTTTTCCATCAATGTAAAATACTTAGTTTCGAATTTTTAGAATCGAATTAGACCACCCAGAGTACGAAAAACTGTTCTCTCCCAATGAGATATTATGGGTTGGACTTATGATAAATCAGAAACACAAGTGTGAATCGTTAAAGAGGCCTAAACTTCAATTTTACCTGACCAAAATACGATGGTTGTTCATTTCTTCGAGTTGTCCTCCGTTTTGCGTCCTTAGCAACCAGTAATCAAATTTCCTAATGAAGGGACCCACAACTCTTTATTTCTTGGAAATGAGTGTGAAGCATTTATTTCTTCCTAATAAACATGATTGTGTAGTAGGTAAGTAAAATAAGTGATAATGGCAAAGCCGAGTTCTTTGCAGATGAGTGATCTACATGGAAATAATAATTCTTTGTGTAATAATTTGCAGCGTGGATATTCAAATAAGGTAGAACTTACATTTTATACTTTACCTTCAGTAGGTGTGCTGGCAATAAACCTTCAACGTACCTACAGTTTTTGGAAAGAAGGCGACGTGGTGATTCAAAATATTCAATTTAATTTTGTTCACCTCCACTCTAACCATTCCTACAGTATGTTAGGTAGACTGAAAATAAAACTTCAACCTAAATAGTTGGTGAATACTTTTTGGAAAGATGGAGACGTAGAGATTCCACATCTGGTAGAAATCAATTTTTAACTCACCCTTACCATACAAGGTGTTAGGTGAACTTAAAATGAGTAATTTTTGGAATTTCAAATTTAAACTGTACGCCATTATTTAGTGAAGTTTAAAGGAAGTATTATTATAGAAACAAATCGATTTGTAGTACAAATGATTTATTGACCATTAGGTAACCTCAAACTGCAAAAAAACAATAATCATATTTATTACCAACTATTTGAATAGAAACAAAACTTCAGTTAAATTTTACATCTGGAGGTGAGGATGCTGGCTAGACAGAGCAGCTTTTCACTGTCTTATCAATGTGATGGACAAGTTGCTTTCAAACGGTCCTGGGTGCTGGTTCAATGAGATTTGTTCCAGAAAAGTCTCCAGCAAAATATACAATTCTGAGTAAAATCTCTCCTGGGGAAAAAAAACAGAACAAATTTAGGTTTCTATTGATAATTTTACTATAAACATGTAAGAAGAGATACAAACAACAAACAATAATTAAGAATGTGGGTCCACAGTTGGTTATAAACCAGTACAAAATACTTGAATAAAATTACGAGTAATCAGGATTTTTATCAGCGAGTTCAAAATACTAATGATAGAACAATGTTTCTGTATTTTTAGCCAAGTAGGCAGCTGCAGGATTCAATCCAACACTAACGTCAACGAAGAATAACTCGTGTCCCTGATAACTGAAATTTAAATAAATTCGACCCCATCAGTCATGATGTTTGGAGGGAGTGTGATAGTTTCGAGTATTTAGTACCTACAAACATTGTTTGGTATTATATGCATTCCGGAGGACTTCTCATTGGAATCGAATATTCAATAATTGAATTATTCCAACCAGAAAGCGTTGGATAAAAAAGGTTTTTATTAAAAACTTTGTTCTACACAAATCTGTTTCACCCTACGTACAATTTTATCTGGTATGGTATGTTAAGCCAGTATCATCTTTTTTTTTAAAGTAGATTTCATAAATGCATGGAACTAGGCAGTATTTTGAAACTCGTATATTCGACCTCCCCTTCACCCTGATCCAGAGATGGGTATGGATACAAAATCAAAACAAATACAAATGAAGAAAGAAAACAAATTTAAAAAAATCAATACAAATCATATCTTCGATTTTATGATTATGAATACGAATACAATCGTATTCCCACTTAGAATACCATTTTCCCCCGTATTCGTATTTTGAATACAATTTTTGAATTTGTTATATGATTTCCCTAAAAATCGATTTTTTAAAAACGATTTTCCCTGAAAATTATACTTTTTTAAAATGATTTTCTCCCGAACTCTGGACATATTTATGGCCTAACATTGTCAAAATAATCAATCAAAATTCGAAACGCTGACAAATTCTTATAGGATTTTTCACGACGAATCGAGTGAGACCCCTCCAAACTCGCTACGACCATTCGTATAGAAACTTCGACGAAATTTTCGATGAAAATCGTAGGTATTTTATTTTTTGCAAAAATATGTCCAGAGTTCATCCAGACATCATAAATAAAAGTATACTTTTCAGGAAAAATCGTTAAAAAATTCAATTTTCAGGGAAATTATAGATAAATCATAAAATCTTATTCAAAATACTAATACGCGGGAAATATAAATACGATGGTATTCATAATCATAAAATCGCAGACATGATTTGTATTCTTAATCGTGTTCATGAATAAAAATTCGCCCATCTCTGCACAGGCCACCAAAGTAATCCTAACATTATGAAAGGTCCTAATTTGAATGGGATTCAGAAATCCATCATCTAGGTAGGTACGTTACCCGTAAAATAACTAATTTAGAGCCATTTATAAAATTTATAGTGATTTTGGTAAGGTTTCTAGAAGAAATGGTTTGATTCTCAACTCTATGTATACCTATTCATAATCTTTCCACTATCATCACTACCGTAATAATTGATAGGTATTTTAATTTCCACTACAAACTGACAATCTTTGTTGGGGGAGCATGACCATTTTGTGGGACTATCCCGCAAAATGGTCATGCCCTTTCAAAAAAAAAAAAAAAAAATATCTTGCAAAAAGCATGACGAATTAGGTAAATCTTTCTACTTATTAACCAACGATTGTTTTATGTAATCTTATAATTACGGATTTCATAAGTACGGCTATGTACCTAAGGTAGCTCAAAAATGTACTTAAAGGTGTAACAGAAGAAAATTTCAGATAGAACGTTCTGTTCGAATATCATTGACGACTACTCAATTAGTAGGTGCCTAGCTTCGAAAAGACACTCAAGTACTAGAAAGAAGTAGATATCACATACTTACCAACAAACGTTTTACTTTCCAAGGGCGTTTTGTTCTCCTGTAACTGCTTCCGTCCATGTGTATTCATTCGAACTCCTGTCCTTCCTTCGTGGAGCAATGCTGAACAAATCAACTATTCAAACTCGGAACAACACGGAGAGAGAACATAAACGGATGGTAGTCCAGGCACTTGATATTAACTTCACCAAAACGTCTTTTTGCGAAATCAAAATCTGGCTTCCGTTATCAAGTTGGACAAGAC
The DNA here is from genome assembly GCA_009739505.2 of Apolygus lucorum. NCBI lineage: Eukaryota > Metazoa > Arthropoda > Insecta > Hemiptera > Miridae > Apolygus > Apolygus lucorum. The sequence continues at coordinate 64,281,165 of CM019167.2, read as the reverse complement.
GCGGGAGGGGTAGGTTACAGACACAAAAGAAAGCAGGAACTCCGAGAGAACGAGAGTAAACAAGCGATGCTAGCGCTCTTGCGGATAGTTTCTTCCTGATAGCCTTTTCTTCCCACGAGCGTCAGCGCTATCTCTTGGTTGGCGCTGATCTGAGCTTTGAGTCCCGCGCCCCCTTAAAATTGATTGATTTTTAAACTTATGACTTTTAATACATTTTTGAAATTGATGGTTGATATGATTTGAGCTATGTGATTCCTATGTTTGTGATCTTATTATTATGTGATTGCATTTGAGACTAAAAATTTTTGATTATTTAGTAGCTAAATTTTAGTATTGTATTTTTATAGAATTGAGAGGGGATGTTGTTAGTCAGCAATTCCATATTAGCCTCTAAAGATTATTCTTAGAGAGCTTCGTGCTCCCCCTCTACTTACCTATGCGACCTGCTGTTCAGTTCCTCTCTAGTATTTGTCCGTGTTACAGTTCGCTCCATTAAAATCTATTCTCACAGCTCGTTTAACCGTGGTTTTCCGTTTCCCGATTATTCCAACTTTAATAACTAGCGGAACTAACCCCATTCATTTAATACCACACCAACTTCGTTTTTTCAGATGAGACCCCCATTTTTTATTGCAGATTCGGATTCTACGTGAAATTTCATGAACATTTCACCCCTCAACCGTTTTTTTTTTATCGCGCGCAATCCGCTCAGCGCGCGCTCAAAGAGGCGTGGTGATGTTAGTTTCTTAATTTGACTGCATTTTGGTCAAATTATCGACGAAAAATAAACTTTAAAAAAAAGAAAATGGCCATTTTTAAGGGCAAAACCATCTTGTCCACTTAAAAACTTTTTTCCAAGATAATCAGAAAAATACCATTTTAGTAGTGAGTAAAAAATAAGTACCTACAATTACCATATTAGTAGTGAGTAATGAGTAAAAAGGCCATTTTCTTTTTAAAAAAGTTTATTTTTCGTCGATAATTTGATCAAAATGCAGTCAAATTAAGAAACTAACATCACCACGTGATTCAGCGTGAAAAAAATACTAAAATATCATGTGTCACACTTGGGCACTTTGTACCTGCACATTTTGACGTAACCTCACGGTTGCGCATCTTTCAGCGCGCGCGATAAAAAAAAAAAAGTCTGCCAAGTGGGTGTGGCACATAGCTTCCTCGTATCCATAACCCGATTATATAGATGATCCGATGCATAGTATAACTACACCAATCTCTAAGTGCCTTCCACTACCCTCATAGGGTACCATCTACACGCTAATCTGGACAATCCTAGAAAATTTCATCAAATTCGGACGAAAAATGTAAGTGCGGTAGTGATTGGAATCAAAAAATTTCATAGCCAGACTGGGAATCGAACCTGGAACTCCTGGGTGTGAGTCCAGTACTTTGCTTACTGATCTACAGAGGGGTTTGTTGAATGGCTTTGAAATCCTCACTTCAGACGCAACTGTTACGGCTGTTACAAGTATTTTACGATTGCGCATGCGCAGAGGCTACTGTAAATTTTAAGGCCTTGATTTTCATTGGGGACCATCTACAACCTAATCCGCGTAATCCCTGAAAATGTCATCGAAATCGGGTAGAAATTGTGGAAGTTATGGCTGTTACAAGCAATTCACGTTCGCGCATGCGCATCGGCTACTATCAGTCCGGGGGTGATGATTTTCATAGGGGACCATCTAAACACTAATCTGTAACATCCCTGAAAATTTCATTGAAATCGGATGGAAAAAGTGGAAGTTACGGCCGTTACAAGAAAATTAACGTTTGCGCATGCGTAGTGACTACTATCAGTCCGAAGGTGATGATTTTCATAGGGGACCATCTAATCACTAATCTGTAACATCCCTGAAAATTTCATTTAAATCGGATGGAAAATGTGGAAGTTATGGCTGTTACAAGGAATTCACGTTTGCGCATGCGCAGTCGCTTCTATCAGTCCGAGGATGATGATTTTCATAGGGGACCGTCTACACACCAACCCGCACAATCCCTGAAAATTTCATCGAAATCGGACAATAACTTCGTATAGTTATGCGCGTTACAAGGAAATCATGACAGACACACAAACACACAGACAGACAGACAGACACGGAACCAAAATTGTTCAGAAAGGTCTAAAACGCAAAACGCGAGTGAAAATTTTGATTTTGGAGAACTTTTTTTTTTCGTCCTTGAAAAGTGAAAACAAAGCTTCCGCTACCTTGGTAGACTCGGAAGCAAAACGGTTGAGGGGTGAAATCATGGAAGAATATTAGGAAGAATCACTCCATAGGGGAATCTGTGACGCTTACTGCAGTGGCGCCACCTCTGGAAGCGTAAATGAACTATCAGCTTAGGTGGCCGATCGCAAGAGTGTGTGAATTGGGAGAGAGAGTAGAACGCAAACGCGAAAGTTACCAAAAGATGCCATTTCTATTGCGTCCTTATCATCTCAGCCTTTTTTTTTTTTTTTTTTTTTTACAATAAGATTTTTCGTCAAGTTCTTTTCAGTCAGTTTCGTTAATTTTTGTTAATATCTTTATCTAGTTTCTATTTTCTACGTAATAATGAAGTAAACTTTCAGGTCACGTCCATCAGGCGTTTTCACCCAGGTGCCATAAGGTGGGAATTGCTAAGTGCATCGTAAAATCAATATTGAATAAGAACATAAATTTTTCATTGTGCTCAATGGAATAGGAAAAGAAGTTTGTGTATTTATATATTAAATGTAGAATATTTTGGGCCTTTCGAATTATGAACAATGCTGTCACAGCACTGCTGTGGCCAATCCAAACTGAGAAAAAAAAACTTTAAAGAAGCTATTAAAACTTAATTAACTATTATTATTTGCCACAATGTTTTTCCTCTGTGTTCATACCTTCCCCCTTCTTCCGATTTTGTAATTAATAGAAACGAACAATAATTTTAGCTTCTTAGTCAATAATCAATAGGTAATAATAATACAGTCAATTATAGAAAATAGTCAATAATCAATAATATCATATTATGATCTGATTATTTGGATCAAGTTTCGTATACCTACCCAAATTGGTCATTTTTTTCATGAAAAAAAAAAAACCGACATTAGAGAGTTTTTGCTTCATGCGGGCGCACCGTGGGAGGCACCGTCCGTGGAAATTCAGCGGTCGATGATCACCGAAAAGGTACGAAGTTTCCCGAAGTTGTCGCGGTCGCTGTGCGTTCTCGAAGACCGCCCGTTTGAAGCGCTCTTCACACGGTCGCCTCCCGCGGTCGGGTTCCTGCCACCGCAAGATGCAACCTTTAGGTAGGTTAGACTCTGATAACAGTTATTACATTGCTTTGGTTTTGCGAATCGCAAGATTTCTTTTACTTTCTTCTTCAATTCTTGCCAAAATATACTTCAAAAATGAGTACCTACCTCACATTGAAACTACTTCAGGTTATTACAGAGCACTGCAGTGCAACTTCAATAGAGGTTTATTTAACTCTGTACAAAAATACATGTATAGTCCCCCCATGCGAAAAGTAATTTTAATATGATAAACATTGCCTAACACACGTTGAATTTTGAGGTCCGAATATAATCACGAATGATGTTGGTACTTGATCATAATTTCATTTGATATTTCACTTGATTAATAGTGAAAGAAAACTTATCTAAAAATGTGTTCAGGCAATAACACATTTAAAACTCATTCTTACGTATGTGCAATTTTTAAAAAATTATTATATTTAATATAAGGGGAATTTAATATTATATATTTAATATAATAATTTTCCCGAGTTTATTGTCATTTATTAGTATATTTTAAAATATACGTATTTATTAATCAGGAGTAATACCATACATGAACTCTGAAAATTTTGGGACTGAGAGAAAAACTTATAACAAAAGATAGGCCTAAAATATCATCATTCTCAGTCATATGCTATTTTTTAAAAAATTTGCATTTTATAAATAGCATGTGACTAAGAATTAACACAATTATTGTGTTCATGAGTTTATAAGAAGTTTGCCAACAATTTAATTGTAATTGCAATTTGATAGTAGAATTAATAACTATGCATCAAACTGCATAATATGCAGTTTGCGCATAATATGCGCAAAATAGAAAAAATAGAAAAATACCAGTCAAATTTAAAAACGGATGACACCCTGTGATTCAGAGTAAAAAAATTATGAAAAAAGATGTGCCACAGTTAGGGTTCTCCAAAACCTAATTTTTGTGCAATTGTGGAGTTGCGCAACTTAGAGCGTTCAAAAAGTCAGGTTTAGCGCAATAACAAAATTTGGTTCGGGTATGAATTTGTCATGAAATTTGTCATTGAATTCGAATTTGTGATTTAAAAGGGGGGGGGGGGTCCATTTGAATAAATGAAGTTGGTGTCAATTGCGCGCAATTACCCGCAAGTATTTGCGCGAAATTATTTGTCCTGAATTCCTCACAAAAAATCATGGAGAATAGCGTTGGTCCCAATTTTTTATGCTGAATTCTGGGGAAATGAAGAGGGGTGTAACCTTTTCGTGAAACACCCTGTATACTAATACACCTACCAATAATACCCAGAATACTGTTTGGTCGGGGAAAAAATGGAGACAGGATTATATAAAAACCTATAAAAATAAATTTTTGAGGATTTTTGAGGGTGAGGTCATGAGTAAGGTACCTATCGCTTTCTTCTAGAAGAATGACGAATTTAGGATTGCGAACAACTGAATGTTGAATGGGAATAGTCGTTTAGAATTCCTCAGAATGGAACCAAGTGAGTTGGTTCATCACTCAAATTTGGTAACAACGTTTTCCAAAATCTCAGAAAGAAATCAAACACATATAATTTTAATTTTAGGCGTTCTACTACAGATACATGCATTGCATGCTCTCGAAGTAGGAAATGACGCAGAATTAATTTAAATTTGAGAGGAAAAGAAGGAAATTCCAATACAATTATCACCTGATTTACAAACTTGAAATAACTTTGATGCTTGATCACTGAAAACTAGGTTTTTGTAGTTGGTTCCATTCTTTGGCTTCCACTTCAACAAGAACGAAAATGGTGGCGAACTTATCACAGACAAAATGGTGGCGGTGTCAGGTTATGATAACAGAATCCACGGAGCGTCCCGTTTCCATGGTGACAGTCAAGGTCCCGTGGTAAAAAGGAGTGGGGAGGTTAGCATCAACTCCAGTTTTCCGTAGCTTCACGTTCACGGGAGCTCGCCACCGTGTGAAGCAAAAACTCTCTATTTTCAACTAAGTAGGTGACCTGTATTCAGAAATAGTTCCAGTTTGGTACTTTGCATTTCCCAACGAGCGAATTTAAAAAAAAAAAAAAAAAAAGAAAAGCTTAACTATATTGTGGCCAGTTAAAGGTAATACAATATTTTTTGTAAGAACCGAATATAAATTTATCTACTCGTACATCAAGATTAATTGAGAATTTGACGTGATATATAACTCAGTTGATGTAACTCTTTTTTCTGTAGATCATTGTTATTGGACCAGTTGTCACGGAAGTGAGGATGTCCGAGCGAGCTGAAGCGTTGTTATTTAGCCTGAGTGGGCAGGTAGGTACTGTCGGGTCTTGGGTTCAAATCCATGCCCTTCTAGAATTTATGGAAAGTCGAGCCTTTGTCCGCATTTATTTGAATTTTCGGTCATGAGTGCATCTACAACTCTATCTATCGGCGTCCTCTACTACTAGCTGAAAGCTTCTCTTACGCTTCGCCAGATCGCAGCAGTAGAGGGGGATTTTTTCCAGCACACTTTTTAACCTTGAGTGACACTTCCTAATACTTCTTCCATGGGTGAAATGTTCATGAAATTTCACGTAGAATCCGAATTTGCCATGAAAAATGGGGGTCTCAATTGACAAAACGAAGTTGGTGTGCGTTGCGCACGTGTGCAATGTGCACCGTGGTCATGTTTGAGATCCTTAGGAAAAATCATGAAGATTCCAAAAATTGTAGCGAATATTCAAGGAAAATGAAGCTATTGCAATGGCCTCAATATTTAACAACCGACTTTCTCGAAAATTTTGTATTACGGAAATAAACCACCTGTAGTTATTGTCTCTATTGCCAGTAGTTCAAATGTACAATCGACAACTGCCGACAAAACGGGAACAAACGATAATGAACGCGATCTGTTGCACTCATCTTTAACTACGTCCTGGAGCTCCACCAAGCCGTGAATATATACTCCTAACATCTTCAAAGCATACCCGTTGCATACAGTATGTTGGTATGCTATACTGAAAATCGAAAAAACCAAGAATCGTGTAAAAAAATACTTTCTCAAAGAAATTGCAACACCATTGTTCCTTCTCTTAACCATACCTTTAACGGAAAGATTTCTTTGAAAATTCGCTCATTAATTCATGCTGCATGAATGGACTTTTTTTTTTAAACCTCTATCTGGACAATTTTAGCAGTGAGGGGGGTGTACGCTTTCGTGGACACCGTTTATACGTACCATTTTTTGACAATTTCGATATCTGAAATTGCACTTACATCAGAAATTTCGTGCTGAATCCGAATATACCATGTATATTACTATTATTATAATGATAATATCCACTAAAACCACACTTTTATGTCCTATTTTTTGAAACAAACACGTTTTTTGTCCTATTTTGGTTTATTATTTTCAATAATGAACCTTTGGAATCGACCAAGAAAAAAAAATTTTAACACCCCCTCAAAATTTGATGGTTTACGTTTCAAGGTACGTAGAATCCAAAAATCGAATAAAACGCTGCAAATTATTACACAACGGTTTATTATTTTTATATAGATCACTCGTCTACAAAATCACCAACCATCCAATATGAAAAAAAAAGTAAAAAAAAAAATCATTGCTCAAAGGTTTATTATTTTCTGTATAGATCACCCTTCTGTATAGATCACTGGTTCTTCATCAATAGCACCTACCACCATCTGTATTCTCCCTTGACCTTCCCTCTCAAATTTCAGCTTCCTGCGTTCAATAGGATTGAAAATGGCTTCGGAGCTCACACAGCTGACAGTGCTCTTCCAGGCGTCTCTAGCATTCGAGAAGATCTTCTTCACTCTTCAGATCACTGATCAAGATCTTCTGAGCTCACTCAGCTGATCAGTGACCACTCATGCGCCTTCAGCATTCTCCATTGACCCGTCCTCTCAAATTTCAGGTTCCTGCGTTCAACAGGAGAGGAAATGGCCTTGGAGCTCACTCAGCTGATCAGTGACCACTCAGGTGCCTTCAGCATTCTCCTTTGACCCTGCCTCTCAAATTTCAGGTTCCTGCGTTCAACAGGAGAGGAAATGGCCTTGGAGCTCACTCAGCTGATCAGTGACCACTCAGGCACCTCCAGCATTCTCCATTGACCCGCCCTCTAAAATTTCAGCTTCCTGCGTTCAACAGGAGAGAAAATGGCCTTGGAGCCTCACTCAGCTGATCAGTGACCACTCATGCGCCTTCAGCATTCTCCATTGACCCGCCCTCTCAAATTTCAGGTTCCTGCGTTCAACAGGAGAGGATATGGCTTTGGAGCTCACTCAGCTGATCAGTGACCACTCATGCGCCTTCAGCATTCTCCATTGACCCGCCCTCTCAAATTTCAGGTTCCTGCGTTCAACAGGAGAGGAAATGGCCTTGGAGCTAACTCAGCTGATCAGTGACCACTCAGGCGCCTTCAGCATTCTCAATTGACCCGCCCTCTCAAATTTCAGGTTCCTGCGTTCAACAGGAGAGGAAATGGCCTTGGAGCTCACTCAGCTGATCAGTGACCACTCAGGCTCCTTCAGCATTCTCAATTGACCCGCCCTCTCAAATTTCAGGTTCCTGCGTTGAACAGGAGAGGAAATGGCCTTGGAGCTCACTCAGCTGATCAGTGACCACTCAGGCGCCTTCAGTATTCTCCATTGACTTTTGATTATGGAAATTTGATTACTGGTTGGTTACGCAGAAGGCAAAACTGTATACAAATCGAAGAAATGAACAGCGATCGCATTTTAATCAGAAAAAATTTCAACGGAGATTAGACCTCTTTTGCGATTCACACTCATGATTCTGTTTTATCGAAGGAAAAGCTTCAAGTACTCGTAGGGACCGAACGGTTTGCCCTACAGAGCTCCGGGTGGTCTCAAAAATTTTTAAAAATTCAGTACTATTTAAAATTAGTGAAAAAACGATACCTTTATTTCGAGAGTTTTCGAGCTAGGGCACTCTTGAAAATTTCAACCCTTAATTTTCACCCCTTAGAAGTGACCTACATCAACCAAAAGCTTCGGCGCACAACTAGACCCCAAATGGAGCCCATATACCAAATTTCATCGAAATCGGTCCATGGTAACTAAGAAAAGTGCCGCGTACGGCGTACGGCGGACGGACGGAAATTTTTTTATTCGATTTTCGTATTCTACGTACCTTGAAACGTAAAACATCAAATTTTGAGGGGGGGTTAAAATTTTTTTTTTCTTGCTCGATTCCAAAGGCTTATTATTGAAAATAATAAACCAAAATCAAAAAAAAAAAAAATCAAAATCACCAACCATCGATCGCATTTCGGTCAGCTCTAATTTGAACGGAGATTAGGCCTCTTTTGCGATTCACACTCGTGTTTTGATTTATATATATATATATTTCAATATAAACCCTTAAATTTTCGTAGGGAGCGAACGGTTTGTCCTACAGAGCTCCGCGTGGTCTCAAAAAATTCTAAAAATTCTATAGAATCTTAATTTGAAGGAAAAACAATACCTTTATATCGACATTTTTTGAGTTAGGGCGTTTTCAAAATTTCAAAATTGATTTTGGAACCCTTAGGAGTGACCTACATCAACCAAAAGCTTCGGGGCACAACTAGACCCCAAATGGAGCCTACATACCAAATTTCATCAAAATCGGTCAATGCTAAGTGGCAAAAGTGCCGCGTACGGCGGACGGACGGCCAAATTTTTATTCGATTTTTGGATTCTACGTATCTTGAAATGTAAACCATCAAATTTTGAGGGGGTGTTATAATTTTTTTTTCTTGGTCGATTCCAAAGGTTCATTATTGAAAATAATAAACTAAAATTTGGCCGTCCGTCCGCCGTACGGAAGCTTACAATTTTTGTGTAAGTAAGTAAGTCAGTGTTCTAGGATTGTGTTGGCTGTACATTCGCATTAACATGTTTAAAATACATGATTGTTGTATAAACTATAAATGATATAATAAGGACATAAAGAATAATGGTCCAAATACTCGGGGTAAAATACAAACTTAAATCTAAAGGGTCTAGATGTTTAAGTTGGTTGAGATTAACGTTTTTCAAATTTAATTCTTTGAGTGTTAGAGATACATTGGCCATCTGATGGTTTTTAATTTCAAAATTTAAGTTGTTAATTAATTTCGGGAGACCAGGTGAATGGCTCTCTGAGTGTAATGATTGGCCTTTGTAAAAGATTTCGTTGTTATTACTTGATATAAGAAAAATTCCTTTTAATTCTGAGATTTCTGATGACAGTTTATTATGAATTTCAATTCTATCGCCAAAAGGGAAAATAGCTAAGTGTTGGTTAGACTCAGGGATCTGTTCGATCCAATTGTTATCAAATTTTACATTTGTGTATTTGCAGTGTTCAGTGATTTCAGATTCGAGTATCCCTATTTCACATTTTGCATCTTGATTTGATATCAATTTCTTATTGCAATGAATCACATTGCCTAGGTTGCAATTATCTGACAAAGGTATTACAGATACATTGGATTTTAGAAGGTAACTAATACTCGGAAATATGGTTACATATTCATTGAGTCTTAATGTTGGTATTGGTCTTAAATAATACAAAAAGTATTCTAATTCTTCTGACAAAGGTATTTTCAGGAAATAGATTATCTCATCTTCGTGTATGGCACAAGTTACTTTGATAGAAGATTCGATTTCTAGAATGTTTTCGTGTTTAATTTTTAAAGGAAATTTTGAGTTATAAAAGGTTGACAATTTTTGTAGTTCTTCAAATAGTTGATGGGTTCCTATAATGCTTGGATGCAAGGTACCCAATTTACAGAATGTTATGGAATTTTCTATATCTTGGAATAAAGACAATATTAGATCGAAAACTAATTGCTGAAGGTTGAGTGTTTCTATTATGGATTTACTAAGAGCTTCATTTGAATATGTTTTCATGAAATCATCTATTTCCATCAATTTAAATTTTATTTGTTCGTTATTGAAATGGATATCTTGTACAGTGGAGTTGAAGTTGGATATCAATTCTGATATTACGGAAAAATGAGCTTTTAATTGGTTATTTATATTTAATTCGTTTTCCCTGATTTTGGAAAATATCTTTTCGTAACGTTCTCCGTCATAAGCATCTAGATTACCTGTAATAAACTTAATTACTCTACCTAGTCCATTAACTAAACTTCTTCTATGTCTACCCTGATTGATATTTACATGATCTATTTTTTCTTTTATTAGGTATATTGTATAATTAATTAGTTTACAATATTCGTCTGTCTTTTGTATTTGGTAATCGTTCACAGTAATTTTCTTTAGTAGTTGTTCCTATTGTGAAGTAAGTAAGAAAAATTCGTCTATCAGTGAGTTGATTTTGTAGTGGTGTATCAGCGTGTGCTGGGAAGTAATTAGTCTAGCAGGTCCAAGTTGTATAGGGAGTATTCCAGGGTTAAGAGTTATATTTTTTATGTTCGTCCCGGAGGAGTAGGTCAAGAGGAGAAAGATTGATCTGTAACAAATGTGTTAAATTGGATTTGTTTTTAGAATTTCGTAGCACATCAATTCTCTAAGGGTTGGAGCATCCAGTGAATTTGGAATTGGCTCGCCATTTGCTAAATGTTTGGCAAATTGGCAAATGAATACGCCACAATCGTTACTATTGTTTTGCTGAGGTGTGTTCGGTGGTGTCGAACATTTCCAATTCTGTGTGTCCAGGGGAGTACCCTTTTTAGAAAGGTGTTCTTCTTCTAGATATTTGAGAATATTGTTGAGATTTTCGGTGCCGTCCATATTTAATGAGTCATAGTAATTTGTTTGTTTTGTTTTATTTCGAATTTCTACCAGTCGCCAATGAGATGATTTGAAAACAGGAATTAACACTACGTCCATACTGAAAATGTCTGATTTCTTAGTGTCATGATCCATCCATGACATCAAAGCCCCATTGTGAAGTAGAATAAGACGGCAACTTTTCATACCGTGATTCATCAATTTTTATGTACGATCTCTCTCCGATGTTTTATCACCATTACAGTTCTCTCATTCAAAATCAGTGCGTGCTTATTATATTTCTATCCCAGATTACTACACTTAGGGCCGGGGGTACAAGTCATCGTTTAAACGGGGACATAGCTAAGCTTCGCTTAATTTTGAAACACCGTTTAAACTACAGATCCCGTTTGGCAGGTGTACAAGTCCTTATCAGCTCGGTTTAAGAAACTGGAGTTTAGGAATCCAGAGACGACGAAGACGAAGAGGAAGAGAACAAAACGGCATGGAACTATAAAGGTTCCATGCTGTTCCATGTTCGTAACTGCAAATTTTTGATGAATTTCAAGGCAGAAGTTGGAATAAACATCAACTTCACGTTAACCCATTCAGTGCGGGTGTGGTAATATTACTACAGCTGGAGTTTTGCGCCGTGCGGGTGTGGTAATATTACCACGCTGCTCTCTTTAGACCCTGAACCCTTATCATCACTCCGTAGAGGGGGGTACTGCGTTTCTTTGTCCCGTACAGTGGTTTTTACCTTCAGTATGAATCATGCAGCAGTTCTGAACACTTCGTTGGCAGATAGCGTGTTTTTGAGCCAGGAAAATCTAAGTCAATTTTATCTATTGCAATAAAAATTGTAAGTAATGCTGATGTGCAATAATGTGTACAATGTTTACCATTATGTGGTGTATTATATTCACCATTACAGAAATAAACAATATCTGGTATGAAGTGTCCAACTGCGTTCGTGTACTCACTCATTTTGATTTTCAATTTTCGCCTATATTTGGCCGGAATGCTAACCCGCAACACTTCGCTCTGCTGTTAGCATTCCAGCCAAACCTGACGTGCGGGTGTGGTAATATTACCACGTGCGCCAAAAATGGTTCAAATGAACTGATATTGACTGTTTTTATCCATAACCACCATTATAACTGTGAGTCTCCACTCACTGGGGAACATTTCCAGTGAAGAGACTGGGTTAATTCGTTAACTCCCTTCTGATCCGAATTTGTCATAGCCACCCGCGGCGATGATTGTCAGATTCGGATCCGTGGTCAGCTCGGAAGGTGACGTCACCCCCCCCTCAACATGAAGACGCCGTCTCCAGCCAGAGCGTCCCTCCCTCGGCGGGGGGAGCCAATCAGAAGTCTCCACCTGGCAGGCGCCCGTCCGTCGAGGGAGCGGAGGGGGACCATCCGGAACAAAACCAACGAGCAGCCCCCTCCACAGGCAGACCCCCCTTGATATTCAGTACAAGTCATTGAGAGCCCTGCTGCCCGTGAACTTAAAACTGCTAGAGTCAACCGCCCCCGTAAATACTTTCACAACGCTTTTTCGTAAGATCCCTGACCATCGAAAATTGCCGTATCGCGCCGAATTGATCTGGAGGAAGAACACTTGAATTCCCTGGACGTCCGTCGCCACAACCACCACAACCGCCACATCACACCTGGAAGGATACCTCAGGGCCCTGACACGTGTGAGTGAAAACTATAACTTACCTTCTAACCATTGGCCAATGCAGTTAGGACAGTGCGTAGGAGTAATTCTGAAACAATTGGACAAAAGTCGTAAATTTGAGAGTTGTAATTTAATGCTAAATTCGTACCTGAAACACAAAGTTAACCTATACTTACCATACTCACCTTTGTTGAAAACCTGGAACGTTGAACTGATATACTCTGGAAACCTGAAACATAAAGTCAAATTGGATTTATTATTTTGTATATTTGAAACATTATCTGAAAATCTATCCCTTTGAACATTGAATCTTGTGCCATACTTACTTGTGTTGTTGCGCCCGTCAGGCTTCGTTTCGACACACCCTTCGGTGTGCCTAGTCAGAAAACCATTTGCATATTTAATAAATTTACCTTTTATTGTTGTAAATCTGCATTTGAATATCTTTTCTCATTTTACCTGGTTCCTCAGTGTGAAAAACTGGAGCTTGGTGACGCGTCACACTCCGCCATATTTTCCGAAGCGTCCCTCAGACGCCTTCGTAGGCCCCTTCGGCAGCGTCGCATTTTGCGGACGCCATTTTCTCAGTAGGACGCCCTTAAGGCTAACATTTCAGATTGCATCATCCCGAGGAATTCGACTGGCCGCTTCACCGCCTCGTCACAGGTAAATACCACACGCTACCCTTGTAAAATTAACTATTGTTTCGATATTTGTTTGTCTTCCCCTCCCCACCTGAGCTCGCCACGTTAGGTTTTGTGTCATCCGGTGAACTTGGGATCGGCACGTGGCGTCACAACCTCGTGCTGCTACCAACTACGCCGCGAAACGAAACCTTAACCCTGTCGAACGCAAATCCCGCTTACAACTGGTGTGTCGCCACAATCGTCACAATCACCACGAGTAAGCCGGGACGCTACCTCTGTGGTCCATCGACACAATCGCCACAAGTAGCAGGCCTACAAATTTGGTGGCAGCGGAGTGGATCCCGGTGTGAGTAAGCCTCACACGAGCCCACTCAAACTCGTAGGCCGTTCGACACGAGCTCAGTTTTAAATTTAGAGTCTATCGAAACAAACTTCAAAAATAAAACACACTGAGACAGGTAAAAATAAAAATAGGTAGGCTGTACATCCATTTATTATACAGGAAAAGTGACATTAGAAGCAGCCTTCCGCACGAAACGACGCGAGAAGACGTCTCTTCTCGTAGTTGTATTTTTCTCGACTTAGACCGATTCACGCCGACAGACTTCTTCGTGCCTAGGTGGTAGTTAGTACCAATCGCTACCATGTTCCTCAATAATCCGACACCTAGCGACAGGGGGACCGAGACCCAATCGTCCTCCGGCACGGAAGCTGTAGAAACAATGACTCAGACAATGAGGGAGATGAACATTCTCCTTCAGCGATACAATAACGTAACACATGAAGCTGATAGGGAGGACATACCGCGCTCGGTATTCCTCGAAGTAGAGTCGTGGGACCCAGACGCGACCGGTGCATTAAGTGTTGTGTCGTTTTTTGCGAATTTTGATATGGTGACCACGGGTTTGACCTCGCGACAACGATACCGTTTACTCCGCACAAAAGCGCGGGGAACCGCTAAGCAATTCCTTATCGATCGGGATGATACGCTCGACGTAGACAACGTCTACGAGATCGTCCGTGACGACATGATCAAGTGGTTCCAAAAGGAAAATCCACAACACGCCGCCGCCCTCCTGTGGACAGTCAAGCGGAACGCCACAGAAACGCTCCGCCAATTTGCAGACCGAGTCCGCAGCCTCGCCCGGTGTGCCGTCATGGAAGAAGGAGGACAACTCCGACGTCACGAACGCCACGACTGGGTAGAAAGAAAAACCTTGAGCGCTTTCATACGTGGTGTCAGCAAAAATATGAGCGCACTGCTCATCACAAATCGCCCCAGATCGATCCAGGACGCACTGAGCAAGGCGGAGGAATTAGAGGAAACCCTAGACGACACAATCGACACAGACGAACGTTGGGACTTGGCGGCCATTACCAACGACCGCCGATGTTACAACTGCGGAAGTCCTGAACATTTCGCCGCTCGATGCCCGCGAAAAGACGAACCCCTACAGCGTCACAATCGACACAGGGAGGAGGACCACCGCCAAGATAAGCCCAACGAGCGCCGAAGCGCCGAGAAACCAACCCCGCGATATCCGTGTATGTTTTGCGCGGACAAAACACATTTCCCCGTAAGTTGCCCATTCAGCCCGAACAAGACCATATTTTGTGACTTCTGTGGCGTCCGAGAACATCTGGAGGAGGATTGTTACAAAAAGAAACGTCTCCTCCCCGTGTCGCAACCTGTCATGGCGCCGGCACATTCAATGGAGGTCGCCCGTTACAAGAAGCCAATTGAGGAGGCACATGTTCCCGCCGTGGAAGCTCCAATGTCGCGGACGATGAAAATCACCGTGGGACTGGGCCCGGAGGAACGAGAGATGACCCTGGACACCGGAGCTACGCTTTCGGTACTTTCAACACCCGTAAAGGGGATTCCAATTCTCCCAACCCGAGCGATCGCGTGGGGAGCTGATGGAATGCCCCTACATTTCTCCGGAGAGCAGCGCGTCGTCACAAGGATCGGCGAATGTGTATTTGAACACACATTTTTAGTATTCGCAAGGAGAAGCGCTACGCTTGATCTTTTGGGGCTCGACGTACTTCGAAGAGTACCCATCACATTTACAACGGGACCGGAAATGAAATTCCGCACCCCTAAAGGCGTCATCCGCCCATATACGCCGGTCGACACACCCGAGGAAATCTACAGCGTGGGGGTAGTGTTGCGGCCCGAGGGGCGGGAATTTGGGACGTTCGTGGATCAAAATGAAAGTCATGATCACAACACTCCTCTCCCTAGCACCCCTTCGGCGGCAACAACTGCCTCCGCCACGCAAAAACTAACGTGCGTGGATTACGAAAAACCGGACGACGCTTCGGAGGTGCGGACAAATTTCGCCACAAATCAAGATGGCGCCGGAAGCCTGAAGTTTTGGAATCGGCAGTTCAAGGGCGTTTCTGTCCCTATCGATACACCCGTTGAACGGTACGACGATACACCCCACTACAAAAACTTGACGAAGGATCCGGCCCAAAACCTTCCACTTCCTCCGAAAGTACATTTCAGCACACCAATTTCACGACGTTGTGCAACCCCCACTACGCCTACCGAGTTCCAGGAAGTTGACGACG
Source organism: Apolygus lucorum (assembly GCA_009739505.2). NCBI lineage: Eukaryota > Metazoa > Arthropoda > Insecta > Hemiptera > Miridae > Apolygus > Apolygus lucorum. The sequence continues at coordinate 64,265,286 of CM019167.2, read as the reverse complement.
CAAGCGACAGCACTGACCCCGCGCCGGACTTTGATGGGAAAACCTCCCTCGAAAAATGCCTCGATCGGATGCTCCACGACTACCATCGGACTTATGTCGACACGGTGGATCGACACAGTGCGACACAGTTCGCCACAGAGGATCGTCACAACGCGACACAGTTCGACACGGTGGATCGGCACAGTGCGACACAGTTCGCCACGGTGGATCGGCACAGTGCGACACAGTTCGCCACAGAGGATCGTCACAGTGCGACACAGTTCGCCACAGAGGATCGTCACAGTGCGACACAGTTCGACACAGCGGATCGGCACAGCCCGACCCAGTTCGCCACAACCGACCCATGTGCTGAACCATATCCCGATATAGTCGATACCCCTGATGAAACGAGTTCTAACATATCCCTTAGAGAAGAAAAGGCCTGCGCCGAGATTTGTTCTATTATTCCCCCGATTCAAAACTATGAAAAAGAAGTATGTCCCGGCGCCACGCCAGACGGTCTGGAAGAAGAGGAGTGGGGGGAGCTACCGACCGACCAATGGGAAACCCCGTTACCCGAGTTCGACGTGACCTTGCAAGAGAAACTACGACATCTCACAACTTCGGACGCGGAACCAACTAGGGAATTGTTGTGTAAATTTCGGGACTTATTTAAGCCACCTACGGGGGAGGGATGTCGATTGAACGTATTCCATGAGATAGTTACTACTCAACCCACCGTTACACAACAAAAACCCTACCCGGTTCCCCACGCCCTCCGCGACGTCGTTGAAACTCAAATCAAGGACATGCTGTCAAATGGGGTAATTAGCCCGTCTACTAGCCCGTGGTGTGCGCCGGTACTACTCGTCAAAAAGAAAACGCCGCCGGGAGAAAAGCAGCTTTGGCGATTTTGCACGGATTTCCGACAGCTCAATAAAATCACCAAAGGAGACGCTTATCCTCTTCCCCGATTACAGGAGACCCTTGCGATGTTAGGTCAGTGTAAATGGTTCACAACCATCGACTTAATATCGGGTTATCACCAGATACCAGTTCACCCCGAGTCAAGGGAGAAAACGGCCTTTTCCGTATTAGGACGTCATTTTCATTACGAAAAGATGCCGTTTGGACTGAAGAATGCACCCGCTACATTTCAGCGAGTCATGAATGATGCCCTCGATGGAATCCTCGGAGATCATTGTCTCGTTTACCTGGATGACATCATAGTATTTTCCGCCACTCGAGAGGAACACCTCCAGAAATTGACTCAGGTTTTCGATCGATTAACCGAGGCCCGCCTTCAAGTGAACTTGTCGAAGTGCGAGTTTTTGAAAAACGAGGTTCGCTTTCTAGGTCACCGCATCACGCCCGACGGAATCCTTACCGAGCCCGAGAAGGTCAAGGCCATTAAGGAATTTCCCGTACCTACCTCGGCGTTGAAACTGCAGTCGTTTTTGGGGCTGGCTGGGTTTTACCGGAGGTTCATACCTCGATACTCGGAGCTCTCGGTGCCCTTGACCGACCTCCTCCAGAAGAACCGACCCTTCGAGTGGACAAGTAAACAACAACAAGCGTTCGACGAACTCAAGGTCAAGTTGACCGAGGAACCCGTACTCGCCTTTCCTGACCTGAATAAACCCTTTGTGTTGGCCACCGACGCTTCCGGCTCCGCTTTGGGGGCTGTCCTTTCGCAGAACTTCGAAGGGGAAGAGAGGCCCGTGGCGTATGCAAGTCGAAAGCTAAATCCGGCCGAAACCAGGTATTCCGTCACGGAGAGAGAGTTACTCGCCGTTGTGTGGGCGGTCCGCCATTTTCAAGAATATCTTTTAGGTCAGACCTTTGAACTTCAAACGGACCACATGGCACTCACGGCCGCGATGCACCTCCGCGACCCGACATCGCGAATCGGGAGGTGGGTTCTCAGGCTTGCTGAATACGACTTCGTTCCCCGATACAGACCCGGAACTCAGATGAAACATGCGGACGGATTGAGTCGAATGGACATAGCCGTTGTAAATCTCGATTTCCCGCGCGAACTAATGATCGCGGCACAGGATCTCGATGATTGGGTCCAATCGATGGTTTTGAGTCGCGGTAAAGAAGGATTGCGAAAGGCGAACGGAGTGTGGGAAATGAGAGTGCAACACGATGGTAGACACGAATGGGTACCCCTCATCCCTAGTTCACTTCGTGAATGGTTGATTGACAGATGCCATAAGAATGAGTGGGCAGGACACCCCGGAGCCGACGTAACGGAAAAGGTGGTGAGGCGACTAGGAAACTGGCCCGGACTATCGAGAGACGTCAAAGAGCAGGTACAACGTTGTGAAACGTGTTTACGTCGCAACACCCCGACGAATCTGAAAAGTCCGATTCAGAAGCCGCTCCTCCCCGAGAGACCCGGACACATCGTCGGCATCGATTTCGTGGGGCCCATCGTGACGAATGGAAAATCCAAATACCTCCTTACCGTAATCGACCATTTTACCAAGTATGCTGAAGCATACGTTACCACCAATTGTACCGCCTCTACTGTCGCGCAAGTTTTAGCGAAGGAATTTATACCGAGACACGGTGTACCCGAGAGACTTGTTTCGGACCGTGGAACCGCCTTCACCGCCGGATCGACACGCGAACTTTGTGCCCAATGGGGCATAAGGCAGATCTTCACGACCGCGTACCACCCAGAAGGAAATGGGGTGTGCGAGCGTTTCCACCGAACCTTGACCAACATTTTGGCGAAAATTACCAAAAAAACTAAGGACTGGGAAACCATGTTGCCCGTAGCACTCGCAGCGTACCGATCCAGTCCCCATAAGAGTACTGGATTTACTCCAAATTTTCTTACCTTTGGGAGGGAAATACGCCTTCCAAACGACACCTTTCAAGGACTTCGAACACCTTTACCTGAGTCCTCCTTGTTGAAGAATCTCCGAATGGCCCGTGACGCCACGACACAGTGTCTACACGAAGCCTGGAAGAAACGGACGGAAGCCATCAACGCCCGCCGCTCTCTGCGCTCTTTTGAGGCAGGGGATATGGTGTACCTAAAAGACATGCAGCCGCCCCCAGGTGTCGTGAAAAAATTCTGGAGTCCATGGAGTGGACCGTGGACGGTGCTAAAGAAACACTCGAATGTTACTTACGAAATCAGGGACTCACCCGACATAAAACGTCAGGTAGTACACATTAACCGCCTCAAACCGGCCTTTGTGCTGGGTGTACCGGACGATACGTTCCTGGACCATACCAAATCCCATCAAACTCCGGAAATAGACACAATAAGGAACATTCACGAACCGGAAACGGGGATACAGGAAGAAATGATGGAAGACTCGGATGAGGAGCTGCGATGGCCGCCTCCAAAACCGACCATGATGGAATGTGGCGATGTGCCGACCGTGGACGGTGCTAAAGAAACACTCGAATGTTACTTACGAAATCAGGGACTCACCCGACATAAAACGTCAGGTAGTACACATTAACCGCCTCAAACCGGCCTTTGTGCTGGGTGTACCGGACGATACGTTCCTGGACCATACCAAATCCCATCAAACTCCGGAAATAGACACAATAAGGAACATTCACGAACCGGAAACGGGGATACAGGAAGAAATGATGGAAGACTCGGATGAGGAGCTGCGATGGCCGCCTCCAAAACCGACCATGATGGAATGTGGCGATGTGCCGACCGGATCTCACGAGAACGCTCCCACTACACCGTTTTCGGAACAGTCGAACCAGGGGACTGCTTCGCCACAACCGACTCACCTCGAGGACGCGGATCGACACTCAGATCGCTCCTCGACCAGTGAAGAAGATAAAAGCGTCAGCTACCCTTCGGGAAACTCAGCCGAGAATTCAGCGGGAAACTCACAACACCCGGTCAACCATCCCGAGGACGCTCGCCACAGCGAACACGATCGCCACAGCGAACACGATCGCCACAGCGAAAACGATCGCCACAGCGAACACGATCGCCACCGCGAAAACGATCGCCACAGCAAACACGATCGCCACAGCGACCACGATCGCCACAGCAACAGCCCTCACCAGGAACCAGTAGTACGCAAAGCCGAAGAGCCGTCGACACCTGAAGGTCTACCTCCGAAACGACTCAGAGGAGAGGCGCCAACCGGAACCACTCCATATTCGTTCCGCCAGCGTGACCCTTCCGTAAATTATAAGCAACTCCACTTAGGCCGAAAGACAAACTGACTGACTACTAGGAAAGACTGACCACGACCTTGACACATGGTCCTTCAGACCAACAAATTCAGCTTGGGTCCTTCAGACCAACCTATTTCAATTGGGTCCTTCAGACCGACAAACTTCACTTAGGTCCTTCAGACCAAGCCGAACCGTTACTTCTGCCACCTTCCTAACAAGGCCAGAATAATTTGTGTGAAGTACCCTGAGATCAATTCCTGAGTCACTTTTCCTAGGCAGGATGTTACAGTAGGGCGTTTATTTGTTTGTTGTAGGATGGCACAAGAACCGCTAGATGAGTGGATAGTAGACGGGGGTCCCCAGTCACCGGACCCCATGGTGGAACTCATGAGGAGGCGGACCGAAAGATTTGTCGCCAGCCTTCGAGACCAGTCGCCAGGACACGTGAACACGCCCGCGCCACCCGACGACCCTTACGACGTACTGGAAACGCTCTCCAACTTCGTGCGATTCACAATGTGTGGCGACACCCCAACCAGCCGCCACACGTCAGGGAATTCGGCGCTCCTCACGATCCTCCAGATACACAGGTGGATTCCCATCTACCAGAGGATCGTGCAGGAGCGGGATGCGTTGTTGGACCGCCAAGCCAAGTGGCTGCTGGATCGACAACAACTGATCCAGCAACGGGACGCAGCCGTGGCGGAGTCCAAGGCAGCCAACGCACAGGTGGTAGTGGAGCCACCTGCGGCGAAGACCGCTACACCTGAGGCAATCAACCAGCTATCTGCAGAGGCACCTGCGGCGAGGTCTGCGGAGGCTGAGGAGAAGTTGGCTCGCTCCCCGGCTCCGCCCCCAGCTTCGTCCCCCGCCCCGTCACCAGTGCCTCAGGCCGTCGAGGTCAGAAGTCCAGCACCAAACCCATACGTGGCCTTGACACCACTCCACTCGCCGCCAACGACGCCTCGACCACCCCGGCGCGCGCGTGGGAGAGTCAGTTCCTACGAAGAGTCACCCACCCGGGACGTGCCACCGACACCCGGGCGCTCTCCCGCAACCTCCAGCGAAGACGAAGCAGAACCGGCCAAAACAATACCACCTCCGGCCCACCCAAGGATCGTGCTACGGATCAGCAAAAAGCGTCAATGTCCTGTTTGCACCAAGAAGGTACCACAGCCCTTCGTCTTCCGGTGCCCAGGGTGTAAGGAGTTCTGGCAACGTCTAAAGAACTTCCATCGCCAGGGACGACCACTGCCGGAGTGCCCCGAGGACCATCGGGCACAACGCGACCCAGCCAACTGTCGCGGGTGTCGTCGCCACGCCTACGAGCTGGCCATAAGGAAGGCGCGTCCCTTGGCTCCTCTGGGAATACCCAGCGTCGTCTTTGACAACGCTGGCTCCCGGAGGGAAGGGGGATGTGAGTCTCCACTCACTGGGGAACATTTCCAGTGAAGAGACTGGGTTAATTCGTTAACTCCCTTCTGATCCGAATTTGTCATAGCCACCCGCGGCGATGATTGTCAGATTCGGATCCGTGGTCAGCTCGGAAGGTGACGTCACCCCCCCCTCAACATGAAGACGCCGTCTCCAGCCAGAGCGTCCCTCCCTCGGCGGGGGGAGCCAATCAGAAGTCTCCACCTGGCAGGCGCCCGTCCGTCGAGGGAGCGGAGGGGGACCATCCGGAACAAAACCAACGAGCAGCCCCCTCCACAGGCAGACCCCCCTTGATATTCAGTACAAGTCATTGAGAGCCCTGCTGCCCGTGAACTTAAAACTGCTAGAGTCAACCGCCCCCGTAAATACTTTCACAACGCTTTTTCGTAAGATCCCTGACCATCGAAAATTGCCGTATCGCGCCGAATTGATCTGGAGGAAGAACACTTGAATTCCCTGGACGTCCGTCGCCACAACCACCACAACCGCCACATCACACCTGGAAGGATACCTCAGGGCCCTGACACGTGTGAGTGAAAACTATAACTTACCTTCTAACCATTGGCCAATGCAGTTAGGACAGTGCGTAGGAGTAATTCTGAAACAATTGGACAAAAGTCGTAAATTTGAGAGTTGTAATTTAATGCTAAATTCGTACCTGAAACACAAAGTTAACCTATACTTACCATACTCACCTTTGTTGAAAACCTGGAACGTTGAACTGATATACTCTGGAAACCTGAAACATAAAGTCAAATTGGATTTATTATTTTGTATATTTGAAACATTATCTGAAAATCTATCCCTTTGAACATTGAATCTTGTGCCATACTTACTTGTGTTGTTGCGCCCGTCAGGCTTCGTTTCGACACACCCTTCGGTGTGCCTAGTCAGAAAACCATTTGCATATTTAATAAATTTACCTTTTATTGTTGTAAATCTGCATTTGAATATCTTTTCTCATTTTACCTGGTTCCTCAGTGTGAAAAACTGGAGCTTGGTGACGCGTCACACTCCGCCATATTTTCCGAAGCGTCCCTCAGACGCCTTCGTAGGCCCCTTCGGCAGCGTCGCATTTTGCGGACGCCATTTTCTCAGTAGGACGCCCTTAAGGCTAACATTTCAGATTGCATCATCCCGAGGAATTCGACTGGCCGCTTCACCGCCTCGTCACAGGTAAATACCACACGCTACCCTTGTAAAATTAACTATTGTTTCGATATTTGTTTGTCTTCCCCTCCCCACCTGAGCTCGCCACGTTAGGTTTTGTGTCATCCGGTGAACTTGGGATCGGCACGTGGCGTCACAACCTCGTGCTGCTACCAACTACGCCGCGAAACGAAACCTTAACCCTGTCGAACGCAAATCCCGCTTACAACTGGTGTGTCGCCACAATCGTCACAATCACCACGAGTAAGCCGGGACGCTACCTCTGTGGTCCATCGACACAATCGCCACAAGTAGCAGGCCTACAATAACAATTTTTAAAAAGTTCTATGCGACGTGTCACAAAAACTCAACTTCAGGATGGGAGGTTGTTCCTCCTTTTGAGACCCGCACTGAATGGGTTAATCAGGATAACCTAAAACCTCAATGTGACTTTTACTAGAATAAAAGTGCGGACGACTTTTACTTCAATCGGCTCAAAAACCTTCATTTTAGCGTTTCTATTTCTTGTAATACACTAGTGGTGAAAGAAAGGAGTGTCGAAAAATAAATAAAAACAAACTATCGATGAAAACGACGTTTTAACTTTCATGATCGACCCAAAAGTCGGTTATTCAAGAAAGAGTCTTCCCGTCCAAGAACAGCGGTTTTTTGAAGATGTTAATCAGGGGTACAATACCCGTTTAAACGTCACTCATCGATTAAACTACTGTTTAAACGGAGAATGCAGTTTAGGGCTGGGGTACAAGTTCCTAAACTACGCTTTTAGTTCCTGATAAGAGCTAAACTAAGACTAAAGTTAAACGGTCGCTGATGGCCGTTTAAGCTGAGCTTAGTGGGTAATAACGAGAAATATTGTTACCAATGTGGTGAAGTATTTTGGTTGAGGTTGAATTTTATTAAATATATTGTAGTAGCTGCTCAACTATGTTACATTATTCACTGACGATTTTAGTGTAGAAGTTAGTCTGTACAAATATTCATTAAATTTAAGGAATGCCTAGTCGGAAAAAGCATTCAACAATTTGAACATTAAAATAGGAAAATATTCCAGCGTTTTATTCAAGTTTCAATGAACTAAAGATAGTTATTTCAAGAACGGAATCAAGAGAGGTAAAGTCACAAAAATTATAAAAAAGGTACATTTGTGTATTTTTCGGAAAAAATATACAGAATATCTCAAAACATTATTGATTTGTGATAGGTACAGTCATATAATAAATAGATATCAGTCAGGTCCTTTACTCAGTTACACAACAATTGATACCTACAGAATGATATTGTATTGATAAAATAAAATGGGAAGGTAGGAGGAAACGACCATTAGGAATAGGGCAGCACCCTTCGTAGGAGACGTATCTTCAGTTGAACATGGTAATCACCTGAAAAAAAGGAATGGGGTGTGATGAAAAGAGTTGTGAAGTAGGTAAGTAACTATGAAGAAGACGTGAGAAAGTACCTACTTAAAAGAATGCATCTATAGTATTACGAGCAATTTGAGCTACATGAGTTGCTGTAGGTACCTACTTGCTGGTTTTGTAGGAGTGCTTTTTGGTAATACATTCTATCAGGTATTCTACCGATCGTTATGATTATTTACGTACATCAACCAATATCCGGAACAAAGTTGCTTGCTAGTGAAAGAAATAGTAGTTATCACTACTCACTTTCACATTATCGTCGGAAGTATTCGGCATGCAAAATTTCTTTTGATGATAAGAAATAGGATAAAATTAATATGTCGAAAGTACTCACCACATCTTCGAAAAACCGGTTCTTGGACGGGAAGACTCTTTCTTGAATAACCGATTTTAGGGTCGATCATGAAAGTTAATACGTCGTTTTCATCGTTGGTTTGTTTTTATTTATTTTTCGACACTACTTTCTTTCACCACTAGTGTATTACAATAAATAGAAACGCTAAAATGAAGGTTTTTGAGCCGATTGAAGTAAAAGTCGTCCAAGCAAAACTCACATTGAGGTTTTAGGTTATCCTGATTAACGTGAAGTTGATGTTTATTCCAACTTCTGCCTTGAAATTCATCAAAAATTTGCAGTTACGAACATGGAACAGCATGGAACCTTTATAGTTCCATGCCGTTTTGTTCTCTTCCTCTTCGTCTTCGTCGTCTCTGGATTCCTAAACTCCAGTTTCTTAAACCAAGCTGATAAGGACTTGTACACCCGCCAAACGGGATCTGTAGTTTAAACGGTGTTTCAAAATTAAGCTAAGCTTAGCTATGTCCCCGTTTAAACGATGACTTGTACCCCCGGCCCTTATCAGCTCGGTTTAAGAAACTGGAGTTTAGGAATCCAGAGACGACGAAGACGAAGAGGAAGAGAACAAAACGGCATGGAACTATAAAGGTTCCATGCTGTTCCATGTTCGTAACTGCAAATTTTTGATGAATTTCAAGGCAGAAGTTGGAATAAACATCAACTTCACGTTAATCAGGATAACCTAAAACCTCAATGTGACTTTTACTAGAATAAAAGTGCGGACGACTTTTACTTCAATCGGCTCAAAAACCTTCATTTTAGCGTTTCTATTTCTTGTAATACACTAGTGGTGAAAGAAAGGAGTGTCGAAAAATAAATAAAAACAAACTATCGATGAAAACGACGTTTTAACTTTCATGATCGACCCAAAAGTCGGTTATTCAAGAAAGAGTCTTCCCGTCCAAGAACAGCGGTTTTTTGAAGATGTGGTGAGTACTTACAACATATTAATTTTATCCTATTTCTTATCATTAAAAGAAATTTAGTGAGATGCATTTTGTTAACTACTTTCTTACGTCACTCTTCATCATAGTTACTATTTCACAACTCTTTTCGTCACACCCAATTCATTTTTTTCAGGTGATTGCCAAGTTCAACTGAAGATACGTCTCCTACGTAGGATGCTGCCCTATTCCTAATGGTCGTTTCCTCCTACCTACCCATTTTATTTTATCAATACAATATTATTCCGTAGGTATCAATTATTGTGTAACTGAGTAAAGGACCTGACTGATATCTATTTATTAAATGACTGTACCTATCACAAATCAATAATGTTTTGAGATATTCTGTATATTTTTTCCGAAAAATACACAAATGTACCTTTTTTATAATTTTTGTGACCTTACCTCTCTTGATTCCGTTCTTGAAATAACTACATTTAGTTCATTGAAACTTGAATAAAACGCTGGAATATTTTCCTATTTTAATGTTCAACTTGTTGAATGCTTTTTCCAACTAGGTATTCCTTAAATTTGATGCATATTTGTACAGACTAACTTCTACACTAAAATCGTCAGTGAATAATGTAACATACTTGAGCAGCTACTACAATATATTTAATAAAATTCAACCTCAACCAAAATACTTCACCACATTGGTAACAATATTTCTCATTATTACCCACTAAGCTCAGCTTAAACGGCCATCAGCGACCGTTTAACTTTAGTCTTAGTTTAGCTCTTATCAGGAACTAAAAGCGTAGTTTAGGAACTTGTACCCCAGCCCTAAACTGCATTCTCCGTTTAAACAGTAGTTTAATCGATGAGTGACGTTTAAACGGGTGTTGTACCCCCGGCCCTTAGAGTAGTTTTTTACACGTTCATAACCTCCCGCTTTGAAAGAGATGTATAAGAAGCTGTTAAAAGAAAAGGATTTCAGAAGGTTTTGGTTATTTCTGTTTCTTTCGTCGATTAATTCCATGTACATGTTTATAATCATGTCGTTTAACCAATTTTCATTTTTCAAACTAATTAAGTCTTTTCTGGTTAGATTTAAACCAAATTTACGGGTAAGGACTTCTGTTTCGTCGGCTTTGGGGTCCCAGGCATTGGCTACAGAATCAGTGAATTTTTTAGGACGATGCACGTTAGAAAGGTGAATTTTCTCTTTTGTATTATGATGACAGGGAACAATCAAAGCTGTTTTGAGTTCTGGATTTATCGATTTAATTTGTTCTTTATTGAATTTAGGTTTCGTTTTTGATTGTTTTTGTACTGTTTTAACATATACCTACTTCTGGAGGAATTTTGGGAAGCTCTTCTCAATTTTCATTCTTCTTTTCTATCACCTTTTCTTTATGCTGATGGAGTTTTTCTTTTATTTGATTATAAAGGGCTGATATTCTTTCCTTATGAGTTGTAAGGTAATTATTTACAATGACTTGATCAATCTTTAGATCCAATAACGTGTCTGGTTTTATGTGACCATATAAAAGTTCAAACGGAGTCAGTTTCGAAGTTGAGTGAATTGAATTGTTATATGCTAGTACAGCATATTTGACTTTGGTACTCATGTTGGATATTTTGAATTCGCTACGCTCATTTAGAATGCGGATATGTTCGATGAGTGTGGAATGAAAGCGTTCTATCAGGCCATTTGAATCTGGGTGTTGAGAAGAGATGAAATGGAGGTTAATATTGTGTAGTAACATAAATTCTCTGACTATGGAGTTTTGGAATTCTGGTCCATTGTCTGTTACAATATTCTTTGGTATTCCATAAATACAGAAATGGGTTAGGAGTGAATCTACTATATCGACGGCGTTTGATGATTTTAAAAGGTAAGCTTGCACGTGTCTAGAGAACGAGTCAATGATTGTCAGGAATTTTGAGCCTTCTAATGTTAGTTTGTCCATATGTAATGTTTCTAATGGTCGGGAAGCAGTTGGGGTGACGTTGTACTTTACTTTTATTGGATTACGGTCGTATTTGCATGTAACACAGAGGGTGCAGTTGTTGATAAATCTTTGAATAGACTCTCTCATGTTCGGCCAGTAATGCGTTTGCTTAAGGTGGTTATGAGTTTCGTCAATTCCACGATGGTTAGTTACTCCTTCGTGGTACTTACGAATCAAATCTGGTCTTTTCGTTTCGTCAAATACGTCCTCTAATCTTTTAGTATATTTAGTCATGATTATTTCGGAAAAGGCAAAGTTTTTAGTCATAATACTAGAGAATTGTTCGTATATATCTTCTGTAAAGTATAAACCGTATTTAATTTTTGGTTGAACATATTCTTTGACAAATTTAATGATATCTTGTTCTAAGTTATGTTTTGTAAGATGGACAGTAATTTTAGACTTGTTTTCAAATATTTTCTTTACTTTAACAGGGTTCTCGATAGGAATTTCGGCTAGTTTAATTATTATCTGATTTTTACAATTATTAATGGGTTCATCTCGAATTGGAATTGCTACAGTAGCATGACCTATTGCATTGGAGTGGATGGTGCCTTCTGATTCGGATTCTTCTTCTGAGTCAAAATTAGCTATTATTGAGGCTGGGGTTTCTACATTTTTGTCGGCAATACGAAGCAGAGATTTAGGAGAGAGGTTTTCGAAAAATATGTCAACGGCTTCGTCGGCTCCTTCGATAGGCTCGTTGTCATCATTGTTGTTCAACAATTCGACTCGAGAAAGAGCACCAACGTTGGAATTTAATGTTCCTTTCTTGTACACGATATCGAAATCGTAGGCAGAAAGTTTAGTACGCCATTTGAATAACTTCGAACCTGGTTCCTTAATGGAGTACAACCACTGAAGAGGTTTGTGATCAGTATGAATTTTGAACTTTCGCCCAAATAAGTAGGGACGGAAGTATTGTACTCCCCAGACGACAGCAAGCAATTCTCGCTCAATAGTTGATAGTCGTCTTTCGGAATCGCATAAGGTTCGACTTGCATAGGCTATTGGGAGGTCGGCTCCATCAGTGATTTGGCTTAATACAGCTCCTATAGCTACGTTGCTAGCATCTGTTGTTAACTGGAATAATTTTGAAAAATCGGGGTATTGGAGGATTGGTTCATTAGTTGGCAAGTTTTTGCAAGTTTCAAATGCATCTACATATTCGGGATCTTGAATGTCTATTTTACAACCCTTTTTTAGGCAACTATAGGTTTAGTAATTTTTGCGAAGTTTTGGATGAATTTTCTATAGTAACCTAATAGGCCTAAAAATGATTTTATTTCTTTTGTGGTAGTTGGTATCGGATAGTTTTGAATGGCTTTGATTTTTTCTGGGTTTGGTTTGACACCATTTGGGGTGATGACGTGACCAAGGTACGCTATTTCTTTTCGTAAAAATTCCGTCTTGTCTAGCTGTATTTTAAGATTGGCTTTTCGTAGTCTTTTGAAAATTTCTTCAAGACGATTCATATGCTCCTGAAGGGATGTGCTGTAAATAATGATATCGTCCAAATATACGCAACAAAATTCGTTTGCTATACCTCTCAGTACATTATCCATAAGTCTTTGAAATGTACTCGGCGAGTTTTTTAGTCCGAAAGGTAAGCGGTTGAATTCCAGGTGGTAACTGGGTGTGCTGAAGGCTGTTTTCTCAATACTTTTGGGACTCATCTCAATTTGGTGGAAACCAGATTTTAAATCAATTACGCTGAAGTATTGGCAGCGTCCCAATTTATCTAATAGTTCTGAAATTTGTGGTAGTGGGTATTTGTCTTCTATTGTTTTATCATTCAATTTTCTATAGTCAACCACGATTCTGAATTTAGGTTTGCCGCTCGCGTCAGCCTTTTTAGGGACAATCCATATAGGGGCGTTCCAAGGGCTGTCACTATGCTTAACTATTCCTTGGTCTAGCATTTCTTCGATTTGTCGATCCACTTCTTTTCGATAAATCTCGGGGAAGCGGTAATTTCGTGCATAGACAGGGATCTCATCGGTAGTCCGAATGGTATGTTTAACTCTATTAGTGGATGAGAGGGGTTCATTTTCGTTGTGGAAAATATCGGAGTATTTTGTAACTAAGTTTGAGATTAATGCCTTTTCTTCCTCGTTCATATGGTTTAATCTTAGTTTAGAAATGTCAAAATCAAATTTAGTGTTTTCGTCAAAGTAATTATTTATCAAGTTATCTGTAATTTCGTCAGGGGTTTCAACATTTATTGGAGAAATTTGGAAAAATTTGTTGGGTGTCGTTTTGGGATTGAGGATTCTTACGTTGGCTTCGTGGTTGTCCACTCGAACTAAACATTCTGGGATTTCCATTTGGCCTATTCTCGTGTAAGGAAGTACGGCTTCTCCGTTTTCTAAGTTGCGAATTCTGATTTTAATTTGCTGAATGGTTCTAGCCTCGATATTGTATGCCTCTGCTGAATCTGTTCCCAAGTAGAGCAGGGGAATGTTTAATTTTGGAGTTTTCAAATAATTATTGTTTAAATCAATATTTGCTTTAAGGATTTTGAGATTGTCAAGGCCTAAAAGAAGGTCAAATTTTTTATGGAAATGGAGAAAACATTAAATTTTAAATTTAAGTTTCTTTGCCGGAAAATTTCTCCGCAAGGAACCATTGTAGTATACTCACATCGTGAGGAGCCATGAACGGTTCGAACTACAAATGGTTCGACTTGAAATTTATTTTGGAAAAAATTGTCCGCAACGTCGGGGTTTATATAGCTTTTGGTACTCCCAGTATCCACGAGAATCTTAAGGTTGGATCTCGGGAAAGTGATGTAGGGGAGTTCACTAATTGTTTTTCGTTCGATGTTCATCAATTGGAATTCGGGAATTCGAGGCTGTTCTCGTCTGAAAAATGATTTTCCTCATCTTGGAATTCCACATTATCATCATAGGATTCGGTTTCGTAATTCTCATCGGTCTCGTTAATTTCTTGTTGATCTGTCTCAACGTTGTTATAATTTGGGTTGGAGGTGCGCCAGGACATGGGTGTGGGCTTACCTGAGGGTGCCACTTTGGTAGGAGGGCGTGAATTTTGAGGATTAACTTTGTTGACTTGTGGGGAATTTTGCTTTTGAGTTTGAAATTGTTGAGGGTTGAAATTTTGTTTCTGGTTCTGGAAACCAGTTAGGTTCTTACTGACCCAGTTATTTTGGGGTGGTTTCCATCCTCCTTGATTCTGGTTTCTGTTTTGATAATTCTGGTAATTCGGTTTGAAACTTGTTGATTGGGGGTTAGAAAATTTATTTTGGGAGTGATTTTGAGCTGGTTTTTGTTTGTTAGTGTAACCCCTTTTTCTGATAGGGAACCCTCGGAAGGGAGCACGTTAGGAAGTTAAAGATAATTCCTAACCAAGTCTTGTGATATTATTTAACTTAGCTGAATGCGGATCTTACTTACCGTAGCTGTCTGAGTGTCTTCTCTGGAGTAGTACTGCCACCACCTACTGAAGTAGTAGGACTTAGTCAGGAGACTAAGTTAGAAAGTTATGATTTAAATAAAGGAATTTACTAGCAATTGAAGTTACGTTACTGTTTATGTTTGCAAAATAAAATGAAGTTAATAGCATGAATTTACTTTACTTGTGTTGTGTACCTGGTCAGTGGGAGTAGTCAAAGAAAAGGTAAAAGTACTTCCGTACGTGAAATGTATTTACGGAAAGATATCATCAACAAAATAGGAATTCTTATAGGTAGTAGAAAGCCTACCTATGTAGTCGACTGTTAAGAAATGAGGAACTAGCTTCACTAGAATAGTATCGTGGTGGTCACTGAAGGTGGTCACCAAAGGTGGTCACTGAAGGTGGACACCACGAGGTAATTTCGTCAATCACAAAATACAAGAAAAGAATATCAATTTGAACAATGAAAATTATACTTAAAATTACGGGGGAATTTAGGAAAGGGCCATTCTCAGTCTCTATCTATTTTCAGGTATTATATGCGCCTGCTTCGCCACTTTTAAGGAAAGAATTCGCCAAAGTGAAACAATCTCTACTATATACATAAATGTTCACTCCTACCAGTTTACTCAGTTCGTGGAGGGTAGGTTCGGTCGTCGTCTTCGTCGAAGTCTTGAAGTGGGTGGGCAGTCGGAGGCAGTCGAAGTCAGGTGAAACCAGGAGGTGGACAAATGGCTGGATGGGGGGCCCCAGTCTCGGCAGGCTTTCACTCTCGGCGCAACCACTGTCTCTCAAGGAATGAGGTAGGGGAGAAGCTTCACGGGGGTCCTTCGGTTTTGGAGGGGGCAGGGCGGCGAGAGGGCGCATGCGCGCGGAGTGGGGACGCTGCTGGTGGCGCGCCTGGCGGTGGCGGAGGCAACTCGGTAACTGCTGGCGCGGCCATCGGTGGTGAGTCCATGGATCGAGAACGCTTTATGGAGGAAGAGGAGGTGGAGCGAACCGTGATCCGGAGTGGCGGGATTCTCCGGTCACACTCCCCCCCTCTTTGAAAGCCGTTGTCCTCAGCGGCGTCACTTCCCTCCAATGGTCGAGTGGCTGCGGCTTCCAGGGTTTGCAGGTGCTTTGCTCTGCATCCGCGACAGGTGGAGATTTCAGGCTTCTGGCGATGTCGGGAGTCTTTGCACGCGATGGGATGTCCGTCCGCGGTTGCTTTTCGCGATCTGCGGAGAAACGTCCTGCAGGCCTCACACCAGAGTCGTGAGTTGTGGGCTCTAAGTCTTCCGCAAGCGAGGCAGGTTCTCCGGGATGCAGGTTGTTCATCATCCTCAGTATGCGAGTCTTCTCCGGCCAGTTCCTCGGAATAGGGCAACTCTTCCATGGAGGTCGATGGCACGCTGGCTATTGGCACGTTGCGGGAGGTTGACGGCACGCTGGCAGCTTGCTCGTCCGGTACCGCAGCAGGGGCGATGGCTGGTTGCTCAGGCTGACGCAACTCCCAGTTGACCTCATCCCTCATATGGTTCAGGATGGCTCTGGCAATGGCTCCAGCGTCGTGGATCGGGGAATACGCAGGGGACTGGCGTTGTGTAACCAGTTCCACAATGTGGTCGGCCCAATCGCGGGGATCCAGGGTGGGCGGCAACTGCTCCGTCATGAGGGCCACCACGTCTCGAGCAATCTCCGCTGATGTGGGTATGACGACGACACGTGGTTGCGGCAGTTGTTGTGCCACGGCTATTGCGATTTCCGTCACACTTAGTCTGGGCGCCGTGGGTTGCCTTCTTTGGGTAAGCTCGCGCAGCACTCTCAACGCACTAGAGTGTCTATTCCATCCTTCCTCTCTTTCCGCGGCACTGTTCGCACTATAGAGCATCTTCGCGCCCGTTTCCAACACCGTGAACTCTCTCTCTAAGTCTCTTGGTCCTGCCCTACCACCACTATTTCTAGGCGGGAGCACTCGGGGGCGTGGTAATGCTGGTTCTGCCGGTGATTCACCATGGGGACTCCTGTCTCTATCAGTCTCCTCGTCCAACCTCCTCTCCACATCCGCTATCATTGCTCTCAAGTCTTTGCCTTTCGACATGACCGATCACCGTCTGGAAAACACACACGCACCTCCTATTATAGCACTTGTATGGCCTCTATGTTCTACCTCTACTTCTACTGTTACTTCTACGACAATGTTAGAGATGTATTCTACAGATGTGCTTGTTACTTTTACTGGGTGCCAAGTGTGATGTATGGTGTGGTTTCTACTGACTCTTGTTCGACTGGGCCTAACGATGGTAAAGGCCTACGCTTAGCGAACCTCAAACGACTGGATCGACTCTTTGACAGACAAGACTTAACGAGGGAGCAGGGGATAATGTCGGCCCACGATCGGTCGCGTGCGCATTCGCGAAACGTCAAGGGTCGGCATGGGACGAGACAGAACAACTGGTAAGTATGACATTACATTACAAAATTATCAATATTTTTTTTTTTTTTTTTTTTTTTTTTTTTTTTTTTTTTAACGTGTTACATTTTCAATTATTTACATGTTTAATTAACCCTTCTTTGTTTCAGGTTTTCGGTTTCTTCGAAGGTCGTCCGGAGTGCAGCTGCTGATAATCCTTCTTGGGAAGCCGGCGCAGCTGGCGATGTGCAACCGCAGCAGTCTTCGAGGACGTTTCTACAGGCGGCACTTCAGTAGGAGGACTCTCCATCACTGGTTCAGGCTCTTCAGGCTCTTCAGGCTCTTTGGTTGGTTGGGCCTCAACAAACCGGGCTACAGGGTACGTATCCTCATCTTCAGGAATAAGGTCGTCGATCTCCATGTTGCAGGGTACGGGTTCCGGTCGCTGGTCGGCCATGGGTGCAACAGGCGGGGTGACGCAGGCATCGTCGGGAACACCTCTTTCGAATGCGGGTTTAAGACGTCCCAGGTGTACTACCTGGCAGCGGTCCGTGGGATCTGCTACCTCGTATGTCACTTCTGAGAGACGTCTTACAATCCTCATGGGTCCAACCCAAGGGCTCCAGAATTTGGACGATACTCCGGGAGGCGGTACCATCTGGCGCAGGTATACCCTGTCGTTCACGCTGAAATAGCGAGGGGTCCGACGTGCGTTCGCGATTCGGGATCGCTTCATCCAGGCTTTCCGTATTGCTTTTGCTGCTGCTTTCTGGGCTCTCTTAACGTGTACAAACGTTCTGTCGTGACTAGACGGAGAGTCCAGATCCAAGGCGGCGGCAACAGGCAGGCGGATTTCCCTTCCCAAGTGTAACATGTTGGGAGAATACCCTGTGCTTCCATGTGGGGCACTGCGGTAGACGGCCAAGGCCATCGGCAGTACTTCTTGCCACAGGTTTGTCTTGGGTGACAACTTGGCAATGATGTCGGCCAAGGTTCTGTGAAAGCGCTCACAAATTCCGTTGCTTTGGGGGTGGTACGCGGTTGTCTGTACCTTCTTAATCCCCCAAGCGGCGCATAGTTCTTGTGTCACTGCGGCTGTGAAAGCAGTCCCACGATCCGAAATCAGTTTCTCCGGAACTCCATGCGTGGGGAAATACTGCTTCGTTAGGACGTTGACCACCACCTGGGCCGTTGTATTTGGAACAACGTATGCCTCGGCGTATTTACTGAAGTGGTCGACGACCGTAAGCAAGTATTTCACACCGTTGGTCGTCGCGAGAGGTCCAACGTGGTCTATCCCCACTATCTCTCCAGGATGCGATGGAAGTTCTGGCTGTTGGATCGGCGGGTCCAGCCGATTCGGTGTCTTTCGTCGCTGGCAGACGGCGCAGGATCTGACGTAGTCTCGGACGTACGACGTCAACTTTGGCCAGACTCCGTATTTCCTGACAGTCGCGTCTGTTGTGTCTATGCCGGGATGTCCTGCCCATGGACTGTCGTGGCAGACCTGCAGAATCTGGTGACGAAGGGAGCCGGGAATCAAGGGGACCAATAATTCTCCGGTATCTACAACCTTGGAGGCCATCCAAACTCCATTCTCCAAACGGGCAGACCATCTGGCTGGATTCTTCTGGACTTCCAGAATCCAGGGGTCAACTTGCTGCGAGGATATAAGCATCTCTCTCGTCAGCTGAAAGGTATTTATGCTAGCAATGATGACTCTGTTCAGGGCGTCAACGTTCTTCAGCTGGCTTCCGGGTCGGTAAACAGGATCAAAATCATATTCCGACAGGCGGAGGATCCAGCGGCTGATCCGATGTGTTGGATCTCGCAGGTTCATTGCTGCTGTCAAGGCGTGATGGTCAGTTTCCAGCCGGAAACGTCGACCTAGCAAATATGGCTGAAAATGGGAGACCGCCCACACTACTGCCAGGAGCTCCCGTTCAGTCGCCGAGTATCGCGACTCTGCGGAATTTAACTTGCGACTCGCGTAGGCAATGGGGTGGATCTCGCCATTATGTTCTTGGCTGAGCACAGCTCCTAAGGCTATGCCGGAGGCGTCGGTTGATAGTATGAACGGCAGTTCAAAATCTGGATAGGCGAGGACGGGGCTGGTATGGAGGATCGTCTTCAGCTGGTCGAAGGCCTTCTGATGTTCTTCTGTCCATACAAAGGGCTCGTCCTTACGCAGGAGCTGGGTTAGCGGAGCAGTGATCTCTGAGAACCCGCTTACAAACCGCCTATAAAAGCCAGCGAGACCTAGAAAGGCTCGTACCTGCGTGGCGTCCGTGGGTACTGGATACTTCTGAACACAGTCGATCTTTGACGGTTCCATCCGCAGACCTTCTTCAGACACAATGTGTCCCAAATAGTTAACCTGCGTGCTCAAGAATGTGCACTTCGCAAGGTTAAGCTTCAGCGCGGCGTGGTTCAGTCTTTCCAGGACTTGTCTTAACCGCACCATGTGGGTTTCCACATCTGGCCCGAAAACAACGATATCATCGAGGTATACAAGACAAGATGATCCCACAAGTCCCTCCAGGACACAGTTCATCAGTCGTTGGAAAGTTGCTGGCGCATTTTTGAGTCCAAAGGCCATCTTGCGGTATTGGAACGTCCGGCCCAGCGTCGTGAAAGACGTCTTCTCGCGGTCCTCTGGTGCAATTGCTATCTGGTGATAACCTGCCGTGAGATCAAGAGTCGTGAAGAAGCGGCTACCTCCGAGAGACTCGAGCGTCTCTGTCAGGTTCGGCAAAGGGTAGGCATCGCTCTTCGTTGCGTGGTTGAGTGCCCGGAAGTCTGTACAGAACCTGTACTTTTGGCTCTGTCCGGGTGGCGTCTTTTTCTTCACCAGTACGACCGGCGCTCCCCAGGGGCTGGTGGAATGTTCGATCACCTCTGCTTCCAGCATCTGGTTGAGCTGCTCTTCAACGATGGAGCGTAGAGCGTGAGGCACGGTGTACGGCTTCTTGTAGATTGGTGGGTGAGAACCTGTTTCGATGCGATGCACCACTTGCATTGAGCATCCCTGAGCGTCAGGCCGCTGAAACAAGTTCTTGTATTCATTGAGAATACGGGTGACGTAGTTGACATCCTCTGTTGGTAGGTGCTGGAGCTGTTGGTTCAGCACCGAAAGCAGATCGGGGACCGGATCATCCAGGTCCTCAATCGGGAATTCTTCCGACGAGTCGAGTATGGGACAATCATCCTCGATGGGTTCCTCTTCGTGCACAGGTCTCGAGAGGTGAGAAGAGTCGAAGGCGTGTGGTCCACCGACGAGCGCAATGCGAGGGCGCATTGGTTGTGCGATATCTGGCATGGGTACAGGTCTGGCAGGCGAGAGATATCCAGTGATAACATCGCTGATCACTATGGATTGGCCGGTCTTGGGGTGTATCATCCTAACTTCGCAGCTATCCAGGTGGATAGACGCGGGAATTCTCCGAAGCAGGTCTAACCCAAGTAAGTCCAATCCTGAGTGGTCTCGTGCAAAAATCCTAAAGGCATGCGTCAACTTGATAGGACCAATTGTAACCTCTAGGCGTTGTTGTCCTAGGAAAGGCATCGGCTGGCCGTCAGCTCCCCAAGCTTGAATCCGAGTAGGCACGATGGGTACACCAGGAACAGGATGCGTCAGAACGGAGATCTGGGCACCAGTGTCGACGATCAGCACTCTGTCGTGTCCACTTAAGTTGACTTTGATCCGCATCGTTTGCTTGAACGGCGAGTCAACAGCTGGTAAGCAGACGTCGGGCTCTTCTACTAGTGGAGTAGAGGTCGAAGGGGTCTCGACGTTCTTTGGTTCCGTCCTAAAGGCGACCGCCTGATGAGGGTTCGGCTCATGCGAGGTACTCGTGAGGGCTAACACCTTTCGGGGTTCTGGTCGTTTACTGGCTTCGTGTTGCAAGTAGGATTCGGTTTTCTGAGGGCACTCTGCCTCAAGATGACCATAGTATCCGCAGTAATCGCACATTGGCTCGTCTGAATATTGGCGGGTTTTTACGCGGCACTCCGAATCCTTGTGTCCGTAGAGTCCGCAAAATTCGCAGGGGTAGTTCTTCGGATTTTTCAAACAGCTCGCGGGAAAATGCGTCATGCTTCCGCAAAACAGGCAAGGTTTGTATGGCATTCCCATAGCTTTTCGGCGTATCGGCGGAGGACTAGGAGGTCTCGGGATGTTGGGACATCCGGATGCAATGTGTCCGAGTTCCTGACATCGGAAACAGCGTTTGTCCTGCACTTGGATACGGGCAACATTCCAAGGGTCGGAACTGCGAGGTTCTAGAGCATCCTCTAATTGTTCAGCCTTCTTCATAGCTTCTTCTAGAGAAGCGGGAGGATTGTTGACAAAGTATCCCGCATACGTTCCAGGAAGACCCTTCAAAAAGGCCTTAACAGACCGTGCTGCTATCCATGTCCGCTTCTGGGTGGCATCCATGAGCATTCCGTCCGCACGCGACGCTTGCGTAGCCGTATGTTGAACTCGCTCGGCGAATTGTCGAAAAGTTTCGCCCGCTGATTTTTGGATCGTCCAAAGCCGCTCGGCAGCTTTCTCGGGGTCGTCACGTCCGTACCAACGGAGTAAGGCACGTCGTAGTCCTTGATAGGGCTTTTCTCCTTCAAGCAGATGTCCATTGTCGAGTAAGAAGGTCTTGGCAGTTCCTCTGAGCTTGATCCGTAGTAGCTGTACTCGTAGGTTATCGGCCAGGTCCTTCGTGATTCCGTCGAAAATATCGAAATACGTTCCGATGGACACGGCTTCAACTTCATCAGGATCCCAGGGGTCGATTTCCATAAGCACAGACCGCGGAATCTGCTCGGCCAAGGGCTCAGTTGGTTTATCGCTGAGCGCCAGCTCGAGGCGATTCATGGCCTTCGCGACAGCATCAAGTGCACGATCAGCATCCGACATCATTTTGAAGTCAAAGGATTTCCGTCCTTCCATAAAGTGAATGAATAAAATTTCAAAAAGGGAATGAAACTGAAGGTTTCGATTCCAAATACGCGTTCAAAATTGCACTTCACACACACGAACACTCGAACGTTTCCGTCGCGCCGCGAAATCGATTGTAGGCCGACAAGAGTGGGGGTGGGCAATTTGAATTTGTATTGGGAATATGGTTGAAAGAACTTAAAAACTACCACCGATAGGTAAGCTCTTTGCCTTCACCAATTTGTACTGCTTTAATTAAATTGTATTCAAAATTATGTATTTAATTAGGGGAAGGTGGTCAAGGGTGGTCTATGGTGGTCAGGCAAAAATAAAATCGGCCTGGACAGGTCTTAAGGACACGGTCCCTTGAGGGTGGTCATACAAGGTGGGCAAATATGGTGAGCAAAAGTTACGAAGGTGGGCAAGAGGTGGGCAATGTGGTCTATGACCACCAAACAATTCAAAAGTTAAGATTGGGGGTCAAAGACTACGGACTTCAATATCGAAAAGTTAATGTTTATACTAGGGATTTCGTAAACACTACAACGTGTGTGGGCAAACAAGGTGGGCAACCAGGTGGGCAAAATGACCTATGGTGGGCAACCAAGGTGGGCAAAATCTCTTCTATTTTCTGACAACGGTGGTCACGGGTGGTCTTGGGTGGTACCACAAAGAAACGAGGTGGTCAATGGTGGTCCACCAAAATATATCGCAAAATATGATTCAAATAGCAAAATTACAGCTATACATACAAGAAAATCAATAAATATGCAATAAAAGGTAAGTACCACACGATAAAACCGCTATCCAAGGGTCCTAGAGCCACTCCTTGTTTGTTACTAAGGGGATTTGCAAAAAGGGATGGGACAAAAGGGGAAATGACCTCCTCTATTCCTTCACCGTTAAAAGAGGTATAAAAAGGGTCAACAGCTGAGGGCTGAAAAGGGTCGGAATCGGAATCGGGATTTCCCAAGGGTTCAACTACCCTTGTCTTGATGAGGTCAAATACGGTCAAAAAGGTTCGTGACCTGAGGTCGGGAGTCGTTACCTGAGGAATTATTCGCACAAAAATTCTCAACAAAATGGACGTGAATTCTACCTTTTCTTGGGAAAATATTTGCTTCAAGTTACGAACTGGGTGTGGCTTTCCAAACTATCTACCGTATGCAAAGAAATTTCGCTCTACGCACAGGAGGATTCCTGCCGCTCTAAATTTCTAGGAATTCAAGAACCTGAAAAATCTTGCAAGGGTGGGCAAAAATATGACCACAGCAGACGGATGGTGGTCCAAGATTCAGACCACGGTGGGCACAAAATGAGACCACCGTAAGCAAAAGAAAGACCACGGTGAGCAACTTTTCACCGGGGTGGTCACAGTTCGCAACTGAAAATTACGAGTCAAATCTTTGCGAAGGGTATCTGCACTATTCCGTACAGCACAAAGAAAATATATGCAATGAGTCAAAATCGTGTAAAATGTGTAAAATGTGTGTGTTTGGCACCCTTATGTCAATAACATGCACATTCACATCCAACTTATTCTAAGTACTTTTGTTCCAAGGGAACTTCTTTAGACAACTCACTGACACAACAACACTTTTGTTACAAAAATGAATTTACAGAGAGAGACAGCTAAGATCCGCACAAGACAAATGAATTTATTATTTGAAATTTGCAAAATTTTGGTAAAATCTGGTAGCTACTGATTTTAGAGCAGTCGAGGCGTGTTATAATTCTGATCAAAGATAGATCTGCACTGCAGGGAACTAACACAAGTTTAGCTCGCAGCGTTTTACAACCTATCCTCACCGCTGACAACAATTTGTAACCCCTTTTTCTGATAGGGAACCCTCGGAAGGGAGCACGTTAGGAAGTTAAAGATAATTCCTAACCAAGTCTTGTGATATTATTTAACTTAGCTGAATGCGGATCTTACTTACCGTAGCTGTCTGAGTGTCTTCTCTGGAGTAGTACTGCCACCACCTACTGAAGTAGTAGGACTTAGTCAGGAGACTAAGTTAGAAAGTTATGATTTAAATAAAGGAATTTACTAGCAATTGAAGTTACGTTACTGTTTATGTTTGCAAAATAAAATGAAGTTAATAGCATGAATTTACTTTACTTGTGTTGTGTACCTGGTCAGTGGGAGTAGTCAAAGAAAAGGTAAAAGTACTTCCGTACGTGAAATGTATTTACGGAAAGATATCATCAACAAAATAGGAATTCTTATAGGTAGTAGAAAGCCTACCTATGTAGTCGACTGTTAAGAAATGAGGAACTAGCTTCACTAGAATAGTATCGTGGTGGTCACTGAAGGTGGTCACCAAAGGTGGTCACTGAAGGTGGACACCACGAGGTAATTTCGTCAATCACAAAATACAAGAAAAGAATATCAATTTGAACAATGAAAATTATACTTAAAATTACGGGGGAATTTAGGAAAGGGCCATTCTCAGTCTCTATCTATTTTCAGGTATTATATGCGCCTGCTTCGCCACTTTTAAGGAAAGAATTCGCCAAAGTGAAACAATCTCTACTATATACATAAATGTTCACTCCTACCAGTTTACTCAGTTCGTGGAGGGTAGGTTCGGTCGTCGTCTTCGTCGAAGTCTTGAAGTGGGTGGGCAGTCGGAGGCAGTCGAAGTCAGGTGAAACCAGGAGGTGGACAAATGGCTGGATGGGGGGCCCCAGTCTCGGCAGGCTTTCACTCTCGGCGCAACCACTGTCTCTCAAGGAATGAGGTAGGGGAGAAGCTTCACGGGGGTCCTTCGGTTTTGGAGGGGGCAGGGCGGCGAGAGGGCGCATGCGCGCGGAGTGGGGACGCTGCTGGTGGCGCGCCTGGCGGTGGCGGAGGCAACTCGGTAACTGCTGGCGCGGCCATCGGTGGTGAGTCCATGGATCGAGAACGCTTTATGGAGGAAGAGGAGGTGGAGCGAACCGTGATCCGGAGTGGCGGGATTCTCCGGTCACATTAGCTATCAATATTTGGTAGTCGTTAGTCATCCATGACAGGGCCGTACCTAAGTCTGGAGGTTGCCTTGTCCGTAGGATGCTACCTAGTGGTTCTTTAAGTTGGAGTAGGAAACATCTGAGAGCCAGTCTTTTATAGTTTACAATCAAGATCTCAAAATTAGGAATGTTGTGGGTTTGCAAATATGCCACCAGTAAATTCAAAATTTTAACAATTTTATCGTGAAATTTAAATGGAGTTTCTCTCTTTTTCTCTCTGGATATTTATATATATATATATTTATATTATACAATGAAATATTTAAAGCCATGTTGTTTTAAATATTGCCAACGTCGCAACGCCCACACCATTGGAGACCCAAAATTCACTTTCATTGTTTAATCTCTTGTTTGAAGTGGATATTATTCCGAAATATCACAAAATAGCTCTGTACCGTGTAATTTGTGTTCTTTCTAAATATTTTCATGTACATGCTGTATTATTTGTTGATTCAGATTCTAGTTCATCAACCCCTAGGGAGTCCTATCTAATTGAAGCCAGAACTATCCAACAAGTGAAAATTAAAATCAAAAATATCGAAAATGGCGAAGCAATCATACCCCGAACAGAGTTCAACAAAATCGAAATTCCTCAATGCTTAGCACTGGTTAAAAACTTTTACGCTCATGTCCACGCAATGAATCCGACAGAAGAAAATCATAGTTTCAAACAACAAAACCCGATATTTGCAGAACCCATTTTAGACAAACTTTTCATAGAGTCCGACAGCACAGGACCTTTACCCAGATCACGGAAATCGACCAATCAAACGAAACTTGACTTACAGAAACTCCGCCTAGACCATATGAACAATGAAGAGAGACAGGTTATTCAAAATTTAGTAAAAGAATTCTCGGACATTTTCCAGACCGACGACCAACCACTGACATTCACTAACGACGTGAAACATCACATACGGACTACGGACGAACTGCCAGTTTACGTGAAGCCATATAGGTACCCGAGCATTTACAAGGACGAAGTAAAACGTCAAATGGGAGAAATGCTAGAACAAAACATTATCCGACCCTCCAACTCACCGTACAACGCCCCTCTATGGGTAGTTCCTAAAAAACTAGATGCTTCGGGAAAGCAAAAATACCGCCTTGTCATTGACTATCGTAAGCTAAATGAGAAAACAATTTCTGATAAATTTCCGTTACCTAATGTAAGCTCCAGGTCTAGTAGTTAAATTGATTATTTAGCTGAGGGCTCTGATTTATTAATTGACTTTTAACACTAGAGTTCTGTTGGAAACCAACCCAAAAATAGGTTGAGAGGCTATTCTGACATAAGTAAGGTAATATTCTAATAAAAATGAAATGAAGTTAAATTTAGATAATTACCTGGTAGGTGGTTGTAGCGGCTCGAAGGTACGTAATATTTTCTAAGATCAAAATAAAACCTGAAGGGCCTAACTACTGTGAGATCACTGAGTGTGACTCGGTCTGAAGGACTTACGATGTTATTCCTGAAGGGAATAATAAATGCACGATAAATGTGCAATGCACGAAATAAGTATAGTGCACGAACGTGTAATTGTGCACGAGGTGAAGCCAAGTGCACGAAATTTGTAGCTGTGCACGAACTCTAAAATTGTGCACGTTCAACCTGTCTGTTACGGAATTTAGGTAGATAAAAGAGAAATGCAATTTTACAACTAATAGGAACTTTTAATGAGATTAAATTGTTGCAAGGTTGACTCGAAGCAAAACATGTACATGTGACAAAATACGCATGAAATAAAATGAAATATTGTAACAAACAGGGCGTTATTCTTTCTCCTCCTTCCTCTTTCTTTAAATTTAGACAATTTGGTTAACGAATTTACGATACAAAATAGTTTTACTTTTACTCTACTGACTCGATTCAAAATGTTTATACTTTCTCGAAACTGGTGACTAACTTTACACAATTTGAACACCTAACAAATTGGCCAATTGAATTAGGTTTAGTTTTTGCACTCACATCGTCGGGGCCCGAAGGAAATCCTTGATGGTGTTGTGAAGAGAGCTTCAGGGAGATCGTTCAACTGGATGCCGAGGACTTTCCAGCTGAGGACGACGAGGGGAATGGACTCAATCAAGACTCGTGGGTATCTGACTCGCAGCGGACTTGAAATTGAGGGGGAATCCACGATTGATAGCTTCAAGGGGTAACGATAAACGTTTAACTGAGAGTAAGGGGAGCGTGGTGATAGCGTCAAAGACAGAAGGGGTTATGGCCGCCCCACGCTGCTACATTCAGATTTCATGAGAGGTGTCCCCACCCTCAGGCTCCAGGCATCCGGCAGGGAGAGCATGGCCGGCTCTTTAGTTCTTCCCTAGGTGGAGTTGACGGTAGTTTATCGGTGGCGACCGTCTTCGAAGCACGTATCTCAGCACGTTATCATCGCGTTCACCCCGACTTTTCTTGATGGGCGGGTCCCTAGGGCGTCATCGAATTCCTCGGAAGACGAGTCGATGTCCGGGTCATCCTCCTCATCATAGATTGGGTTCGGTTCGGTGGGTTCAACGGGTTGCTTTGTGGCATCGTGCAATTTCGTGCATTCGTGCAGCTTTGTGCGATCGTGCACCTCCGCGTGTTTGTACGGCTTCGTGCATTCGTGCACCTTTGTGCATTCGTGCAGTTCCGCGTGGTCGTGCACCCCAGTGCGTATCTTGGGTCTGGAATGTTCGCATCGTCTGTCGCCTGGCGCTCTCGGCATGAAGACAGGTTTCAATCGGCTCCGATGCACCATTTGTCTTCGTCTGTCAGGTGGGTCTCGTATTTCGTACATGGAATCAATGCGCCTTTTTGCCACTATCCAGGGTCCCGTCCATGGGCACCAACACCGTCGTGTCGTTCCGGGAGGTGGTTGGGCCCTCTTCAAGTATACCGTCTCTCCCTCATTGAGCGTTCGTACGAGGTGCTGTGGACTCAGTGTTTCGCTTCGCTTCCTCCAGGCTTCGAAATGTTCGGATACGGGTGTGGGTCGAGGTGGTTCGGTCGGTCGGGCGCGATCCCTCGTCAGCTCGCCACTTCTGGGTGCTCTTTCACTTACGACTCCGATCGTCATCTCGTGCATCAAATCGGCATGGTCGGGTGTGTTGTGGTACACCGGTGAGTGCTCGGCGACGCGCAAGGTAAGGGACGCTCCCGCGTCCATGTTTGCGTTGGTAGTAGGATCATTGCGGAAATCGGGGGTTGTTTCGTCATATTCGTGCACGTCTCCGTGCGTGCACGTGCAGCCTTTCATCGTCCCGTCCGTCACAACTTGAATCCGATCTGCACGTTCTTCCTCTTCCGGGCAGTCTTCCATGAGCACATCGGGAACAATTTCTTCCATGTGTTCGGCGTACAAAACCTTTTTCGCGGGAAGATTGGATTTTTGTGTAAGCGCCCCCTCATCGATGTTCACCGCGTCACATCTCGTTGGAGTGGTTGTTACCGCCGAAAAGGTACTGGGGAAAGGTGTATCTGGTCCGTACTTTGGTTTCCGAATTGCAGACACCCATGTTTCCCGCCCTTCCGGCCGCAACGCCATCTCCGAAGGTCTCCAGCCTCCATCAGTTTCGGCGGTTAGTGGGGGTTGTTTCTGTTCCGCGCGCGCCTCTATGTTCATGTTAGGACCTGTCGTCAAGGTGAGGGGGATCCTTCTGAGAAGGTCCAACCCAAGCAGGTCCAAGTTCGCGCTTCTTCTCGCAAACACCAAAAAGGTATGTTCAAACTGAAAATTTCCAATTTTTGTCAAAATTCGTTGTTCTCCGGCGAACGGCAGCATTACTCCATCCGCGCCCCACGCTACCGCGCGTGTTGGTCGTATCGGGACTCCCTTCACGGGTGACGATAATACTGAGAAGGCGGCGCCCGTGTCGATTATCATGTCCCTTGACTCGGGACCCAATCCTACGGGGATTTTGAGGTTTCTAGACATCTGGGCCTCCACCACAGGTATGTGCGTGTCTTCCAGGGGGTTTTTGTATCGTGCGACTTCCATGGTATGCGTCGGTTCCATTACGGGCTGCGATACTGGGAGGAGAGTTTTCTTCTTATTGCAGTCCTTTTCCAGGTGTTCTCTCTCGCCGCAGAAATTGCAAAAGATCGTCATTTGCGGGTTAAACGGGCAGTCTATTGGGAAGTGCGTGCGATCTGCACAGAACATGCACGGGAAACGTGGTGTGGGTTTTTGTCCGTCGTTGTTTGTCCCGGGATCGTTCTCGTCGTCGCTCCTCGTTGTTTCGTCGTTGGTATCTGGGAAGTGGTTCATTTTTCTTTGGACATTTCGCGGCGAAGTGGTCCAAACTGCCGCAGCTGTAGCACCTTTGGTCTCCACTAATGGCCGCCAGTTCCCATTTCTCGTCTACGTCTGGGGTCGTTTCGAGTGTTTCCTCGAGTTCCTCTGCCTTTTTCAGGGCTTCCTGGATTGAACGCGGGCGATTTGTGATGAGGAACGCGCTCACCTGCTTTTCCACCCCTCGGATAAAAGCGTTCAGGGTTCTGGTCTCGACCCAGTCATTTCTTTCGGAACGGCGAAGTGTTTTCCCCTCCTCCCTCACAGCGCAGCGTGCGAGGTTACGCACTCTATCGGCGAACTGGCGAAGGGTTTCGCTAGGGCTTCGTCTCACCGTCCACAAGAGTGCGGCTGCGTGTTGGGGGTTCTCTTTCTGGAACCACGTGATCATATCTGCACGGGCTGCTTCGTACACGTTGTCGGTGTCGAGGGAATCGTCCCGGTCAATCAGGAACTGTTTGGCAACACCCCGCGTTTTGGTACGGAGAAGTCGGTATTTCAGTCGTGAATTTAAATCCGCGGCCACCATATCAAAATTTGCGAAAAATGAAGTTACACTCATCGCGCCAGCGGTATCTGGATCCTATGGTTCGATTTCTGAAAGTACCGAACGCGGGATTTCGTCTCGGTTGTTTTCGGTTGAACTCGTGGTTAGACGTTGAAGGAGAAGGTTCATTTCCCTCATTGTCTGCGTCATCACCTCAACGGCTTCGGTATTTGCCGTTGAAGGTGTGTCATTGTCATCCCCATCTTCACCTCCCACAAAGTTGAGAGACATGGTGTGAGATAGGTTTTGTACGTGTAGTTAAAATTTGTCAAATACTTCCACTGGAAGGAAAATTCTGTCTAGTCTGTCTGTCGTGAGATTACAAGGCAATCTCAGCAAACGAAAGGCAAAATAGGGAGTGCTGGTGTCACTTTTCCTAAGTCTTAACAGAAATGGATGCACATCCTACCTATTTCTACCTGTTCCGTCCAGACAGTGCACTTTTAATTACTTTTTTTGATTGAATTTAAATTTAATAAAATACTTATGTCGGATTGGTTTGCTTACTTTTATTTTTGTGAGTTCGTTGCAAGTGACGCCTGCAAACGTAATCACTAATTCGTAAGTTTCGAATGTGATAATCCTAACGCGCTGCCACCATTTGTAAGCTCCAGGTCTAGTAGTTAAATTGATTATTTAGCTGAGGGCTCTGATTTATTAATTGACTTTTAACACTAGAGTTCTGTTGGAAACCAACCCAAAAATAGGTTGAGAGGCTATTCTGACATAAGTAAGGTAATATTCTAATAAAAATGAAATGAAGTTAAATTTAGATAATTACCTGGTAGGTGGTTGTAGCGGCTCGAAGGTACGTAATATTTTCTAAGATCAAAATAAAACCTGAAGGGCCTAACTACTGTGAGATCACTGAGTGTGACTCGGTCTGAAGGACTTACGATGTTATTCCTGAAGGGAATAATAAATGCACGATAAATGTGCAATGCACGAAATAAGTATAGTGCACGAACGTGTAATTGTGCACGAGGTGAAGCCAAGTGCACGAAATTTGTAGCTGTGCACGAACTCTAAAATTGTGCACGTTCAACCTGTCTGTTACGGAATTTAGGTAGATAAAAGAGAAATGCAATTTTACAACTAATAGGAACTTTTAATGAGATTAAATTGTTGCAAGGTTGACTCGAAGCAAAACATGTACATGTGACAAAATACGCATGAAATAAAATGAAATATTGTAACAAACAGGGCGTTATTCTTTCTCCTCCTTCCTCTTTCTTTAAATTTAGACAATTTGGTTAACGAATTTACGATACAAAATAGTTTTACTTTTACTCTACTGACTCGATTCAAAATGTTTATACTTTCTCGAAACTGGTGACTAACTTTACACAATTTGAACACCTAACAAATTGGCCAATTGAATTAGGTTTAGTTTTTGCACTCACATCGTCGGGGCCCGAAGGAAATCCTTGATGGTGTTGTGAAGAGAGCTTCAGGGAGATCGTTCAACTGGATGCCGAGGACTTTCCAGCTGAGGACGACGAGGGGAATGGACTCAATCAAGACTCGTGGGTATCTGACTCGCTGCGGACTTGAAATTGAGGGGGAATCCACGATTGATAGCTTCAAGGGGTAACGATAAACGTTTAACTGAGAGTAAGGGGAGCGTGGTGATAGCGTCAAAGACAGAAGGGGTTATGGCCGCCCCACGCTGCTACATTCAGATTTCATGAGAGGTGTCCCCACCCTCAGGCTCCAGGCATCCGGCAGGAGAGCATGGCCGGCCGTCATTGGTGGAAGGTGACGTCAGGACGCCTTGAGCGCTTCTGGTGGTGGACGCCGTAGTTGGTGGTTGGCGTCCGGGAGCGGGGATGGTTCTAGCCCGCCCCCTCTGGTCCCACTGCAGGAAGGGAGGGTGATGGAGTTCCCTCAGCCCCCTATCACTTTTGAATTCCATCCGTGAGCTGGGGCTCACACTAACATCACGGATTTACTGGATAAACTAGGCCGATGTCAATACTTTACTAGCTTAGATCTAAGGTCAGGGTTTTACCAATGCGAGCTAGACGAATCCTCAATTCCAAAAACGGCTTTTTCCACAGAGAACGAACACTATGAGTTCCTGAGGATGCCTTTTGGTTTGAAGAATGCTCCCCCTACCTTCCAAAGACTAATGAATTCCGTTCTCCGAGGTCTACAAAATGAGATCTGCCTTGTTTATCTCGATGATATCTTAATTTACAGCGTTAGTCTGCAAGAACACTGCGATCGACTTAAGCAAGTATTTAAGAGACTCAGGGAATCAAACCTTAAAGTTCAATTGGATAAAACGGAGTTCCTGAGAAAGGAAATTAGCTTCTTAGGACACATCATAACACCGGAAGGCGTAAAACCGAATCCGCTCAAAATTGACGCTATCTCAAATTTTCCGCTCCCAAAAACAAAGAAAGAAATTAAACAATTTTTAGGTTTACTCGGCTACTACAGGAAGTTTATCAATAACTTCGCAAAATTAACTAAACCTTTAACAACTTGTCTTAAGAAAATAAAACAGTAACGTATAACGACCCTCTTTACCAAGAATGTTTTGAACATTGCAAGACTTTGCTAACCAATGATCCCATTTTACAATATCCAGACTTTGAAAAAGAATGTAACGTCACCTGCGACGCCAGTGACTTTGCACTCGGCGCCGTACTAAGTCAGTTTCATAGTGGTTCAGACCTCCCAATTGCCTTTGCTAGTCGTACTCTAAATGATTCAGAAAGAAAACTCTCCACAATAGAAAAAGAACTTTTGGCTATCCTCTTTGCTCTAAAGAACTTCCGACCTTACCTCTACGGGAGAAAGTTTACTTTGTATATAGACCATCGTCCATTGCAATGGATCTTCAGCCTTAAGGACTGCTCTTCAAAATTATTCCGCTGGAGATTAAAACTAAGTGATTACGATTTCGTCATCAAATATAAACCGGGATCGGCTAATCACGTAGAATTGAATTAAATAATAATGATACTAATGACCCCATTCCATCAACAAGTTTTGATCCTCCATCAGATGAGATAGACAAAATCATAGGCACAATAATCGACAAGGACTACCTAGAACTTCTCGATCCCTTAGAAATTAATAGATTAATAGAACAACTAGACACAACAAATCAATCTTTGGAAGTTAACCCCACTGACCGTAATTCTGATTCCATGAGCACAGTACATTCAAAACGCAGAAGGAAGCACGATTTTAACAATCCCGATCAAAGAAGGAGTTGTGAATCATGGACTTAATCAAATACTGATCAAAACAACACCAGGAAAGCCTAAACCGACAAAAGTCATAAAATTGTTTGGAACTAAAACAAGATTAACCGTGGAATTATCAAAACCTAACTTTGAACACGACGTAATTAATTTCGTGAAAGACTACGTTCGTCCTCATATTGAATAGGTAGGTACTCGATATATTTTTATAACGACGATAATGCGAAACATACCAACGATTCGCAAAAGTAATGATGGAGGTATTCAAAGAATCTGCAATCAAAATGACTAAATTCAATCAATTAGTTCAGGACATAACTAACGAAGACGAAGTCGAACACCTCATATCCAGTTATCATTTAGGTAAGACGAATCACAGAGGAATAGCTGAAACTTATGCAAAACTCAAAAGAACCTACTTCTGGCCTAATCAAAAGATATCGATCCAAAACTATATTAATAGATGTGAAACATGCCTCAGCACTAAATATGACAGAGCTCCCATTAAACCTAAATTCAACATAACCCCCACGCCGACCAGACCATTTGAGATCGTACATTTGGATAAATTCACATTGGACGGCAGTAAATTCCTCACCATAGTCGACGCCTTTTCAAAATACGCCCAAGCCTATTACTTGACCTCCAATACAAGCTTAGAAGCAGTCAAAAACCTCTTAACCTTCTTCACCCATCACGGAATTCCGAAAATGATTGTCTCCGACAATGGAGCTGAGTTCGATTCATCTTTGGTTTACCAAAGATGAATCGAACTCAGCTCCATTGTCGGAGAAAATCATTTTCGGAGTTCTTTTACAAAAGAACTCTTGAACCTTCATAAAATAGAAACCCATTTCATCTGCAGGCCAAAATCCAAACAGTAACGGTATAATTGAACGATTCCACTCCACCCTAATAGAGCATATCAGACTTATCAACAACAGACCCGAATTTTCTTGCGACTCGATGGTCACTAAAGTAAAGTACGCACTCATAGCTTACAACAATTCAATTCATTCTGTAACTAGCCTAACTCCCTTCGAAGTAGTGAACGGTCATATTGAACAAGGAAATCCCCTCGAAGCTGACTTAGAACAAGTTCTGCTAAATGATTACACATCGAAACATAAAGAACGTATAGCCGCGTTATATTCTGAAATTCACAATCGTAGTAATAAAACAAAAGAAGGAGTCATAGAAAAAGTCAATAAAAATAGAGAAGAAATTCCAAATCTCCCTCAAACCGTTTACGTAAAGAACAAACAATTAATGAGTAAAACCAAAAACAAATATAATAAAGAAACCCTAAAGTCTGTAGATCCCGAAAAGAAAACGGCAGAGATAGTTCCTAGACATCACAATACAAAGAAAAAGATCCACGTCTCAACATAAAACGACCTAGGAAATTAGCAGCAGAGACAACTTCAAAATTCAGATAGCTTAACTGATTCAGATATAGAACCACCTGAAATTCAACACCCGACAAAACCTTCCGCGGACCTTGGAAAGGACCTAGGAAATAACTCCTTTGTTGCGATTACAGGTTTCTTCTCTTTCTCCCACCAATCGCAATCGGCGCTGAAATCAAGAATCTTGATAGAAGTGGAGGCATAATTCCTATTGACTTGGGACCTGCGAAACTAGAAGACACTGAACACGTACTGACTCATTACTATGAACTTTCTGGAATTTACTCCGCAGTCGATAATCTAAATGCCAATTTCTCATCCCTCGTTTACCACGGCCAAAAATCTCGAAAAATTCAAGATAAACTAGACGAATACTATTCCTTTTTCAGACACGTCCAACTCCTAGTACACCAGAAAATATCCAACATAAAATCCCATGGGAACTCTCGACAGAGAAGAGGTTTAATTAATGGTCTCGGAACAGTAATAAAAGCAATAACTGGTAACCTTGATAACGACGATAAAGATAGATTTGATCAAATCGTCGATGATTTAGATAAACGAACCAAGAATTTAAACGCGAAATATTCCCGACAATATTCAGTGGTAGATCAACTGATCGCCAACTACAATAAAACCCTTCAGGTAGTCCAATTTAATAATGAAAAAATCAAGAATAAGTTCTCAGAAATTAACTCAGTATTAAACTCAATCGATACACAAACCATGATGTACAAGGATATCGTTTACCATCTCCAGTCTTCTATGAACCTAATTCTAAATTTGTTATCCGAAATATAAACATCAATAACTTTCTGTAAACAAGGAATATTGCACCCCAGTATCATGAGTACCCATATCTTAGAAATGGAATTTCAAAAACTAACAATAAATGTGACTGACCTCCTAACTTACGAGTCGTTAATTAAGGTACAATGTAACATAAGAAGTAATAGAATAATTTATTTCCTCACATTACCAGTATATAAAAACACTAATTACCACCTGTATTACTTGTATTCTACTCCATGGTATGTCAATAATAGTAGTTATACAACGGTTATACCACCATTTAGGTATCTATTAAAAACTACGATACTGGCAATGAAGTACTTCTGTAATAAATGCAAGTCCGCCCTTCAGGCAACCATTCCATGCAAAACTTCCACCGAGCAACGCCACTTCCATAAATTGATGTCCGCCAACAACAGCCGAGGACAGTAACAACAGATGTCCGCCAGCAGAGGTCAAGACAGCCGAGCGCCACCATCGCGGCCTCCCCCATCGTCAAACCAAGATGGCCGGAGGTTATAAATAGGGGTGCCCCCACCACCTGCACCTCATTCAGTCAGTGACGCGTCTCGCAGTAAAGTCGAACCTAATTACTCGAATCATCCCCCCTAAGTGTACCGGGACAGTGAACGAACTGAGAACCGAACTTGTGATCCCTCGCGAACTCAAGTTAAGAGTCGAACTGTCCGTCCGCCAGTCTTTGTCTCCTCGAGCATTCGCAAGCCAAGGCCCGAACTCGTGGAACATTGCCGCCTTCTCCATTATCGCCGATACGATCGAGACACAGTACGATCCCCGAACCGAGGCAGATTTGCACCGCGTTCCAGGCACCCCCCTACACAAGCCTTCAAGGAAGAGGCCCTGGTCTACACCGCTACGGAGATCTCCACTATAGATCCAAGCTCGGCAAGGGTGAGCCCATTCCCTCACATCATTCTTGTAAGCGCTTACAATTCAATCTCAAATCTGGCACAATCCCCCGTAATCATAACGTCCTGTAAAGAGAAGTTAAAGTATAAGAAAGCAAAACGTAATATTGTATAAAAACAAACCCTCTTGTATAAACCTATAAACAAATTCGTAATATTGTAAGAACGTAAAACGCCTTGTATAAAAGCTTGACAGATAATTAGCTTATTGTTTCATCAGCAATTTACGAAGTCAACGTATTTTAGAGTATTGAACATTGTCGTAGTCATACGTAAAACCATTTCTATTCAATCTAAATGTTCCTAGTAAAGTAAGGAAGTCGCAACTATATTTTACTACAAAATTGAAGTATACATATTATTTCTTCAGCTCCATCAGAGCCGTTTTTGATAAGTCCGCTTCACGGCGACAGTTGGAATTTTTATGAATAAAAACCCTTCGTGTTTTTAATCTTGTGTACTTATTTCAAAGGTTTACCTTTTCAACTATTCAGGTTACTTGCAGGTAAAAAGGTTAATAATCTCTGGGATATTTTTGACCAGGGTGGTGGCAGCGACCACTTAGGAAATCCCCACAGTAGAGTCATCGACCCTCGAACCTTCAGTACGAGGTACGACCCAACCCTTAGGATACCTAAGTACAAACACAGCAAAAATTCACTAAGTCTGAAAGGACCAGGATTGTAAGTAACAACACACATAAATATATTATAACAGCAATTTTTATTACAAACATTATCACAAGTATAACGTAACACATATTCCAGTAACCTAACACTCGCACTACCATAATTCTTTTGTCATGAAATTTGTGTAACGTATTGTAGAAGCAAAGTCTTCAAGTAATAATCATAACTCAGTATAATATTTCGAAGTATCATTTGAAAATAGGAGTCATTCTACTCGCACACCTATTCAAGAAAATCTAATCTACAATTGCAACTAATTCGTGTAAATTGTCGACGACGAAAATCACGTTCCCACGTCGGTGAATAGTCGTCAGGACCTTGTAATCTAGAAACTCATAATTCAACAATCCTACCTTTTGTTAACCCAATTGGTGGCAAAGGTGTACTTTTGGTAAAGTTCCCCCAGACCCATCAATTTGGTTGGACATAACACACATTAGCAAAATAGAAATAACATATCCTTTTTACCATACCCAATTATCTCAATAGGGTAACAATCACAATTGGTGGCAGCGGTGGGATCAAGAAAATTAAGGTTTTCGGGACCCTAAAACGAAGCAAGTATAACCGTTTGAGGTGAAGAGCGTAAAACTGTTGAAATCTGTACGTTATTAATAGTAGTATTTGTTGCGTCAATTTTACGACTTAACTAAAAATTTGCGACACATTGCAGTACACACACTTGTACAACAAAAAATTCAGCCGGAAAGAGAGAGGAGCGCAGAGAGTTTATTTCAGTACGCAATTCGTACTGTACATTGTTCTTGTGCATGTAACAACTATTCACTCCACACTCCGCCGAATTCCGTTCGTACCGATATTCCGTGTGTACCATAACTCAGTTCGACCCAATCTCGAACCATACCAGTTCATTGTTCGTACCAATTCACAGTACGAAACCGATCCAAGACACGACAGTACTCTGTTCGAACCAATTTTCAGTTCGAACCAGAACGGAGCTCGACCCGATCCGAACATCAGATCAGGGCGTGGTCCGTACCAATTCACAGATCGAACCAAAAGAGTACTCGAACCAGTCCACTGTTCGTACCGAGCGGACGATTCGCACCGATTCGCCACTCGTACTGACCCTCTAGTAGAACCTGAGTACAGAACGAACAGCTTCTCGATTCGGACCGATTCGATTCAAAGAACGCACCGGTACACAAATAGAACCATCCTCGGTTCGGACCGGTACAAATAAATTCATATTTCATAGATTTGTACAAATTTTAAATTTCGATTACAATATATTGACACCGTCAGGAAAAGTTCCTTGGGTAGAAACTTGGATTCCGATCTTACGTAGCCCTTCGACTACTGGGTTCAGTGTTGCGGGAGACGTGAAGTGTTTGCAATTTCGATTTTTGCCCGGGCCTTTTCTTGTTCTTTCACCTTTTTGACTGTGACAAAATATCTAACGACATCATGGACGACCCTACGGAGTTGGCAAATGCCATGACGGAGGCGATGAATCAGTTGGGAGAGTTCTTCCGAAAAGCTCAGCCCCCGATCCAAGGAGGATCAACGTCACAACAGAGAGACCTTCCTCGTCCCTGTTCTTGGAAATTGAACCATGGAACCCCGATGAACCCGATTCCATCTCGGCCGCATCATTTTTCGCTGAGGTAGAACAGGCGACACAAGATTTGGACCAGGAGCAGCGACTGCGATTTTTGCGCACACGTCTCAGGGGAGGAGCCAAGAGGTTCCTACAGGAAGACCTTGGAGCCCAACCATACAACGCGCTGCGCGAGGCCATACTCCAGTGGTACGAGAGCGAGGATCCCGAGAAAGCGATGATACGCTTATGGACCACAAAACGACAGCCAGAAGAAAGTATTCAGCGATTCGCGGAAAAATTGATATCTACCGCGAAGACAAGCAGTGCGAAACGAGATCGAACTCACAGCCGCGCAACGAAAGGAGTGGGTGAGAACAAAAACCCTTCGTGCATTCATAAGAGGCGTCAATAAAGAAATTAGCCCTTTTTACAAAGCAACCCCCCCGACACCCTCGAAGAAGCTGTGAAACGAGCGGAAGATCTCGAGGACGCAACGCAGAGTGAACCAGTCGCCGACTTCAAGTGGGACGTCGCGGGAGTCCTAAGTAAAGATAACCTCAAATGTTACACCTGCGGGGAGGCGGGACATTTTTCCGGAAAATGCCCTCAGAAAGCGAACCCTCAAGGACCACCAAAAACTCCGACAACAACATCACCATACGCAGGACAAGTGAAAGCACCTTGGAAACAGCCTTCGCCGACCCCTCGATACCCCTGTTTGTATTGCGGGGAGTACAACCACTTTCCAGTAAATTGTCCTCACGGCATACAAAGCACAATCTTCTGTGATTTCTGCGGCGCGCGAGAGCATTTAGAAAACGAATGCTTGCGGAAAAAGAAGATGCTGCCGGTATCGCACCCCGCGCGGAAACATCGCCGGACCTGCAGCGGCCGTAGCGACTCAGTCACCTGAAGATATCCCTGAAGAGGAGGTGCGTGGCGATGAAATCGTAGCTTTCCAAGCAACTGTCAACTGCACGACAAGACCCATGATAAGGATGAAAATTGGATTGGGAAAATATAATAGAGATGTGATACTGGACACTGGAGCCGCGTCTCTGCTCTATCGCACCCAATACCGGAGTGCCCGTGAAACCTACGACCACCGAGCTCTGGGGAGCGGATGGCCAAAGGTTACCACTGCGTGGAACACAAGAATTGTTGGTGCGGATAGGAGACAAGAGGACTTCGCATCGATTTTACATCTTCCAGAGGCCCGACTCGCATCTAGATCTAATGGGGTTAGATCTATTAGGAAAATTTCCCATTGAAATAAAAACGGACACCGGACTCATCACCATGATGAACGCCGAAACCGGAGGACAAATGATACTCGGAGCGGTGTTGGAGAGTCACAAAATGTTGAACCACCTGCGTCAGCTGAAAATAAAATCAAAGGGGAAACATCTCCCCGATCAACACCCTCGACGAGTCCAACGATTAAACGACGACCATCATCGAACCCCAACCCCCAACTTTACGATCCCCGTGAACCAACGGCGAAGAAGAGTCGACCAAACCGCGAAGGTGAAACGGCGGCTAAGAAGAGTCTATCAAACCCCGAAAAACAACCAGCCGTAGGGGCCGTGATTCCCGAGAATTTGCAGATCCTGGAAGAACTCCCGATAGAGGTCTGGGACGATCGACCCTCGAGTGAGGAGAATTCGCTGTACATCAAGCAGCAGCTGAGCCACTTAGTGAAGAATGACCGGGAGAGGGTAGAAGATTGCCTTCTACGGAACATACACTTGTTCGACAAACCCGGACGAGATGGTTGCAGCATGGATATATCTCACGAAATCGAGACGGGCGACGCAGAACCCACGTGTAGAAAACCCTATCCGGTACCACATGCCTTGAGAGGATTTGTAGAGGATCAGGTGCACGACATGCTGGCAGAGGGAGTGATTCGACCATCGAAGAGCCCGTGGAACGCGCCGATCGTGGTTGCGAAAAAGAAAACTCCACCAGGAGAACCCCAAAAATGGCGGTTTTGCAACCGATTACCGCGCGAATTAAATTCAATCACAAAGGGAAACAAGTATCCGATCCCCAGATTGCTAGGAAACGGTATTCGCTTATGGGAAACAGCAAATGGTTTACACCCTCGATTTAACCATGGGATACCATCAGATACCTGTTGCTGCCGAGTCCCAAGAAAAGACTGCTTTCACTGCCCTTAACCGACACTTTGAATACACCAGAATGCCATTCGGTTAAAGAATGCACCAGCGACATTTCAGGCGGCGATGAATGACGTCCTTGACGGAGTCATAGGTAACGGATGTCTCATCTACTTGGATGATGTCATCCTTTTTACCGAAGACGTCGATACCCACTTGGAATTACTACAGACTGTGCTGAAGCGTTTCGAAGAAACAGGCTTCAAACTCAATCTGAAAAAGTGCGAATTCTAAAGGACAGAGTGAACTACCTGGGACACGTCGTCACAGCAAACGGAGTTGAAATGGACCCGGAGAAGATCAGTATCATCCGAAATCACCCAGTTCCAACTACTACAAGAGATGTGCGGGCATTTCTCGGATTAGCGGGATTCTATAGGAGATTTATAGAAAACTACTCCGAGATCGCAGTTCCACTCAACAAGTTGCTACGGAAAAATGAACCATTCCTGTGGACCGAGGCACAACAGACCGGCGTTTGACACATTGAAGGAAGCCCTAATGACGAGGCCGGTACTAGCTTACCCCGACTTCGGTCCCCATTCGTATTGTCCACCGACGCGTCTGGAAAAGCCCTTGGCGCCATACTGTCACAGGAGCGGGACGGCGGAGAGTCAACCCCGTCGCGTATGCCAGCCGAGTGTTGAACGATGCAGAAACTCGTTATTCCACTACTGAACGAGAACTACTGGCCGTGGTCTGGGCAGTACGGCACTTTCAGGAAGTTCCTGTTAGGACGTCGCTTCATAATCCAGACGGTATCACGCAGCCTCACTGCAGCGAATGAACATCAGAGACCCCACCATCTCGGATCGGAAGATGGATACTCCGGTTGACCGAATACGAATACGAGGCAATGGTATCGACCCGGCTCAAAGATGAACCACGTCGACGGATTAAGTAGGATACCCATTGGCCGCGATAACCAATCTGAGTATGCCACGAGAATTGCTACTGGCAGCCCAAGCACTGGATCCCTGGATCAGGACCCTAGACCGAGACATACGCAAACCCGAGAATCCGCAAGGAAGGAGACTATTGGGAAATTTGCAGCGGACATAGACGGACACGCGAAGTGCTGGTACCACTGATACCGCAGACCCTGCGTCGATGGTTTTTTAACGAACTGTCACGAGCAGTTGTGGGCAGGACACCCCGGTGTGGACGTCACTGAAAGCATAGCCCGACGCTATGGATATTGGAAACGGATGGCCAAGGATGTGAAGAGTTTTGTGCAAAGTTGTCCGCAGTGTCAGCAACGAAACACTCCAAACAAACTCAACCCACCCAATCCAGCGACCGGAATTGCCTACCCGTGTCGGACAAATCGTAGGGATCGATTATGTCGGTCCCCTGAAGGAACCACGACCACACGATATTTGTTGACAGTGGTCGACCATTTCTCAAAGTACGCGGAAGTGTACGTGGCACCAAACTGCACTGCCGAAACGACCGCCCGACTGCTGACATCAAGGTACCTTCCCACACACGGAGCGCCGGAGGTGCTCGTGTCGGAACCGAGGGGCAGCGTTCGTTCCAGCGTCATAAAAGAGTTATGCACGAAGTGGAATATTCGACATATTCAAACCTCCGCTTACCATCCGCAAAGCAACGGTGTTTTGCGAACGATTCCATCGTACCCTCGCAAATATCGTTGCCAAGCTTCAGGAGAATATGAAAGGCTGGGAGGCAGCATTGCCATTCGCGCTAGCAGCGTATCGAAACCCTACCTCACCACAGTACTGGATACTCACCGTTCCAGCTGACATATGGACGTGAGGTAAGGCTCCCAAACACCAGCGAGCTTACAAGCGCGACCGGAACCGGCCGAGAGCCTCCCGAACCGTGCTTTCAGAAAATACGGAAAATCGCGGAAGGACAGATCAAGCGAGCGTGGCACGCCCGCGAGAAAGCCATAAATAACCGACGACATATGCGAGAACTGGAGGTAGGACAACCAGTCTACGCTCGACAAATGGTTGCTCCGACGGAGGCTACGCGAAAGTTCTGGAGCCCATGGATAGGACCCCTCACCATCGTGAAGCGACTGACGGATGTCAACTACGAGGTCGCCGACGTTACAGGGAAGACAACGAGGTACCACCTCAGCAGGCTGAAGCCCGCATTCGTGG
Organism: Apolygus lucorum; assembly: GCA_009739505.2. Classification (NCBI taxonomy): domain Eukaryota; kingdom Metazoa; phylum Arthropoda; class Insecta; order Hemiptera; family Miridae; genus Apolygus; species Apolygus lucorum. Next base: position 64,222,361 of record CM019167.2, on the reverse strand, counting down.
AACGTATCCCAGATGAGGCCATCACACGGGAGGAGCCGCACAGGCGCGAGGTCCCCCGTACCGAGACCAACAACTGAGGTTCCACGGACGAGCCAAGACGCCTGGTCCGACCTTGAGGACGAAATGGAGCCGTGAGCTCATCGAACGACCCTGCGTAACCCCAGATCTCGAGCGTCTACAGCAAGCCCAGACGCAACCCCAGAAGATCCGTTCACTCCAGAACGCACTCACCACCGACAACCTGCCACCGGAGCAACTCCGTACGGTCTGTGCGACCCAGAAGAGGTCATTGACTATAAAAAGCTGCACACTGGAAAGTCGCGGTATAGATATTGGACCAGACGAAGAGCCGGATAACCTGCAAAAGAAAACTGATTAAAACTAGGAACAAAAAAAAAAAAAAAAAAAAAAAAAAAAAAAAAAAAAAAAAAAAAAAAAAATTTGAACACCAAGGGTAATAAAATGTATATTAATTGTGAGCTATGGAACACTATAACCTGTAACCTGAAAAAGAATTGATTTTTTTTTAACTTACCTTGCATCATTCCCTCACCCAAAACCCCTGGACCCGTGGTCGAGTAGGAGGTTGGAGGATCGATCCATCCTGTAGGTACGGAACAAGACGGATGTCCAAACAGTATTAAGGATAGGAAAGCACACCCCGGTATCGCGATCGCGTTCGGATAAGGCGGAGAGGTGGAGTGGAGTGAGAGAGAGCCAAGGGTAGTCAGTAAGATGGCTGGGTTTTTGTTACAGGACTATGGCGTTTCCCCGGCCCCGTATAGAGCCAGTACCAGACGTAGAAGTAGGAAGCCATGAGTGGGTGGAGCTCACAGTAAGATGCATCGCACAGTTGCAAAACTGGATACTCGACTTCGGAAATATGCCTGACCAACAGAAAGAAATCGTGACCTGTATAGCAAATCTCTCGCAAAACATGAGCAAGGCAATTCGCTCTGGCGCAGCAAACGCCGCCTCCGCTGGGACACCGACTCCAATAGAGGAATTGCGTTGCGAATTACGAGGATTGGAGCAACGAGTCTGGCCATCCAAAGTAGTAACGAGTTGAACCAAACCAGCACTTCTCTCGAACGAGCCTGGGAGTCAGCTAACGAGGCAAAAACATCCACGCCCAGGAGACGCGCGCGGAAGCCCTCCTCCTCGTCATCATCCTCTTCCTCAGACTCAGAGGAAGAAGACAAGTCCAAGGAAAAGCAGAAGCCACATGCGGCCAAGCGAGTGGAAACAGAGGAACCATCGCCAGTGTTCTCCCCCATCACGCCAGCTCACACGGATGAGTCAGGGAACCTCAGCATCGCGCCTTGCCCAGTCTGCGACAAGATACCCAAGGAATTTATAAAGTTCCGCTGCGCGAGCTGCAAGAGCTTTTGGAACAGACTGGTAGCATCATGTCAGAAGTACGCGCCGGAACATCCATCATTTCCCCAACCCTGCCTGAGGAGCGAGCATGTGGAGACGCGTCCACCCAAGTGCCCGGGATGCAGACGTTGGCGATACGAGACGGCCCTGCGGAAGGTTTCACCCAGAGACGAAACTGACCATTCCATCTGTAGTCGAGGAGAAGTAGCCGATGAGGGCATCGGCCTGCGGAGAAGAGGGGGATGTAATAAATGCAAGTCCACCCCTTCAGGCAACCATTCCATGCAAAACTTCCACCGAGCAACGCCACTTCCATAAATTGATGTCCGCCAACAACAGCCGAGGACAGTAACAACAGATGTCCGCCAGCAGAGGTCAAGACAGCCGAGCGCCACCATCGCGGCCTCCCCCATCGTCAAACCAAGATGGCCGGAGGTTATAAATAGGGGTGCCCCCACCACCTGCACCTCATTCAGTCAGTGACGCGTCTCGCAGTAAAGTCGAACCTAGCTACTCGAATCATCCCCCCTAAGTGTACCGGGACAGTGAACGAACTGAGAACCGAACTTGTGATCCCTCGCGAACTCAAGTTAAGAGTCGAACTGTCCGTCCGCCAGTCTTTGTCTCCTCGAGCATTCGCAAGCCAAGGCCCGAACTCGTGGAACATTGCCGCCTTCTCCATTATCGCCGATACGATCGAGACACAGTACGATCCCCGAACCGAGGCAGATTTGCACCGCGTTCCAGGCACCCCCCTACACAAGCCTTCAAGGAAGAGGCCCTGGTCTACACCGCTACGGAGATCTCCACTATAGATCCAAGCTCGGCAAGGGTGAGCCCATTCCCTCACAACATTCTTGTAAGCGCTTACAATTCAATCTCAAATCTGGCACAATCCCCCGTAATCATAACGTCCTGTAAAGAGAAGTTAAAGTATAAGAAAGCAAAACGTAATATTGTATAAAACAAACCCTCTTGTATAAACCTATAAACAAATTCGTAATATTTGTAAGAACGTAAAACGCCTTGTATAAAAGCTTGACAGATAATTAGCTTATTGTTTCATCAGCAATTTACGAAGTCAACGTATTTTAGAGTATTGAACATTGTCGTAGTCATACGTAAAACCATTTCTATTCAATCTAAATGTTCCTAGTAAAGTAAGGAAGTCGCAACTATATTTTACTACAAATTGAAGTATACATATTATTTCTTCAGCTCCATCAGAGCCGTTTTTGATAAGTCCGCTTCACGGCGACAGTTGGAATTTTTATGAATAAAAACCCTTCGTGTTTTCAATCTTGTGTACTTATTTCAAAGGTTTACCTTTTCAACTATTCAGGTTACTTGCAGGTAAAAAGGTTAATAATCTCTGGGATATTTTTGACCAGGGTGGTGGCAGCGACCACTTAGGAAATCCCCACAGGTAGAGTCATCGACCCTCGAACCTTCAGTACGAGGTACGACCCAACCCTTAGGATACCTAAGTACAAACACAGCAAAATTCACTAAGTCTGAAAGGACAGGATTGTAAGTAACAACACACATAAATATATTATAACAGCAATTTTTATTACAAACATTATCACAAGTATAAACGTAACACATATTCCAGTAACCTAACACTCGCACTACCATAATTCTTTTGTCATGAAATTTGTGTAACGTATTGTAGAAGCAAAGTCTTCAAGTAATAATCATAACTCAGTATAATATTTCGAAGTATCATTTGAAAATAGGAGTCATTTCTACTCGCACACCTATTCAAGAAAACCTAATCTACAATTGCAACTAATTCGTGTAAATTGTCGACGACGAAAATCACGTTCCCACGTCGGTGAATAGTCGTCAGGACCTTGTAATCTAGAAACTCATAAATTCAACAATCCTACCTTTTGTTAACCCAATTGGTGGCAAAGGTGTACTTTTGGTAAAGTTCCCCCAGACCCATCAATTTGGTCGGACATAACACACATTAGCAAAATAGAAATAACATATCCTTTTACCATACCCAATTATCTCAATAGGGTAACAATCACACTTCCACTTACAACTCGTTGTGTACTAAATGAAATATTCTATTGCAATGTTGAAATGTCATCACCAGCTAAAGCACAATGTGAACGAAATATCCTATTAACGGTTCCACTAAAAGTTGTCAGTTCACTAAACTCGATATAGAAACAATTACATCTCCATAGTACCAGAGACAACCAATTATTAGCAGTATTCCCTAATGAAGACCAGATTCAAATCAAAAGCCCTGATAAAATGGAAACAGTTAGCTTACGCGGAATTTATTTGATTAACCCTGTATTAGACACCGTATATTAGCATAACAAAATCCTCTCCACTAAATTATTTAGTACTGGAAGCCCTACCTTACTCAGTCTACCCCCTCCAAAACTTGACTCCCTGAATTTCACCAAAATGTCAGTTCACATAGATGACCTCGATTTACAAAATTTTAACCAATTTCAACTTAACCTCAACCCACTGGACGACTATCCATTGGAAAATTTCTCCTGGTATCCGACAATCATGCCAAGTCTTTTTACTATCCTCCTCTACTTATTTCTCATTTCCATATTTAGCTACACCGTCACCAATTACCTCCGTACAAGAAAAATCCACATAACCCAATGAAGCACAGTGCGACAACATCATGCCCGCCATGCCGTTGATGGTTTATGTTTTGTTATGTTTATTGTTTACATACCTACCGTTTGCTTATTTAATTAAAATTGTTTTGTACTTTTTGTACTTTGTTTTTGTTTTGTGATTATTTTGTACTTTTTGAACAGTTGTTTTGTACGTTGTTTTTGTACGTTGTATCAGTACGTTTTTGTAAATGTTTTGTACGTTTTGTACTCTGTATTCTGTATTATTGTTTTTGTATTCTGTTCTACTATTGTAATAATTGAATTGTAAAATTTTTTAATCATTGTAATCATTGTATTATTGAAAGAAAAATAACGGAACATAGCCATTTAAAATCAAAACTTAAATTCAAAACTTAAATTCAAAAACTTATATTCAAAAACTTAAATTCAAAACTTAACTTCAAAAACTTCGTGACTCTATCACTGCAGTTTTTTCTGTTGGGGAGGGAGGTGTTACGTCACCATAAATGCTGACTTCCCTAAGAAACCCTTATTCAGCAGCAGGAACCTATATAGGGAACTGCACTGACCGCCGCGAGTCAGTCTCGTCTTGCTGCTCGTCCTTTACGCCCGGTGTTCCGTTATTTCGCTTGAAGTTCCGTGTCAATAAATCGAAAGTGTTTTTTAAAAACTGTTTTGGTGGAACCCCGAACATAACTTATATAAATCAAAACACGAGTGTGAATCGCAAAAGAGGTCTATTCTCCGTTCAAATTAGAGCTGACCGAAATGCGATCGATGGTTGGTGATTTTGATTTTTTTTTTTTTTTTTTTTTTTTTGATAATTTTTTTTCCCCTCATATTGGATGGTTGGTGATTTTCTCTAGACGAGTGATCTATATAGAAAAATAATAAACCATTGTGTAATAATTTGCAGCGTTTTTATTACAGATGTTGGGATTTTGACATTGACACAGTACATTCTACTTGATCCTATACTGTTGTTCTTCATAATGATGTCAACATATGGCATAGTGAAGTTCAACAATTGTACAAAGTAAGTCCTTATTGAGTAAGCTGGCAATGTATTTTATCTGTGATTTGTCGTTAGACATACAATTTATGGACTTGCACACTTTTTGAGTTGGTGCACAACTGGGGTTCTAATGTTGGAATGGGGTAGTTGCATGATATTTTTTTGTTTTTTTTCTGTGTAGAGAATCTCTATTGAAGTAAGTACGTATCTGCAAATAAAACTCCCGGAAACGCTTCCTAAAAATTTAGAGATTTTTTCGAAAAACGGGATTTCGGATTCAGGCGGGAAAACCTACACACAGCTTGGACACTGCGGGGTGGGGGCTACGTCACGGGTGTGAAGGGGGCACAGAGTACCGGCCAAGACACCCCTACACCACTGTTACCCTGACGCAAGGTTAGGGGTACTGTGCTGGGGGGTCCTTCAATAGCAACCCTCTGTTTGTTTACGTTCGTTTGTGGCAATAAAATTGGAGAATCACTCACACTTCGTGGTGCTTTCATACTGAATTTTGCTAGCTGCGCAATCGAAACATGTTGCATCAAAGATTTTGTTTCCTACTGGCATTCCCTCCACTGTAACCTCATATGGTTGTGAAGAAATTGTTGGAGGGTAATTTTGAATCCTTACGATGTTCATGTATCGATTAGTAATGCGTATATCGATGTCACTTATCGCAGTATCGATCTATCGTAATCGTTCCTCTTATCTAATGTGAATTGTGTGATACACAGCTTTTGTCTCTCCTTTATTATACTAAATACACTCGTTAAATTCATTGCATACGTGAACTATTTCCACTACAAGCCCTGCTCAACAGGTTATGAGCTCAGAAGTTCAAAAGTAAAGTGAAAAAAGTGTAACAGTAATATAAGAAGACGGCACTCAGTAAGTCACCTTCCCTATTCTTACCTACAGTGATAATGGCTAGCAAAGAAATTGATCTTAATCAATGCGAAAAGCTTATAGACGCCAGTAGTTTTGCTTTGTGGAAGTTTGACTTATTTATACTGCTAAAAGCTTCAAATCTTGACGGAATCGTACTCGGAATCGAAAAATACGATGATAAGAGTCAGGAGCAGCAGAAGAAGGAGTGGAAGTTGCGCGATGCTAAAGCACAAAATACATAGTCTTTACCGTTGAAAAGCAGAATAAAATACACATTATGAACTGTGAAACGTCCGCGGAAATGTATAGTAACTTGAAAGGCTTGTTTGATAAGGATGATGAACGCGATAAATGCACTTCTTTGGAGGAATTTTTCACATTCCAGTATGATTCGAGTACTGATATGCAAACAAACTTGTGTAAGCTGGAGAATGTCGTGTATAGAATCAATCTGACAGAAACAAAGATTAATGATGACATTTACATCGCGCGTATCCTATCAATTTTACCAAACCATTTTCAACCACATTTTAATACAGCGTGGGACTCCACTCCAACGACTGAAAAAACGCTCGCCAATCTGAAAACCAGACTGATAAGGGACGAAAAACGCTACGTACCTTCAAGTGCTCCCGTTTCCTTTAAAGCACAGGCACAAAAGAAGCCTTTTTTCAAGAAACCAAGCAGTTTTCCCGCTCAAAATACCTCAAAATCGAATGGTGAAAAGTCAAAGAAACTAGGAGAAAAGCTGAAAAAGTTCGATCCCTGTGGGTTTTGTGGTAGGGACAACCATGAAGAGCAGCATTGTCGTTTTAAAAAAGCCTACGAAGCCCGAGCAAACAAAGTCAGTTTTTTGACGTACTCTTTGAAAGAAGAAGATAGTTTGTGTGCTCAAGAGTCTAAGGCCCGTATGCAAGAACCTTCCTTTAGTGAAAGGACCATTCCTTCCTTTTAACTTCCTTAGAAGCTAGAAGGAAGCTAAAAGGAAGTCCCTTTAAAAACGGTATGCAGAGATCACCCTTATCCGGAAAGGGAACCTTTCCGATTAAAGGATCGTTTAAGGAACAGTTAGCTACTAGAGCTTCTTGCAGACTACCTTTCTCCTTATCAGTTGTTTCGAAATACGTTGGTCGCATTATTGTCTTCTCATTCCGCTGTTCGTGCTTGCGCTGTTCGCTGTTTCTGCTTCTTGTTTTCATCGTAAAATTAAACAATGAGTGCGAAAAGGAAACGGTTTGACAGGGGGAAACCGAGTAGGTACTTGATGACAATGGTGTTGGAAAAGAAAAACATTGTGGAGAACAAGCAATCGGATGCAGTCTCCAATTGTGAGAAAAAAACTGCATGGGAAGAGATCGCAATGAAATTCAACAGTGAACCAGCTCATACCAAGGTAAGCCATAAAATGATTATTACAAGTGGGTTCTAAATTTTGGAAACACGACATGTGTTCGTTTTTTTTTTCGTTCTATCAGAGTGATACGAGAGCTTTTCCAAAATAACATAAGTTGGATACTTGGGACTCGTGTTCTGTGCGCACATGGTATAGGTAGAATGAATGAATACTACTCGTATTTATAACATAGGATACCGATCATCACGAGAGAAATGCGTTCCTCATTGTGAAAATTCCTTTTGTTTCAGAGAACCGTAGCCCAACTCATGAAGTGCTGGGATAATGTAAAAACAAAAAAAAAGAAGATCGCTTATTTT